>PVKB01000021.1:130255-1330255 GCA_004027205.1 Ctenodactylus gundi
TGTGTGTGTGTGTGTGTGTGTGTGTGTGTGTGTGTGTGTGTAAAATTTTACTTGTCCTTATGCGTGTAAAATAAGACAATCTTGATTAGAGAAGTAATTAGAATTATGGATTATTTTCTATCATTATTGCAAGTTTTTCCCACGGTATGTGTGTAAAGAGAAAAAATTGCCCCATTCTGCTTTATTACTGCTTAACGTGTGCTTTTGACTTTTCAGAGACTGATAACAAGACACATAAAGAAATGAAGGTCATGTTTTTCCAAAGCTCGACACTGATGGGCCCTTTAGCCTAACACAGTTGCTGCCATTACGACTTAACGTTGCCCTGGGCTATGTACTGCTGTCTTCCACCGCCACGTTTCTAGAGGAAGTTTGACATAGAAATCTGTGACACAAACTGTCAGTTGGCGTGGAAAAACTCAAATTCTCTCATTAATATTAAACTTCTGGGAGAAAATATGTTGCTGAAACAAGCATTTCTTTTAAGGATGAAGGAATTCATATATTATTATTGACATGATAATTGAAATCATATTCAGCGTGATGAATGATGAAGAAATTATACTCATGCATTCTAAAAGAGGGGACAATGATGGATCCGAGTGAAAGGTGTTTTATCACAAAATATGCACAGACTCAGACATCCTCACGGAAGGGATGACACAGTGAAAGGAAAGTTATTGTGGCCATCTATTATTGGTTCTAATGAGCATTGCAGGGCTGGTGATACAGAAAAAATACTGTCAGTCATTGCAACAGAATATAGCTGACTTGTTACTTTTTTACGACGATGCAAACAAGTGTAATTTGGATGTAAATCATGTCTGTTGTCCCCCACTTATTAATGGACTTTCATTACAATAACACAAAACTCAGAATATAAAGAGAGAAAAAATGCGATGTGTGTCACTTCCTTCCTCTCCTAAGGACTCCTTTTTTTGTGGCATAAAAAACTGAAGCGAATTTTTATTTCTCTCCATACCTTAACTCAAAACTGTTCCTTTGACGTCAAACATTGGTACATATTAGACAGGGTTTTTGTGTGTTTGTTTGTATTTTTTTAATATATTGTTTTCAATTCTCTCTTTTCCCTTTAGATATATTTTTTCATTTGAAATAAGAGATGTTTTATTTTTTAAACATCTATGTAAAAACAATGAAGATTTAATCTTGTTAGATAACTGAAAAATGGTATCAAAAGTTGCTTTTTTGTCATATTGTTATTGCCATTATAAAATTATGTGCATGTCAAGACAAACTTATCTTCCATGACCCATTTATTTTTAATAACTAATATTTAAAATCCCGTTAAGAAAACTTATTTATATATCTCAGTTCATTCAATCCTCACAATGCAATGGGTTAAGATAAAACTTACTGCCACTTTGAAAACAATGAAATTGAATTTCAGATGTATCAGTTAACCTGCTTCGTATCATGTCTCTAAGATGAACCAGAGCTGCTTGTCTTAAACACAAGATTTCTAATTTAATTCCTGGATTTTTTCTTGGTATAGCACATAATCTCAATTAATTTTTTATATCTTAGCAGATTCTCGAAAATACCAAGTTAAACAAGAATTAATACAGGCGTCATTGCCAATATTTGTATGGCCTACTATTGTGTTAATTGATAGGTATTATTTGAAAGGATCTTGAAAGGAAGATGTCAAGTGTTAGCTGGGATATATGCAAGAATGTACATTCCTAATATTCATTCCCAAAGATTCTGCCTTGATATCTGTAAATGAGACTATACAGCTTGAAGTTTTTAAAAGAGCAATCACATTGGAACAAACTGTGCTATAGAACACTGATAGCTCAATGGTGTAATTCTGGTGTATATTTCGATCTACAAGCAACAATCTTTCCTCCTTTTTTCCTATCACTCCCGTCTCTCTGCCTTTCCCTCCCCTCCTGTTCTCTTCCCTACCTCTTTACCTCCCCGTCTTCCTGTCCTCTCCTATCTTTTTTCTCTAGCCTCCTTCTTCCTGTCCCTTCCCCCAATTCCCTTTTCCCCTTTTATCCTGTTTCTTTTTCCTTCTTCTTTCTTTTATCAAATCAATGTTTATCAAATGAGGAGCCCAAGTTATTCATTTTCAATTTATGTGCCAATAAAACCTTTATAGTGCTTACCAGTGCATTTTAAAACATGTATAAAATGGCCAAGATTCTTATACAAAGAGCTGTTTTGTAGATTAGCTATTTTCTAGTTGAAAATTGGCGTGTATGTCCTAGACTGAAGTAAGTGGCGAGGCTCTAAGTTCAAGGAACCTGAGTTAAAATGTTCCTCTGTTGGAGGCAGAGAAAAAAAATAATCTTTTAAATCCTAAATACCTTCTTTTGTACAATTGATATAATAAAATTTTATGTCATAAAAAATTCATGAATTTTAAATACGAACCCTTTTCCAATGTTCACGGCTGTCCCCAGACCACGGAAAATGTTTAAAGAAATCTGCTGTTATTGTTGTTGTTTTTCTAAAGCCACTATCATTATTAATTAGTCAATTTATCATTAGGAAAAAAAGTCTAATGTTCCAGCTGACCATCTGTTTTTCATTTTTGGAATGTCTCCCAGGAACTTTTAACTGAATTAATTTTCAGAATAGAATTACTTGATAGGCCTATTGGTATTCAGAGAGCAAGAGCGAAAGGCAAGGATCTTCATTCCACAGAATTACGACAGAAGCATCCCTTTACTTGACTACCATTATCTGTCATATATCGGTCCATTTCTGGATGCAGTATGTTTTTATATTACTTGATTAATTTTGATTTTGTGATTGCTGATTTTATTGTTTAGGAAGTTACAAACAATTCTCTGAGTTATACATACTATATAATATCAAAAAACTGCAATATGGTTAATATTTAGTCATAGAAAAGGAAACTCACTAAAATGTAATAATATATTCAATTCTCAGGTGTATCTTCTCAAAGTCTACTTAACATTTACAAGATAACCTCATATAACAAAAGTACAAAAATCTATTCTTTAAACAAAAGTATCTCTCATTAATGTATAGATGTTAAAATTTTTAGTTAATAGATGGACATGCAGGTGATAATTTTAAGAAGTCTGCAAATTTCTAAGAAATTATTTTCTTAATGTCTATGAAATTATGTGACATTTAAGTCATGCTACCTATTTTGACCTAGTACAGTGCACAGCACACAATGAGAATTGTAACATCCTCTGAACATTTATTTGCTAACAATGTTTCTTAGGCATTTTGATTAAGCATTATTGAAAAATTTGACTTATTACAAAGTTTGACTCTAAATTATAAAAGTGACTGAATCAACCGTAAAAACTAAGAGAACCTTAAAGGAAGTGCTGTGGAGCATCAAAAAAACAAGATTTAGATAGCAGGGCAGAAAACAAATTATATGTACAATAGAAAAGAAAAATGCTACAGAAAGAAAATGAAGAAACTCTGAGGATATTAGATTATATAGAATTAACTCATTTCAATCTCAGGATACTTGAACTTACAACTGCATTCAACCACTAGATAAAAACAATGATTTGCTTTCTTACAAGCACATTATCTTATTTCCAATATGATCTTTATGAGTCTTCTTTAAGCCAGGCCACACAGCAAAACAAATATCAGTCATTACCTCATTATTCAGATAAACTGAAAATACATACCCTGTGACTGTCCAATTAGGTACAAGTTACTTC
This sequence comes from Ctenodactylus gundi, assembly GCA_004027205.1. NCBI lineage: Eukaryota > Metazoa > Chordata > Mammalia > Rodentia > Ctenodactylidae > Ctenodactylus > Ctenodactylus gundi. The sequence goes on from PVKB01000021.1 coordinate 133,945, forward strand.
AGGTCTGATCAGTTTACTCCCATTGGCCTAGAAGACAGCAGGGCATCTAGATGTATGCACACATATGTGCACACTAACACACACACAAACATGCATGCACACACACTCATACTACTTAATAATTAGCATGCAAGGAATTGTATAGAAGTAGAAAACATCAAATGAATGCAGTATAAATGCTGGGTCAGTTTCAGTTGGTTCATTGACTGAAATACTCCCTGCATCATAAGGACTGCTATCTACGGGGATATGATAAGGCAAAAGCAGTTGCAGAGATGTGCTTGATTCTATGTTTGATTTTTGGTACATTAAAAGGTTTTAAGTGAAAAGACATTTCTTATTATGGCCAAATCATGCACATATTATGGTAAATGGTATTTAATAACAATATATAATGATTTGTTATATTTATTATAATTTACATGGATTTTCTCATTTTTTTCTCAAATTATCCTATGTCAGTCAAAAGTAAAGTTCCAATAGCTCAAGAAAAATAGGAAAATGGAAAAAAAATAGGTCATGTTCTCAATGTTCTGGATTTTTTCTGTTTTGTTTTATTTTACTTTATTTTATTTTATTATTTTATTATTATTTTTTTTGAGACAGGGTCTTACTCTGTAGACCAGGCTAGCCCTGAACTCACTGTGTAGCCTAGGCTGGCCTTGAACTCAGCAATCCTGCTGCTTCAGCCTTCCAAGTGCTGGGATTACAGGCTTGTGCTACCTTGTCCAGTTCAGGTGGTACTGAGGAATCAAACTCAGGGTTTTGAGCTTGCTAGGGAAGCAATTTAACCACTAAGCTATTCCTCCAGCTTCTCAGTGGTCTGTTAAACTTTGAACATTTTGACTTAGATGTGATAGAAATTGAAGTATTTAGTAAGTGTAAATTGAAATCAAATAGGTTACTTTTTTATAACTGTAAACAAACTATTAAAATACATTACATGTGATTGCTTTTGGCAGAGTGATAACTTCTAAATGTCAAGTAGCACTGGTGTCCTTGCCCACTCTAAGAAGAAAATCACTTTTGCCTTCAAATACCATTCATAGATTAGTTACATTAGCGTGTGACCTAAATTATAACAATTTAAAACTTTGCAAAGCATTTTATAAAAAAGACATGGTCAGTTGGTAAAATAATTTCATATTTTATTGCTATTAAATTATTTTATACTATAATTTATTGCTGAAGGTATTATTTTGCAGGTCTCTTCTCAAACCTTTTCAAAATATATTTTATTTTCTCTACTAGCCAGGTGTAGTGGTGCATGTCTGTAAACTGAGCAGCCTGGGAGGCTAAAACTGAAGGATCAAGAGTTGTAGCCCAGCCCATGCAATTTAGCAAGACCCTTTGAAAAAATAAGAAAGTTTAAACAAGGGCTGAGGACATAGCTGAATGAAAGCACCCTGGGTTCAATCCCCAGTATTGGGAATCAAGTAACAAATGCATAGTTATTTGTTTTTCTGGGCCATCAAATATTAAAATAAAAGTACAACATATTCTTTGTCCTCAGGGGTACACAAAAAGACTTTTAAAAATTCATGACAGCATTTCTAAGAAATCTTACCATATGTGTGAATAATACTCAGAATTTACCTTTTCTAACATAGGATTTAAAAATATATATACTCAGTATTGGAGATCCAACCCAGGGCCTTTACCCACTAAGCTTCATTAGTGGAACCCTTTCTTCTATTTTGATTTTGAGATTGGGTCTTGCTAAGTCACCAAGTTGCCCAGAGGGGGCTTGAACTTATTATGCTCCTACTTCCACCTTGTGGAATGCTAAGATTACAGGACTGCACCATCTTCTATATAAAAGGAGCTTGGAAAAGTACTTATTTTGTGCAGATTAAATTCTGTCCCACTAAGTTAATTTCCTTCATAGTAAAGGCTAATTAGGTTGAGTAAGTTAAAGAGAAATCATAGAAGTAAGCCGTCTTGACTTGACTTGGTGTTCGGCAGAACATAATTTTCATAACAGTAGAAAGAAAAACACAAATTTGGTAATGTGAGTGTAGAGGAATCATTGTAAGGCTAAAGCCAGGATCATCACTGTAATACAGTTAACCTAAGGGGACATAATTCATCTGCAGATTCCTTTTACAAATATTTCTATGGGTGTCTATGGAACAAAACAATCCTTCCTTATTAAAATGAGAAGTCTTCAGTTTAAGAATGGAGGATTTTTTTTTTCCAGAAACATGACAACAAGCTTAGGAGAGGATAAAGATCAATTTTTAAAAAAACACAAATTCTGTATTTTTTATCTTCTTCAATACATTCAAAGACACAGAATAGAAGCAAAAGCTAAACAAAGAAATCCCCTCCTTTTATGAGTATATATTATCATCTTGAGTTAGTGTATAATAAGATCTCATGGACCATATTGGCCATATGCAGGAACATATAGAATGCCACAAGAGTGTAGAGGACAATAACTGAAACTCTTCTGGGGGCTTGCAGAATGGTGAGACAATCGGGTCTTCATCTTAAAAGACACAATCACAAATTGCAGTAATCTTGAATGCTGAAATCCCAAAAGATCAAAATCTATAAATCTAAAAAATTTCTGAGTAAAATTCTCATTTGTTCTGAAAAATAAATGTATAATTTTGCTTAGAAAGATATTTATTTATTTTAAGGGGGTTTTAACTGAAAAGCACAAAAATATAATAGAGAGACAAGAGAAACTGAGATAAGAGGACACAAGTCTAGCCCAGTTTGATCAGAATAGTGAAAGAGAAAACTGCCTCTCAAGGGTAAATTTTTTTTTTAAAAGTATTGGAGAAATGGCTCAGTGCAAAGGCCATGAGTTCAGTTCCCAGTGCTACAAAAGGAACAAATTAAAACAACAAAAAAGACTGAACATTTCATAGGCCAGTTTACACAACAAAATAATCACATTTTATAGGCTACTTTATACATTAAGAGGTGATAATAACAAAGATTTTATAAGCATGGAGATATATTCAGGAGAGACACATGGTTGGTTACAACAGTTATAAGGACATGAACTGTGTTCACAAAGGAACAGGTTAGAAAACAAAATGCATAAGTATACATCACTGTGGCTGCAGTTATACGCCCCAACTTTATAATAGCAATCATTCACAATGTTAGGATGAACAGCTTGTCGCAGTTACGTTCTCAGTGCTGACACACAATTCTGGGCATCCACAATTTAAGGGAGGAAAGGTTTATCTTTGCTCAGTTTCAGTGGGTGAGCGGGAGTGGTAGGAGTACACGGCAGAGACCTAGCAGATGACAATCTGTTCACCACGTGATAACAGGAAACTGAGTGAGTACAAGGAAGGACAGAGCTAGCATACATCCTTCAGGTCACATCCCAATGATCTGGCTCTTCTGGGTCAAGCCCCAGTGATCTGCCCCTTCGCAACAGGCCCCATCTGAACAGTACATAGGATCTGTACGTATTCCACAACATCCACATACTTGATGTTTTTGGGGGGTGTTTCAGTTCCAGAACCCAGTAAAACTAAATCTTTCAACAAGATTGGTTAAAAATTAAGGTAAGTTACACCACACATGCAGCCACCCAAGAGCTGAGGCCTTGAAAATTTTTCTTTCACAAATACAGACATACAAGAGCATTATAACGACTAGGATCTCGAATGTCCTCTCAAAACCTCTTATGTTTGAATGTCGTGGAATACCTATGGGACCACCTGTATTTTTGAACTAGTCACCAACTTCACTGACTCCCTTAAGGCAAAATAAGCTTTTATTCACTAAAAGCTCTGGAAATTTCATCAGCTGACAGGAGCCAAAGCAGACAAGTGTTAGATTTTTTAAACAGAACCTTTCACTGTTGTTGCATTGGTGGGTAATCCACTCGTTAAATTTCTACAAATTGCATTGGGCTGGATAACAATAGCTCAAATATTGATTAATAACCCCTTGACAACCTCTCTCAGAAACCTTGATTATATACTTAATGTCTAAATGGGTCAGTAGGGTTTAACATTTAGCTGAAATTCGCCATTTTCTTCTGCAAAGTTTACCAAATCTTCAAGTGAGTATTTTTATAGTGTTTTTTTTTTTTCTGATTTTTGGTTATCCACGCATCATCAAGGGCATAAATTTTAGAACGGTCACCTCTCTCAAGGGCATGGACACAATCTCCAACCAAGGACAGTTCACCACTGGTGGCATTTTATAATACCGGAAGAACATTTTATACCATTAAATATCTTTAATTCAAGACATTGCTGAGTTTATTGAATTTGTTTTATTGTCTATTAAAGAGCTTCTTTTCTAAAGGCAAGCATTATGAAGGCGCATAAGCACTACACGATTGAATAATTTGGCAAGGGACATTTTTGTGGATTTTTTCTGCCTTCATTTTTACTCCTTCCAGCCTAGCAACACTTGGTGTACTTCTATTGGGAGGGCGGTTGTGCGCTACAAATTTCATAAGTATACACTGCCTGTTCAAAAATTTGGTTATCGTTCAGCCTTTGCAATTAAGTGATTTCATGTTTTTGCAGCATCGATAATAATTGGCTTTCATACTTAGTCTTTCACCATTCAGTGGCTCTGTACATTTAGCTTAATCACAACCCTTTTGCAAAGGGAATCATTGCACAGATCTGGTCCATTGTGCTTTAAAAATTACAGTGAGCAGGATTGATATTCAGCTTCACCAGAGCCAAATCGGCCTCAGTCGGGTTCTCCTAAGGGGCGAGGCTGGTAGGACATGCGTGTGGATGGGTGAGAGAACAGGGCTCATGTGACTTCAGTGCCTGAGAGGCTCCGTGCGTGGGAGCTGCAAGGTGAGAAGCTGGGAGCACGAATCAGTTCAAGGGAAGATTTAGAAGCAGAGAGGTCAAAGGTGTAGCTCTCAGGTTGAGGCTTAAAGCCTGAGAATTTGGGGTTTCCCTAGTGTAAGGCGTGGAGTATAAAGGTCAGCAAGCCTGAAGTTTTGTATTTAAGGAAGAAGCAGAGAACTCCACCCCAGCTGTTAGACAGAGGCCGATTTGTCTTTTGTGTTTGATTTCTCAGAGGACCTGATAGATTGGAAGATACCAGGTAACATTGAGAGTAGAGATTTCTCACCCTCTCTGCTCAGGTTCATATACTAACCTTCCCTGGAAGCCTCCTCACAGGCACAGCCACAATAATGCTTGACGAGTTTCTATGTCAACCTAACGAGATACAACTACCCTGTGTGTAAAGAAAAATACACTAACCCCCACCCCTACAATCCGTTACCTAGTCTTTTCATACAAAATCCATTCTACCTCAAAAAAATAGAATTTTAGTTTTGGAAATTATGACCCAGCATTTTTGATTTTAGTCTTTTAAATTTCTGACTTCAAGGATTTTAGACTTTGGCAATTGTGATCTTTTGAAATTTCATCATTAAGAATGATTAAGTTGTGTCTTTCAAATTATGATCAAGGACAGTGTTGAGAACATGAAAATAGACTGAGGATTAATGGGAGTTTTGAATTCTAATTAAAATATAAGGCTTTTAATAGAGGAATAACTAGAACAGGGTGGTCATTGGAGGTAGTAGAATTACCTTGATGAAATGCTGAGAAATTGAAATTTATGGAAGTATCTGTGACCAATACAGTAAGAACAACTTGGAAAATAGCTGGGAGAAATAAAGGAGCAGAATGGACAGTGAGATTCCAAACACGACCTGGGAATCCTGTCACTCTACGGTAAAATGAGTGTTATCTTCAAAAGATTGAGGAATCTTGCTGTTCTTTTATCTTAAGTTACTAAGTTTACACGTATCTTTAAGACAGATATAAAAAACTTTTATTTATAAAAGAAAAAGAAAGCACATTTATTTACTGAGTGCTTTGCTATGAACCCAGAATTTAATATCAATTATCTTATTTAATTCTTCACAACATCTTATGATGGATATAAAGTCTCATTCTCTGCATCCAAATAACTATGAATATATTACAGAATTTGACTGGGGTAAAATTATGTAAGTTCTGTGTTGAAACTTTGTTCCTAAATCTCAATGCTTGTTACGATTACTTGAAGAGCTTTTTAATCAGTATCTTAAAAAAATAATTGATGTCTAGATCTAGTCTAAGAAATTGTAATTTAATTGACCGGTAGTCTAGACTATAGTTTCTTAGAAAGATAAGGTTAAAACTCATTGATTTTCTTAATTGAAGGAATGGTCATGAATAAAAATTGACTTATTCAATAAAGTTCAGTAAAGAGTAATAAAGCTTGGAATTAAGAAGAAAAAAAGCAGAAGTGAAGGAAAATTATCAGAAGATAGTTACTGAAGATTTCATATCAAATAAAATTATGCATGAAAGGAAAAAAGTCTAACCAAGTATTTGTACTAAAATATATGTTACATATATGTTATATATTATAACGCATATATATGCATGAGCAGACACATGCATGCAGAGTTGATCATCATTGTGCACAGATTCCATAGTTTCAAATTTTCTTAGACTTTGCTATCACAAAGGTTCACTGCTGGTGACATTTCCATCATTATGGACATGTACAGAGTACTAGGAAAACCTTGAGTCGTCTAACACACACATTCTACACTCACATCTAATCCCAGTTTAGATCAAGCAAGGTGATTCTCTGCCTTCCAACTTCAGCTCTTATATCAACTCTTCTTTTCACTTGTTTTTTTTAAATACCCTGCTTTTTCTTAGACTTTTTTACTTCCTTAAAGTTTATAATTTTTTTTTTGCTATTTTCTCCCTTTATTTGTTCCCAAATGTACCCCTGAAGGACCCTCCTGTGTTCCCAAGAACAAATAGGTTTAAAGAGAAAACATGGGGGTTAGACAATCTTTATTCAGTGTCTTAGTCACTTTTTTTGGTCACTGGGATTAAGCACCCAACATACACAGAATAGGAGAAGGAAAATTTATTTTAGCTTACAGTGTCAAATGGAGACAGTTACTCAGGGGCAGCTGGCAACAGTGACAGGAATGGTGGAGGCAGAGGTGGGGCAGCCCCTTGCAACATTGCAAACAGGAAACCAAGTGAATTCCTGTCAAGGCACGCCAGGTCCAGTCCCAAAGGAAGGTGGCAGCATATACATGCATCCTTCCAGGTACCAACCCAATCCTCTGCCCCTTCTGGGTCCAGCCTCAGTGTTCCACTCCTTCCAAGTATGGAAGGTTTGGTAAGTCTCCACCACATGCTTGGAATCCAATCTACCACACACCTGTTCTCCACAACACAACCATAATCCGCCCTTCCAGACCAGCCTTCATCTCCCAAGAGCACACGGTTCTATAGATAATCCACATCACCCACATACATGGGACTTGGTAGACATTCCAGAGCCAAACAATACTTAGTATTAGTTACAACTCAATAAACCATAAGTTCAAAGTTAATGAGTAACAAGGCACACTAAATAAGGTTTCTCGGGGTTGAGGCATAGGTCAACATTTAGAGAGCTTGCCTAGGAAGCATGAGGTCCAGGGTTTAATCCCCCACCACCACACAAGAGCTGGTCATAGTGGTGCATTCTCTAATCTCAGCTCTTGGGAGGCTGAGGCAGGAGGACTGCCTTGGGTTCTAGGCCAGCCTGGGCTACATAGAACTCATACCCCAATGAACTATAGAGCAAGAGCCTTGTTTCAAAACAAACAGCAACAATACAATAAGCAAATACCAAACAAACGAAAAGAAGTTTTCCTTAAGTAGAAATACAAATAAGCACATATTGTATGACCAGCACTTTATGAACTTTTGCCTGGATTTCACCTAGAAGCAATGATTCAGCAATCTCTAAATTAAATGGTCCCAGGGGCCATTTGTGAAATATAACAGGTAAGAATAGGCAGAATGAACTTTGTATGTGATTGGCAAATGACACATAGAGTGGCCAGATATTGGTCAGACCCTAGTTTTTGGGGGGCTGTTTCTGGGTGAAACTGGCATTTGAATTGTTAGACTGAGTAAAACAGCTGGCTTTTCCAAATCCTGGGAACTTTATCCAACTAGTTGAAAGCCTGAATACAACAAAAAGCTGACCTTCCCATGAGCCGAAGGAATTCCTCTATCCTGACTTCCTTGGAGTTGGGACAACAGGGCTTTTCCTGCTTCGGACTGCAGCTGACATTGTTGGCTGTCCTAGATCCTTGGCTCTAGGATTTATGGGGAAAGTACACCACAGGCCGCCTAGATCTTCAGGCAGCTGACAAAGATCTGATGTTTGATCTTCCTGTAGTCTCAGAAACTGATTTCTTTTATTGTTCTTTGCTTTTTCTTTCTGCTTCAGAATATGCATATATTTTCTTTTTTTCTGGAAAACATGAAAAATACGCTAAGTGTGGTTAGATTCATGTGTTGATTTGTTCAATGACTGTGTCAAATATAGTAAATACTGCATGCTAAGACTACTTTTGGCCCAGGATTTAATGCTACACAGAGTTGAATCCATTTTTACACTCAGTGGTTCCTCACTTACTCAAATTTAATCATATCCACTCAGATTTCATCCATGGGCTCCAAAGAGAGTAGGGGAATGATTGTTCCCATTTAATTTCCTATCTACTTAATTTATGTATTTCCCTAAAATCTGCCTGCCCCAGTGACTCAGCCCCTTACTCAGATAAGATCCTCAGGCCACACTGTTATCAAATCACCTATGGCATCCTTTCCCAAGGGGAATGGGGTGGAGATTAGCTTTCTTTGCACCTGCATTGATGGTACAATTCAGACTGCCCTTAAAGCTCTGCTTTTATGTCCACTCATTTTAAACATGGGCTGTGACAGTTGGAGAAGATCGAAAATTATGATTGGCAAGGTTTCGGAGTTAAAAAAAAAAACAATAAAAACCAAGTGGTAAGAAGAAGGAATTCAATACATTTTTCTCCTTCTCCCTAGATCTCCCCAGAATTGATCCTGAACATATTTGTACAAAGACTTTTTAATTCAATTGTATTTTCTTCCATTTCTTCCTTCCTTCCTTCCTTCATTTCTTTCTTTTTCTTCCTTCCTTCACTTTCTCTCTCTCTCTCTCTCTCTCTCTCTCTCTCTCTCTCTCTCTGAGACAAGATCTCTCTCTCTGTGGTCCACTCCATTCTGGTCTTACACTCACTATATAGGTCAGGCTGGCCTCAAACTCACAGCAACCACCTTCCTCGACCTCCGGAATGCTGGGATTACAGGTACTCCATTATGCGTTGCTATTATGGGGTGCTGACAGGTAAAACCCCAGGACCAGCTCTTACTACACAAGCTCTCTAATCACAGAGCTAAACTCTCAGTTCTATTTTCTTCAGAAGCCACAGTGAGGTCAGTAACTAGTATTTTCCATACAGTCTCCTGCTTTTCTGAGCTTACTTTCCTTTTATCTTATACCTGGTTATGCCTGGGGTTGCCCCTCCTCGTACTTCAGTGTAAGTAAATTCCTTACTAGAGAAACTAGGCTAAAACCTGAATAATTCAAATTTTATCTCAATCCGCTTCTTCTTGTGTATAATGCAATCATTTACCTGTTCCTTCTTCATTTTTTAAAACTACCTGTATTTGTTAAAAGGAGTAGGTTAGATGAGATAAATTGAACAAGAGGCATCTGCTCAGCAGATCTCAGAGGACAAACAGAAAAGCTCAGTAGGAAAGGACCCGGCTCCTTACAACCAAGTGTTTGCCTCAGCCTCGGATGATTGGCTGTGATGTGCTGAAGATGGGCTGTTTGTAATTTGTTGAAACTTGCTGTTAGTTAGGAAGAAAACAGAAAGATAAAAGATAAAAAAGAAACCCTCTTAAATTAGGCTTTGACTTGTTTAAATATAAGATTGTAGTTTATTAATGTGAGAATTTAAGGTACAAATGCAGTTTCAGGCCAGTGCCACCTATTTGGCATGTACTCACTAAATATTATACAAAATATGAAAGTCATACAGAAAAATATTAACTTATCCATGATCCCTGAAATTTATTTCCTGTAGCTTTTTTTCCCCTTCATATTCTCAATGAAAATTAAAAAAAAAAAATCGTCCAGGAAGTTAGAAGGATGAGAAACAATGGACACATATTTGATGTTAGCACAGTGAGGGTATGCACACAGTAAATGGTCAATATTTATTATTAGTTTTGTTAGTATCGTCATTAATAAAATGTGCTGGCCATATCAATTGATCAATCTACAAATACATTGGCCAAAAAAAATGACTTTCTTTTTGTAACAAAGCTAAAATCCAGGTTAAAAAACACAATATAAGAAAAAAGAATCATATTCAAGAGGAAAAGAGAAATCAATCAAGCTACTCTTTAAACACACACACACACACACACACACACACACACACACACACACAAAACAAAGGGGCTGGAGAAATGGCATAGTGACCAAAGCACTTGCCTAGCAAGTTAAGACTCTGAGTTCAATTCTCCAGCCCTGCATAAACCAAATGAGATATTACATAGAGTTGAATCCATTTTTATACTCAGTAATTCCTGTAATCCCAGCACTTGGGAGGCTGAGGCAGGTGGATTGCTGTGAGTCCAAGGCCAGTTTGGGCTCCACAGTAAGTTCAGGACCAGCCTGGGATATAGAGTGAGACGTTTTCTCAAAATAAAATAAAATAAAATAAAATAAAATAAAATACAACACAACACAAAATTTAGCTCGACTTGATTGGACATTCCATTATCTCAGCACTCAGGAGACTGAGGCAAGGGAATTGCTGTGAGTTTGAGGTCAGTCTTGCCTCCATAGTGAATTTAGGCTCAGCCTTGACTGCAGAATGAGACCCTGTTTCAAAGAATATAAAAAAAACCCCACTTTATTGTATAAAGAGTTGTTATTGTGAAGGCACCAGCAGTCTTCATTTGCACTAACCATGATATACATTTATATATAACTATATATTTATATCTAAATATTTATATATTAATTATTATATAAATGTGTATACATATCAATTATATATTTATATACACATATATATGTATGTATATGCACTTATACTCTGGAACAAGACAAAATCATTGTCAATTCTTTAACAAATTTTATTTTAAACATTCATTAGAAAATACCATTTAAAAATAATTGTTTGCCTTTGAGAAAGTTTTCAATATTCTCCTTAAGGATAAGGCAATGAAAAAATTCCCACTGGTTTCTACCCAGACATATGATTTCAGATATTCTGAGATTTTTATTTGTGTGCTATATATTAGTAAAATAATTGTAGGATCATCTAGTTACATAATTCCCTGTGCATGTTTTGGATCAGATTGTTAGTGGGGGAAAAAGGAAGCCTATAATTAAGATTAAGTAAATCTAAAATCCAGAATTTTAATTGCTTATCATATCAATATAAATTAAGAAGCCATTTTAAGGGTATATAAATTGGAAAGCCTAAAAACAGCAACCAAACCAGTAGCAATATATTTGCTACATTAATTGCACTTTTGCAATGCCTTGAAAGAAGGAAATTATAGCTTCCTAGAAAATGGCCAAATTCAAATTTGAGTCAGGATATGTAAAAGATAAGCTTGGAATAAATGCCATTGTGATCACAAGCCATCAATGAGTCATGTACAAAGATTTTCATTTATTTCCCTCATGTGCTGATCTGAACTTCAATAAGATCAAGAATTTTAATGAAACTACAAATCAGTTTAGATCCACGATTTTGTTTGATTATTGTATTTGTTGTTTCTTACTATGAGAAAAATCACCTCAAATTTAGTAGCTTAAACTTTTTTTATTCATTTTTGCTCCACTGTTTTATGGTTCTCTTGACACAACTCCTGCTTCTGCTCCGAAATTTTCTAACATGGCTGTTGAGAACTTGAGATCATCTCCAGTACTTAGGTCAGGGCGTGAGTTCTGTGTCACGTGAGTTTTTATGACATTTCCGGTGCTAGGAAGAGACAGTGTGGAAACGTAGAAGACACTACTTCTGCAACTTAATCTCAAGTATAGGAGGATAAAAATAATAGGGAAAGATTAATTGGCAATGTTGCATAATTGCTACCTTCCTCAGACTCCTTTTTGTGTACCTTATACTCGTGTTACATGTAATATCTTAAATTTTCCAGATCATTCTCTGAGAGTTCTGGCAGATTACATTATTCAAAGATATCTTCAGGGATTATCTTCTGTCCTGAATGCATTTTCCAATGAGGTATTTTTACACTGTGATCCATAGATAAAACTTAATCTTTTTTATTGGAATCTGGGTGGCTTAAAAACTTGCTTGTCTGACAGAATGGTGCTTAAGTGACATTCTGCAAATTCTAAACCAATGCCTTAAAAGAACAACAGCCTTTCAGTGGATCTCTTGAAATATTCATTCATTTTTGGAACACTTCTTGGAACATAACAGTCATAATGTGAGAGACCCAAGCTGCACCATGACCGTACATGCAGGCACTTGGCAAAGGCACAGCTGACTTCCAGCCAGTATCGTCTGTCATCTGCCAGTCATGTGAATGGGCCATCTTGAGGCAGCACACAACCCAGCCCCAAGATCACTCTAACTTCATTCAATATGGATGAACTAGAACTGGCACTAACCTACAAGTCTGACAATCTAGGATCAGAAACAGCTGTTATAAACCACGACTGCTGGAATAGTTTGTCACACAGTGATGACACACAGAACACCTAGCACAGAAATCATCAAGAACAGGCTATGTATTATTGAAGATCCTACATGTGCCACACTGCAGAGTCACCTAGTAGGAATTGGGTTATTCAATGACCTATTGAAACCATAATTTAACCGACTTCTTTTACAGATGGGTCAACATAAGAAAAACGGTATAATTTTATTTTGATACAATAAGTCTGTTTCTTTCTGAACATGATCTAATTCATGATTAAAGAATCACTACTTCTTCTTCTTCTTCTTCTTCTTCCTCTTCTTGAAGAAACTCGTCAAGCACAGCATAAAATAACTTCTCAAATCTTTCGTGATCTGGAGTAGACAATAGATGGTAGATAAGCAGCATATGGGTAAATATGTACACAAATACCATTTTCATTGTATCATTTTCATCAATCTTCTTGAAAGATTTGAGTTTTTTCTCTTTTTTATTATATTTACCAATCATACTCTTGTTTTGCTACTACATATCTATTTAAAGCTTAGATTATGATTATACTTGGTATACTTCAATAAAATATGAGGTTTGTACCAAAATTAATTTAAATTATACTAAAGAATTTTCTTTTTATCACTGGTATTTATCAGACAATAACAAATCAAAATGATAGGCTTTCAGATGTCACATTATTTAGAGAATTTGTGAGATCACAACTAAAATTTGGCATAGAAGAGAATCTCTGTGTTTGACAGGATACACACATCTCAAGCTTTATTCTCTTAAGTGTATACTCAGTCAGTCACATACCAGTATCTAAGTTGAATGTGTTTATGATCTGTATAAACAAGCATGCAGCCAAGTGAGGCTTTTGGGTAACTCATCAAATGGTAACCTCAACATTTTAACAAACACATTTTGATATTTTTTATTGTTGTTGCGATCTTTGCTGTAGCGATGGACTGAGGTCATGCCCTTTCCTTTTCTTACAATCTTTGACACAGGAAAGAGAAAGGATAATTAATGTTTGGTATAGTCTGGGAAGTGCTATCAGCTTTTAGCAGACTTATTAAAGTATATTTGGTTTTTAAAAACATACTGCATGTTTAACTGCCTGTCTATTGAAACTCTCGTGAGTTCATGAGGTCATATAAACACAAGAGGATGTAAATACTTTGGGAATCAAAGTGAAGAAAATGAAGATCAAAGTGACTTAGTTCACAGCTTTTATGGAATGTGAGGCCATAATTTGACTTCTTTCTCTGAAGACGCTAACCGTATACTGTGCAGACGAACGCACGTAAGTCAGCACGCTCCTGAAAACAACATTTAACTTACATTCAACATTTAAGTATTGACCTACTCCATGTTTCCCAGACTGAAATAAAACAAAAAAGGTCTGAAATATTGCAATGAACTATCAACTTCAGAGTCTGTCATTTATTTTTTCTCAAAGGCAGGGAGATGCATAGAGCAATGACAGAGAATATCCTCTCAGTACCTTCTTGACAATTGTGCTCCAGAGTACTTTATTCCCACAAAGGTAATAGGATGTAACCGTTAAATCAATATTAATTATGAAAGTGTAATTGGACAGGATATTCAAAAGCTTATACATTTTGTATTAGATTTTACAATATTTCTGAAAGACATCCAAATACTTGCAAAGCTAAGATGCAGCTTAAAACATTACGAGCAAGGAATCTCCACATGGACCACTTCCCAAATGAGGAGATACGATTGGCTGAAAGGTCCAGGGTTCTCGGCCTTCATTGATTCTGCCATACTCCGCCTTCACTTGTGGAGGACCTCAGGGCATCCTGAGAAGCACTTCAGTCTTTAAGTTTTTATTTGTGCACCCTGCTGGCAAGCCATCATATTGCTTTATTGCTGTCTGTTCCCTGAATGGAGAAAAGAAATGATGAGTACTTTGCAATGAAAGACATCATCTCAAGAGGAAGAATGCATTTCAATTCACCGATTAAGTGAAATTGCTTCAGCGATCCTTCAATCGTCCTCATCCTTTGATACATTTTTCTCCTCCCTCCATCATACTAGATGTTTTTTTTGTGATAATTCGTTTTGTTTTTCTAACTTTTTGCAGTTGGTGGCTAGGTGTGGTCGGTCACTACCTTCTGAAGTGGGGTATTTCAAGTGAAAGGAATTGAAATGTAATTTCTAGGAAACTCTGTTAAGAGTCACTCAGCCTAAGCACAATTATTGTTTATGTTCTATTCCCCATTCTTCCTCATGTACTTTATAGGTAGACAACGTGAAAAAAAATCCTACTTTTCTGGAAGAATTGATAGAAAGAGCAGCCATTTATTTTGTAAATGAAAGAAAAAAGTTCTGATCTCAATTAGACCAATGCTCCATCTTTACCATTTCTTTTTAAATAGATTTTTCCCATCTAAGAATAATCACAATGCTTAATGTCATAATTATATTTTGTTACCACTATGTGGATTCATGATCACATTTAGTTCTGGACTTGTGATTTATATCTGCATGCATCAAGAAATTGCTGAGAAATTATTTTGTGCAAATGTATTTTGTGAACCGAAAGGAGAGAATTCATCTTTATGAAAATAAAGAGTATTCAGTGGGCATCTGTCCCTATCTGGCTTTAGAGGAAAATGACTTTTGGATATGAGAAAGAAAACATTTCAGTATAAATCTGGTCATATTCATCTGTGTATCCCTGCATATTAGCTATTCATTAAAGACCAGAATATTTTATTACCTTGCTAGATGGTGTAGCATTTGCTAAAATAATGTTGGTCTCTGCTTTTTGTTTATTTTTACACTAATCTTCTCTAAATAAATCTACAAATACTAAAATTATCATTAAGAGTTTTCCTGAACCAAATTTCACTTGCTTAAGGCATGTATGCATGTAGAAGCTGATTTTTACATGTTTGCTATTCCTATGTGTCCAAGAAAGTAATATTCTTTGCAATGCAATGACCTGCTGTCATTCTATTTCTACACTAAATTCCAAAGACCATACTATTACTATGTACACACACACACACACACACACACACACACACACACACACATATATATATATATATATATATATATATATATATATATATATTCAAAGCGAGAGTAGACACATACCCTAAAGATTCAATATCAAATAAAAACTGACTTCAGTGTATTTTTAGGAGTTTGTTTTAGGTCTCCAAAAGTAGTTTTCCCAAGCAAACTTTTTCACCTTCAAGATGGTTGCTGGGGAGGACATTTTATAGAGCACTGGTGTCAGCCTCTCTGCGGAGTTTGATTTTTGAACCAGAGCAAACCGGCCCCCACTAGGCTGGCAAACACCTCACTGCTTCCCCTTAGGCGTATCTGGCTAAGAGACAGCCGACTGACACCTGCGCTGGGGTCTCGTCCCACAGCTCCTGGGATGAAACACGCCGGTGAGATCGATGGGAAACAGCAACCTTCAGGTGGAGGCACAGGGCGAGGTTGTCTTTTTTTATATTTTTATATGAAACATTTCTGTGAACCACGGAAAAAAAACATAGATGGAGTAGGGTTTTACAGCAGGGAGTATCGATGATGTTAGAGTTGATTTTCCCTTTCATCTTTTATTTTAAATTTGACAGAGCCTTCTTATGTATGTGTGAAATGACTCTCTCTGAACAAACCTGAGCAGATGCCCTAAAAGGTTAAAGGAAATATGGATGAAATAATTTCCCAAGTTTTATTACTATATTTAAGGAGTTTTCTACAGGGAAGTGAATCGTCATTAAAATACCTCTCTCTGCCCTGTTGCCTTGTCTGAGTAAAACGTGCAATTTATAGGAAGTTTTAATGACTGTTTTAAGCGGTCTGCTTTTCAAAAAGATTACAGCTCAGGTAAAGGGTCCCACTTACCCTTCTCAAACGTGTCCTGTGCTGTGGGGATATTTTGCAAAAATCAGAGATAGAGTTTATTCACTCTCACAACAGCCTGCAGCGCTACCTCTCCTTAACCAGTGTATTTATCACATCTGACAAAGTCTTCCAGAGACGGAACGGTATTTTTTTTTATTTCTTGTCAACAGCATGACTCTATTTCTTTGAAAAAAAATTATCTTGAGAGAAAAACGTTAGAGTACCTGGAGACGAGTTAAGGGGGAATGGGAGTGGGCGTGGACTGAAAAGGAAAAGTATAAAGCAAAAGAACGTGGGGTCCCTGTTTCTTTGCCAAAGGAGAAATAAGTCACAGGTCATCTTCTTCCCATGCTTGCTCACGTCTCTCCACTCTTTCTTTAAATAGCTTGTATTTTGAACACACACACACACACACACACACACACACACACACACACCCCACACCACACACTCCTGCTCTTTCAGACCAGCCTTCAATTCCCTTCCCTGTTTATACAAGAAATGCAGGTTGTACTCCCACGCCAGCGGCCATAGTTATACAAAAGTCACAGGTCAATAAAAATCACTTACATTTCTCATGAGCCTTTTCATCCTCTTTTCCTCCTTCAGAGACAAGGCTGGTAAAAAGTTGAAAAAAAAAAAGGAAAATGCCAAGGGTCTTGGCTGTCAAATTCTTAAAGAAACCCCATCCCCTCCCAAAAATTTGATGGACCTTAAACTTTTGTTATTTTGCCTTAGGAAAAGTGACCTTTTCGCTTTAACTCCCCTTCACAAGGTGTTTTCTCTTTCAAAAATGAAGTTAAATCCCTGACCCTGTTCCTTGATGATATAGCCTTAAGTAAGAAAAGATTAGTAGGTATTCTTTAAAATTGTATTTAAAGGAAATAAGAGGAATGATCAGTATCATATACTATTTTAACATATTTGACATGTGTTCTTTGCATGTTTCTTGAAGGTTATAAAATAAGCTTTGTGCAGTTAAGTTGATTTTATTGGGGGATTTTTGAAAATAATACATTGCATTGCTAGTTATTTTTTAAAAATTAAGAGAATATCACACTCTGTTGTTCAGGTTAGTCCTTAATTCACAATGTAGCCCAGGCTGGCCTAGAACTCTTGCAAATCCACCTGTCTTGGCATCCCGAGTGCTGGGACTATAGGTATGCACCACCACAGCCAGCTATGATATGGCACTGAGGGGTCAAACAGGGACCTTGTATTTTTAAAACAAGTATTATACCCACTGAGCTATGCCCCTGGCCCATATTACCAGTGTTTTCATGCTCTTTTTCTTCTGCAAATGACTATGTTCACAATGAGAGATCATGACTGAGAATAATGCTATCATTATCAATTTCATGCTGTCCAAATGATAGCGAAGATTAAATAAAGGAGACAGTACACCATGGAGCCATTTTTGTTCTCTTCTAGAAAATCTGGTAATAATGAAAAAAAAGTTTCTTGTCTTGGTGTATTCTTAGGCTAAATGCTAAGTGAAACGCAGTCTTAAAAAGAAAACTATGCTCAAAAATTTGCTTCAGGAACCCTAGCCATTGTCAGAGACTATTGTTGATTGCAGGAATAATCCAACACAGTCTCATTGTCATTCAAAGTTAATAGCAGATGGATCAAATATCTAGATATTAAAACTGAAACACTGAACTTCCTGGTAGACAAATTAGACAAATATCAAAAGACATAGGTGTAGGCAAGGACTTTCTTAATAAGACACTGAAAGCAAAAGAAATAGCCCCTAGAATGAATAAATGGGATTATGTCAAATTAAAATTTTCTGCATGAAAATGGAAATTTTCAACAGTGTAAAAGAGAACTGACAGAATAGAAAAAAAATATTTATCACCAATACCTCAGACAGGAGGCCATAACCAGAATATATTGGGAAGTGAAGGAAAGGAAGCCCCTCAAAATCAAAGGTCTGATTGAAAAGAGGTCAAAAAATGAATAGGCAGTTCTCAGATGAAGAAATTCAAATGGCCGATAAATACATGAAAAGATGTTCAATATTCTTAGCCATTACAGAAACGCAAATCAAAACATCACTAAGATACCATCTAATTCCAGCAAGATTGACATATATCAAGAATGCAAACAACAATCAGTGCTGGTGAGGTTGTGGGGAAAAAGGAACCCTCCTGCACGGCTGGTGGGAATGTAAACTGGTACAATCGCTAATGGAAAGCAGTACGGAAGTCTCTCAAAAGACTGGAAATAAATATCCCCTTTGATCCAGTGATACCTCTTCTGGGAATTTTCCCAAAAGAGTTAAAAACAACACATAAAAGAGATTCATGAATGCCCATGTTCACAAAAGCACAGCTTACGATAGCTAAAATGCAGAAAACACCAAAGGAGCCACCAATAGACCAATGGATACACAAATTGTGGTATTTAGACACAATGGAATACCACTCATCTATAAAGACAGATAGATTACAGGCTTTTATCGCTACGTGGGTGCAACTTGAGACCATCATGCTCAGTGAAGTGAGTCAGAAGCAGAAGATTAAATATTGAATGGTTTCTCTGATATGAGAAACCCAGATCACAATTATTTTATAGAACTTATTGTGGGGAATAATGGGAACTGGAGGGGAAGGGGTGGGAGTTGGAGGGTCGAAAAGAGACAAGGAAAGAATTTGTAAATTTGCCATGATATGTATATGCATACAACACTCAAGATCAATGTAAAATTTATGTATTTTATATATACATATCAATAAAATGGGAGGAAAACCTAATAACAGATGATACGGTCAAAAGTATTGTAAATAGAGTTCTGATTCAAATTCTCATTTAAATATTAGTGGAAAATCATATTAAATGCATGTGTAGGTCAAAGTACCTTTATTTGAAGCTTTTCTTTAAATTAAATCTGAGGGGTAGAGATGGAACTTTTATGGTAACCAACATACTGTAATAAAAGTTGCTGAACGATTTGCCTAGTCAACTCCCAAATCTTTTCTTCATTCATTGATTTGGAGGAAGAGAACATTGACTAAATTACATGGAGAGGAATGGTCATTATCGAATTACAGTGGCACAGAAAAACATTACTTAAAATGATAATATTTTTAAGGTCAACTAGGACATACTGAGATAAATAATTTAATGACATTAATAAATCAAATAATTAAGATAGCTTAAGAGACACAGATTTGATCTTTCATTTGTAAGACAAATCTGCACATGCTTAATAGCGGGTGTCTATTGTGGGGTTCCTATGTTGTGACCCCTGTGTTGCACTTGGTGTGGCCACATGCAGAGCTTGGCTTTTTGCGTGAACTTGGCTTACAGATAGCTGCTCACTCATTTCCTTCTGGGACATGGTGACCTGACTTCTAAGGCACCAACACAGCAACTTTGCTGGGCCCAGAAGATTGCCAACAGATGAGTGACGGTGACAATCCTGTCCCCATGTGGCCCCTGTCTTGCTTAGCCCACAACCCACTTGCGTGTTCTTCAATTTATCAGGCAGCCCTACTTTGTCCTCTTCTGTCCAATCCCTGATGCCCATGCCGGCTACACAGTCCAATCCCTGATGCTCAAGCTGACTAAACCCACCTACACTGCAGAATTTATTTCTTGTTTCTCCTTTCATCTCTTTGATCCTTATTCCCTCAGCCCCATCCTTGTCCCCTTTTTCTGTCATAGCTTAGCTATTTTGGCTTTTGCCTGGCTTGATGCCTGGACCTGCTAGCCAGGGTAGGGGCATGGGGGCATTCTGTCTAGACCTGCTACCCAGGCATAGAGTCACGGGGGCAATAAACTCTCCAGATTTTCTCACTACTGGCTATGCTTTTGATTCTGCCGGGCTCCTTCTTGGAGTTACCATCTATGAAACCCATTGTGAACTGACTCAGTTCTATGGACTTGCAAGGGAAACTCTTTTACCAGATGTAATGGAAGAAACATCGAGAAAGGTTAGGATCATTGCCAGTGGTTCCACAACTGTAAGGTTATTTTCAGCAGGACAAAGAATATTTTTCTCTCCTATTAATCTATATGTGTTTCGTTTTAACAGAAGCACTTCTATAATTTTAGTTTGCATGTTGATTTCAAAGTCTGATGTGTAGGATTTGAGTACAATTGTGGAAGCATAGAACCTAGTTATCAGACAAGCGACATGGTTTACTGATGGAGAAACAAGAAAATCAATTGTAACTTGTGACATTTGCTATTTTTATGAAGAGTATACTGTGGTAATGTTCTCTGTTTCCATAGTAGTCTTATTTTCAAAGAACACTTATTGTTGTACAAGTTACTTATTTGTGTTGATCGGCTTGTCAATTTGAACTTATCTAATCAAAGGCATTCCATTGCATCAGAAAAAAAAAAAAAAAGATAGTGTGAGTTGAAGCTTTAGTTTTGAAGATTTCTAATCCCAGCACTTTGGGAAACTCAAGAGAGAGGATTTCAAATTCAAGCGCAGCCCAGGCAATTTAATAACCAGGTGAAGCCTGGTACTGAAGTTTAATTTAAAAAAGAAATGGTCCAGGATTAGTTAAGTGCAACAGCCTTCTTTGGGTTCAACACCATTACCCACGCCACCGAAAACAATGCATGTCTTAAGTCATATGTCAAATTTATCACAAAGTAGATTAGTGCGTCATAGAAGTTTGACCAACAGAATGTTTGTAATCAGTCCTATGGAAGATTTCTCAAGAATATACACAGTTCTGATTTAATGTGCCATAAAAATGTTTTCTCTTTGCAGTTATGTTTTTAAATAGTGAAACAATTTGTTTTCAAAGCTGAAACCCATTGACCCTCCAGTTAAAGGATAATAGGTAGTTGTCTGGTTAGTTGATTAGTATGTTGGTAGAAATGAGGAAATATGTATTCATGTAGCCAAGGAATATGGCTCAGAAAGTAAATTAGCAAGCTGTTTCCATCTTCTAGTCATTTGATTCATCTTCAGACGTTTCCTGTAGCAGTACTTTAAAAGTCATGAGAGAAGGCTGATTTATTCATGCCTTATTTCAAGGTGTTTTTTCACAGTGCTGGAATCTTTATTTTAAATCGATCTCTATAATTATATTTATAATTGTCCTCACTTTGCCATAGTTAGCGTTGACTGCTTCTCGTTTGAATCAAGACCTATTAAAAATAGACAAATTTCATAGAAGAGTACAAAGGGTCATGCTTAATTTCAAACCACAAGCTGTCAAAACCCTGGTACTCTCCCAGCCCAGTCATTTTATACTGGATAAGTAAACCCACTTGAGGAATGTTTACATGCCCTGATGCTTTTGAACAAGTTCGCTGACAGAACGCATTCTTTGAAGAAATATATCAAAACTGTTTATCTCCCTGAGTGTTACCCTAAGCCCTGTCAGGGCTAATGATATCAGGACATGGATTAAATAAATCCTTCTGAGAGTGAGTGTGGGTATTTCTGCATTCAAATCACAAATACAAGGGTTTTGGCTGCAAAAAAGTGGGCAGCAGATGTATCAATATGCAAAGCATTTTGCTCGTATGAAAAGCTTTAATAGAGAGTTGCTCCAGAGAAGCTCTGCTGTCACTCTGGGGTTTTATCGTACAACTGCTGCCTTCCACAAGCAGGAAAAAGTACACTTACACACAAATTGCATATATCTAAAAATTGTTGTGTTGCAGTAAAGCAGAAAAAAAAACGATACAGATTATTTTTAAAGTGATGGCTAGAATGTGCTTGCTCTCTAAATGAAAGTAAAGGGTGCAAATTATGTTTCCTGTTATTTACTGATCTGTTAATGGAATCAAATCATTGTCTATATAGAGGGAACTTCTGTGAATTCTGATCCTAAATCTATTACCTTTATTCTCAGCTTAATGATGCCCCTTTCCCTTTCTCTCTGTGAAAGGTTTTTTGTTGTTGTTTTTTTTGTTTTTTTTTTTTTTTTTTTGAGGAATCGACTTTTTCAACACGGCTCTTCTATGCTTTTATATCTCAGATTATGAGTTATATCTTTAACAATGAAATAATCCTACAGGAAATTTGTAGCCTGGTTACATGCATAGGTAATGACTACTAAAAACGCTTGCAAAATATTGTGATAAACACATCTTAGATCCCCAAGCAGAAGATAAACACTTCCTAACAGGTGCAAAGGTGCAATATCATTTGCGGTCTCTTCCCAACAGTCTCTATCAGTATTTATTAAAAAGGAGCACCATAGGGTGCTGTCCAGCAGGCCATTAAGCCAGGCTGCTCCGTTTGCAATCAGCGACTCTTTGAAAGTGATGTAGCACAGAGTGTGGTGGCCCTTCTGCTGAAAAAAAAAAAATCAAAATCAAGCAGTACTTTTTATTTCTTTATTGTCACATTTTGATATTCATGCTATTCAGATATACAGAACTGAGATTTGAACAAAAGAGAAAAATAAAAACCCTTTAACAAAACGTAGATTTCTGTTTGAATGCCAGCTTTAGCCTACATGACCTTGGGCTGAAAGACGTACCTGAGTGCAGAAGCTGCGCCTCCTAAGGACGTGGGGGCTACCTCAGGACAGCTCAGATCTCGCCAGAGTTCAAGTTCAGTTCCACCTTAAGTGCAACAGAGATTTGTTTTGTGGTTTTAAATTGAAAATGAATGAATGAAACAAATTCTGGCTTAAAAAAACTTTATTAAGCATTGGAATGGTTCAGTTTGCCTCTCATATTAATAATTGATGCTTTTATGTTTGTTTATAGACACATACACTCAGCATTCCACTCTAATGTCTAGTGCACTTATTTTTCATGTGTTATCATTTATTTATAGTTACATGAGTCTATACTGTATGACACAGTGTATACAGACATGTAAGATCATAGAAGACCGTGTATGTTTAGATCATACATTTTTATGTGGCTCTGGTTTGAGTCTAATTTCAATTGTGTGGCATTACAAATAATTGCTTGTTTATCTTCTATTCAGAGTATTTGATACTATTTTAGGAATAACATTTTCTTCTAAAATACTACGATTTTACTTTCACTTGCTTATTTTTTTAAGTGCAACATGGCACACATAGACCTCTATAAGTAACACTGTATTGATTTTTGAAAAAAAAAATTGGTTTACATATATTACACACTAAATTTATTTGATGTATAATTGCATATTTTTGCTTTTACGTGATTCTATTTTAAAAGTTCAGTACCCTTATGTTTTGCTCCTAAGATTAGAAAATTATATTATAATTCAAATACAAAGTTTACACAGACAAAATGTTAATTAAGTTTTCAATGTGGTTTAATTTTTATAATTATTAATATTTTATCTTAAACTTTATTTCCATTTTTGTGTATTGGAAATTGCATCCAGGGTTTTCATACTGAGCTGCATGCTCAATCCATTTTACTTATTTATTTACTTTTTATCTCGAAACAATGTCTTGCTAAGTCAGTAAGTTACTCAGGCTTGACCTGAGCTCGCAGTCCTCCTGTCTCATCCTTCCAGAGTTCTGAGAGCATAGGTGTGTGACACTAAACCTAATGGAATTGTTTTTAATGGGTACTCTTTTGAACACTCGCTCAATTCCAGCATGGCCACTGGCACTGATTTTCATACCTGATTTGTTGGATATATCTTGTCAATCTTTGCATAGAATTGGATTAGGAATAAAGATTTGTTAGCTAGAATAGCAATTTTACATGATTTCTGATATACTTTCTAAAATAGCTGTAATCAGTAAGTCTTATTGTGTTAGAGTAATCCATACAACATACAGATGAGGAAATCAGTTGGTTACCCAGTCTGCCCAATGGGTCCAGCACCACCCAAGGGACCAGTTAGTTCCCTTTGCTATTCAGCCTCCTGGGAGACTCTCCTGCAAGCTTAAGTGGTCATGCTATGTACAGGTTAACACGATCCAGTCTCCACTGAACATACTTGTATCTATCTACAGACATATGTGTGCAAACTGATTTTCTACACCGAATATTCTGAGTCACAAAAAAAAAAAAACCTTTTAGAAACTGCCAGTGGAAAGAATACTTTAACAAGAATCAAAGTGTCTTATTATAAAGAAAAAAGATTTAATTTTTAACTCGAAGCATCAACCTCACAAAATCTTGAAGGTTTAATACAATGGACATGTTTTTATACATGAAACTTGGATCTTATAAACAAAAGGTTTTGTTTCTTCTGGCTGACAGATATTTTTTTTTTAAATCACTCCACAAATCAGAGGTTAAGATGAACTTATGCTGGACTCCTGCATTCAAAGTTTTACTCACGAACATAAACCAAGCATTCTTTCCACTTTCACTGTGTCCTTGATTTTTTTACTTGTATTTTCATTTGTCTTTGGGATTTCTAATATTCCTTTCAGTTTAGTAAAATCCTTTTGAGACATGAGGATTTGATTCAGAAATATGATATCTTAGTCAATGTTTAAATTTATCCGTTTCTGATTACATGACATGTCTATTATATTTAAGAAAAATACTAAATTACAAAATATAGCAAAAATAATTGATACCTTATTAAATAATGAGTATGAGTGATAAATTTATCAGTGAAAATTTTTCTTGTTGTTGGTTTTGGTGCTGCGGATTGAACGTAAGACCTCAAACTCACTCGTCACGTGCTATGCCACTAAGATATACTGTACCTCTTGGTGAAGCTTTCTAATTATAGTAGAAATAGTTAAGTATTACTTTTCTCAGTATAAAATATTATTGTAGCTTCACAAGGAGTAGTACATATGTATATAGAAGTACTGACATACTTCAGTCAAAAACAATTTAGGTAATTTAGAGATTAAGACATTATTTTCCATACAGTATTTTCTTGTGAGTAGAAAAACTCATACCAACTGCCTTTACAAATATACACATCTTCAACTGTTGCCATGCAAATATCCCAGATCAAAGGAAACTGTACTTTTTCCATTAAACTTGAATTGGCGTTATTGAAAACAAAAGAATTTTAAATTTCCAACACTTCCTTTAAAGTTCGGTCTCTTTTTCTATATCTGCAACTTATAAACATTGTTTTCTCTGTCAATATTAGCGTATGAAGAACTATTCTGAAATTAATTATGCATCCATGAATTACTTTTCTCAGATACTTAACACGTATATCAAACATCTAAAGCTAATAGACAGTGTGTGTGTGTGTAAGTTTTGATGTTATAATGTCTTGAAGTTTCCAAAGCTTCAGCTTAAATTTTGACTTAACAATTGCAGCAGGTTTAGGTAGTATAAGTTTATAAAATAGGTATATATTATAAACACAAAAAGTCTTGGAATGATAGTATATTTCCACATTACTTTCACAATTACTCATGGAAATCATAGGAATATTTAAATGTAGCCAGCACATTTGAGTTCCATATCATCCTTTCTAATAAATATGCATTGAGTTAAAGGTTTGAACCATCACATCATTTCCTTTCTCCTCATTCTTCACGTGAAAAGTAAGGACATTAACACAATGTCATGGTTGAGTATTTCTATGAACAAAAGTCAGAAAAATCATTTTCTCATTTGTCTATAGCTGTACCATCGTAACTTAGTTTGTATCACGTAGAATAACACTGCTAAAATAAGCATTGTATGCGCCTATATAAAACAACCACTCATTTCAATTTCCTCGATAAACATTTTTAAATGAGAAAACCAGGTAATCTCACGTCATTGACAGCATAATATTAGCAATGCAGTAAACCAAATGAAAAACGTTTAAATTTCTTCCAGTCAATTCAATAAATCTTTGCCCAAGGCATGTAAAAATATACATGTTGCAACTGAAATACATAAGCCACATGAGGATAGAAAAAATATTGTAGTCTGATGACCCACCTTGTCCCTCAAAATGAATAATTTGTATTCAGTATCTAGCAAAGACTGTCTGGTATTTTCCCACAAATATTCAATTTTTTTTATGCTGACCCTTTACGTAATTAAAAATTAACAAAAGGATTGAAGAGGATAATTCTTCCAGTTTTTCTATTCAACTAATTATTCCTTTGACTTAATTAAATTTTCCATATGTAATTTAACGTCAAAAACAAAAAAAAATGTACTTCTGTAAAATGAGACATTTTTCTTTGTAACCTAGATTTTTCCAGAAATCAAAGATGGTGTCTTAACATTATAAATTCTAATGTTCCTGATTTCAGTGAAAACTTTATCACACAGCATATGTATTTTTCTCCTAAAAGAAATTAATGCCTTAGAAACTACTGCTTGAGAAGCTACTAATATCAGAAATTTGAAACATTGAGTCTAGTAATTTAAACAATGTATTATAAAAAGTGTAATAGAAGGAAACCTTGGTGACCCAAAAAGACTATGTGAGCTTAACTAAAGACACTTTTGCTGAACTCTTACAAGCAAGATTTTCTACATGCAAATGCTATGTGAAAGGTGCACAGCACAATATGCGTATGGGAGACAGGATTATTTTTATCACAGTGTTTTGTGAAATAAGTAGAAGAAAAAAGATCATAGGGGATATTGGGTAAGAAAACATAGGTAAAATGAACAAAAGAGGATAAAATCAATGTATGTTCCATGTTGGTTGCAAGAATAAAAATTTTCTGTATCAAAAATGATTGTATTTCTCTTAGAAAATAGGCCATACCTTTTGGATTCTGAGCAATTTTACTGTATAAAATACATGTGACTTTTAAGTACTCCTCATTGTTTGACTGTAGAATGCTGGTAGATGAGAGAAGGACATTATCCTTGAGGCCCCACCAATATACTGATGGATTGAACTAAATAAAAGGAACAAGAGAGATTATTACTAATTCTTCCTCTGGGAGAGTTCCAGTTTTGACCAGTCACTCTGGACGTTGACTTTCTCCTGTCTTTTCATCAGGGGGCCCTCTCACAAATTTGTTTCAGTCTTAAGGTCTCTACCTATGCCTTTAGACTTAGATGGCACAGACTTGAAGCAGCTATCCAAAATCTTGAACCGGTGTTCTTGTCTCCACTCTGAGCCTCTAGAGTGGACCCTCTGTTCCCACAGATGAACTTTTTGGGTTCTCTTAAGACATATGAACTCTCTTAATGCATTTTTATATATTCCTATTTATTTTGATCTCAGAAAACCTAATCAATATATTAGGGTTTTTTATGTTGTCCAAAACACTGTTACTAAAAAAGAATCCATAACATTAATAGAACAGAAGCAATCATTGACAAGCTACACAAATCAGGACACCTCAGTCACAGAATGGCTTGTAAGAGAAGAGCCTAGATAAATTACTAGAACAAAGGATCTTCACTCTCATTGCTAAGAAATTTACACTTCAATGAGAAGGTAGGTATTTTAAACTGCTAAGGAACTTTCACCGGTCTATGGCGAGATCAGATTTACATATTTGAAACGTCCTTGAACACAATATTTAAAATGTAATCAGAGGGAAAAGTGAGGGGGATGATGAGATGAAACAGAATTTTAGTTATGGCCCAGCTCTATTTTCAACTCTGTGTTTCCAATTTGTGGGCTGGGGTGTCTACAAGAAACGTCCACCAGACAAGAGTTGAATCAAGCAGCAAAATGAAAATTCTGGGAGGGAACAGCATTATTACACAGAGGGAGGTCAGTGGGTAAGAATATGGTCTGTAAAATTAGTGTTTTTCAGTAGATAGAAAAAGAATAGAAAACTTGAACAGTGACACAGGCTCTGTGAACTTCTCTAGAATTAGTTTTTCTTTCTCCCAATTTCTTACTCGTATCTTGTCCTGTCTAATGGTACTCAAGTCCCATAGCATTTTCCTTATTTAGGATTTAGTTTCAAGGAAACATTAGGTAACAACATGGTCCCCGGGAACACAGGTGCTAAAGAGAACTGAGTTGGTTCCTTGGTGACCTTCAGTTCCTTTCCGTCTCAAAGGATTTTTCACGTGCGTTTGAGTCTTCTACTAACGCTAATGTTGCCGATAACCATGGTCCCATTTCAGTCTATGTTTTTTGTCCACACATTGTGTCTCCAATTTCCCAAGTAATAGTTATTCTACTTCCCTCATATATATTTTCTCTCTCTTCACAAGGAAAGGGAAGGTTTTGAGTTGTTCTTTGATGTTCTTAGCAAACAAAAAGGAAGCTAGATTCTGTATTTCAATCAGCGTTCTACGAACTATGGCCCCTGGGCCAAGCGTGACACATATTGCAATTTTGTGCAGTGAACAAAGAAGGATTTTTACATAGTTAAGTGACTGAAAACTAACAAAGGAAAGATGAAATTTCATGACAGGTTATTAACCATATAGACCTTTATAGAAGGAGTTGACCAACCTTGGTATTAGGACACATTTTGCCTTCATTTTTGTCTTCCATTCCTGACAGGGAGGCCACAATAGGGCTGAAATTCCTGGAAATGAAGTAACAACAACCTTTATTTTTAAAATTTTCTAATCTTATATGAAGCGTCTTATCATTTTTGTAACTGATCTTGAACGACAAATAAGAGCAACAGAATCAACACTTGTTTGCTCTCTCTTAGGATTTTCACTTCCTCTTTGAGTCTGTTACACCGCCATATTTCCTGTTTTGTATTCTCCTTTCTGTGTCCTTGACTCTCAGCCCTTGAGAGAGAACAGCACTTCCTCTGTCACCGAGAAGGCTTGTTCTTAAGATACAAATTCTTTATTTCAGAAGTAATTCTTATGTTGTGGATTTACGAATTTAATTGAAATGCTCAAATTTTGCCTGTATGTAAAATTATCATGAAGATATCTTTCTTAAAAGCAATAAAATAGATGATAGTTGTAGGCTAAAAATAATGGCTACTCTGAAGCCAAGGCAGAAGTCACCAAATTTCCTACTAGTATAATTTATTAAATATTTAATCATTTTTGGTCTAACACTGCAATAGATGGTTTAGCTATGGTTTATTTTATTTTGACAACTTTGTGAATTCAGTTGCATTGTTTCATTTCATAAGTGAAGGAACTCAGATTGATGAAGAGATTGATTAAATTTGCTTAGTTGATAAGATATAGAGACAAAACTTGAACTTTTATCCAGTGCAATCCCCATTTTTATGCTGTGTTTGTGTTTGCATGTACGTGTGTGCCTGTGTGTGTGTGTGTGTGTGTGTGTGTGTCAGTGTGCGTGTATGGTGGGGAAAGAAAAGAACAAGACAGATGTAAGAAAATCAGGAGTTATACAGAAAACTCAAGAAAAGGTATTTAATTCTGGATAAGAGAATGGCTATTCTAAAATGTATATAAGCATACAAAACAAAGATATCTAACATTTTTCTGGATTATTTTCAGTATTTCCATATCTGGAAGGAATTTAGAAGAATTTGCCGAAACACCACTTTATTGAATATATGTTTACATTTTTTTCTACGTGCACCTCTTATTAATGGCCTTTTGAAAGTATTTATCATTAATTCGTAAATTTTAATTATTTATTAACTTGGTACTAGAAATTGAACCTAGGGTCACATGTGTGCAGTGCCTTGCCATTGAGATATAGCTGTAAACCTCTAAGCTAATTTTCAAATAATATTTAAGGTTTCATGACATTTGGTAAGGGAGCATTTTGAAAATGTTTTGATATTTAATGTTACCTGTAGGTTCCCAGGCTGAAACCAGGCAATATAATCTATTGATACAACATGTTTTTCATGCATTTATAGTTTGCAGCATGCATGCTTTCAGAGAAAATGTGAGTACATAATTTTAAATGTTGAATAAATATTTCTATCTCTATCAATATCTCTATATACCTGCACATCCCTCTGGAACCAATTTGCAAGTCATAGGTGACACAATTATTCTTTTCTATATGCAGGGCCCAACAATATTTGAGAGGAAGTATAAAAATGCAAAACAAAAATAAATCCACAGAAAAAGAAAAACTTCTTTTTCCACCATACTTATCAAATAACGTATGACACAACCAAATTCCGAAAGTTTCCTGAAATTGACAAATAATAATGTTTTTATATTATAAATAGGAAGTTGCTGAGAAATCAAAACTGAAATATGTATTATAGCTTAATTTGTTTTCTTAGTTTAATATTTAAGTACATTGTACTCAACTGCCATAACAAAGTGCCAGAGGCCAGGTGGCTTGAGACAAAAAAAAAAAATGCATTCTTTCATACATTTTGGGAATAGAAGTCCAAAACTAAGATATTGGCAGAACCACGTGCTCTCTGAATCCTCCAGGAGTGTTTTTTCCTCACCTCCTCCTAGAGTTCTGGAGGTGGCTCCTAGGGTTCCAGAGATGACTTGCAATCCTCGATGTCCCAAGGTGGCAAGTAGATCATTTCATCTCTGTCCCCTTATTACTTAAATTTCTTTCTCTATTTGTCCTTGTCACTGTGTCCAGATTTTCCTCCCCACATATTCAAGTCATTGATGTCTACACAAGAATCTTGGACAAAACCCATCATACTTGGCTTCTGTAATCTCAATCTCATGTTATGTTGGTTGCATGTGCAAAAACCTCATTTCCAAACAAGGTCAGATTCACAGACACAAGAGCTTAGGACTTTGCTGTGTTGTTTTGGAGGACATGGAACAATTAAATGCATAAGACATAAAATACCATAAGAACTATTCAATTTCATTATTTTTAATACTCTTCAATTATCTTCGTGGTCCCCCTTCCAATCTTTTAAAAATAATTATATATAAAATATAAAATACTAAATCCTTTTCCCTTTGAAAAAAAGATATGTGTTTCACCAAATATACTTATCTGTTGAACATGTGAGAAAAAGATGGTTTATTTGCTAAGATTATTTGAAAAATGATCTTACCATGTTAAACTTTGAGAAAAATAGTTGTCATTCCTTTCTCATTTGTGCTTTTCTTTTCACAAGCATAATTCAATAGATCTTTTTCATATTAAAATAAGGGTTTGTGGAATTAAAATTGGGGAATAATGAAGAATTTGTACGAAAATGACTATACAATGCAATATGTGTTATATTTCTGTATGTCTCATTTTCCCCCTTTTCACTTTATCTGTGACACCAAATTAATGTTCCAAAGGAAAGATAAGAGGGGCAATCAAGATTTCCTGAGTTAATTCCGTGTCATGGACTTTACCCACATTATTAGCTCTGTACTTTTCACAAAAAATTACTACAAGAAAACAATTTTAGTCTTCTGTCCTAGATGTTTAAATGCAAGACAAGACAGGACAAACAAATCTAACAAAGAGAAAAAAATTAAGTTGTACTTAATCCGAATACAAACTCAGGTCTACACTCAATGACTATAAGAACATTAGCAAGTTATTGGCTTTCAGTGACCCTCCTGTCTCAGCTTCTTGAGTGCTGGGATTAGAGGTGTGCTCAGCCATGCGCAGCTATTACATGGTGAGGTCAAACCTGGAGCCTTCCACTTCCTGGGTAAGTATGTTAATTACTGAGCTACTTCCCCAGCCCTAAAACTTTCTTGAATTCCAACTTCCTCATGTGTATAATGAGGCTATTTAGTATGTTTTTATTTTACCCTTAATTCTTATGACACTCTAAAGGATCAGTTATCAAGACTTTAAATAATTATCTAAAATTCTTATACTTTAAATAAGCTAACTTAACAATATTTTAAAGGTAAAGGCCAGAAAATTACAAAGAACTTTAAATGAAAGTCTAATAACACATTAGTTAGGTTGGGCTAGATTTTGCCATTATAATACACCATTATAAATCTTACTTGTTAAAGATGATCAAGGATTATTAACTACTATTGTACATGTCCATATTTGGCTAGCATATAGTTTCTGCTTATTTAGGACCTATGAAAATAGTTTATTTGTGCCCACCGTATTTTGAATTTTTCTGGCAATATACCAGTAAAAAATTAACTTTATATAAACTAGTGGTTTCTTCAGTCTGTCTACAAATAACACATTTAACTTTTGCTCCTGTTTTATTTTATTAGTTAAAAACATTTCGTTTTATTGGTTAAAAGCATTGAATGCACTGTATTTGAAAGAGAATTGCCACCTTGACTTATATCCAAAACGGGAAAGTTACTTTATTTAACAGTGAAAGTACTTTTGCCATCACATTGCAATAATTCCCAATTTTTATATTCTTCTCCTTTGCTATCTACTAATAAATAAAGATACCAAAAATTAATGCATTCTACCTGAAATATTTTGTGAATATTAAAATATGATAGAAATTAAAATAAATAAAAATGGAATGAAAACATTCTTTTATACCTCCACATAGATACATTTTATACGTTAAATTATAAAATATAAATTCCATTACTGAGTTCATAATATATGTTGGGAATTTACTAGATCACTCATAATTCTCATTTTATAAATTAATATAGAAACCGTACATAGTATTTACTTTGTAACTAAACGACCAAATCTACTATTCAATTTCCAGCAAAAGATCTAGAAAAAATAAACAACAACAACATATCCTAACACTTGTTTGCTGAGTCATCTCCAATAATATTAACGTTTTAAAAGCTAATTATTTTTTCATCTCTTCCACATTTGGAAAATGATAAATTATTTTCAGACTACCTGACAATAAAGCAGAGACTGGAAGTGGGATCTCACTGAAAAGTCTACAACAAAGAGCCAATTATTGTGTTGACAAAGCTGTCAGCTAAGACTTTTTATGAGTGAAAATAAAGGAAGGCAGATTTTCGAGATTTATGACTATATACTCATATAAATATCCTTTATTTCACACTTTTGAGAAAGTAATAAAAGTTGTTGCTTTAACTTCCTATTGGTACTTGATGAAGAGAGAAAAAAAGTGGTCGTGTGAAGGAATTTTTTTCCTTATTTGAGTATGTAACATATATCTGGCTACAATGACTAGTGTAAGCATGGATGTAAAATATGCTTGGTTGATCTTTTACAAAGGACTTAACTAGAAGATTTAAATTGCTTTATTGACAAAGATGTTGAAGAACAGGAAGAAAAGAAGAAACGTGTGTGGAGCTGGGGTATTTGTATTGGAGGATATTTCTTGGTAATTGAATGTTTTGGTTTGAGTTCACTGTGACTGACAATGCACAAGACCCTGTGACACAAGTAAAGCCTTATCCACGGATCTTGCAATCACTTTCATGTCTCCAGTGATTATTGCTAGCTGTTTTCATTAGATAGGTTTCTAATCCTTCCAATGACTTCATGAAATATTAATATTGCAGGCATAAGGAATAAAAGCCTTAATCAGAGATATTGCACAAGTTTTTTCAAATTGAAGAGAATAATTTGAATATTAATACACAGATTACATTTGTAAATTATTATACAGAGTATTTAAATCCTTAAGAGCTCTCAGCACCATATATATATATATATATATATATATATATATATATATATATATATAATTTCATTTTTATAGGTAGTCCTTAGAAAGGTACATTTTTTCCTCATTGTATTGTTATGTGTAAGTGCAAAATTTAAAGTTTACATTGATCTTGAGCATTTTGTGCACATAGGAATCACGGCAAAGTTACAAGACCTTCCCACTCTCCTTTTGGTCTTCCTGTTTCCCCACAGTTCCCATTGTTTTCCACATTAAGTTCCATGAGATAACTGTGATCTGGTTTTCTCATATCAGAGAAAACGTTAGGAAGACACCAAAATACCGGTCAAAAGACCAATGGATACATAAATTATGGTGTTCGTACACAATGGAATACTACGCATCTATAAAGACAGATAGGTTGGGGGCTTTTGTAGGTGAACGGAGGCAACAAGTACCATCATGCTTAGTGAAGTGAGTCAGAAGGAGAAGGTGAAATATCGAAGGTGCGTGTTTTTTAAACCAAGGCACATCTTTATCAAATGGTATACTTAGGGTCACATGTCAACTAAGTAGTAAAAATATGTCTTCAAAATTCAGTATTGTCTGATTACAAGGTTCTTTCTCTTGACTAAAATTGGGAGAAAAGCCTAAGAATTTGACTGTTATAGTTGTGTAGAAACATTTTTCAATGTTTAACAAAACATTGCCCAATGTTTCTTTGACACATTCAAACATATTCCTCCAATATATTTTCTGAACTTTCTCTCTTTTGTGAAAACTAATTATATATAATGTAAGAGAACATGCACCTGTCCTCCAATTTATTGATATATTATTCGTTTTTAAAATTCCCTTTTAGCTCTCAGTCTATGAGTAGCTTCTATTACTAAGTCTACACATTCACTGTCATTTTTTTCTGAAATGTCTAACCTGCTATTATGTACATAATGTGGAAAAATTTGTCACAAGATGTCAAATGCTATGTAACTGTTAGATAACGTTATTTCTACACCAGACAATCCTCAAAATGAGTCTCTTTTATATTTTCTGTCTGTAATTTACTTTTGAATATATGGGCTAAAGGTATAATAACTTTTAATATCCACTTCTACCAGATCTCACATTTTTGTCAGTTCTCTTTAGGGTTGGGTCTGTATTGTCCCCTGTGAGCCTCATGTATCTGCACAGTGATTGGTACATGAAGTTGATGGGATCAGGTGGTTGATCTATTGCTCATTTTCTGTGCTGTTAGGAGGTGGAGCCAGTTTGGAGGGATGGGTCACTGGAGGAATGACCCGGAAGGATATATCCGTCTTGCTGGCCGTGCTCTTTGACCTAAGTGTTGGATGCGGTGAGATGAAAAACTGTCTGCCCTCTGTCCATTCCACCGTGTCACCACAGCCAACAGACAAGGCAAGCACTGAGACTTCTGACCTGTGAGTCAAAGTGAGCTTCTCCCCACCTTTAAATTTGGTGTTGGGTATCATATCCCAGCAAGAGGCCAACGATTAAGAACCTGATGGTTAGTTGTGCAAATTTTAGTCATTTTTTAACTCTATGAAATATAGGTCTTCTCTCAATGAGACCAATTTTCTATGCCTTCTTCCTTATACCACAGATTAAAAATGTTCTATCCAACGTTCTAGGATTTTCATAAGACTCACCTTGTTCGCTTCCTGTTTGTCATTGGTCACTTTCTTGTCGCCTAATAGAAATTATCATCATTTTTTCTTAATACCGGTGCATTCTTTTCACTTTTTACATACTTCAGGCAGGAGGATAAATCTTATTGGTATTACTGCATTTTGATTGAAAACCAAATTAATATACTGACTGCTTTCCCCTAGGAATTTCATATTATGATATTCTACTATATTGTATCAGATAAAGAAAAACTTAAGAGAAGCATTTAAAGCTCTACCTTTGACTCAGAGACATTGCAAAAATTCATAGCTCATGTTGATAATCAGACATTTGATAATTAAATAACAAGTTTTAGGTTTCTCAGATATCCTTTAGTAACTGTAAGCCATTGGATGTGGTCTTGTGATTCTGCCTGAATGACCACTGAAGAATAAGTAAAGACTAAATAATAACTTCAGTAGGTTTGCAAATTAATTTTTGCTCAAATTTTAAATCTTCTCTACATTGTAATGCTGGAACAACAAACACGAACTATGAAATAACATACATGGATTATTAAATATCGCATGGTATCTCTTCTACAAAACCAAAAAATGTAGATAATTTAAACAGTAAAATAAAAGATGGATAGTATTGTAGCAATTCAGTGTTATGGTTTGGATCTGGAATGTCCCCCAAAAGGCTCACAGCTGCAGAGGGGGTAGGACACCTTTGGGGCAGTGTGCCCTTGGGAGGTGGGGCCTGCCTGACAGAAGTGGATGCTTGGGGTTTGCCCTGGAGGCATCTGTGCTGATTCTGCCCTTCCTTTCACACTTGGCTCTTTCCCTCCATGTCATGAGAGCTCGCTCCGGCTCCAGCCTCACCACGTGGTTCCATTTCCTACCACTTGCTTGCAATAAATGAACTGTGACCCTCTGAAACTGTGAGCCAAAATAAATCTTTCCTTTCTAGAGTTGTGGATATAGAATATTCTGTCCCATCAATGAAAATGTAAATAAGACAGAAATCGGTAACAAAGAAGTGAGATCATGGCTGTGACTTTCCCTGGCCACATGTCTTGGAAGCATTTGGAACATGTTCCTGGGGAGAGCTTAGAAAGATTTGAGGGTGATGGCTGGAGAATTATAAAATTATTCCAAAGTGCATTTGATGGGAGGTTCTGGACTGATATTCAAAGCAGAAGTGAAGAGTGGATTGGAACAGCCATGTTTAAGATGTTTCTAATGAGAAGGAGAACTGTATTGGCAAGTGGTCTGAAAATCAAGCATTTTAGCAAAACATCTATTGATATTTTGCCTTTGTTTTGGTGACTTTGCCTGAAACTGAGACTAAGGGCTATGGGCTACTTAACCTAATTGAAGAAATCACAAAGCAGCCCAATGCTCAGGCTGTTATGTGGCTATTGTTTGTGACTTTTAGCCAATCCTGTGGCTAAGAGGAAGAGGTAAAAACGGCAGAGAAATGTGATAATTCTTTTTCAGTTTTGCCAAATTAAAAGGGACTGCAGAGATGGAGCAAAGAAGCACAGAAATGCTAAAGAGATTAGCATTAAATGGAAGCCAACTACTTACAATCAGGACTATAGGAAAGATACCTTGAAGACATCTCAAAGATACCTTTTACCAACTCAAGAGCGGAAAGCCAGAAGACCTGACTCTGAAAAGTATACTTCAGAACCAAGAAAAAAAAAAGTCTGCTAAAGTTCAGCCACCTGGAGTCACCCACCTTAGAAGTAAAAGGCATCTACAATATTTACCCAAGGGGCCCAAGCTACAAACTAAGCCAGTAATGGACCTTGGCAATACTCACATAGCCCTGACTTTATAGACATACAGAATGCAAGAGCTGTGGGTTTGCCATGAGTGCCAGAACTTTCAGCAGTGCTGAAACTATTAAGACTTTGGCAACTCTTAAGACACACTGAATGCATTTTGCCTAAGGAAGTAGACATGAGTCTTTCAGGGGACAGTGGTAGAATGTTATGGTTTGGATCTAAAGCATCCTCAAAAAGCCTCAAGTATTTGACCGTGGTGGGATACCTATGAAGTCATGTACTGTTGGGAGGTGGGGTCTGACTGGAAGGGGAAAATGCTTGACACCGGGCCTGGAAGGTTGTGTGCTGGTTCCGCTGTTCCTCCTACACTTGGCTCTGTTCGGCCATGCTGTGAGAAGCTCTCTCTCTTCCTGGCTTTGTTCTTACCATGTGTTTCAACTGGAACTGGACTGTGAGCTTCTGAAACAGTGAGCTAAATAAATCTTTCCTCCCTAGAGTTGTGGATGTGGGGTACTCTGTGCCACAAACAAAAATGTAACTAAGGCATATAAGGAAGGATTCATTGTGGAGGTCAGAAGGGGAATTGAGAACTGAAAGGAAGTGCGAGATCCAAAAGGGGAAGGAGAGATGGAAACGATTAAAATTCAATATACATGATGCCAACTCGAAATGAATATAATTATTATGTATCACAAAACCATACTAATAAAGTGGTAATTAAGATAAGCAAAAATGAAAATTAGGAGGCATGAACTCTATTATCAGTATACTTTAAAATAAATGCAGTGTCTTAACCAGTAAGCTATAAAGACTATCTACGAAAATGATAAATATAAAATTGACACAGTATCCAATATAACAATCACTAGTCACATGTGGGCATTGGGGCAAAAAGCACAGCCAGCGTTCAAAGGAGGCCAAATATTTACAACCATAACTATAGGAAAGACACCATGAAGCCATCTCAAAAGTCTACAAGACCCCACCATTCACCAACTCAAGAGCGGAAAAACAAGTCTTTGCTCTGAAAAGTATTAGGGTGCAATTGTAGTAGGGAGACTCTGAAAGGAAATACATGTATTCAAATTTGATTATTTTAAATTTAAATTTTACAACAACAACTGAATTGCAAATATGAATAGAACCACTTAAGTTTGTAAAACTATATTTTCCTATGTAAATTTTGGAAAATCTAAACACATATATTAAGTATTCCAAATGAGAACTCAGTGTCCAGACTTCCAGTTGGAGAAATTAACTTTGAACATAGAATATACAGCACATTTTGTGTATAAACACAGGACTAACATATTCCAACAATTTTGATAATAATTACATACTTAAATGAGAGCACTTTTATGGTGTTAACCATGCATCATTGAATCATTTATATCTAATTTGGCTTCAAAAATTTGAAATTGTCAAGATATTTTTACTGTATTTCTATTGGACTAATACTAATGTTTATGTTTTGATATGTATATCCAATACTCAATTTACTAAGAATTGTTGAAATATCAACGACATATGTTCAGCAAAATAATTCTATGATTGGCAAACAAGGTAAGATAATTGAGATTACCGTATTCTCTGACATAAGAGCAATTCCCTATACTATGGATTTTACTGGAATTGCAAATCTGAAACCTGTCACTGAATTTTGCTACTTAGGCATGTATTTTTAAATGATGCATTAATCGTCATAAATCAAAGAATTAAGATGAGACAAGCAGCCTGTCTTTTGGGAAACAGAAAGCAAGAGAAAAGGCCGACCAAATTGTCACCACAGCGCTAGGCATTTTTAACTAGTAGTTTAATGTTCAGCAATTTAATCAGACCCTGAGTCCTTAAAAAACTCGATCAGATGACAGTGGAATTTCCTTCCAGACCAATTTCATAAACCTGAAAACAAAATAAGTAGTAAGGGTACTTTGAGTACCACTCTATGAAGAATATGTTTAAAATATATGATTAAGGAAGTAAAATTCAAATGAAGCAATGTATGACCTAATGCTTCAATATGACAGTGATTCTTCGAGACATAGTGAGATAACCTTGAATTTGACTTTTAAGAAAAGTTATGGCAAAGACCAAGCTCCCTTTATAAAGTAAATGAGATAAAAGTTTATCTTTCTTTCAAGTACTGTTTGGCTTTCCCAGGCATGCATTGAAGTGTTACTAAAAAAGGTCAATTAATGGCCTGGCTAATTCTGTATTTCTTTTTTATCCTTTTGGGTGTTGATTTTGGTTACAGAGATTAAATCTAGATTGGTGCAGTGTCCTTTTACTTACTCTAGGAAAATGAGAAACTAAATCCAAGGCAAATAATCTGAATTTTGCATATTTTACCTCTGCTCAGATACCATGAGTGAACATTTAAT
Organism: Ctenodactylus gundi; assembly: GCA_004027205.1. Lineage (NCBI taxonomy): Eukaryota > Metazoa > Chordata > Mammalia > Rodentia > Ctenodactylidae > Ctenodactylus > Ctenodactylus gundi. Next base: position 173,384 of record PVKB01000021.1, read on the forward strand.
GGCCATAAACTATAAGGGAGGCTGGAAAATACATTCCCAACTGAGTGGTTCTATGTCCAGGTGAAATTATTTTATCATGCAATGTTAGGGCATAACTTGGTCTACTACAATTAGAAAAGCAGCGCTCTAGTTATGAGAACTCAGACTTACCCTCTAGCAAATGTACAGCTGTACATCTGCAATAATATTGCATAAGGTGAAAAATTGTCAGATGTGTGGACTCAAGAAAACTTTAATTACCAAATTAGGATAGGCTCGTTGTGCCTGAAATGCAAAAGGGAGGTATAATTTATTGCAGAGAAGGGAATCGTAAGAGAAATTTCAGTATTAAGTGAAATTCTGTTCGTTGTCCTTAGTTACAGCCTCATTTACTAGTTAAACTACATCAACAGAGATTTTTGGAATAAAGGAATGATGAATTTGCAGGGCAATTTGCAAATCTTTGTTCTACAGCCTTCATTTCTACATTGTTTTACTTGAGACTGTCTCCCTGAGTTTAGCTTAAAGTTGCATAAAGGCAAAGAATAAGGCTTACTTTTAACAGATTTTGTGGATATTATGAAGAACAATATCTGTGAAATACCTCCAATATGGCAGGCATTCAGCGTTGTTATGGAGATGAATAAATGAAAATAATGAGTTTTAATTCAATTTTATTTAGCATCCTAACATATTGAATAAATGCGTTTTTTATAAAGATTATCAACAAGGAATAGAAATCAGAGCATGTAGCTTTAAAAGAATTTTGGACTTTTTCTTAGGAACAACAAGAAACAAGTGAAACTTTTTTAGTAGGGCAATCATGCAACTAAAATGTCACATTCAACAAACATTAATGGATATATGTTGAACGGTTCTCTAGGTTTAAGAGTAGATTCAGGTACTCTACTTAGGCATTTTAGTAGTTTAAGAAATAAGGCATTTTTAGCTTTGACTAGGTCCTGACAAATGGATAAAGAAAAATAGACAAATTGAAAGTTACAGAGAGGAAACGTTGATAGTTTTGATGACAGATTCAGTACGATACATGATTTTAAAAAATGAAGTGTCATGTGGTAGCTATTTCAATTTTTGATATCTCCCAGGTTCCTTTATTATGCAATTGCATAAATTCTGGTGACATTTATTGAAATAGCTTGCACTGAAAAAAGATGAGATTTGGGCAAATTAAAATCCTTTCAGGCATGATGAGTTAAAGTGTTTATTATTATATATAAACAGTTCTATTTATAGTGTAAATATATGTTATTCTACATAAGACAGAAGTTCAATGTAGAATTAAAAACACAAAACAGACACATGGGATATATAGTGTTCCAGTTATTTTTAATACTTTATAATCATCACACAGGGGGCTGGAGGAATGGCTCAGCGGTTAAAGCACTTGAGCAAGCGCTAAGCCAAGCGCTAAGTACTTGAGTTCGATTCCCCAGCACCATATAAGCTGGGCGTGGTGGCGCACGCCAGTAATCCCAGCACTCGGGAGGCTGAGACAGGAGGATTGCCATGAGTCCAAGGCCAGCCTGGGCTCTGAAGTGAATTCAGGACCAGCCTGGACCACAAAGCGAGACCCAGTCTCAAAAATAAATAAATAAATAAATAAATAAATATAAAAAACAGAAAGTAAAATATAATCATCACACAGTTTTATTATTATTTATAATTTTGTAAGTAGGCCAGACTCTGACAGGTGGTCAGTCTGCCGGTCATCTTTGGTCCTTCTTTGTTCACAGGGGGATTCAGTCACATCGAAGTATTCAAGATGTTTCTGCCATACATGGAACAACTGAAACTGGCTAATAGCTGTGAGTTCAGACTGAGCTTTGGCCAATATGAACGTTGGTTTGCCCTATCCCGTGTATTCCTCAGAATGTAGCAATGAACTTCTAAGTGAAAGCATTCTGAGAATAAACTTTTTGAGACATGAGGAAGCAGACACTGCCGAACCCTTGAGTGTCTAGTTTTGAAATTCTTACAGCATCATTTCTGCCTCATGCTTTTTAAAAAATAATCAGAGGGTCAGCTTTCATTGAAAGGGAGGAAAAATAAACTCTGCTATCATCTGCATACCGTATAATTATATGAAATAAAATGACATGAATGAAACCACCTACTAAGTGAGAAGCAAAGCTCTAGGACGAAGTAGGTAATAGTACAATAAACCTCTAAAATGAAATTTAGAAGAAAACCTGCATGAAATTAAAAGAAGAATTAATTTCTTAAGCAAAAAACCCCTTCATTATAAAGAAAAAAATGAACTATGTTAAACTGCAGTAAAATCAAGAAGTTTGTAAAGCAAATAACGTTGAAGAGTACAGGCATAAACTGGAAGATGAACGTATTTTGAATGCAAGAGTTTAAATCTAGGTACCGTAAAAGAATCCAACATACCAAAAAGAAACCAAATAGAGACTCTTTACAATTAGCAACTATTAGCCATATGAACATGTGATGATCATCATTAGAAAATAGAAATAAGAAAATTAAAATCACGAAATACCATCATATATCACCTGAATTATTAATGTTATAGAAACTTACAGTATGGCTTAATGTTATGGTCTAGATTCAGGATGGATTTGGAAGGTGATTGAATTATGGGAGTTAATCGAATCAAGTGGATTAATCCATTGGGGTTTGTGTGTGTGTGTGTGTGTGTGTGTGTGTGTGTGTGTGTGTGTGTGTGCACATGCTACTAGAAAATGTGGCCTAATTGGAAGAATAGGTCTCTAAAGTCACTATCTGGAAGGACATGGCCCACTTTGTAGCTCTATCTTTCCTCTCTGCTTCCTGCCTCACCATGACATGAACACATTTTCTCTGGCAAGGACTTCCATCACTGCTGACTGACCATAAATGGACTGAGACTTCTGAATTAGGAGCTAAAATAAACCTTCCCATCCATGAGTAGTGAGTGATATTGTGTCTCAGCAAAGAAAAAAATGACTAAGATAATTGAAGTGAATGTGAAACAACTAAAATCATTCTCTATAAGTGATCATGTAAATTAGCTCAACTACTCTTAAACGTCACTTAATAGGACTCAGACCTAGTTCAGGAGACTTAGCCCTTGGTATTCATTGTATAGAAATGCATGTGTATGCACATGTGAAGACTTACATAGCTCATACAGGTTTAATCCCTGATTGAGAACTATCCAAATGATCTACAATAACAGAATGAATGAAGTATAAGAAAAGCATAAAATAGAGCACAAAATATGAACAAATATTACAGGTTTTAGCATTAATTAACCTCAAAAATATGATACTAAGGAAATGAAGCCATACCCAACAGATATTCTGTTTTATATAAAGATCAAGACTATTCTAAAATCAACGATACTGATTACTTCTTATGCAGAGGACTGGGCCAATGATCAGAAAGGTCACAAAGGGTCCTTCTGTGATACCGGATATACTGTAGGTTTTCACCACACTGGTAGTTTCTGAAGTTTGCTAGTTTTTAATGATTCATAGGACTTCATTTTTAGATGTTTGTACTTCAATAAAAAGAAGAAAGAAACATCTTTAACTCAAAGTCTGCACTTCATTTTTATTCAACATAGAAATATTTAACTTCCATTCTTGGTCATAAATCCTTAAAGCTTAGTGTATTGGATGAAAGTCCATTAGCTAGAGATCCATTCTGAAACCAGGGTCTCAGGATATGAGAGGAATATAAATGAACTAAGTGACTGCTGTCTTGGACCCAAAATCAATACATGTGTAGGAAAATGCACCTATTTTTAATTTCCAGAGTATCTGGAAAATGAGGCATCACAGACACAATTTAAAGAGTACAGGATATTACTTACCACAGTCACATTCCCACTACAATAACTTTTATTAGGGAACATGAGTTTGTATAATTTCTTTTGGAGAAAGAGTATAATTGTAACGAGGGAAAATAATGTTAGAAGCTATTTGAATGTGTGAACATTTAATATTGACTCTACAAGATTTTCACTGGGGATTAAAAATGAGAGATATTTGTAGAAATTTTAGGGACTATAAATTTAATGAAAACAAGGTGCCTTGTTTTATTAGCAGGAGCTAAGTTTTCCTCATTTATACAGCATTCTTAACAGTGTTAATGTTTTTTCCCTCTGGCTACAAATAATCTTCAGGAAAGCCTGATAAAATGTCTCATCGTTTTTTATTGCATGCTAACACCTATGCAGTAAAGCATGGCTACATGTCTTACATGGACTCTTTTTGTCTGCAAATATTTTCCGGAACTTCATGGGAAGTACAACCTCTCTTATATCAGGAGGAAATGATTTATATGAGGCCTGTTATATTAAAAGAGAGGAGGAAAAAAGGACCCTTGACAGTTTTCACCTCTAAAGAGTTTTGTTTAACATTTGGCATTTTCTTGGCAATAGGCTACTGAAATATAATGTGGAAACTTGGAAGAAGAAGCATGAACTTTTTTAGAAAAAATTTTATACTTAACATCACATTGAGTTAAATACTTGGAAACTTAAGGAAGTATATGCAGCCATAAGCAGACTGATGTTGATGAGAAAGTGACTTTTAGTCTTTAACACGTAACAAATAATGAATGATTATGAGTAGATTTGAAGAATGGCGGCCATTAAAAGAAGTGACATGCATTTATTATGGTCTTAAAATGGTCTTATTCACTGAAGGAAGTCTTTTATTTACTTCAATATTAAGCTTTTGACAAAGGATAATTTTACTGAAGTTTACAATTTCTGTATAAAAGATATTTCTTTTATTTATTCAGAAAAAAAAATGTTTTCTTGATTTAAAAAAGTCTTAAACCTCTTATGTTTTTTAGGGCCTCAGATATAGCTATGGAATCAAGTATAATTTTTTTTTAATTTTTAAGAATCTCTCACTATTCTACATTTTTAATTTGCTTATGTAGCTGATAGTATTCACTTATATATCCCAGTCAGGAGGATAATAGTGATTAGCCACTGTGAACATGCACAGCCCATCTATGTGTAGAATAACATAGCAGGAAATCCAAGGCACTGACGTCATCCATGTGCTCTTCCCAACTTTTGCCTTTGCTTCCACCTTCAGTTACAGTCACGACTCAAATCCTATGATGACATCATGTTGGGTTTCATTTTAAAGTCATCATTGTGAGCTGTAGCAGAACGATTTAAAACATATGCCTTCTGGATTTTATCTTGTAATTAAGGAATCTAAAGATCATAAATCACAGATCTGGATTAAGCAAGATACAATGGAAGGAAATAATTTGAGGTCAGGTGTTTTCCGATGCTGAAGCCTATGTTTATTCACTTCTTGGCTCCCATGACAATTTCCCTTTGGAAAATCAAAAACAAAACGAAACACCAACTAGCCAATCAACCAATCAAACCAAACCAAAAAAAATCCTCTCATTGTATGATCAATAAATCAAATAAATTATGTTCCATTTGAGTCAACAGATTTGTATTTAGGAGGAAGCTAATTTTTACAGAACCATCTAAGTTGCCCAAATAGAGGAAAACAAAGGTGTTTTTGTTGGTCCAGAGTGTATCAGCCTTTCTTTATCTCTGTTGCTTAGATACACCCTACTTATAAAGGAGAACTTTGATTTGGCTCACAGTTGGAGATTGGCTCCAAAGGTGGAACATTAGGTAGAAAGGCATGGTCCAGGAGATATAGTATATAAAATTGTGCCACTGTGACCCACCCAACATATCCAGGCCTGTGTTCATCCCATCTCCTGAGGAATGCAAAGCTGATAAAGTATACTACCCTACTTGACACTCTAACCCCGTGTCCTAGCCTTTGTCAACCTCATGCCACAGCAGATCTCCTTGCACCTTACTTAATCTCCAAATAAAAACAACAGCAGGTTTAATAATCCCGCCTAGCAGAATATAATTCCCCTGAGGACTACCTGAAACACACAAAGACCTTCCCTCATGTCTCAAAAGTTCTAGTTTTTTTTTTTTTTTTTTTTGAGACAGGGTCTCACTCTGTGGCCCAGGTTGGTCCTAAATTCATTATGGAGTCCAGGCTGGCCTTGGACTCACTGCAGTCTTCCTGTCTCAGCCTCCCAAGTGCTGAGTTTATAGTCATGTGCCACCATTCTTGGCTTATATGGTGCTGGAGAATTGAACTTGGGTACTTAGTGCTTGACATAGTGCTTGCTAAGAAAGCACTGTAACTGCTGAGCCATACCTCCAGCCCCAGTATTTTTTTTTTATTTTAATACCAGGTGTAAAGTCCCTTTCAAAGTTCATGGCAAATTGTTGTATGGACCTCTGTTAAAAACAACCAGCAACAAATACAAGTAAAAATGCATAATCCCAAGTTCAAATAGTGCAGAGTAAATATCTAAATTACAAAAGTCAGGAAAGGGAAAATCAAGAAGAGTTAGAAGAAAGCAAAACCAAAAACCAGCAGGGCAAACATGAAGTCCTGTAGCTACATAGTTGAGATCTGGAAGTCATGGCGGCCCAGCCTCATTAACTTGCTGGTCTGCAGCTCACAGGACCTGCCTTCTGGAATTCCTTTGCTCACTGATTGCAGCTTTTCTTAGTGAGTGTTCCACGTTGCTGGCATCCCCAAGTACCAGGATCCTCCAGTTGATGCGTGAATCTTTCTAAAAGTAGGCATATTTTTCCAATGCTGCAACCTGAATGTTGGGTTGCTTCTGAATTTTATCTGCTGAATCAAGATTAGGAAAAAATGTAGCCTCACTTTCTTCCAGAGTGTAACACACAAGGTTTCCAGTTTAACTGCCAACGGAGTCTTTGTTCTAACGAAAATCTTGAGAGCTTAGATTTAACTGTTTGTTTATCTACCAGCATTGTGTTCTGGGTTTTGACCAGAATCACCCATCAGGCTCTGAGTATAGTACAGTCAGGTACAGTCAAGCAACAATCCCACCTTTCTAGTGGCAGTTTCTTGTAGTTGGGATACAAACAGGTTATGTTTAAATGGGTCACAGTTAGAAAGATTATTGGCTAATTAGTAGAAAGATATACCATGGTGGTAAGGTGTGGCATAGCAAAGCTATTTAGTTTATAGCACCTGCAAATCAGAGCCAGAAAAGAGATGCATTTCCACCACGGTGATGATATCTTCTGTGAAATATTCCCCAGAGGGGGTCCCATAGCACTGAACATCTGAATCCATTAGCTAATTAACCTCTTTTCCTCGTAAGTATTCTGTCTCAAATATTTTGTCATAGAAACAAAATAATAACATAGTATCTCTGTCCTGCCACCTTCTGCTATCATCATCAGCTGAGAGCTTTTTAAGTTCAAAACTTGATATGGTGCAAAGAACAGCCACCAGTTTTAATCCGAGCCACTAGCTCTCAAAGTCCTTGATGATCAAACTTGAAAGGCCAAAGGAATACATTAGAAGGACATATTACTTCTCTGAATGAGACACTTTTCTTTTCACATAATTACTTTCAGATGTCAAAAAGTTGAGTAGACACAGGCCTCTCATTCGATCATTCTGTGATACATCTAGGTCTGGTGTGGAATCTGAGAGTTGAACAGAAAGGAATTGAATGTGATCCATAATTAGGTATTATTGCTAATGTTTCTCACTATTCTAAGTAGGCATCAAGAAAAACAAAGCTGAGAATACATAACAAACCTCTGAAAATGGTGGGTTTGGGTTTATGGAAAATTGCTACTTTTTTACACTTTGCTCTTCAAAACCACTAAATACTGAAAACATGGATGTACAGGAAAATAAAAACAAATGACTGTTATAATGCATCCATATACATATCTATCTATAATCTCTCTACAATAGTAATCATTCCAGACACTTGAAAAAGTGTTGTTTTAAGATCTTAATCCTAAATGTTATTTACTGATAATTTTATTTCAATCTCTGATTTTAAATGCAACATTCAAAACCTGACATAAATTCAAATAATTTCATAATGAATTCATTTACTAATAAATGATGTATTTACCATATAAAATTCACTTAATATTTTAGTAGGCACTTATTGAGAGCACATATTTTAAATACCTGTGATCCTGCCCATAGAGTGATTATATCTTATTGGTCAAGTTATATTCCAGCAAGCAATTATATCACAAATAATTAATACAGCAAAGGAAATACAACATGAAATGAGAATTTGGAGTATATGCAGAGAGTCCAGTTCTAATGGACCAGACAAGCTCTTGCTCATAGAGCAAGCAGATGAATAGAGTGGTCCAATACAGTATCAGAGGATGGTGCTTGCTCTAGAATAGGAGTAGTGAACGGAGACACTTTCCAAATTTGGTTCCTGGAGATGTCATTTGAGCAGCACAGAGGAGCAAGGATGTGATCACCAGAAGACGAGATCAGGGAAGTCGTAAAGATCAAGATTCTATGTCATTAAAAGAACTTGGCTTGGCTTTTATTCTGAAGTTGAAGGTTCATGTAGGGTCTAAAATGAAATGATGTGCTTTCCCCCCCATTTTATTGATATGTATAAACACAAAATTTAAGGTTTGCAATGAAGTTGAGCATTCTGTGTACACATGTATCTTGTCAAGGTGACAAGGACTTTCCCACTCTCCCTTTGTCCCTCCCTCTACCCTTCCCTCCCTCCCCACCCTATCCCCCTGGTTCACTTAGAAAATCAAGGGGAAGGGGATTAGTTGAAACAGGAAGGCAAGTTTCAAATTCTCTGTTTATGGTACAAGTGTCTTTGTCCTCTTTCAATGGGAATCTTGTGCTGCTGTAACAGGATACCATAGACTGAAAATTTATAAAGAACAGAAATGTATTTCTCATAAGTCTAGAAGTTGAGAAATCTAACATCTGGTGCCCAGTGACAGCCCTCTTGCTCTATCTTTTTCCGGTAGCAGGAGGGAGGTCAAGTACAGACTAATACTGTGTCCTCACATAGCAGACCAGCAGGAATAAACCCTCTCCCCGAAGCCCTTTTTGAAGTGGCATTAATCTGTTCATGAAAGGTGAGCTCTCATAACCTAAATACCTCCTTAAAAACCTCCTCTCCCCAAACTGTAGCATCGAGGACTAAATTTCTGACAAAGAAATGTGAATAAGGGGTATATTCAGATCATAAAGTCAACTAGTCAGAGAGCTTTTGTTATTACTCAGGGACAAAGATGATGATTATCCTCTAGGGACAGCAGTAGAGGCAGTTACAGATACATGGAGATAGATTGACAGACATGTCCATAAGTTTTAATTGGTACTTAGCTATTTGTATATATTTATTAGGTGAATATGAAAATTTCAATACTTGAGTATAATATATGGTGATTTTGAGTATAAGTATTTGGACTATTTATCATTTCAACCATTTACCGTTTTATAGTGATGACAATATTAAAAATCCCTTTTTCCATTTTGAATTATTATTGTAAATTGAACTGGAGGTGTGACTCCCTGATAGAGCACGTGTTTAACATAAGAAAGGCCCTCAGTTCAGTCTCAACCCTACAAATACAACAACAAATCAAAATAAAACTAAATAACTGAGGAAAGAATACAATAAAAATAAAACTGAGAAGTAATTCAATCGTCACCCAAAGTCATGGCATGGTGTGACAGAACACTGGTTATGCTTTCCTGCCTATTATCATACTGGACACCTATATCCTTAACCAGTCTTTTCCATCTCTACCTTCCCGTGACCTTCTCAGACTCTGATGACTGCTATTCTGTATATATTTTAAAGGTAGATGGACCTCTTGTGATTTTGCATATGGATGACCCATGAAACCAATTTGCTGGGTCTTACCTTTAACATTTCATCATATTAATCATTAAACTCAAAAAAAGAAAATGTATTGCACTGTATACTGTATTACTGAAGTGCCAAGTAAGGAATGGAGAAACAGGGCCTGTGATTTAAAAAAAAAAAAAAAAAAAAAAAAAAAGTCTGTGTAATTTCCTGGAGATTTTCTGAGAAAATTAAACTAAGAGTCAGCTTGAAGAATGTGGTGACACTACATAGGTAGATGACACTGTAGAAAATTAGCTTTCATGTCCCGGCTTTCTAGTGAAATGCACAAAATATATGGTAGCTGAAAGAATGACTGAAATGATTCCTAGTAAAATGCACTGAGTATGTAGTGACTAAATGATTGAACCCATATCTCTGTCAGCCAACAAGAACCACTGCTATGATAAAAGGCAGAGGGATCAAGCCACTTTTAACATGAAACTTCATCTTCACAGTATTGCTAGTTCAGGAGTTTATACATATATGTAAAAACTATTTGTGCATATTCAATTTTATACAATTATAACATTAATTTATCTATTCATTTACACTTAAGTATAATATTTCTCTTTAAAAATAATCATATTTATTAATAATAAACCAAAATATTCAAGTGTGTCTATCTTAAACACTGATGTGGTATGAGATTTAAAGTTCTAAAGTTGTAAGAACATACATTAGTTTTGAATGACTGATTAATGAATTCGAGATTTGTATTAACTACTTATACCTAGAAGTAAGTGATATTTAAGTAAAACATACAAACCATAAAACATTATGCCAGGCTTACAAATTCTATTAATCATTTATTATTATAATATGACAATTTAAAATCCTCTGCTTTGTGTTTTATTTTACGTATCCTTGAAAACTATTTTGAATTAGGCAACTTTTGAGTACACCCTAGTTAAATGATTTGATATGCAATAACAGTTTCAGTTTCTTTTTTGTTTTTAATTTGACATTCTATTTACACCAAAATAAAATAATCAGTTAGTTTTATGTGAACTGGTACCAAACTGTATGACAGTCGTCAGGGAGCTATAACGTACGCCAATGAATACGGAGAACGAATGCTTAGAAATGCGTTGGTGTGTACTGTCAATCTGAACACAAAAAGATCTTCAAAATTTTTAATGTGAAGTGCAAATAAAAGTTTTCCATGAGAAAGTAGGAAAGAATGAGAAGGATAGAAAGGATATTCAATGAAATGTTTTTTTTCACCTTTGAAAAACATATTTGCCTAATGACACAATGAGAAGAAGCATTTTGCTCCTTTTACCTTGAAAAGAGCATTCAAGTTTTTTTGAAAATTAGCGTGTTAATGTTAGAAAATTCAGCATTTTTCTTTTGAGATGTGATATAAACAGAAAATTAGCTAAGGCATGAAGACAGTCGAACACATCTTGAGGATCCACATGTCTATAACGCGTTCTAGCAGGTCTTGAACTTGGACAACAGTGAAGTAGAAAGAATCAAAGAACCTGTAGTACCTAGCAAACATTGAAATTATTAGCACACAGTGTGCTTTTGATCAAGTCAAAGATTCAAAATTCCAGCAGAGATTATCACAACATGTTATTGGTATTGATTGACTTTTGCAGAAATGTTTACTTATGGCAAAGTTGACAATAATCATTTTAGTCATCAAGAGAAAAAATATGAGAATTCATTTTGAAAAAGTAGTGCATACATTACACAGCCTTCAAATATTTTAACAGATTTACCTGAGAATCCAAAAGCAATATGTAATATTTCTGGAATTTCCATAGAAATCTTGAAACTTTAAAAAAGAAAAAGAAAAATTGCTTTAAGTCTTGAACACAGCCGAGATGTGAGAAAAATGGTTGATTTGGTGGTCGTGTTTCAAGCTGTTCCTGAAGTTGTGGAAAACCGAAACAAAACGAGTTGTGGGAATATACCCGAGAAGTTATAAATAAGTAATTGTATTTTTCACAGTTTGATCTACAAAAGTTTTTTTTCGTTCCTTTCCTCAGCCAGAACACACTTTACAGCTTACTATATTTTATCCCGACTTTGAGTGCTTTGTTCCTGGTGAATTTACACTTAAAAACATACATCTGCTTTACTGCTGGTTGCTCCAGACCAATTAATCAACAAAATTCAAGGCAGGGAGAGGCGAGCTCTTGGTCATCTAAATAAGGAGATAAATTTTAAAAACTTCGAAATAATGTTCTATGCCTACAGGAATTCTCCTGTAGGTGATCTATCACTTCGCAAATCCATCCAGAGAGGAGTACACGGGACTTGTGACGCCCTTGACAATCGGTCCTCACAGAGCAAGCTGTTTGTACGGCATTACTTTCTTGTGGGAACCAATCAATGCCTCTGGAACAAAAACTCAGCAGTGTGAGGCCTAGCGAAAGGAAAGGGGGCATTTTTGGGGGGTCCAGGATGTGTTTCAATAAGCCTAAACTCCATGTGACAGGTGAGGAATGTAAGCTGCTCTGTGTAATTCCACAAATGAGGTTTTCATTAAAAAAGTGTCCCCTTCACCTGGGGCATAGACGTCTTCCGGATGGCGTGCTCCGGTTCGCATTAAAGGCCCTGCGAACTGTACAGCTTCTCCGACACTGTTTTTCACACTCACTTTCTATATGTTTATGTGTATGTGATATATGAATTTTATCAGGAAAACATCTTGAAAGAGTATTTGAACTGAAAAGTATATTCATAACATGAATTAAACAAGAGTTCTGTTTGATCTTTCCTTGAGAGAAGTGCATTTACATTTTCAAATGTGATCATTTATTTAAGTGCCTTCGTTCCTGGTAGACAGTGCAGGAAAGATTGTGCTTCCTTGCGAGCAAGCAGACACTGGCTATGAATGAACAGATTTGCAAGTGGGTGCTACGGTACAATCGTTTTATTCAATGGCTGTTTTAATTCCTTGAAAATGTGATAATTATTAAAACATGGTTTTGATGAACATCCCTGGGGCTCATGATAAAGTGAAAATCGGTAGTTATAAAGTCTGGATTAATATGATCATCAATTTGCTTGAATTACTTTGAATAAACGCCCATGATCAGCTTCCTGATTATCAGTTTTTCATTCTTATTGTGCCCAACACGTGTCTATTGCTCATTGTAAATAAGTACACATGTGCGTGCGAACTATTTTTACAACAAAAAAATGTCTAATGACTGAGTATATAAAGTTCAGGAAAGATAAGAAGCCTTATTAAGAGCATTTGAAATCTGAAGACTTAATAGTGTTCCTAGGAAATTGGTTTTTATTCAGGTAAATTAATAGTTTGTTGTTTCGTTTTTGCATAATGAAATAATCACTGACTCTTGTATAACTATGTTTCTGTGAATGAACTCTATAAAGCTTTTCAAGCATTCAAGTTATATGGCAGAAAACTAAGCGACTCTGAGATTCCTATGACTTACCTTGGTGACTTTTACAAGTTGAAAGATTTGTCCTGTGATTTATGTTTAATAATTTAACATATTAATAATATTTTAGATGTGGATTGTTGAACAGAAGCATGGAGATTATTTAAATGAATATTTAATTTTTATTCACCTTGCCGGAAGACAGAACATACATTTAATTGCCTGATAAGAAAAATTAAAAGATCAGTAAAAAATGATAATGTGAATAAAAAAGTTTTAAGATAAAAGTGATATTCTCATCTTCCTTGCTGGGCCACTAAGTGAATAACAATCGGGTTGGCATTTCACATTATATAATAAAATATAATTGAATTTTATTTTATTTTTTAAGTAGAAGAGATTGAGTTTATGTTTATCATGTATATGCAAAATGTACAATGTTAGATGGACTTTGGCTTTTTTCTGAATGTCTACAATAATGTTATTAATATCATATAATGAATCTAGTATTGTACATAGAGTGGATACTTGATATAAAAAATACTCTTTTTGCTTGTGAACTGGTTGTCCAATAAACACAAGAAAGCAACCATCAAGACAATGCAGGATATTGATTCAAGGCTAGTCAACATTCTTCGAAAGTTAATATTGTGTTTCTAATTTGGAAAAAAAGATGAAATTTTTTGTGGACTAAAATATACATTGCCCATTTGAACATGCTGTATTTTTTTTCTATATTCTGTGGTGGATAACAGCAGTGTAGAGGCCCAGGTACCACAGACACAGATGCACATACATACCTATCAGGAGTATACTTGTGCCCGAAGCTTTGCTATAATCATGTCTAGAGCCTTATATGTGACGAATTATAATGGTTGATTTTGCGTAATCTATTTAGATTCTGATCCACACGCTGATTTCTGCTCCACAGCACATACAGATTCAAGACGTCCCTCCTGTGCTGGGAGTGTCTCGTGGAACCACGTGACTGCTGAGAGGTGACGTGAAAACCCAGCTACAGCAATTCCTTTCGGGTCCATTTTCACCCACATTCTCCTTTAACTTATTATTTGTTTTTCGAAGCTCTTTTCCTACTCTCTTCCCTTTGGCTTTAAAAAACAAAAATCCTTAATCAATGAAGGTATAATTGAGACTGAAGAACGGTTGACATTCCTGTTACCTTTTCTCGGCCTGCCCCGCACCTTTCCTTTTCAATCTTGTCCTGCCCTTGCCGCCAACACCCTTAATTTAAATTATTCCAATTGGAATATTGGCCCTAATTGTAGGCTGTAATTTGAAGGAAGAGGAGGATCTCTAATACAAAGTCCTTTAGTGAGTGTGTGGAAATGGAGGAAAATTCCTTCAGACTGTTGGGTACTAATCTGTTCATTTTACTATCTTATGAATTAAGGGTATTTTTAATTAAGATGAATAGAATTTTCTATGCTCATAAAAGAAGAAGTAAATGATTATCTTCAGGTGGTTTAATTCATTCTGAGCATCTATACTTTTCTCTTTTTTTCTGGAAAATGCCTAATTATCCCTCACTTGAAAGTGAGAACCTGATTTTCTTTAAAAAGTGTATTCACTTCTGCATGGAAGAAAACACAAAGAAAAACTCTACATAAAATATCTATAACCAGATGGACTGTTAGAGAATCTTCCCCAGCCCAGTCTAAGTCTCAAATTCCCTTGAAGCTTTCACAGCAATATGTCATGTGACGTTTGAGTTGGCTCTTGGCGACATTCACTTCCTGGAAACTTTTCCACTTAGAATTTAGACACATCGGTCCAGTTCTCATTCTTTTCTTTCTTTCTTTCTTTTTTTTTTGGAGCTTCATGAAAAGTGAGAAAAAGAAGTGCTGCATTGTTATTCTTCCTTTTTTATTAAATTTTTGAATTAAAGAAGAATTCAGGGCCTCTAGGAAGAGGCACTGTTGAGTTTTGCAGTCAGATTACTAGGCGATATTTTGATTCTAAACAAATATGCAAAGTATGGGAAAGCGAGCCAAGCGCTTCTGAGCTTGATCCCAGAGTGGTCATTAATTTCCTTTGCTATAATGAACATGTCATTTGAGTCTTGTCTGCCTTTATCTTCTTATCAGTAATACCAGAATAAGACTGTAATACTTACTGACCTCAGAAGGGTAAAATAACAAATATTTTCATGTAAGAATATACATTTAAAATATCTGGGAATACTGCCTGACATTTTTTAAAGTACACTAGAGAGATACATGAGGTGTGTGCATCATCTTTTTTTAAAGCCCTATGCTAGTTTTACAAAAGACAAGACATTTATTTGTGGGTTTAAAAAAAGCAAAAATATTTTCTTTCAGAGTTTTTGGCTTTCTGTAAAGATTTAAGAATGAACCTAACTTCTACAATTGTTGGGCAATCCCTGATTTTCATGAGATTTACAACTCATAAAAAATCACTGCTATCATTCTCAACTGATTTCCTGAAATGAGAAGCTTTTGTGCATTGACTGAAGAATAGAGGCTCTTGTGGTTAAAAAATCTATTTAAATGCAAAGCAAATAAATAATTCTAACAAAGTTAAAAATAAACAATTTAAAAGACAACAGAAGACAATACTTTGAGCCATTAATTGCATAGGGGGCTCAAAATTCATTAGGCTGTAGCATTCTCTTTTAAAATGGTATTGGTCCTTTAGAAATGTATCTTATCCAATATCTTCTACAATAACTCCTCTTGGGGAATATGAGAATTCAAGCCATTCCTCTTGTGGCCGTTACTCTTTTATAGCTTAGAGCCAAAGTGAATTAATTCTTCCCACACAAAGAAAATATCAAATTTCAAAGAACACAAGTTTAGTGTTTATATGTAGTCATATAAAACACACTTTGAGCTAAAGATATTTGCAGTGTTTAAATAATCTCTTGTTTAAATGAAAAATGTAACCCTTAAGTGTGTTAAGCTTAAGACAGTGGAAATATATTTGGTGAAAGAGTATTACAATTTTTTTCTCAGCGTAACTTGTGTATCTTTAGGTGAAGCAAACTTTGAAATTTGAAATTGGTTTGCTCACTACATTGAACTATGACTTATATAGAGAGAAAAATAACATAGGGCATGGATTCCTTTGGAAAGATTTTAAAGATTTTCTGAATTTCTTGCATTAGTTCAAATTAATGTTTGTATTATCATGCACACACTCTCGGAGTTCCAACAAAATTGGAAATTTGGTGTGTTCATTCTGTAATATGTTGTAAGGCACTATAGAAATGTCAAATGCAAAGTATATTGTGTACATTCTGTGAATTTAAATACACAATGGACTAGAACTCTTCTATAAAGACAGATAAATTTGAGGCTTTTGTAGGTAAATGGACACAACTTGAGACCATCATGTTTAGCGAAATGAGTCAAACTCAGAAGGGAAAAACTTGTCGGGTTTCTCTAATATAAGAGACCCAGAATACAGGCATTTTGTAGAGCCCTATGATGAGACAGTTGGTGTTAGGGGGAACGGTGAGGACTCAGGAAGGCCAAAAAAGTGGAGGGAAAAGGATTGTAAAGTTGATGCCATATAGATGTGCACAAAATCCCCAAGCTCAGTGTAACCATTTTATATAACATATAAAAACTAATAAATTTGGGGGGAAAAAGAAAAGAAAAGTTAAAAAACCACAAATTTATCTTTATAATTGTGTGTATAGAATTACTTAGTAGATTATTGTGGTAAGAATCCACTACTTTTGCTCAACACATATACAGTTCTGTGCCACTTACCAACAGGGATGAGCTCTGGGAATTGTGTCATCAGGCAATTTTATCTTGGCTCACCGGACTCACACAGCTACAATGGCTGCAATGTCACTAGCAGATTCAGTATGATGGGACCACCATTGTACGTGACCTATCACGGAATGACAAGTTATAGGGTGAGTTACCAATAACTACCATTTGCATTTGCTTTAGGTTTCTGTTAGAATGATTCTTACAAGATGAACAAAAAGGAAGTATTAAATATATACTAAAATACAATTGTTTATCTTTACAATTTTGAAATATTTACCTAAAAATACTTGTATTCATATTTTAGGTAAGTGCTTTAAAGTAAGCCTGATCACTTTGTTAGTGGAAAAATAAATTGATACTGTCCTGTAGAAAAGAAAATTTGAAATATCACAATAGTATTAATAATTTCTCTGCCCTTTCATTAGGGCTTCTGAATTCTATGCAAGGGATTTGCTGTATAACACATATTGTGAGATTAGGGAATATTTATAACCCAAGGTGTTCATTGAAATAGCACTTAAATTAGCTAAATGCCCAAGAAAAATGAATAGCTATCCAGAACATAACATAATCACATTGTAGAATGTTATTATATTGTTAAATTATGATTTAGAACTCCTTGAATTATGTTGAAATATTTCACAGTGAATTATATAAAGTGAGAGTCATATAAATAATTTGAGATTTTTTGTATAAAGCCATCAGTTCTTCAGGATATTACACCTGAAGTGTTAATTCTCAGGTTATAGAACTTTTACCAAAGGTAGGAAGATTAAGAAAGTAAATATCTTTCCCATCAGTCTGGTTGGATATACCAAATCACAAAAGTTTAAAAAATGATACTGATGATTTTTTTCAGCTGAAATTGATTCAGCAATTCAGCTCCAATAAAATTTTGTTCTGTATAGCCCTAGTACATTAATAAAGTTTGTATCAAGGGTGTGTTTTTTTCCAATTTTTTGCTGTTAATATCATTTTAGATTAACTTTCCTAAATAATTTCATCTTTCCCTGCGTGTAGGTTTCCACAGTACAAGACAGAGACTTCAGCGATAAGCCCCCTCCTACGGAGGCTTCTGAGCGTTAGTTAATGTTTATAAAGCCTCCACAGAGAGCAGGGCTGAATAATGAAAGAGAATCTCAATGTAGTCTTATCATTCTTGTTTGCCCCGTTTCTCTCTGAGAGGTTTCGTGCCAACTGTCAGCATTTCAGCTGCCAGAATGAGGAGTTTCTGTTTTAATTTTGCTGAGGAAAGTGAATGTTTCATGAACATCTGGGGTTCACCTCGGCACAATTCCAGTAAAGCTGCTGTGGAATCAGGTATGCAGAAACGGAACGGCCGATCCCACCAAGGAATTCAGAACTCATGTTAGGCCTGCTGCTCCAATTCACAATTTAGTTCACATTTTAAACCTATTAGGAAAAGCTGGATCTAAATAACACATTTGGGATTTATCTGAAGTTTTTATGCGAGAAAATTTTGCTTAGAATTAGACCACATTAAAACCATGTTTGCAAGAATTGGGCGAACAGAATAGGATTCGCATTTTAGCCAGGGATATCCACCTTACTTTTTTTTAAAAAAAACTTAAGTTTGTGTCAAGGCTGAGAAATGCACAAATGTGTAAAAATTTGGGGGTAGGCAACCCAGTATTGATTCATTCATTGAAAAATAGATCCCAGCAAGAGAGGGTTATTATGCACCAAAGGAAGCTAGAGATGGAACAGAGAACACCGCCAATGAAAATTCTGTCTGCGTGTAGTCCAACGTAAGCAGGAAGTCCCGGGTGACTTCATGACTACTTTTTTCTCTTAAACCTAACCAAGTCCTTTACACTGAGCTACTTTATAGCCTTGAGGTATGTATGCATGTATGCATGCATGTATGTATGTATGTATCAACTGAGATATGATATCACTAAATACCTACGTTGCTCAGAATAGGCTTCCTCTTGCAATTTTCTTTCCTTAGCCTATCACAAGGCTGGGATGATAGGCAGGCGCCATCATGTCCGGCTAACTTTATGTGTCTACTCCATTGTTTGTCTGTAGCAGTGCAAGCCTGATGAAAGACTGAACAAGTAATCCAAACCCACCAACTTTATATAGACAGAAGACTTCCATTTGTAATAATTATATATTTGGTCATTTATTGGCACTGGACCATTGTTTTAGACAAATCTGAATTAAATAAATATGTAATCAACTTTAGAACGTAATTTCTTGTCTTTTTATGATTAAATTGCTTCCAATATGGAATGCATTCTGGATACATAAATATGGGTAGACAATAGTAAGAATTGACATTTTCTGTTTCAGGAAATTAAATTTTATGACTGTTAACTCAGAAAATTGAATAAAATAGAATCAACTCAGATAAACTTGATTCAAAGAATACAGATAATTTTTAGAATGTTTGTGACTCAAATTATCTTTAGAACAGTTCCAACAATTCTTAGAAATTTTTCTGCAATGACACAGTAGCCATTAGTCACATGTGCCTATCAACATTTGATTTTTTGCTATTGTTGTTTTAATCTAACATTTGAACCCAGGCCTTCTCATTTTACTTCATCTCTGAACTTCCTGTTTTGTTTTTGGTTTGTTTTGTTTTAAGACAAAGTCTCATTAGCTCATCAAGTTGTATAGGCTGGTTTGAAATGGCAATCTTCTTGCCGTAGCCTGCCAGGTGCTAAAATTGCACACTTATACAACCATGCCCAGCAAGTACATTTGAAGTGTCACTAGTTCAAATGAGCAGCCTAAGTTTTCAATTTTAGTGAAGTTCAACGATTTTAAGTTTAAGTAACTCTAGCCGTTCTACTCAACAATAAAGCCCTAGAAGGAAAAGATAAATAACAGAGAAGAGACATGTGTTTTAAAAATCAGTAGGTGAAAATTGGAGCGTATATGTTTGACTATAGTAATGCAAAGTTTGGAAATGATGAATTTCATTATGAGTCCCTGGGTTTGGAAGGATGAAGAAAAGGGGGTGACATGGTTTGTAGTGAAAAGATACAACAGGAGACTGGGTTTCAATTCTAATTTTGAATCTTCACAACAATGTGATCTTAAGCAACTAAACATTTTATAACTAAACCGTGAGGTAGAAATAATAAACATTTATGCCCATATCCAAGGGGTGCTATGACAATTACATAGATTAATTTAAGTGCAGTGATAAACGTTACTTGCTCTGATGACTCTACCTGAAATGCCTGTTTCCCATGGCTTCTTCCCTAAAATCTGAATCTGCTAAAATTGTATTGCTTCTTCAAGAGTCGAGTAAAAGAACTTACTCCTAACGTTTACTTGAAAACAATCAAAAGAAAAAGTTACCACTCTTTTCTGGATATGATGATGTATGCACATACTACTTTGTCTTATTTTGTTTGTATTATTGGAATACTGTTCAGGGTACACTAGTCGAGGTTTCAGAAGTTAAGAAAGGACCTTGTGTCTTTTTTTGCTTTTATATGTGGAGATTAAAATTCAGGTTCTGAGAGATCTTCATTCCACAACTACTAGAACTTTGGCCGTAAGCACTGATCCTTGTGGAGAGACTATAACCTACAAATGTGACATTTCAATTCTTTTTTTTTTTTGAGACAGGGTCTCACTCTGGCCCAGGCTGGTCCTGAACTCACCATGGAGCCCAGGCTGGCCTTGGACTCATGACAATCCTCATGCCTCAGATTCCCGAGTGCTGGGATTACAGGTGTGCACCACCATGCCCGACTTATGTGGTGCTGGAGAATCGAACTTGGGTACTTAGTGCTTGACACGGCGCTTGAGAGGCAAGCACTTTAACCGCTGAGCTATTCTTCTAGCCTTTAATTCTTAAAGAGACAAAGATTAGTTTTGCTTTAGTGTTGATGGTGAAATACTTGCTCCATGACATCCGAAAGGAACGGGCAAGGTGATATCAGGTCTGCATGTTTCACAGGTGGCCATGCACAATATGTGAAGTTGTCCACGGTAACCCATGTAGTTTATGTGCAAAGGTACTGGATAGGTAGAGTGTGCTAACTTAGGGCAGAAAGAGGTTCAGAGTTGTGAAATTAACTCAGATATGTGTGATCAGAATTTACAAATAAATATGGGAATTTACTACACACTATAAACCTAAACCCTAGCCACAAAAATATTTATTTCCTTTATATAAAAATATATGCACGTACATTGGTGGATCTGACTGGATCATATTATATAAATTATTATTTTTGTTATTTGGTCTCAATCAAAGTTCGACAAAGGTCACCAGAGAGGGTGTATCTTTAGGGGATATGTGGCCAAAGAGAGAATTCAGCCTTTGATGAAATCAAAGATGCTAGAAGATGGTATTTATGGTCAGTAAGATAGCATACAGTTCTTGGAGACCCTCAGAGATTATACAGATAACTGAAGACATAGAAAAGTGCACCAGAAATATGTCATCTCTGAAAAAAGGAGGAGAAGAGGAAAGGAGGGAATGAGGTAATCCAGTCAGTTGAGTAACAAAGAGAAGGCGCCTCGTAAATTTTGTACCACAATAGTAAGACTGAAAAATTCCCGAGAAAATTTCTGAGTCTCTGCACAAGTACAGTTATTACTTTCACTCTTTCTTGCAGTTCTCGTTTCTACAAATATCATTCCCCACATCCCTACCTTTGCTTTCCTTCCCACACTCCCCCTTTCTGGAAACTGTCCCACATATTTGAAAATGTATGTATTTTCTTAAGAAGTTCCCCCTGAAGTCTAGGTTGATCCAGAATTGGACATATGACTAAACCGAGTGGAATTTTTAATTGAATGTGAGAAAGGGATATTCTCTGGTGGTGGGTTTCCTGAGATGTAAACACAGCACTTGTTAAGATGTTTGACCAGCTGTTCTATAAAGACAAAGTGAAAGGACAGAAGAAAAAAGATGAGAATTAGAAAGGGAGTCTGGGTAGGTTTGGAGTTTTGAACTCCATTGGCTCTTTTTGGATTCAAATGAATGTTTGCTTGATGGGAAAGGGAGATCAGATGACATTACTTGACTAAAACTGTTATTTCTGAAGTCTCATGTGGAAGGGCTTCAGAAAAGGGAAGACGTTCAGTATAGGAAGAGGGTCGCAAAGACCAACACAGACGAAGACAAACAATAGGAGAGGCGTGCCGAAGCTATAGGACCACACTAAGATTTGAGAGGAAAAATCTGGAATTCAAAATGAAGAATAGATGTAGATAAGGAGAAATCATTTTAAATACTTAGTTTTACATTTTTTTTCAAAGCCACACTCACCTTAGGAATGTGATGATACTACTGCTCATTAATACTTCTGGCTGAGAATACTCTGTGTTTACCCAACTCATTTTATTCTCCGTCTCACAACTAAACTGCATTTCCCAAGTTTCCTTGCCTGGTGGGAGTCTCTTGCAATCGCTTTCTGTCCTCTAGAATGCAGGCATCATGTTGTAATGTGTCACGGCATTTAGAACTCTCTCCGGTGGGATTCTACCTCTCTTTTCCTAGCCACTAACTAAGTAGGGACAAAATCGATGATTTAGAAGGAGGGACATATGACATGCAAACAACTTCAGTCACCAACTTGTCTGTCCCAAGGAAATACCTGATCAAACTAGAAAATAAGTCAAAAATACTGCTGGGGTGGACCTACTGACTCAACAGATAGGGGTTATCTCTTCCAAAAGCTAGTATAAACCAAATAAATATAGTTTTGGTATTTGCAAACAATTTACTTACACATTATTGTTAATTAAATAATTAAGCGTTAGAATGATACTGAGACAATAATTGAATGAATGAATCTTACCTATTAGCAGAAGTTCAATTTTGTGCATGAATTGGAAACCATATTTACATTGCCATTCGAGTCCAGGAAAACTCAGTGGACAAGAAAGGACAGCTCTTAATCACAAAAGGACACAGAAAAACTTCATTTTGATATTTGTCCCTATCTGCCAGGAACCTCTGAATGTACTCCACATTTGTAACATGAATCCATTGATTTTCATACATCAGGTTATTGGCAAACAAAGGTACCTAAGGGATGAACACAGTTTGATAGTCCTAACCATTTATGAATATGTGAAAACTGCTGAGAATTTCAAGGTTATCCTTAAACAGATACGAACATGTCCTGAGTGCTTTGTGCTTCTTATTGAAATTATCTGCAGAGGTGATCTTTGAAGAATATAAGAATCTTAATGAATTTCTAAATGTATCTGTAAAACGTTATTTGATTTCTCCTTGTTGAAAAAAAAAAAGATCTATCTACTCCTCTGAAATTTTATTCATTTCAGTTGCTGAGCTTTAGGTGAACCTGCTCCAGAAAGTAGAAATATATAAAGTATTTTGGGGCTCCCATATATTTTATTGTAAAAATATAATATCGTCAAGCTTGAGTAATGATAGAAAAGGCAGTGTGTGCCATATTTAAACCACAAATATTTGTCAGATAATTGATATTAGCTAATAGAATAAAACTACTCACTTTGCTTTGTGTGTTTTGGATAAAGAGACTTTTCTATGAACTCAGAATATGTTTTCAATTTCCTAATTTTCTTCACACCTAGTGGACAATCTTTACCTCTTTATTATTATATTATTCTCTGTCACTCACAAACCATACATTGTATTAAATGAAGAGTGGCTGTTGCCCACAATATCCTTAGGATTGCTTGTTCTTGATCTCTTGGGTCCATCACAAGATATTAAGATGGACCTTGGTGGTCTGTACACTTCCCCTATTTTATAATGAAAGATAATATTAAATATCTTCCAGCTATGTAAATACACAGTTGAACAGTTTTAATTTTTCAAGTATTAATTCTTTCACTTAAAAGGTTGGTATTCACAGTTTAACAATGCATGTTCAGTGTCAGGTTGATTGAACGAAATTAATGAGGCTTTATCTGTGTAAATTTGAATAAGTCACATAGCATCTTTGAAGCTCAAGCCTATACAATTGTTATAATGTCTCATAGTGATATTACAAAAATAACATGATCAAGCACATGTTGTAAGCTTGGAAAAGCTACTTCATAAGATAATAAGTTTCACTTTTTTTTCAGAAATGGCCTATCCTGTAGTCTAGGATCATCCTGAATTCACTATGTACCTCGGGCTAGCCTTGAAGTCATGACAATCCTCCTGTATCAGCCTATAGAGTACTGGGATTACAGGTATGCTCTACTATGCCCGGTTTATGTAATACTGGGGAATCGAACTCAGGGCTTTGTGGTTGCTAGGCAAGTGCTTTAACCATTGTGCCATTCCTCCAGCCCCTCATCTATATTTTTTTGTCAGTAATACTGTTGAGGTCACTAGGTATAATGGTATACTAGTGTATTGGACAATGTAAATGGAATAAAGGATTATTGGTTTTTTGGCCCTTAAATACTTTCTATTATGGTGAGTAAAATTGTTGCTCACACAAATGCTTGTTATGCAATAGGAAAAGAAAGAGAAAGAGAAGTGCAATACTTTGGGATTTCACATGAAGTTATGTTGGTTTGTTTTATGAATATGTAGCTTACTAGAGAAATACAGTAAAGCCCGGGGTAGGAGCGTGTCCTGAGTGTTTTGTGCTTCCTATTGAAGTTATCTGCAGAGGTGATCTTTGAAGAATATGAGAATCTTAATAAATTTCTAAATGCATCTGTAAAACGATATTTGATTTTGTGAGCAAAGAGGATTCAAACAGCATGTTTTTTTCAGGAAGTAAAAGTAATTCATTAGTTCAGAATAATTCCAGAGTTCAATGAAAAACAGGCAGAAATTGTGTCCCCCCCCCCCCCAGGCATCACATGGCAATATCTGACTTTTTTTGTAGTAGGCTACTATTGGCATTGAGGGTGAAGAAGCCACGTGGGCAAGACAGGCCCTCTCAGCAGCTCACTATAGAAGGAACTTGTCAGTAGAGTGGTATGCTAATTATGTACAACTTGGATTATAACTCACTCAGTAAAAAGTCTGATATTTGATTATAAGCCTGCTACAGGATGTCGGCTATGTGCAACTCAGGTCATTATTCCCTGTAGTTCCAGAATATTCATCATTTGATAATGGTAGGTTTTCCTACAAATTGGGAATTCGCAGAATATTGCGTTTGGTTTGAGTTTAAGGCTAAATGGTGTGGTGTGGTGTGTGTGTGTGTGTGTGTGTGTGTGTGTGTGTGTGTGTGTGTGTTTCAGTTCTGAGGCTAGAACCCAGGACCTTCATCCTAAGCTGTAACTTAAGCTTCTTAAGCTCTTTTATTTTTAATTTAAGATAGAGTCTCACTAATTTGCTAAATTGCCTAGCCTAGATTTGAGCTGTCAATCCCCCTGCCTCAGTCTCCCATAATACTGGGATTGTAGGCATGTCTCATCACACCAGTTCTATGGCTTTATATACACAGTGTATTATATATCAGATAGCATATATGAATAATCTATTATCAACTTTCTTCAGAGGGATTTCAGGACAGTCAAAAAATTCACATCTTCAGAAATCTGCACTTCCTAATCATTGAAATAAACCTCTTCATCCATTAAGAGGAAAAGTCTCTTCTCACTGGTGCCATGGGAAAGCCTCCACCCACACACTCTCCTCCTCCCCAGAACTTAGAACATATTTCAAAACACTTTCTCTATTCAACACTTTCCTCCTTCACAATCATTCATTCCCGGATTTCCGCTGGCCCCCTGCACTCTGAGTATTGCACCTCCTGGGTGTCTGCTAGTCTTAGAAAAACAAAAGACACAGATTCCATTTCCTACACACTTGTTTGTCTTCTTAAGTAATCGAAGGCATGAAGAAAAAGATAGAGGAAGAAAGAGATGTGAAGGGATCACGATGAATTCTCACTTCAAAGTCTTGAGCTGTTTAGTAAAAACGTCTCCCTAAGGACGCAGGGCTGCGTGACTGAAGGAATCCAGGGGCATTTAGGTAACAGAAAAGGAGAAACCTCAGAACATCATCAGAGTTGGCGTCTTTTCCTGAAGAAAATCAAAAGGGTGCGGGAGGGTCTCCTACTTCCTGCTGGTTTTGTTTTTCTAAAAAATGTGTATTGATTTCTTCCATCTCAGAGATTCATAAATGTTATTAAAAATAAATGGCAGGTCTGATTTAAATTAAATGTCAGGTGGTTGATAGGTTTCATAATACTTTTTTAAAATTTTAATGACATTCTTACTTGATTTTGTATGAGAGGCATGCAAAACACAGAATATCAAAATCCAGACCGGGCGCGTGCTAAATGAATACATGAAGAATGGAGCGCTTGCTTTCTAAAAACAAAAGGGAACAGTATGTGGTATTTGTTTGAGCTTATTCTGAAGCCCACGCAGACCAGATAAACCCAAGCTCTATGCATTAAACAAGACAGCAACCCCGCCTTTGACTCCTTTGCTCCTACTTTGTTTTTTTTTAAGCTAGATAATTATGTGCATAATATCAAATTCCTTGAGGATTCAGAAGGCATTGCTTGGTATCCGGAAGTAAAAGGTAGGACTAGGGGTTGCATTGTGGGGTGAATGTCAACCTTTTGAAATGCCACACTGCCCCAAGCTCTATGTAAAAGTCCTTGTCCTGCTCCAGATGGTTGTCCTAGGATTTAAAGGTCTGGGGGAAAAAAAGAAAAAGAAAAAGAAAAGAAAAGAAAAGAAAGGAGCAAAGCGGTTTTCTTTTCCACCCTTTTCCTTTGCTAGGATGAGCGTCCCTGGCTGTAACAACTCAGAAGTTTTACATTTCCAAATGGTTCATCCCCAAACAGTTGCTTACTCTAAACACAACCCCTGCTTTGAAATACCCCCATCGGAAAAGCACTCAATTGACCGGAAGGAAGACGCAAAGAGGAAACCAGGACTCCTGGAACTTGACTAGTTTACCGCAGCTAGACAATCTGTGTTATTTTCTCCCTTTGTGGAGTGCACCCCATGCTGTTTCTGACAATCCACAGCAGCACGTTCATTTTTTTCTGATAGCTGTCTCAGTGGAGGCTGGAACACTCTGCCACCACTGCCACTTTTCTGATGTGTACATTTTGCCCCCTACCCCCCGCCCCCCGTGAATTACCTCTTTCGAACTCCCCCCCGTTCCCCCCCCCCTTTTTTTTCTTTCAGGCTCCTGCTGACAAAACCTGCAGAAGCAATGCACACCCTGAACATACCTAGTGCCCTGCTCCCAGCAGGCGGCCCTGCTGTCTCAGCGCACACGTGTTGGCGATCAACCTATCACCAAGAGAGCTGTGTCATTCCGCGCGCAGAGGGTGGAACATCTTCATGGTTCCTCAGACCCACTAGGCCACCTCTCCGCACCTTTTCTCTTTTTTTCCAAAAGAGGGAAGTCTATGCTGCTATGGGTAAAATTCTTTTCAGATTTCTGGTTTATCTGGTCTAAAATAACTTCTGTTCTAGGGTCAAGCACTGACAAACGGAAAAGGCTTGCTGGAGGGTCCACGTCAACTCCTATGCCCTGTCTGGTGCGGTTCAGGCACTGTCCTGGACCTGACTTCTCTTAAATGCTCCACTTGGTACCTCTAAAACAGGTAGGTTTCCCTTCCTACTGTCCGTCTTCCTAGCCACACCTGCAGAAGAACATGAGCGATTCACTTCAAGTGGCATTTGTGCTGTGTGCCGCCTCTTGCCAAGTAAGACTGGTCTCTACCCCTCCTCGTTTTTTGAGACAGGATCTCACTTTATAGCCTCTCTATTCCTGAACTCCCTGTGGAGCCCAGGCTGGCGTTGGACTCATGGCAATCTTCCTGCCTCAGCCTCTGGAGTGCTGGTATTACAGGCATACACCACCTTTCCTGGCTTGCCTAGTGCTGGGGAATTGAACTCAAATATTTAGTGCTTGATTTAGCTATTGCTAGGCAAGAACTTTAACCGCTGAGCCATTCCTCCAGCCCGGCTCTGCCAGTTTTTTTCAGCTGAAGTCGGAAAATCATGACTTGAATGCGATTGTGGTACTGAGTGTGTTTGTTATGAGTACGTCACATGCTGTGTGTTATTTAGGGTCTGTTTCATCAGAAAATAAAAAACTGTGCAAAAATTGTCTAATAAACATTATGAAGCAGAAATAACTCAGTTTGTTGTGTCCAAATACTGTCAATAGATTTATTTAAAGACAATTTTATCTTAAGGCAGAGAGTTAAATATTCTCATGTTGGAAAATTACACTCATAATTAGTTATCCTCTACCTGCCTTCTGAATTATTGTTCTCATGATAAAATTGTATTTTGTAGACTCTTTTTGATAGGACTTTTGCTTATCAGAATAACTATGTACAAAAGAGTAAAACATACAATTAATTCATTGCTTCAAAAAACAGGTTAAAAAACAAAGTCAGACATAAAACTCTCTCATTAATTCTCTTTTTAAAAGGCTATTTAAATGTTTTGATTTTAAACTGAAATTTGAAAACTCTATAAGCACAGCAATAAATCTAGTTACAACACAAGTCAATATAGAATAGTCTTTTAATATAGTATATAGAAACCATATACTAAAATCCCACACAGCAACTAGAATATAAATTGTACTTGTAGAAATTAATAAATTATTGAGTTCTAGCAATTATTAATAACCTTATTGCTATTGAGTCGAAAACGTTTGATATTTATAATTCAGAGTGTATTTTCTTTGGTTTTTTAACATATTTTCTATAAGATTAGTGTGGGGATTAAAGGAACTATTACAGATGAAAAAAAAAAAACCCGAGGTTCAGATATGCAGTAGAATTGAGAATATATTAATTTTTAGGATTTTATTTAAAGAGGACTGGTATCGTCATCAATTTATGATTTTTAGAAAAGTTTCTCTTGTTTAATTGTTCCCTCTTCCCAATAGAGTTTTAGACTAGTTGTCTGCCTACCTTTCAAAAATATTTTTTTCTGTTTATATATTTGATCTTTTTTGGGGTAGCTGGGAAATTGAACCTAGGTCCTTACCCATGTCAGGAGAACACTTTACTTATCAGCGCTATCCCCCAATCATCAGTGTCTACTGTTGGGTAAGAATTCCTACCCAAAATCTAGCAGAATATATGTCTTGCTTGTTTTCTACCTGGTTACTAAATAACAAATATTAGTTGATTAGCATTAATGCAAAAGAAATGCTTTCCCACCTGTTGACCAGAACTATCAAAATTTCTACTTCTTGGTTTGTGCAATTAGCTTTTGCATAGACGATCATGATCATCCTAACAAATGAAAAAGAATTAACTTGTTTTGTTTGATTTTTAATTTTATCATCAGTGTCAATCATGAAGACTAAACCGATTCAGTTATAATTCACATTCATTAAAGTTGCATAAGGAAATGAAGCAATTAGACATGTGTTCAATCATCTTTGAATGAATGGTCTCAAAATATTGAAAAGTAGTAAAATTTGGAAGGTGAGTACAAGTACAGATGATTCAATTCAACTCAATTTCATCGATGGTTAATTTAGAAATCATGGAGATGATTGATGTTAAACACCTTAAATATGTGTCTCAATTCTGACTTCCCATTCTTAAACAGGTCACATTTTTGGTTTTATTTTGATCTAATTTTAAAAAATGGAAATGATAATATGTTGACTCCCCAGTATTCAGGATTGTTCTGAGAGAGATAATATCCTACTGTGCTTTATACATTCTTTAGCGTTAATCAAGAAAATTGTTTATGTATATGTCATTATACAGAATTTCACAGATGCTCAATTATGAATAAGACATAATCTTTACCCACAATGTGTTATGGTATAGATCTAAACTGTTTCAATAATAGCTCATATCTTCCAAGATGGGGTTTTTAGAAAATAATTGAATTATGTGAGTACTGTTGTTGGTATGATGAATTCGTAACTTAAGGCACTGTTCAGAGGTGGGGCTTGGTTGGAGGAGTTGGGTCACCGAGGATGTGACCTGGAAGTGTTCTTGTCGTTAACCCTGATGCTTTTCCTTGCATCCTTCCAGCCACTGTGAAGTGAAAACATTTTGTCAGTGACGACACTTTACCATCATATGCCTAGGGGTCAGTTGAACTTGGACCAATAACCTTGAAAAGTGTAAGCAAAATATAAACCTCTTCTTTTTTTATTTATCGATGTATGGTATATTTCCTCATCAAAAAGAAAACCTTCAAATACAGAAAATTAGCACCAAGTATAAGAACCTGATTTACTATGCCTAAGTAAGTATGTTAGAAACCTTTGAAACAGCTTTGAAGGAGGCATTGGAAAAGGTTTAGAGATACAGGCTGGACAAGACCTAGAATGGTTTGAATAGAGCTTGAGGGAAAATTCTGGTGGGAGTTCAAAGCACCAGAACTCTGATAGAAATGCAGACAATAAAAGTCAGGCTCATAAAGTTTCAAAAGGGGAAGGAGAGCTCTTGAATTAAGGAACTTCAGTGTTACATTCTGGCAAATAATTTGTCTCAATTAAGCTACTGCCTTAAGACCTTATTTGAGGCTAAATTTAAAGGTAGCAGACTAATTGATCTAGAAGAAGTTAGAAAGTAGGCCAATGTTCAGATTGAGGTGTGGATACTAGTTGCTGCTTTCAGCCAGAAATATAGTAAGAATCAGGAGCAAAATGAAGAGACTAAAGATGAAAAATATTAGCAGGTTGGCAAGAAAGGAAGCTTCAGAATTTGGGGCTAAGGGAAGTGTCTTTGTTGAAAAGATTAATGCCATCAAAAAGAAATCAAGATTTTTACACCAACACAATTGGAAAAGTAGCTTAAGAACTTCTCAGAAATTGTCCAGAATCTACACATCACAAGCTCAAGGATATCCAAGGGTGGACTCCTTATCCATTACTTCTTTAGGGGCTGGAGGAATAGCTCAGTGGGTAAAGCACCTGCCTGTCAAGATCATGGCCCTAGGTTCAACTCTTCGGTACTACATAAACTGGACATGGTGGTGCATGCTTGTAATTCCAGCACATGTGAGGCTGAGACAGGAGGATTGCCTGTGTTCTAGGTCAGCCAGTGCTCCTTATTGAATTAAGGACCAGCCTGGACTACAGAGCACGACCCTGTGTCAACACTTGGTTAGAAAAAAAGTGCTCACGGCACCCTGTTTCTTCAGGGATCATAGAGGTTTTCACTTAGATTTCGAAGAGTGGCTTTGGAAGTCAGAAAATGTGCCTCTGGGAGGGCCATGAGTGAAGCTGGGAGAATGGAGCCAAAGGTCCAGTGGAAACAGGAGGAAGAACGAAGAAATGCTGAAATTCTTTTGAATTAAGGAACATTGGAGGCATTTCCTCCAGGATCTGAAATGAGACAAGATGTCTACTCTCACTACTCTTATTAATACAATTGTAGAATTTCTAGCCTAAGCAATGAGGCGAGACAAAGAAAAAAAAAAGAAAAACCAAATAGGGAAAGGGCAAGTTTTAATTATCCCTGTTAGTAACTAATATCATTTTATTTAAAGGAAAAGAAAAAAAAAGAATCCACTGTATAGAAATACTTGGACAATTCTGTAAGTTTGCAGGATACTAAATCAACATAAACCAGCAACATCTTTATATGTCAATAATATAATTGCTTAGAAGGGGGAAAAAAGCAATTCCACTCAAAGAAGTAATAAAACAGAATATGTTTAACCAACAAGAGTTACTTCTTTTTAAAAAAAAAAAAATTGATGAACAAAAATGAGGAGGAATCTGGACCCAGTAGTGCTAGTCTATAATCCCAGCATGTTTCTTTTCTGAGAAAATGTCTTTTTCTTGCTTATTTAGTAGCTCAGGCTGACCTTGAACCTCCAGCAATTATCCTACCTTAGCCTCAGGAGTGCTGGGATTATAGGCTACATCCACTGTAACCTAGCTAATTTTTTATGTGGTGATAAAAATGGAACTCAGTACCTTGCACATTCTAGGCAAGTGCTCTAACCACTAAATTGCATCCTCATGTCTAAACATATTTTTAACACAAACAAATTAGCCAGGATAAGATTGTTGCACGTTAGACTCCTAGACAAATAGTGAAATCACAGATACTTCAAAATTTGTTGATATTTTGTTTATTTATATTTACATCTAACAATACTCACCAATTGTCTTTCTATATTTGAATGTCAAAATATGAAAAGATTTTTTTATTCATTAATTTTTTGAGATAGGGCCTCACTCTGTAGTCCAGGATGGTCCTGAACTCACTATTTAGCCCAAACTGGGAATGAACTCATGGCAATCCACCTGCTTCAGCCTCTCAAGTGCTGGAATTAGAGGTATGCATCACCACGCCTGATTTACATGGCATCCGCAATTGAACCCAGGGCCCTGTGCTAAATTGTTAGTCAAGCACTCTAATTTCTGAGGCACACTCCTCCTTAGCCTGACAATTGCATTTTTGAAATGAATTTTTGTTCACATTTTTAATGTCCTTCTCTGTGTTTAGCTTTCACAAGAGGAGTTGTAATTATAAGACACATTAAATCTTCTAAGGTGATGAAATAACTGTGATGATGACATGTGTCAGGTAAAATGTGTTCTGGGTCAAATGAATACAGAAGAAAAGAATATACAACTTTAAATTAAACTTGTGAATTTATTATGACTCCATTTTAATAAACTGTAGTCTTCAGCTGTTTTCACTATGAAATGAGAAATGATCTCCATGAACCTACTCAAAGAAGATTGGTTAGCCTGTCATTTATGTCTGAGGGGATCTTTACTTAAGTGCTTACGCAGAAGCATGAAAGAATGTTGAAAAAGGTGGCCGTATTCAGTCAAAGAAAATTTATCCAGACATATGTTCTTTCTTCAAAAATCAGTAATTTAAATGAAGCTTAGCATTAAGGTAATATAAAATTACTAACCCTAGAATAAATTCTTAAATATGTTCCTCTGCAGGAAATTATCCTTACTGCTCACCCGAAATCCCATTAAGGACACAGAATTATTGACTTTGTCCTCTGTGGTGCCACCGAGGGTGAGGTCAAGTGATTAAAATCACTGTCACGTCAGAGGAAAAAGCGGGATGTATTCCACATTAATACTTGTCGAATTGTTTACAGTTTCTATACTTTAAATTGAGAAGGGTGATTATCAAATTAGAAGAACTCATAGTGCTCATAAAAGCGTGTGGCATAAAGGGAAATTAAGAGAATCAAGATCATTGCCCTTCGAGTATAAAATTTAAAAGAAAATCTTTGGTTAGATATGACAGTCTAATTGAATATTTAAAGGCTAAGTAGAGGAAAGAAGTGATATTCTGAACGCTTTCAAAAGATAATGGGTAAACATGTCAAAGAAGGCAGATTTAGGGTCAGCATAAGACCCTGCTTTTAATTAACTGACTACACCTAGTTGTGAACATGAGATTATTCACACAATTTTTGGTAGAGAGGTAGAGTCATGATGAAGATAATGGACCTCACCTTTGGCTCATCTTGATTTCACTAGCATTTTTAAGAAAATTGATTTAGCAAGTTCTATATTCTTTCCCTTAAGAATGATTTCCGAAAATTGTAGTTTCAGGCTCAGTAAAAACTTGGAAGTTCCATTGAGATACCAGTAAAATCTTTGTAATCTGTGTCACCTTTTTTCTGAGTATGAAAATTTAAGATTTAAAACTGTGCTACGACTAAATTTTTTTGAGTTCTTTTACTCAGAACAGTTCACTAGTATATGACTAAACACCATCTTTTATGTATGGATCTGCAAGAATTAGTACTACAGTGGAATTTTCCTCCCGGTTTTTATACAATATGCACATTGACAGAAATAATTGAAATAAATGTCAGAGGGAAATCTGACATCTTCTTTCATGCAATAACACTCTTCTACAGAGACTCATATGGTACAGGTGACACACATGATTTTAGCATGTGTGTTTAAGAATTTCAGAGCAACTATAAAAACATCAAACCCAAGACTAAAATGAAGTGTTCCCCTCTTTGAACATAATCACACATACATTTGCATGGCTTTTATATAAATAGAAAATGGCCAAGTAATATTCTGTATGTGTTTTCAATAATTTTAGTACATTCAACACTTTCTATTGTACAGATACATTTTGCTATAATTTTTAAAGAAAATTACTCACAATTGTTGCAAACACAAATGCCATTTTCCTCTGAAGTTAATGGAGAAAAAATAAGATACACTGAAGAAGTTCTACCGATCAACTGAATAGATTCAGAAATGATTTAGAAATAGACAGGGTGAATTCAACTTGAGCGCATGGAGTCAATAGAGAAAAGTAATAATGTGAAACTTATATGAAAGGAAAACTTGATATTGGGGTGAAAAGTGTACAAAAATATGAAGGAAGTATTATTGTGAAGAATGCCATTTGTACAGTGCCTTATAGTGCATAAAGCACTTATAAACGTGAAATGACATAAGTATCAGAGAAGAAATCTAATTAGAGGAAATTTGACTTGTGAACCCAATTTTCAGAGACTTTCTTCATGGAATTGTCCATATCCTACGCCAGTGTTCTGTGCATATGGATAATAGAGGCATTTGTAGTCTCTGACCAAGAAAAAGCATAGTTCTGGGTGAGCTGATGAGTTTACAGCAAAGCAGTAACAGGCATTAATAAGAACACATACTAGTTGAGTCATAAGACCAAAAACTTCAGTTAGCATCCTTGCATTATTGGGTGTGAATCAATACGAATCTGTGAGGTAAGATTTTAAACAAGTTTCTTCCATTTGCCTGTAAAAGCCTTCACGCTGTTGGACTTTATAGATGCATAGTATCCCATTGTGTATAAATACCAGTTTGTGTATCCACTGGTCTGTTGATGGGTATTTTGGTTGAGAACATCATGCTTAGTGAAGTGAGTCAGAAGCAGAAGGTGAAACATCGAATGGTCTCTCTGATATGAGGGTCCCAGATCACAACGCTTATGGAACGTAAAACAAAAAACAAAGTGAAACAGGGGGGTAGGGTGGCTAGGGAGGAAGGGGCGTGTAGGGGAAGCGACAAAAGGAAAGTGGGAAAGTCCTTGTCACCCTGACAAGATACTTATGTGCACAAAATGCTCAACTTGGTTGTAAACCTTAAAATTTGCACATATACATATCAATAAAATGGGGAAAAAGGATTATAAACAAGTGATAATGGATCTATGAAAAATATGGGGAAAAAGTAAAATACAATTAACTCAGGAACATAACTGAGGTAGCACAGTTCAATGAAAATATTTAATAATGCTTCCCTCCCAACCTCAAAATGTTTTTCAGGTGCAGCCATTATGTGGCCCCTCATGGTCTTTTCGGTGTGTCTCTCCACAAAGCTGTGAATATGTGTGACAAACTGTTGTGGATCGAATCTATTTGGTGTCACTTGTCTTCTGTTTCACCATCACCCTAGTCCTGAGGGAGGAAGGCCTGCTCACCGAAAGTACAAAGAATGCCATTAAAATACCCCCTTGAACTGGCTCAGTGCAAACGCACAAAGCCCCCATCTCATTATTCAGTACCAAAAATACCCAAACAAATAAATAAAAGGACCAATTTTAGAATTTTTATAATGTGAATTTTATTTTCAGATGCAAAATTATTATTATTATTCGTATTAATAATGTCTCACATCTAGAAAATTAGATTTCAGCTTATTTTATAATTTGTGACCACTACCTAGAAACTAATAAGAGAAAAGGTCATTGAGTATATTCTTTAAGTGGGATACCCTGAGATAGAGTTCAGTCATAAGACACTGGTCACTTGGATAAAAAAAATTATGAAAGGGAGCACAGGTCACACTTAAAGTATTTTCTTCCCATTATTGTCAATTGCCAGAGGAACACAGAGACCCGAATGAAAGAATCCATTTCTGATAATAAGCCAATTCCGAACTTTTATTTTCTTTTTCAATATATTTTTACTTGAAATCTTAATAGTGTTTACTTGTTCTCTCTCTCTCTTCTTTATTTTTTCCCCTATGAAACTAAAGGACTGAAACTAGGGGCTTCATACAGTAGCCAGGTGCTCTACCAGGCTTCTGCACACTGTTATTAGTACGAGTCAATTAGCACTCCATTTTATTCCCAAAGGCCTGGCACATGCAAATTTCTCCTAGGAACAAACTATATAAAATCTTGGGATAACTCACCTCTTCTTTCCACTATTTTTCCATTATAACTCCACAGAACGTCATTGATTTGTTTACTAGCATTCAACCAAGATATAAACAGGACAGTAACTATCAAGTGCTCACAGTTGCTAACTCTATCCCTGTTTCCATCCTTATAAGAAGCTGTTTCAGTATTTTTAGGATTCAGTCATGTGAAGGGATGAAAAAAACAGAATGCAGCCTCTATTTAGAACAAAAGATGTAGAGCGAGAGAAGCAAACTGAGAGTATGCTTTTCCTGGTCTCCAAGCCAAAGTGTTCAACTATCTTGTTTCTTTTCAAATCAAGTGTTTTCTTCTTTCCTTCCCTTGATATTTGTAGTTATATTCATAAATAAATTGGGTACAAAACTAGTTAAAAGCTTCAGGAAATTATCAAGAACAATGGAGCATTTACCGCTAATTTGACGTGTCTTTATAACATGCCAAAACACTGATCATTGTACACGTATATCCTTCTGAAATACATATTTTCTTCTGGATGCCACTGGCTGTTTTTTTATTAGACATATTAGGAATCACGCTAATGAAACTTATCTAGTATATAATACTTTCTTTAAAAGGTGTTTACTAATTAGTCTAAACCTCACATAGTTTTATTCACTAATAGTAATCAATCATTAATTATGTATTCCTAATAATCCCAAATGTCCATTCAGAATAGTATTTTCTTTGGAGTACAGTTATGTGTCAAGGTCTTATTAGGGGTTTCACTACTATCTTGGGTCATGCATGTTATATTATCTTCTTAAATATATAGTATACAATGTATTACATCCATTTTAAATATTTGTAGATTGAAATTATTACTGAAGTAGCTTCTTTGGCTCTTAATTATCACTTTGCCCATGTGTTGAATTAACTAGACATTTTTCTGAGATAGTTCAACTTGTTCACATGTGTTTACTGTACCAGCCAGAGCAGACGTCCTATGGCTATTCAATTAGATAGTTGTACTAACAAGTGTTTTACAGTATATTGACAGTTAGATAACATCTTTTCTAATTGTCAAGACATATAAATCACTTCTTACTATTAACGTAGAACTCGTGAACTCTAGGTATTCAAACAACTAACACAATGGTGGCTTCTCTGTGATTCAAGCTAGCTGGAATCTTTCCTTCCTAATACACATTTTATCCCCTTGGACAATTCAGTTTTGGACTTGCTTTCCCGATTCTGTTGACTAGATCTTGCATCTATTGTTTATCCTTACCAAGCTGGCATGTCCCTACATCGGTTATGTGGTGACTCAGGCTTACATGGTGATGAATAGAAAGGGTGGGGGCAAATTCTTAGGAGAAGTCACAAAGGTCATGCCAAGGGGAAGTGGGACACCTATAAGCCTTTAACAGGAAGAGTGGATGTCTTCTCTCAGCTCAGAGAATTCTCAGGCATGTGGCAATTTAATATTTGAGGATGTATCATGTTTATGCCCATACTCTATGCTGCAAGGTCTCATTCTTTCTTTCTAGAGTCCTAATCTCAATACAGCAGACCTGCTAGATGGTAATACACAATCCATCTATTACCATTAAACTATGTAGTTGGTTTCATCTTTCTCAGCTTTTAGGCTATAGAGTATGAAATAGGCTTTTCATATGCTTCTGAAGAGGACTTCTGACTTTCAAACTTTGTTTTTAGCTACTGAGTAATCACTCAGCTTTTAGATATATTTTCTAAAGCACATTTAAGTTTAGGAAAACCAACTTAATTTAATTATCTTCAGAATGAGTATTTGCCGCATCCCCAATATCTATCATATATGAGTCAGTCTATTCCCTCCTTTGATATTTCATCCCAGGTCACCATTGAAAAAACATTTTAACAATTGCTCTGTAACCTTTGCTTTGGCTGTGTGTGTTTGCTAACCTCACTTTCAGTGAGAGGTGATCAATAATGTAGGACCAAAATCCCTTTCTGTCATTTGAATTCTCAGAAATCCTTGCCCCCAGTGTTACATTTTGGCCTCCCAGAAAACAGTTGAAAAGAAGGAGGAAGGTGACCCATAGGGAACACCTGCCAGTGTTAACACTTGCGAAAGGGGTGGCAGGAAAACAAGATTTCCAGAGTTCAGATGCAGAGTCCGCAGAAGACTTAGCCAACCTACTCAGAGAATCTGAAGGTGGCATAACCTATCTCAGTTCTAATTTGAAAAAAGGAGATCCAGTCCTCCATGTCTCTGTATCCACTGGTCTCTGGTTTTTGAGCATGACTTTGGGTGAAACAAGTTCTCAGTTGATGTCTTTCTTCTGTTTTCTTGATAGTTGAGAGCTTTCAAGTGGTAGCACTTCAAATAGTGGAAATAAAGTCCTTCATTTCTGAGGGGAATCCAGGGCAATTTTTCTTCTTGAGAGACTCTAAAATATTTGTCTATAAAAAGAATTTTACTGATGCTTGCAAGAAGGCCATGATACTTCATCATGTTACAATCTTTCTTATTTTTATTGGCCATTCACTCTTTCTTATTTTTCCCCTTTTCCATGTTATTGACATGTATAAGTGCAAAACATAAAGTTCACATTGATTTCGAGTATTTTGTGCACATAAATATAGTGGTAAAGTTACAAATCCATCCCTTCTCACTTTTCGACCCTCCTTCTTCCTTCCTGTTCCCATTATTCCCCACATTAAGTTCTATGACATAATTATGATCTGAGTTTCTCATATCATACCATTCGATACTGTAGCTTCTGCTTCTGACTCACTTCACTAAGCATGATGGTCTGGAGTTGACTCCATTTACCTATAAAAGCCTCTAACTTATCTGTCTTTATAGATAAGTAGTAATCTATTGTGTATACATACCAAAACAGTGTAAAAAAAAGGACCGACAGACTGGGGAAAATATTTACAACCAATACCTCATATAGGAGGCTTATAACCAGATTGTACTGGGAACTGAAGAAAAGCACACTCTTCAAAATCAAAGACTCTATTGAAACACTGGACAAAGAAATGAATAAGCAGTTCTTAGATGAGGTTCAAATGGCCAATAAATACATGAAAAGATGCTCAACATCCTTAGCCCTAAGAGAAATGCAAATCAAAACATGACTAAGATACCATCTAACTCCAGAGAGATTGTTGTATATCAATTACACAACAGCAATCAATGCTCTTAAGGCTGTGGGAAAAATGAACCCTCCTGCACTGCTGGTGGGAATGTAAACTGGTACAACCACTACAGAAAGCAGTATGGAAGTCTCTCAAAAGATGGAAATAAACATTCCTTTCGATCCAGTGATATCTCTTCTTGGAATACCCCCCCCCCCCCCAATTAAAAACAACCTATAGCGGAGATACATGTAAACCCATGTTCATAGCAGCACAACTAACAATAGCTAAAGTGTGGAAGACACCAAAATACCCATCAACAGACCAATGGATACATAAATTTCCCAGACTAATCTTGAACTCATTTTGTAGCCTATGCTGGCCTTGAACTCCCAGCAATCTTCCTGCCTCAGTCTCCTGAGTACTGGAATTACAGACTTGCACCACCATACTCAGTTTTATGTGGTGCTGAGGAATCAAACTTGAGGCCTTGACTTGCAAGGCAAGACATTTAACTGCTGTGTCATTCCTTCAGCTCCAAGAAAGTAGAATGCTTATGAGTGGTAAAGGGATTTTGTCCTCATAAGATCTCCCATGATCTTCTTCCTGCAATTCCCTCCCTTGGTTGAGTGAGGATAAAGCAAATTGGCTGTCTGCATGCCAAATGGACTTTCATCATAACAGATCTGCCAGTGCTCTGTTCCCAGACATTCCAGGTCAGGGATGATGAATTAATGAGTTTAAATCATCCAGCCCATGGCTATTTTGGTATAATAACCTGAAGAGGCTAAGACTTAGCCTTTAGAAATGTAACATGAAAATCCTAATGTTATTAAAACTACTAAATTATCAGATAATAACATTTTATAATTTGCTATTGTGTAAAAATAAATAAATTTGCATAATTTTCTTTTGGCAAACAATTTGACATATTCTTATAATTTGTTTTTTGAATAATTTGGTTATTATGATAGCAAATGGTATTAGTTATGAATAATTGCATATCTATAGATATTTTGTATTCTGTTAGCCTAATCTTTTGTAGCATTAAATACTTTATAATCACATATATTTACATAAACATCATTTTGTATGTGTATATATAGTATATATATATATATTATATTCATATATATATATATATGTATAAACATTTGCACACACACACACACACACACACACACACACAGCACATATATAAGGCATAATATAATGAAAGTAGAAATTTTTTCTCCTCCTGATTTTGGAAAGACATTTCTAATTCTGCAAAAGTCAAGTGTGATATGATAGTATATTTTGGTAAATTCCCATTATCAATTTAAAAAGAAAGCTTTTTAATAATGGAGTGTTTTATTATGAATGTCAACTTTCTGTAGATAATATTTTGGAACATACTGAATTTACAATAACTGTTTGTTCTTTCCTTTGATACTGTGGTCAATCACTTTTACTACTTTTCTTGAGAAAAATCACCTTAACCTTTCAAGAATAAACAAAGTTCTTCATGTTTGGTTTCTTCAAATACTATAATATATGAATTTTTCTGATCCTCTGCTTAAGTTCTGAATCTCTTGTTTATTATTAAAAATGTCTATAGTTTTTAATATTAACATTCTTGTCAGATTCTAATAACAACTTTATATACCCAACTCATAAAAGAAGTAGGCATTCTAATTACTCTGTGTTTAAATGTTTAATGCTCAGTAGAAATTTTATCAAGATTTTGTGCCTGATGGATTTTATAGGGTGCAGAGTAGATGTTCTACTCCCGAATTTAATGATTCAGTCTATTAATGGCTACAATACTATTACATTTTATGGGGTTTTGTTTTGTTTTGTTTTATGTCTTTGTTTTGAGTATATTTTAAACAATTGCGAATTGAGGCCAGGGTAAAATATCACATGTTTTTGTGTTTATAATTTATCTGAAGTTGTCCCTAGTACTCTTTGTTTATTTAAAATATTCCTCTCTATCTCCACTGTATCTCTTTTTAGTTTCTAAATTTGTTTATTTGGCTTTACCCTTTTTATTATTTTATTTGTTTACACAAAAAGTGCCTTGTTGATGCTCCCTACTGTGTGTTCTTTGGAACCCTTCTCTGTTATCTTGTGGCATTATTCATTATGTCTTACTTAGGTGTGTATCTATCTTTGGGATGCAAGACTTATTGATAATCTTCCTCCTTGAAGCAGCTAACACTTGTTGTTTCTTTTTATGCAGATCTCTGGTAAAAATGTCTTTGTGAGAAAACTTTATTAATAAATATGATTCTCCTAACCCCTTAATCGCCTTCCATTTTCTTTTAAAGAAAACAATACCACATAATCTCTAACCCCTTTTTCTTTTTTCTTAGTACTTGAGATTTGCCTGATACTTCAAAACTTTCTGTTATTTTAACTTGAAAACTTTCTATAACCCGACATGTTAAGTTACTCAGTAGTGAAAATAACTCAACTTTGCTTTAATTTTTAATCCTTTACAATAATATGCTATGAAATAATACATTTATTTGCCTCCAAGGGAGTTACTACTATATTTGCATTTTGTTTTCTTATTTGTGTTTCTTCTTCGCCCTTGCAGTTCAAACATTTCTGTTTGTTTTTCCTTTTGATTTTCTTGTTTTAGAGTTGTGGAATTTTATTTTTAATTCCTCATTCTAGTACTTGAAATAGGAGATTAAAAAACAAACACACACTAAACACAAGCTGCAGTTTTGAATATTGATTTCCTAGACATAAAATTCTTCTGTAAAGTGCCTCTTATCCTTCCCTTTCTGGTCTTTCGCTTTTTCTCTCTTGGTCTTTTCAGTAATGATTTCGGTTGCTCTCAATTTCTAGCAAGACAACTGCTCTTTAGAATCCAGGTGGATAGGAATCTCTAGACCAGGTAAGCCATAAAGCTTTTGCAATTTGCCTAGCACAGGGCAGAGGAGAAGGTATTTTATTAGTCAGCATTTCATTTGCCATTTGTGCCTTAGAGGGCAGTTAGAAAAGACCTGGCATGCTCTTTTAATCAGCACCCAAATCAGCAATTAACCTTCAACTGTAACTGGTGTCCTAATAATGAGAGAATGTAGCCTTTTCTCATTACTTCTTAAGGAAAATTGCTTTTGATATATGTACTTCAAGATTGCTCACACTTTTCAAGGAATACCCCTTTGGTTTGCTTCAATCAGTGCACAGAACATCACTTCCACTGAGGGTCTTACTTCAGCTTACCTGACGTAAAGTGACCCAGGTTGTGTTTTTCTTTTACTCTTTCCAGGCCCTGTGTGTTTCTATTTAAAAATTATTATGATGTGCTATAATCATTATTTTATTTTTTTAGATTGAAATCCGAGAATGGAGAACATTTATTTTAAATAAACTCAGTTCATAGCTGCGACTAATTCTTCGTCAAATGCACTATTCCAAGTCCACCATATGACTTCAGAAAGTCTTTGTGTACAATGAAGTGTGGCTAGGCATGTTGCAACTTATTAGCACATCTTTTTGAGTTTCTTAATTTTGATACACAACACATCAGGTCTTTTATGATGAGTATTCTACTTTTACATATATAAATGGATAAATCTCTCAATATCATTCTATAGGCAAAGATAATATCTTTTTTTTCCATTTGACAGGTTAGTGACCAATGCAAAAGTGTCTGATACTGTTTATGAACACCACACATCCAGAAAGCAGGAGTACCTTGACCACTTAAAGTACTACACTAGCCTGAATAGATTAGAATATGCCCAGCTGATTTTTTGGGTAGAGCTTTCGTTGTGAGAGATTGACATGCAGGCCAACAAACTGAGGAAAGCAGACTAATCCAGATGTGGGTAGAACCAACCAACAGACCGGTAGCTCCCACTAAACAAAAAGGCTTTGTAATCCCCTCTTCTTGAAGATCTGGCCTTTCCCCTGAACTCTAGATAGCGATCTCCAACGCAGATTTTCTCCAGTCTTCAGGTCATAACCTTTGCCTTTGAATGCACGCGCACGTTTGCACTGTAAGTGAACGTCCAGGCTTCCCATTTTGGAGTGGAGTTCTTCTGTTTCCACACCTCATTAGACGCTGTATCCCACAGTTCTTGCACGTGCCAACAACCATTTTGTTGCAGCCCTGTAAGCACCAGTAAGTCCCATCCCCATGCATGCATGTATATATCCTGTTAATTCTGTTTTCCAAGAGTCCTAATTAACAAAGGTAATATGAAGCAAATCTAATCGATTTGGTTTTCAAATCTATGCTGTTGAGTTTACACTGTAATAAAAAAATTAGCCTTAGGTGGGGAAAAAAGAAGAAAAGAATGGCTAGTTAATTAAATATTTTCTCACGCATCAGATGAAAATATTTAAGTTTATATAAAATCTCCTGTTATGTATCAATGACAAATGTATTTTCTTAAAGGAGGTATGGGGGATAAAGGCGAACTTATTACTTGTATCCATGCATTTTTTTTTATCTTACAAGACCATATTTTATTTTTCTAAAGAAGTTACTGAATAAAATGAAATCATCATTTTATGTCTGAAATTTGGAAACATACATAATTAGAAAAGAGATACTCAATTTTTAATGTTGAACTGTGATATATTTTAATTAGTACCTAAATTAATATAATCATGATAATAAAATACTACAAAAGAATGAAGATACGCTTCATCAAATTTTCCAGTTAATGAATAGTGTTTTATGTTCCCGTAATGATTAAATGGAGCCCAGAATAAAGAGACATCACATAATGTTCAGTCAGGGTACATTTGATGATAAGTAAAACTCAATGAAAGGTAGGCAGTGGTATATTTTTAATTCTTTTTTTTTTTTGAGACAAGGTCTTACTTTGCAGTCCAGTTTGGTCCTGAACTCACAGTGTTTCCCAGACTGGCCTAGAACTCATGGCAACCCTCCTGCCACTGCTTCCTGGGATTACAGGCACTTGCCAAGATACCCAGGTACTATAATGCATTTTAAAACTGTTTATTTTCATAAGGCATTGAAATAGTTGTTCAATTACAAAAGAAAACAATTGATCAAATGTGTCTTAAATATTTTATTTCAACAAGTGTGATGAACTTCAAGATACTTTCATAGAAAAAGGTGCATAGTTTATACACTACAAATTACATTTAAGGGAGAGGGGACTAATCTGACATTGGCATGTCCATATTAATTGTAGTCGAATGAAAAATGATTAGCTCCTTAGCATATTCTGTGCATACAATTTAAAGAAAAAATGTTAAGTTTGGTTTTACAACATTTTCGGCATCAGATGCTTTTTGAAATGAAATAATGACTCTGCTTTTCCTCGAAAAATCAGTTATTTCTACCAATTTTTGAATGTCCCTTTGAATCTGAATTTTTCAAAATTTTAAAGATAAATCTTCCTGAATTTAAGGTTAATTTTTAATTTTGAGCATGATGCTTGCTGTGGCCTTAAATTTGATAGAATTACTTAGATTATATTAACTTATTTCACTATATCATCTGTATATTATTTATTCCATGTATAAATATAAGTGTATACAAATAAAAATGACCCAGCTAGTTCTTTGAGATTTTGTTCCTTGGTCTTAACCCTACAGCTTCAAGCAATTTCTCTTTCTTTTCCTTCTAATTCATTTTCTCTTTGTTTAGCTGAACTTTTATTTTAGATGAGCAATACCAGGTATTATTACATTTTCAGATGGATTTTTTTGTTGTTGTTTGTAATAAAAACCTAGAAACCATTAGCTCCCAGGCTTACTGTTGCACAGTGCGTGGTAGGCTGCATTCTCTGCAGAGAGTCCCACAAAGCCAAATGAAGGTAGCGGTCAGGCTGCACCCGGGGCGGAGACTCCACCATGGAATGCAGGTCATGTTCATCTGTGTCAGGCATCATCTCATTTT
The DNA here is from genome assembly GCA_004027205.1 of Ctenodactylus gundi. Taxonomy (NCBI): domain Eukaryota; kingdom Metazoa; phylum Chordata; class Mammalia; order Rodentia; family Ctenodactylidae; genus Ctenodactylus; species Ctenodactylus gundi. The sequence continues at coordinate 218,214 of PVKB01000021.1, forward strand.
TTTTCTGGCTGTGGAGCCGAGTGCTCATGGTGTTATTTTTGTTATTTTTTTTTTCCTTTTAATCCTTTTTTTTCTTGGCTCTCAGTGGAAGGTCATTTCCAGCAACTTTTCTCATGATTTATTCAAGGTAACTTAGGCTTCTGTACTGATTTATTTGTTTTTTTTTTCAATTTAGATTTGTTTTTCTATGTCCATAATTGATGTTAGAATTCTAACAGTTCTGAGGTGTCGCTCACACCGCCGTATTTGTGTTTTGTTTGGGTCACATATCTCAAGACTTTAATAATGAAGATAAAGCTGTGTTTCCTTTTCTAGAAAAAAATTGGCTCTGAATTTTTTCAGAAAAAAAATTTTAGTATCTTGAGGTACTACAAGCTTCGACTTTTCTAACGTTGTCCTCAATACTCGCTGGGGAACATACATTCCCAAGTCTATCTAACCTTTGTAAGGTTAGATAGCTACTATTTGTAAATGTAAGGGAATCCGCAGAGCTGTTAGAGCACACAACACGCTCTCTTTCCTCAACTACTATTTATTTCCTTTAAACAAGGTTCACTATTTACAAGGTTTCTGTTACTTCTTGTAACTCAATTTCCTGTCTGATGAAATTCTTGGAATTTATTCTGTGTAGACCACTTGTGATATCCTAAGACACTGTTATCCCTACTCCACCAGAGGGTTTTAAACTCTTATTCTAGCAGAATTTGTGCGCATCAAACATAAATACCAAAAAGGTCACCCACTGAGATTCTGCCTTTTAGGCATACTCATGTTCCAGTGGACAATTTCTGCAAAGATGACAAAATTGTTATGACATGAATTTATGGTGGCGTCGGTTTAGAGTAGCCTGGCTGATGGAAGGGTGCTAAGATTTCACAATAAAATCATGAGCAATTCTGAAGTCATGCTGCTAAATAGTTGTAGCCAGTTGAGATTCCTTAGGGGCAAAAAATGGAACTTAATCAGAATATCCTTTCAGTGGTAGGGAATGCATGGACCTTTTATACAATCTGAGGTTTACTAGTGGTTTCAATTTCATTCTAATGTACTCTGCACTGTAAAAGAAATAAGCAAACTAAATTTAACGTGTGAGTTTTATATATCATTCTTTAACTTTTCTGTAGCTCTGTTATATCAAAATTTTAATTACTTCTAATGTATTATATATTAATATAAAAAGTATCATTATGGCAAACATAACTAATGTAGCTTAGAATTTTATAATTTTAATTTAAGAAATTCATTCCCATTTAGTAACTGGGTGACTTTTAAGAGACTACGTGGCTTTCAAAGCTTTATTTTGCTTCTCTTAAAAATGATGACTTTATCTACTTACGATATTTTAAAAATGAAATAATCTAAAGATAATTGTGAATATTGAACAAAACTGCACGCAAACTGCTAAGTAGAAAAGCTGGAATTTTGTAAAGAATCAATAATAATTTACTGTTAAATTGATTTGTATATGTATTTATAATTTACCAGTTTTAAACAGTTTGCATCACTGAATTGTTTTATACTGAGGTAAGTTGCTCAGGTATTTAATTTACTTTGCAAAGTAGAAAATTGATGTTCAAGTAGGTCAACTGGTGGTTACACAACAGATGGAACTGCAAATTGTAGCCCTTGTACATAACTTTAAGGAGGATGCTGGGGACACATGAGTTAAATAAAATATTCTCTTAAGAATACAATATAATTCAAAATAAAAACAGCCATACTATTAAAAATAGACTCAGGGCCTAATCAAGTATAATATAGAACCCAAGAGTAAAGTCATGTTTCCATAGCCTGGGATTTTTGACAAAGGAGCAAAAAATGTATTACCAGAAGTGCCGGGAAACCTGGATATCCACTTGCAGAACACTGAATCCAGATCATTACTTCCCATCCTGAACAAAAATCAACTAAAAATGGATCTTAATGTAGGACTGCTAAATTTGAAACTAGTAAAGGAAAACAGAGTGGAAACACTTCAATAATGTCCTGAACAAGACTCAGATAACTCAGTAATTAGTAGAAAGAATTGACAAACAGGATAAAGTCAAAACAAGGAGCTTCTACACAACCAAGGAAACAGTCAAACAAATGAAGAAAAAACCTACAGGATGGGAGAAAAATGTTGGCCAGCTATTCACCTGACAGAGAATCAATATCCAGAATGTAGGAAGAATACAAAAAATTAACACAAGAAGAGTAAGTATTCCAATGAGTAAATGGACCAATAAGATGAACACACGCTTCTCAAAAGAAATGCAAATAATTACATGAAAAACTGCTGAGCATCTTGAGTCATCAGAGAAATGGAGATCAAAACTAGACTGGATCTGCGTGGCTATCAAGAAAAGAAAGCCTGATTAGAGCTGCGAGCTTGCACAGCAAAGGGGAACCTACACCCTGTTGGTGGAAAGCTAGCACAGCAGGTGCGGAAATTGAGATTTATGTTGCTCAAAAAGAAAAACATAGAATAATTATCATACAACAATAATTATCATAGAACAATTATCATACATTGTTATTGTGAGCTTCCATCATTCTCCCTCTTGATTCAAATGGCTTGGCAGAGTCACTGTGGATCTCTCATTTCAAGTCGCAATTTTTATAGGTTTCCTCTTTAGTGTGTTCTTGGGAGGCAAAAAAGCTTGTGTCCATCGTCCTTCTCCACCACCCGTCCTGCTGGAGCCAGAGCTCCTGTCAGGAGAGCTGCTCTCTTGCCTGGATTCTTTGCAGCTGACCTTCAACCAAGAGCACAGTCCCCTTCACCTTTGGTTAAAATCAGTGTCCTGGGTTAGAGTCAGAACAAACAGTGGATCACTGACCTGCAGGATGTGTGTTCCATGTGAAGACTGGAGGATGCAGATTTTGGGCCTGCTGCGAGATCATTGAGCTATTAAATGTTAAATCAGCTTTGACAGGTTGGACTTAGAGCCAATATACTTTTCTTTGCAGTACTGTTACATGAAAATATTTTTAAGTAAGGTAATCCAAAAACCTGTGATTTTTTGGTCATTTGGCACATTCTAAAATTTGATATTGTAAGTTTGTCTAAAGTTATGATGCTCAGAGTTTTATAGAATCAGCATGTCATTTATGGTCTCAAATGAAACCAGCTCTAGTTCAGCTAACCTAAAGGTAGTATCAGATAGAGCAGATAAAGTTGTGGGGGAGAATATTTTGGAATATTCAGTGGAAAGTCATAGAAGTCAAGATTTTTATTATTTTCCCAAGCCTACCTAGCAGGGATTTAATCCTGTATATTTAGTATTGCTTCAGAGAAATATTTTCTGAGTTACCATATGAAAACTACTTTCCCTTTTTTTCCTTCTTACACTGAACCCAAGATTTGCACCTAAACCTGACTGCACAGGGAGTTGAACATCGGTATCTGAGGGTTGAATGGTGCCATAATGAATATTGAAACAAAGAGCATAATGAATTGAAACCTGTGTATTTCAAATATGTGTTTCTCATTTCTAACTAAAAATGCAGTTCAAATGAAAGCCAATTTTCTTTTTATGAACTGAACTCATAATTAGGAACTTGAATTATAATGGCCATAGAAATGGTAGTTATAATATGGACATATTACATTTGATTAGATTTTGCACAAGGGAAATTTTCCTTTGTATTAACTGGGCATTTAATTCCAACTCCACAAAAGATAACTTTGCAGTGGCAGGCTGTGGTCTGTGCCCTGTGTGAGACTCTGGTTCAGCCATGGCCGCCATAAGGCCAGCTGCTGCATGTTGCTTTACTCTACAATTGTCATTTCATTTCTCTTAGCTTCATTTTAAATTCTTTTTAATAGTGTGGTTGCGTTGGCCACGGCATAAATCTGGGAGCAGGATTTGCATTTAGAATGCTATAAAACACATTGTTCCTTGGGGTATACGAAGGAGGGTACCATATACCAATTCACATAAATCAAGATAAGAATACTAAAAGCAAAGCAATTTGATTAGGTACTAAATTCAAAACATTACAAGATTGTGGTCTAGCAGCCACCAGGAACTTAAGTCATCTTGTATCCGTAGCTTTGTCTAGTGTGGAAAATTAAAATGACAGTTTTAAGAGATAAAGGCAATCTTGTTCCGATTGAGCTTTAGGGTTCCTGCCAGTTTATCTTGGTTATGAGGTGTAATGTGATATTATATACACATCTACTATAAACATTCAGCCTTTCATAGACATGTCAAAAGGGTACCACTTGATGTGAACTAAAATGAATTACAGCCTTGTAAAAAAGTCCCATGATTTACCCTAACGCGAGCACACTCCTTTTCCACTCTTTTCTACCATCTTAAATACCCAGCAGAAACTGAAGAGAACTGTAAATTTGATTTTAAGTATTATTGGAACAATAATATATACTTTTGCAATGTTGGCGATCGAAACCTACTTTTGTTTTTATTGCAAAATAATATCAAAAGGTACATATTACAAATGAATAAATTCTTTGGAACTTTCCACTTTGTATTTATGGAATGTACATATATAATATTTCAGACCTACAAAATTGTTATATGTGTTGAGTTTGCCACAAAATATATTTTTAAAAATTTCAAATGGTGTCATGGGTTCATAATTTCCTCACCTATTCAAAATAAACCTGAAATGAAATATACATCCTGAGTATACGTTAGGAAGCCTGCTTTCCTTTTGGTGTGTCCTCTTTAAAGTTAACATAATTTCCCCCCTTATCTTACATTCTGTCAATGACATTGCTGTGGGCCTGATATTTTTTTTTTAAATGTGTGGAAGATATTTGGCAAGTAATAGCATTCCTTTTCTATCAAGTTTTACAGCTTTTATATGGCCAGTACAACCCATTTAAACTCATATTCATTCTATACGTACTTGCTTTTAGTGATATTTCTTCTGTGTATGCCCTCTTATAATTAGGAAAAGGCCCCGAAGGGCCCAATTAGCTAACATGTGAGTGTAATTATAACTCTTGACTTTTTTTTCTCCTTGTATGTATGTCTGTGTGGTACATAACATAACCTAGTTGGAAGAAAATACCAGTCAGAGATAAATTACATATTGAGCTCAAAGCTGAGCTATGGCAAAAAAGCAAACCTTCATCCTGGTTGCCTGAGACACAGTCTGTCCTTACATTCCTTAAGTATGTAGATACATTGCAGCTGATAGATGTATGAGAAAGAACTCCTTCCATTTGTAGATAGAACTGAAGAACTGAACTTCCTACCAACCATGTAGTTGTGATCCAATCATTGCACAAATCCAGGATTCACACTACAAGGATTCTTAAGACGGCTGAAGTTTGGGAGTCAGTGCATGACAGATTTTGGATTACCCAGCACAATTCAACTGTGGAACTTGAAGTAAGACTTTAGTCTTCCATAATATTAATTTGTAGAGCCAGCTTTCCCAGTTGTGATCGTCCTGTGAGTCTCAAACAGCTGCCACAGGGACTGCAAAATCTCCTGGCTCTCATCTAGGAGTTTCTTTCTCCTGTTGGGTCAATTAATGTTGGAAACAATACATCAAGAATCGCCAAAGACCATAGCTCTCATTGTCAAGCAGCATACTTTCAACAAGGTTGAGGTTTAGATGGACTGTTTAGTTCTGGCCCACACTCTACATGCAAATGGATGACCAAATGGATATTTGTGTCACCTTAGTTTTTATAACTCGAATAGATAACGTATCATGTTAAAATTAGCATCTTGTAACAGACCTCCTGGAAACAGTTACGCAAATTGTTCATTGCCTGTCCCAGGGGGTGCCCTCCAGAGACTCTTATATTAATGGTGCCCTCAACTAGAGGTCTAAAACAGGGGTTTGGGCTTTCTCTTTAAGCTTATTAAATCTCTTGATTTTGTTTACAATTTGAATCAGCTATTCTAAACCTCAACTGTCACCTTGTCATTTTTCATACTGGCTCTTTATTCTTATCTATTCTTCCTTAGATATGCTATAATAACAGCTTTAAAAACACTATTTAACTGTGTTACTATATTCATTCCATATGAGTACTCTTTTACAAAAGAGAAAACAAAGGTTTTCAAGGATATGAGTATTAAATTGTGAGACAAAGGGTTGGCAGTGCATAGCTCAGTGGTTAAAGGCCCTGGTTTCAACCCCCAGCACGACATAACTTGGGGTGGTAGTTCAGCCTGTGCTCCGAGCACTTAGGAGGCTGAAGTCCATGAAGAGCCTTGCATCAAAGCTGGGGTTACATAATGAATTCAGGACCATACTGGACCACAAAATGAGACCCAATTTCAGAAAATAAATAAATAAATTAAAATGTGTGACAGGAAAAGTTTTAACTCAAATCTTTTATTATTTATTTATTTATTATTTATTATATTAGGAACTAAACCTCTGGGCCCTCACACTAAGCTATATTTCCAACCATTTTTTGCTTGTTTGTTTGTTTATTTGAAACAGAGTATTTCTCAGTTGCACAGGCTAGCCTTGACCTTCCTGCCTTCCTGGCACAGCCTCCTGGAGTGCCAGGATTACAGGTGGGAACTACCATGCCTAGCTAACCTTTTCTATTTCAGAGCTAGAAATCTCTTTTACCTCACTAGCAATCTGCTATTGCGCACTTACATAAAAATTTGCATACGCTGGGTGTTTGTTTTTGGCTACATCATGTCCCTGGGACTTAACAACATGCTCAGCTCTGTTTTGCTGCCCTATTTGCACTCTTCCCTCCTATTTGTTATTACCCAGATTTCCTATCTGCCTGCCTTTCTCTACCAGTCATTGACTCGGTACATTTTAATAATAACAGTGGAAGCTTTTATGGAGAGATAATCCTTAAACTCTCCAGGCTTATTCTGTCCAAGTGCATTATTTTAATTTGACCTCTATCAGCACTGATTTGTCCCTGGGATGGTATCTGTTCATATCAAGATAGATCCATCAATATTAATAGAGTAATCTAAAACAAACTTCCATGGGTCTGGAAAGGCTTAGGTTATTTCATTTAACTCCAGGAGAAATTGGCTAAATATTCACTAGTCTCTTCTCTACTCAGTTTGGGTGATGCATTTTCCAGAAACTTGCAAATCTTCAACATGAGGCTCTTCCTAATTTACTAAAGTGTATAAGCTGATGGGTAGGACAGGTCCTTTGGATCCCTAGTAGATGTTTTTGTTTTTTCAGAAGAGATATGCAAATGAGAAAGAGACGTGGGAAAGTGAAGGATTTCTCAGTTCGATAGTTAAGGAATCTAGCGATTGCCATAAAGAATGAAAACACGAGGTTAGTAGAAAGAACGATTTATAATGTTTTATGGCTGCTAACTAAATATAAGTTCCAAAAAGTAAAAAATAAACGTTTTGAACACTTCAAAAGGATAAAGTATTTTAGTTCTTAACACCCAGATATGAAAGTAAAGTGAAAATACATCTATCAGCAGTTCTAACACTATTATTATCCAAAAATATTATGTCTATATTCTTTATCAGTGAAAGCTTTGTAATTATGATTAATATAAGTTATCAATAATTTTAATTACATAATTTAATTTATAATTACACTTTCATGAAATGACTGACTATTCAACCTCTACAATCCTGGAAGTTCATGTAAAATAATGAATTCTAAAAGATTAGTTTCACAATAATCTGTACATAATTCCAATGTAGAATTGTTGTGCCGTGAGTTTTGAGGAACTTAGAAAATTAGAAACAAGAGACAGACGGAAAGGAAGACAGAGAAGATAAATTTTAAATGACACCAGAGGAGCGCTGAGTACCTCAGGATTATCCTCAGTTTGTGCGTGTATCTTCTACGTCCACATAAACACATGCACACACCTGTAACCTAAAGCTCTGGAACAAAAGAGGGTGAATATGTATTAAAAATAAAATTAATGAATATTAAACTATTACACAATCAATGCCAAATATGAATGGTAGAATTATGTTCCATTTGCCTGAGGAATGACTTAATAGTTTTCTTTTAGTGCTGGTTTTTTTAGTTGCACACTTTCTCCATGTTTACATATCTCAAAGTCTTTTTCTAGCCTCCCTTTTATATGCAGATATATTTAAGTACACAAGTTTTCCCCTCTAGTTATCTTCTATTCAGTATTTACATTTATTCTGCTATCTCTTTTGAAAAATCTTACTTTGTATCATTGCTTCTTTGAAAGGTAATGTGTGGTTATATTTTCTCTCTTTGATTTCTTTTAACTTTCTTGTTTTTCTCAGAGTTTAGTGATTACGATTGTGTCATTGTGTATCCAGGGCTTATTCTCTTTGTCTTTTTACTCTTGAGGTTTGTAGGGCTTCTACAGACTATGTTTAAGTGCCATTAAATGGGTTTTCAAAGTCATGGGCGTTGTTACAAGTATTGTTTCCGTCCCATTCAGAAAGGATTGCAATTATTCACATGCCAGACTTTTTGAGAATATCCTTCTTGACACTTAAGCTCTTACGTTTTTTTTTTTTTTCAATTCCATTCCTCTGGGATGAGTCTTTCTCCTGTTGATTTTAGTGTACATGTTCCGTATTGTTCTGTCTTCCAGTTAGCTGATATATATGCTGTCGTACCTAATAGATTGAACACTTTCCTTCAGTTCTCAATTAAATTTATGCTCTTCAGTTCTAGAGATTTCACTTATTTTCTAGAAGTTGTTTTCTCACTACATGTTTATGTTTTTCTCTGCTTTCACACACACACACACACACACACACACACACACGCACGCACGCACGCACGCACACACACACACACACACACACACACACACACCACATTTCTCTATTCCTGTCTGTTGACTTTCTTGTAATTTTAAAATTAAAATCGAGGTATTATATACAAAACCTACGGAGGATCCAGATGCTATCGTTGCCTTCCAGAGAGTTTCTTCGGTAGGGTAGACTGTGAGTGATGACTTGACTCCCTCCAGGGACAAACCGAGGTGAACAAGGCTGCCGTTTGGGTTCTGATGACATCCCCTCTAACTGGGGTTCACATGAACACCCAGGTCTTAATCCTTAAGACATCCAGCTGAGCACATTGTGGACTCCCTGAAGCTCTACTCTTTTGCAGCCCAAAATCAAATTTCAAGTTTCCCTGACTTTGTAATTTGTTTCTTGGTCTCTTTTCCTTCTATTGTTAGATTTTTTTGCTCGACTTGGAGATTGCTGCCTGTGGGTCAGCCTGCCAGTTTTCTCATCAAAAATTCTAAACTACAAACTGCAGCTGAAGTTTCTGAGTCCCAAAGTTGCTGTTCTCCCAGGGAAAACTATGTTCTCCCCAACGTGGGAATTCCCCAAAACGAAATGCAGCTACAGAAATTCAGCTCAGCATTTTTATTACAAATCCTCCCTTTCTAAGGTTCTCAGCCCCGTCATCCTTACTGATATTGGTAGCAGCATTCTCTCCGTTTCTACCTATTTATCTTTACTTTTCTGGAATATTCATCCACTACATGCTCATTTATATTTTCCTTATGAGTCAATTTTCTTGAACCAATTGTTTTACCATATTGATAAAAATTTTTCCCAGTGCTTACTGGATTATTTATTTGATTTATTCAATGCAATACATTTTCAGTATGTATAATCCTTTCTATTTTTAGTAGATGACTTAAAATTATTTTTCCAAAACATAAGCAGATTGCCAACTCGTTTTCCCGTGGAAAGCCTCTTCTTTTATCCTTAGTTCATCTTCTGTGTTGATGAAGCTATGAGAAATATAGAAAAGTCCTTAACTCAAGGAGTTGGTGACTATAAAGTTTGCTCCCCGGGACAATTTGATAGTGTCATGTACTGAAATAGGTATGGCTAAATAGCATGGAAAAATATGGAAAATAAATTATGGCAGTTCAATTATACCTTGCATAGAGTGACAATTATTTATGTGTCAAGCTCTTACCATATATTTAAGGTTTTCAGCAGGACCATGGCTTAGTTTCTTTTTCTTTCCATTTTACTGAAGTTGAAACTAGGACTCAAAGAAAACAATATCTTAGCCAAGGCCTTATAAGCTAGTGGGAGATAAATAGGTTAGCTTCAAAACCCAAACATTATCTATTATATATACTGCCTTAAAGGTGAGAAGTCATTCTCTTTTTCTTGTTTGTGAAACTAAAATACTCAAACTTAGAAAGCAACAAAGGAGACATTTTTTTTTTGTTGGAGTATTCCAGTAACCACATGTTAAAAAAAAAATCTTTAAATCTAAACGTTGTGTATTTGGAGATAATTCCTTAACATCTTATCCTTTTTTCTCTTACACTATTAGCATCAAAAGTATTTCAAAAGTAAGTATTTCAAAAATGCAACACACTCAGCATACATGAGGATGAAAATATACCTGGAAACACTGAAGATCATACATGAATTTATGAAACAGCAAATAAACATCCTGTCTTGTAGAATATATTGCTGAAATAATACAAACTATTTTTGGATGAAATATTTCTATTGTGCATGTATCGTGCAATATAATACTAAAATAATAGAAAATACATATTGAAAATATATTTCTATGGTGTTGCTTTTAATTATTATAAGAGGTCTACAATGGACTCGTCATCTTACAAGGAAAATGACTGTGTTTCATAGATTTCCTCTGTGCCACACACACACACACACACACAAATAGAATCATAGCAAAAGACACACTATATCAGAGAGTTATGATTGCCCTGTTCTATTTTCATTAAAAATGGAGCTCTCCAGCAGATGGGCTTCAAAGATGTTTTAAAGATTTAAGTGCTAATACATGGGAGAATTTCAATGCAAACAGTTCCTTTAAAGTACTTCAGTGCATGCTGGGCTGTAGGAGGGACTTGGAGAGGCCTCTTAATCTGCTTAGATCTTTCCATTAATAGGGTGTTATAACACTACCTTCAGTGTGCAGGAGAAAAGTGGTCTTACTGGGAGAAGCTTGGCTTCTTCCTGAGTCATCTGCCCTTAAACTAAAGTTTAATAAACTGTTCCAAATAAAGAAACAATTCCAGCTGCAAGGGAGGAGGAGTTTAAGTTTGGAGTTATTTTATTAAATATTGAACATTTTATTCTTTGAAAACATATGGCCTACAAATGTTGAGAATTTCCAAATAATTTAACTTCTCATCAGCATTTCTTTTTTGTTTTTTTTTAAATCATTTCTCTGTGTATAAAAGATTGGCTGAAAGTAAGAATTTAAGACAGAAATATATTGGTTGGATTTCACAGTGCGGATTACATCTATATGAATGCCCATAGCGAAGTCAGCAGTAGTTGGCCACTGTCCTTTTGAGAATCTTGGTGTTTCCAATTGTGAGACCCTTATAGTTGATAATCCTCACTACTTGTGACTGATGCTTTTGAGTGTTGTAATTCCACTCACACCATTTGGAAGAGAGAATTTCAGGAACCCATTCACTAACTAGCATAATCAAAGAGACTCCTAGAAGGAAAAAGAAAGATCTCTGAGCCCTACAAATTTACATTTGCTCCATAATAAAATTCTGTTTCACTGTTACTAGTTAGATTATCTTACCATTTTTCTTATGTAAAATATTGCAAAATGCGTTCCCATGCTAGGTTGCTCCTAAGAGAACATTTTTCATATGTAAGAATTAGATTTTTAGAGGCTATCAGCTACACATTTTCTCTTCCTACATATATGTTTTATTCTAAACTAATCATTAAACAGTTTTTGGTACAGAAAAAACAAATGATGATTAAAAATGAAAAATAACAAGGTAGCTGTTTTTTAACAAGACGGTGAATGTTCTGATTGTCTGTCTCATTTCTACTTCTTAAAAGATTATAATGGAGAAAAGATGCTTTCTTACATCTTCCTCAGGGATCAGTCACCAAAGTGTCAAACAGGAAAGTAAGAGACCAACTATTTCTCTGTGAACAAGATTTCACGCTCTTCATGCAGGTGGGTGCGGTTACTACCCTGAAGCAAATTCAATCCTGGGCTTCATCACTAACAAGATAACCTTAGGTAAATAGCACACTTTCAACAAATTGTTTCTTTACTTATGTAAAACAAGAATAATTATATGTGTACTCTAACATGTGTTGAAGTGAAAATAATAATAGTTTAAAGTGATTTTCTGAAATAATAGACTCTTGGATGAGTATCAGTGACTAATCTTACTTCATCACTCTAAAGGCTCTGCTAGTAATACACCACAGACATCTTTCCTCCTTCATTCTCGAGGCCACAGTTAGACGACTTCACTCCTCTGAACTTTGTTTTATAGAGTAGGGAGTCCAGCTGTGAAAGCCTACACTAAATCAGAAAACTAAAGGGACAAAGATCCTGATGGCGCTAGCACCCCTTGCGGCCACCCACCAGCGGTATTCCGGCCATCACCTCTCATTTGTAAAGAGAGTTTTATTTGACGAAGGATCTCGTAAATCACATTGAAGATTTACAAGAAACCCTTTATTTCATAGATTTAAACATAGATTAAATGTTTGAGTAAATACCGTTTCATTTTTATAAAATACTGGCTTAAATACCATTAAGTTGTAGAGAACCAACAAATAAACCAACATTCTTATCTAGACATGTTATTAAAGGAAGAGGCAATCAGACCTATAAAGTAGTCTTATATTGTAGGAGCGTGAACTCTTTTTAACCTTAAGGATAGTTTTGTTTGCCCTTTATGTAGCAAAATATAGTCTAAGGTACTTTCTAGTCATTAATTTAAAAAAGCCTCACTATACCTCAGTGATTTTGCTCCTCTCAATTCTGAATGATGTATAACACTGAAAATGCTGACACCGGAAATTTTCATAGCCGCAAATAAATGATGTGCATCTAATATTAATAATATCTTTCCATATTCACAATGTCCCTAGTGTAAAAGATCGACAAACGCATCTTGCTCCTGCCTTCTCCTCTACCTTTAGCCCCGTGTTTCCATCATTTGTTTGATGTGAATTGGAATTTTAGAACTCTTTCAGCTCTTTAGTCATTTTCTAGATATATTGCCATTCCAACTACTTGATAGGAAGTCTTCGTAACTTAAACAGATACCTTAATTTTCTTTGTTTTCTTACATTTTTAAAACTGGGAAGTAAGCAAATCGGAAAGCACAGAGAGCCCCCAATGTGTCAATGAATTTATTGCTGTTGTTGTTTTACTGCGGATCAACTCCAGAGCTTCCCCACCGAGCTACATCACAGCCCTTCTATTTATATTTTTGTATTGATTGGTTGATTGAATTTTATTTTGAGACAAGATCTTTCTAAGTCACTAAGTTTCTGAAACTCTTAAATTACTCCCAGAGTGCCTGGATTAGGGGCATATACCACCTGGCCCTACTCATTGATGAATATTTGCTGAGAATTTCTTTTGGGGTTTTTGGCAGTGGAGCATACACTGACTTTACTGCGGAGGCACTGATGGTCTGAAAGCACAAATGACCATGTGTGAGCTTTAGTCAGTGTGAGTTAAAGAGTAGTATTAGTAAAACCAGCACTGGAATCTCTGAAGCTAATTTAGAGTCCTCCCTGAATTTACAAGCTATATGTTTCTCTAATTTGTGTAATCTCTTGAAACGTCAATTTTCAAAGAACAACTAGAAGCTAGTGTTATTAATGAACAATTATGAACAGGATCAACATTTCTTCTTAATTATACACGTGTTTGTCATATGTTCCATGTTAAGAGAAATCACCCATCCATTCTGTTTTTCTATCAATAAAATATTGAGCTCCCTTGAAGGAAATGTGCTGCACAGATTGTGATTGTTCAGAAACCAGTAAGGGATAGCTATGCTAAATTTCAATTATACTTGAACAGTGAGCATGTGCTTTCCAAGAAACAGAGGATGGTCTTACTAATTTCTTTTTCAGTTATGCAAATTAATAAGGGTCTAAGAGCAGATTACTGATTTAAAATAAAAGTATATAATTGACCCTTCTCATCCAAGAGCTCTATATCCATGGATTCAACCAACTATAGGTCAACATTATTTGAAAAAAATAATTGTCTCTGCACTGAGTACAGAGTTTTTCAAGTCATTATTTTCAAACAATGTAGTGTAACAGCAATATTTGTATTGTATTAGTTATCCTAAGAAAACTAGAATTGATTTTAAACTACACAGGAGGGTATCACTACCAGATCGTATACAAAGGACTTGAGCATCCAGGACTTGAGGTCCAGGGCTCTTGGTACCTTTCCAGGGTCCTGGAGCTCATCCTGCAAAGACACCGTGGTGTACTAGTTACATTTTTGTCTCTGTGATTCAAGGCTCAACATTAATAACTAAGGAAGAAAATATTTATTGTAGCTTACAGATTCAAAAGGTCTCAGTCCATTCACGGGTGTGCAGCCGGAAAGGGGTGGAATCCCATGGTGGGGCTGCAGCTGGAGCTATAGCTTCCTGGAAGACTGAGATCCTCAAAGCATGATGGAAAAGACAGACTGGGAGAAAGCGGAGAACCAGCACAAGCTCCTCCAGGTCAAGCTCTAGGTGTCCATTCCTTCTAGCCAGGTCCCACCTCCCAACTCTACACAATATCTATAGGAATATAAGGCTTTTGAGGGACACTCCAGATCCAAACCACCACAGGAGTGTTATTGCATTGATTTACTTCGGTTGTTATAAGAAGCCACAGATTTGGTTGCTTAAACAACAATGGTTCTTTTGTAGCATTTCTGGAGACTGGGAAATCTGAAATCATCAGGTTCCATGATTGGTTGCTTCTGAGGCTCTGTCTCCTGGGCTGGTAGATGGTCTCTTTGGATCGTGACTGATCCTCAGTCAGTGTGTGTTGACTGTGCCCTAGCCTATGTATTCCTATAAGGACACTAGTCACATTAAATTAGCATTTATCCACATGGCCTTATTTTACATTCATTAGTCATTTAAAGATTTTATGTTCAAATACATTCACATTTGGAGGTATTTGGGTTTAGTACTTCAACATGTGACTTTGATAGTGATACACTTTATAACAAATTGCTTTCCACAAAATCTCATGGCCAATGAGAGGGAGAGCAGATGTCCTAGGCAACCAAAGATGGATGCGAATGACCTTCTGTGTGTGTCCGAGAGGGACGCATGTGCCGTGTGATATCCTACATTGGTGGGGGGTGATTTGGTGACAGCAGGTTCCTTCAGTGTTAGCCGGCATTTCCATCTATGATTTTGTGTTCTTGTTACGATAATCGGGTTTGCTCCAAGATAACCGAGGAAAGGAAATGCATCAGTTCAGATGTCTCTTAGGAAAAGAAAAAGCAATACACTGGTGTATAAAGAAGGGAACTGACTTAAAACAATTTTGGGAGATTGATACAATATTTTACATATAAGATATAAAATGTTGATTGTTGGACATGAACGCCTCAGATATATCTCAGCACTTAGAAACAAGTGAAAATGAGAAAAGAAAACATTAGGAAATATTGCAACTGGCTAGCCTTTCTGTGATCACAGATCCAAAAAAGAACAAAACAGAAAAAATCTCTAAAACTCTTGTTTTAATTGTATCAGCATCAAAGAATTTATGTTTTTGTCCTTGTCGATGGCATGCATTATTTTGGGACATGTAACTATACCTTACATAATAGAATAATAACCTAATTTGATTATCACACAGGTTTGGGTCTTTTGCAGATAATTCATGGGAAAGTAAGATGGGCAATTTTATCTGGTGAAAGAAGTGATTCTCCCTAAGCACAATAAGCTGTTCAGTGTGGTTTGTCTGTGCATATGGATATATATCAAGTATCTGAAACTTAATTCAAAACAAACAGTAAAAGAACTTTCATTATAGAAAGTATGGAACAGGTGGGATAAAAAGTATCTGTTTTACCTCTTCACATTCCAAACGGATTTTAGAATATCGGTAGTTATTTATTCAGAGGAATAAATAATTAGTGGTATAAGGATTCTTTAGTTGCTTGTATAAATCAAATATTTATGCTTAATTTCATAGGTGAGTTGTTTGCATTTTAATATTTTCCATATATCATTTTAATCAAAGGTCAGAATATACTCTTTTCAGTATAGCTTATAAAATGCAAGACAAGAACATTTGAACTATATAGATAATGATTTATAATTAGAATTCTGATAAATTGTTCCTTTGCATATTTCAAGATGCATCTTTGGAAAAAGTTTAGAGGATGTTCTCAGCAATTTCATTAACAATTAAGGTTTATTTAACATTTCAATATGTAACATGATTTCTGAGTTGAGTGTTATCCTTTAGCAATGACTTACAGCCTACATTGTGACCTTTCCTTTATTTGTTTAATCTTTAACTCCAACTACCTCATCATATGATGTTATTTTTTTTAAATAGAATCATTGCAGATGTAATTAATTAGTGAAAGGTGAGGTCATATGGGAGTACAAGGGTCTATAATCCAGTGTGTCTGGTGTCATCTTCAAAAGTAGAAAGCTGGACAGTAGTGCCAATATAGGAATCGATTGTGTCAACACTGTGATTCTATATTTCTAGCCCCCAAAACACAGCAGTGAAAGAATAAATTCTTGTTCTGAAAAGACATCTAATTTGTGATTCTTTTCATCATTGCCCTAAATAACAAATTCAAGTCTCCATTTTTGTGTGGTCTTTACTTTTCTAATTGCAGAAAATCAAACTGAACAGATGGTCACTTATCATATAAAACTGCCAAATTTCTTTAACTCTTATGTATTCGCAGGTCACAACATTGAAATACAGATGCTTCCTAATGAATATTCAGCTTAGTAAATATTTCCTAATTAAAAAGCTGGCTGTTGACTAGCTGTGCCTGGTGGCTCATGCCTGTAATCCTAGCACTCTGGGGGACTGTGACAGGAAGACTGGCATTTGAGCCTAGCCTAGCAACTTAGCAAAGTAGTAAGATCCTGTCTCAAAACAAAAATAAAATAATAAATATAGGTTGTTGTTGTAGGTCTGTGTGAAGGCCCTGTGCGTGATGCCCTGTACCAGAAAATAAATAAATAAATAAATAAATAAAATTCTTTATCTTGCGACAAATCTCATATATATATATATATATATATATATATATATATATATATATATATATAAATTCACTGAAAAGGAATCTATTTTGAATTACTAAACATTACACTTAAGTCTGTAATTTCAAATAGAAAGGCTTCAGTCTCTTCTTTATGCTGTTAAGACAGTTTAAAAGATCTATCTTCACACAGCTGGCTAACAGTTAAGTTCTGGACTTTATTAGTATGAGTTGAGCCCATCACCTAATATCCTTGAGCATAAGATTTAAAAATGGACATAAATATATTAACTTTAAACTGATTCTAAAGAGTAAATCGGGACATCTAAGACCAAAACTGTATGTTTAACTAGCATGGTCTTCCCCTTATTTCTCATAAGTCACATAAGAAATATGAAAATATTAAGTACACAGCTTGACATATATTTATACACTTAGCCTCAAGCAAAGATACAAAACACTTCTATCAATAATTTTAAGGGTTCTTTGTCATCTGTTCCCATTCAAAATTTTCTGCCGTTCATGTTGGGCCTTTTATGCTTTTATTTTTGTGCATTTCATAAGAGGGACACCCATCTATAGTCAGTCTTCTGTGCTTGGTCCATTTCACTGACCGTTGTTGACTTTAGGTGGCCCCCTATTCATTCAACATTTCATATCTGTCTTTATTTATAGCTGCATAGTATTCCATTGTATATAGGTACCACATCTTTAACCATTCCTGTCTCGATGGGCATGTAGGTTGTTAGATATGCATGTGATTTTTTTTTTTGGGGGGGGGGGTATGTTGACTTCATGTCCTTGAGCAGATGGTCTCAATTCTCAAAGATCTTCAAAGAGTCAATTGTCACATAAAAAGGCTGATAAAGTTTCTCAGCAAGAAGAGAAAATGAAAAACTTAAACAGTAGACGATAATATCATACTGCTCAGAAAGAATAAAATCTGAAGACCATCAATATCAACTATTATGTTGGGAAAGGAGTAACTGGAACTTCTGTATATTAACAGTAGGGTGTTAATTGTTTTGGTTACTTACTAAAGTTGAATACATGGCTACTGATGACACAAATCACATACCTAGGTATATTTCCACAGAACATTAGACAGTATATTGGATAGGTACAAGAATTCTTACAAAATACTTATTAGTAACCTCAATCTGGGGTTGAAAAAAATCCATCTCAAGGGAAAGAAAAAATTGTGGCATAAAATAATTATTAGCAGTAGCCACCATCATTACACCTTTGTATTTCCATTCAAAGGGCATAATGAATATCTGAGGACGTGTCACACGTACAAATCTACCTTTACTCATAAACAAGAAGTGTTGCAGGTAACCATCGATCATCCAGACCATTATGTTGGGAAGATGAAAGGATTTTGATAAAATTCTTGCTCTGTATCAATATTGCTTGATACAAATTAAGAATAGTAGCTCCCCCTTTCCCCTTCTAGCCAACCCCTAAGTCTACTTTGGTCCCTTCCTTTCAAAACTTTCTAACTACACCGTCACGACAGATTTCTATTATGGTCACTTGCACTTACAGAATCTTTGGAATTAAAATTGCTCTGAGTGTTGACCCTGGTATGTAAAAATTAACAGAAAGTGGGAAATTGGAAAAAATTTCTCCTGTCATTAATGGTCATTTTTAACCATTCAACTGTTTAGTTAATTTCTTACTTTAATAGCAGGCAACAGTAAACTCTATGTCTGAAGGAGTACTCATTTTTTCTACTTTTAAAAGCTCTTCTAGTCATTGTTTTCATTATCTATATTATGTTCATCTAGATTTTATTTTCTCCTTCCTACTTCCTATCTTAAGTCTGTGCCCCAGTGAGCTCAAAATTTCCCTGGGATCGCACCTTCAGTCATTATTACCTCTTTTGGTTTATCCGTGATTGAGAGAGGGAATTTAGACCCTGCTCCTTCCTTTTCTCCTCTATGACCTGGGAAAGGGCATGCCCTAGACCCATGACATAAAAGGCCTTCCTGAGGGCTCTGAAGCATGGGGAGGTCGTAGACGGTACCAATGCCCCTTATAAGTAGACAATGGCCAGTTTCGCTCTGGATACCATCTTCATACGGCCTGGCACATTCTTCCAGTACAAGACCTTCTGCTTGAGTTAGTGTTTCCCTTTACACCTGTGTCTGTGTTCTCGGCATTCGCAATCCTCTCCTCTGTGTAATCAGGAGCTCCCGCTTTCATCCTTGCTCTGTTGTGCTGCTATCACATTGTCAAGTCCTTCTGAAGCTTTCAGTTGAGCTCTGTCAGGGGCATAGAGAACGAGAGGCATCGCAGTCAGCTCCTTGCTAAGGCTTTGGCATCAGCAGTTTTCCTCTTTGCTTGTCTCTAGGAAACACACTCCGCTCTTAGAATGTTGCTCAGCTCTGTGGGACAGGGAGCCTGTTCTTTGACTCCATGACAAACCACCAAGGCTCTGACATTTGATTGTCTGGGCAGAAGGGAAATGGATGGATCAATAAATTTCAAGTCCTCGTTTAAAACTATGGCATCAATCTCTGATTCTTGTCATTTAAAAAAATCTACACAAACAAAATGATGTCAGCCAAACTAAATTGTAACATTTTGTTTCCCAATGTTCTGATGGGAAGCCCACTGAACTCTGTAGCTGTTACAATTTGAGACAGATTATAAGGTGAATGGGAAGATATAAAACCTGGATAACCAGTCACTGAGCGATTAGGTGACAGCTGCCTGAGTGGAAACATATGTATGTCATAGGAGTAAAGTTGAAACTAACCTAAGGGGTCAACTTGTGACAAAGGATTTCACCTGGCTGCTGCAGACTTGGCCAGATACTGTGTGACATCTTTTCTTACGCCTTAACCCCCTCTACCTTTACTTCCCCTCTGCACAGTGTGTTGAAGATGACCTTAAGAAATCATGGCATACTAAGTGGTTTTAATGTAATATTAAGGAAGGCTAAGGTTATGACTGTTTAAAAAAAAACACTACAGCCTTTGAAGTTTAAAAAGGAAGCTGGAACTCAAGATTGCTGTACACCATTACTTTTGTGGCATTTATTTATTTATTTATTTATTTATTTATTTATTTTTGTTCTAACAGGGTCAGCCCTTGGCAAAATTGAGATGGAAATGGTGTACAAGTTCCTTCACTTTTTTTGGATCAAATCACCTTTTCTCCTCAAACTAGGGATGCTTATCTGTGATCTAATCCCTCTCCAAGAAGCTTTCTCTGCTTGTCTTTCTTTAAATATGCAACTTGCTGCTAAGAACAAACATTTATTCTAGATTTACAATCTGCCTGGTATTGCATTTTGTAATTTACATGAAAGTCACACAATTCTATGAAGTGAATGTTCTACTACAGTTTTACAGTGTATAAAGAAGGAAAGATATGGAGGGATTAGGCAAATTACCTAAGGTCATAGAGGTACTGAGAGGCCATTTTTCCTTTGAAAGGCTGGACAGCCAAGTTCCACAATTACCCTTCCAGTAGTTGATAAGTGTAAAGAAAGGTTCATTCTGTATGTCCATGCGTGGGTGACTCTTAAAGATGAAAAATGATTGATATAGAGGAAAAATATTTAGGTGATGATATTTATAGAGTTGACAACAGTAAGTGAAGGGAAGAAGTGAAGAGTTTTTCTGGTGGTTCAAAATTCTACACCACTGTCCTGTACTTTAATCCCCAAACCTTCATTGACAAACAAGTGAAGGCTTCCTTATCAATGAGAAAAGTCAAGTACTACACAGAAAAGAATTTGCTAAGCAAGCAAATATAACAAGTGTGGGAAGAAACATTCAATTAGTAAATGTTTCTTACAGCCTCCTATATCCTAGGCACTGTTCTAAGGTGTAATGGTGAAGATTAGTATTTTTAATATCACTAGTCATTTAGGTTATCAGCTTTGAAGTTCACTAAAAACTAGAAGAATATTTTTCTAACCTAATAAAACATAAAATTATCTTTTAAAAATAGATGAAGAGATGAAATTATTTAGGAACTAAAATATGAAACAAGGAAACTAATTGGGCAAGATACAATGATATGATTTCTTTTTGCTTCCTTTTGAAACTAAATAAAAATATCAAGAAGAAAACTCACAAGAAAAAAAAAACAGCTTCACCAATGAAAAAAGAAATAGCTGCAACGTTAAGCCAGTACTTTTAATAAATAGCTGTCAGAGACTTGTAAAAATTAGACCAAACCAAGGACAAGCACAAGGAGCAGACACAGACCTCCACAAATCTTACACTTGCCATAGTCTCCTGGAATTAGAGATGTACGGGGGTGACTACGTCTCTTATTTGCAACATCAGTGTCCTTGGTAGGTCACGGATGAGTCACAAAATTGTAAATCAGCACAGGAATATTTTCTAGTTGGAAGAGTAATTGGGGTGCTGCGAGTTCGTTGAGTGCCACCCAGACCCCTGCTTTTTTCATAGAGCATAACACTAATCACCAGTACTTTACTTTTTTTGTTTGTTTTTTTTTCCTTTTTTTTTAAAGCAGAAGTGGAAAGAAATAAACATAGAAAATAAGTGACTAAAAGAAAAGTCAGAAAGAGACAAAAGAATGAGAATTTAATCCAGTCCTGTGTAAATAAAATTGAATTCAAAAATTTACCAAAAATCTAAGAAAATATAAATTTCTATACTTACAAAAAGAGTGAAAAGCCTAACTGGACAATTGTGACATGAGTGATAAAAAGGAGTTGGGGAAAGTGTCACAGAGATGACACCTCCAAAATTAACTACAATAAGATTATGGTGGGGTTTGGAGGAATACTGCAAGGAGTAACACAGTTTCCCAGCAGGGATGAAGCCCTAGAGGACGTGAGGTCTCCTGGACACCCGCCAACACATGCGCGCTTGCACACACACACACACACACACACACACACACGCACACACACACACACAGAGGAATCATACGGCATATCAACACATGTCCATAAACAAAGGCTTCTAGGATTTTAAGTGTTTTCCATTATACAGATAAGAAGAGGAAAGATATTCACTTTTAAAAAGGCAGGGAAAATACTTTAAAAATAAGAATTTTGTAAATATTTTTGGTTATGAACATTTATATATAATAAGGAGAAAAGCAATTACAGGGTCATTCAATAGATGCTATGCAGAATTTTTAAATTTTAAAATACATTCCTCACCAAGAGCTCTGAAAAAGAGCAAGCCAATAGGAAATGCTTTGTACACGAGAAGCGCAGTAGTCAACCATAAGTCTGATTATGATGTTGGTAACTCACATTCATGTGTGCTTACTGCGTGTCCAATTCTATTAACCACTCTCTTCAAGATCGGATGTAAACTCTAAATAGGGATTATAATCATCACCCTGTTTTACAGATAACAAAACTATGACACAGAGATAACAATCTTGTCATGGCACCATCTAGTAATTGGTGTTCCGGGTAGTCTGATTTCATATCAGCATGTGGAATAGAAATCATCTTTTGGCTAGAGCTGTGAGATCAGGCCATACACCCAGGCCCATGTGAACGAAAGACACTCCAATGCCCCCCTGATATACACGAGAGGGCAGAGTGGTGGCTACAAGTGGAAGATTGAATCAGTGGAGGGTTATTTTTTTCCCATTTTATTGATATGTATACGTTCAAAATTTAAGGTTTACAATGGAGTTGAGCATTTCGTGCACATACGTATCTTGTCAAGGTGACAAGGACTTTCCCACTCTCCTTTTGTCCCTCCCCCTACCCTCCCCACCCTCTCTCCTCCCCCACCCTACTCCCCGTTACACTTTGTTTTTCGTTTTAAGTTCCATCAGAGTTGTGATCTGGGACTCTTATATCAGAGGGTTATTTTGTTCTTGGATTAAAAACCGTATTTCATATGTATATACATCATTTTTACAATATTTAGTATGTTAATTATGTTAATAATTTCAATGTCAATGACTGGAGATATCTTAAAATTCCATCTGTAAATGGTTAAATTTGATACATTCATGCAATGTGATGATATGCTCTTTTTTAAGAAGTTGACAAGTATGAGATAATAGGACAAGGCAGGCAAGCCTTGCTGATGAGGGAAAAAGCAGAAACAACCCAGGTAATACCTCTGTTAATCTAGAAACAGAAGTCTTATAGATTAACGGAGATCTGCATGCCCAAGCATGTTTCTGTGAGGCTACATTAAAGACTAGCATTGTTTACCTCTGGGTAATTCACCTAAGGCTTGAAGCGGCACTGGGAATTGGGAACATATTTAATTTTTAAGTGTATTTATTTCTTTGAGGTTTAACCCAAGCTTTTGATTCTTTGGTGATGCCAGGAATTGAAGTCTGGCTTTTGAGTATGCTAGACAAAGAGGTTATCACTAGGCTGTACTCTTACCCCTCACCTGTGCTTTTTATTTAAATTGTGCATGTTTAAACAAACTGGCTTGATGCAAGAACAGGGCAAGGACTCTGGGTAAATGAACAAGAAGAGAGCAAAGATCTATCAGGAAGAGTCTGAAAGGAAGATGTTTCAGTAAAACGTCGGAGATAAAGAGGCTGAGGAAGACATTGAAGGTAGATTTCTCTATAGATCAAAATTTGACTCTTCATCATGACTAGTTTCACAGCCCAGAACAATCCCAACTTACACTACAAATGACAAATGAAAGGACAGTGCCTTAATAATATACAAATAATACCACAGCAGAAAATATTACACTCTCGTGACACGTGAAGACGATTTTAAGGTAACCGAACTTACTCCTGAGAGATTCAGTTATGAATAAAATCTGCCGGTTATATTTCTATGGCTGAGAAAAAAACTATTTTTCAGTGCAGTGGTCTTAAGTACGGGACCATACTAATCAAAATTCATTAAATGGTAACGTGGGCTGATATGTACAATATACTATTTTAGTCAAGGAAATCTAATTTTGTAACAATGTAAAGCACATTTGATAACAAACTGTAGGCTAATAAAGTGTTGCCTTTCAGATATTACAGTAAATACTTTTGTCTACACACTGCTTACCTACTACAAAGCCTACTTAAATTTAGGTCTGTCATGATAAATTTCCAAAATGATCTCTTAAGTTACTTCTGCACCAACTAGTATTTAGATTTCTAATTTATTGTTATGCATTTTGTTCTTTGTGAATACTCAAGATTTTTAACTTACGTTTGCCACATATTATTACATTGAGACAAAACACTTTACCAAATAATCACACAATTTGTCCACCAAATGTAACAGTTACTGTTGTGATTATTGTATATTTATTATATTGAAAAGGAAACATATCATGCAAACAAAAATTTAACTGCCATCTTTCCAAATTGACTGTGTATTGATTTTTTTTTGAAATACAGCTTAACTCTTAAATAGTTAAATAGTTGTAAAATTTAGTGTTTTCTATTTCTTTCTAAATTATTCTAGACAAATGATTAATATAAAATCTCAGAACTCTAGATTATTTAAAGCATTGACCATCACTGGATGGTTGTGGAAACATAGATGTAGAAACGGAAAAAAAAGTTAAGGATGCGTTTTGACAGCATCATGTAGCCTGCATAATAGTCTCTGAATAAATTCTAAACATTGCCCAAAGGTATTTTTGTCATTTCCCTCCCCTAGAAATTGGTACTGAAAAGAGAAAATAAAAACAGCAATCACAGTTCCTGACCACTGAATATTTTGAGATTTAAGTTTCACTAATTATGGTTTATAGTATTTGGAGCTGATTTTTTTAAATGAGATATAAAAAGATGTGCCCTGGGATTTTGTTTCCACAGTTCACCCCTTGGGCAAGACTCCACATTGCCTGTTGAGATTAAGAAATAGCAGTCTGAAATCTGAATTCTAAGCCGGTGAACTTTGAGAAACAGCTTTCTAATATTTCTTTGCTGAATTGAAATTAAAATGTGGAGCCTATCAATTTGCAAGCATTTATTTTTATTTTGGAATCCTGAGGACAATGCATCTTTCAATGAAACTTTCAAAAATATTAAAAAGCACATACATATGTCAATATGATTTTATATATGTAACAAATTTGTTAAGGACCTTATGAATTAAGCCATCTAATTAAAAAAAAAACACTGTGAAGCAATTGCAAATAAGTACATTTTCTGTAGTACCAGACTTGTGTAGAACTGCAGCACTGAGCAGATGAACAAGGTTGAAAACTCAGCAGTGTAACTGTAGTAACACCCAGAGGATAAATAGAAAACAAGTAATTTTATTTGTATGCAAACTTTTAAAATGTATTTATTATTTTACACACTAGCTCACTCATTCATCTAACAAATTTATTCTGCTTAATAAAATCCAAGTGATAGTGTAAATCCTAATCATACGGTGATGAGAGAGCAGGCTTCTGCTTCTGCACCCAGGAAGCTTGCAATTAAGGGAGGCTGAAAACTCTAAGACCAACAATACTCTTCCACAAAGACGGACGGATGTGAAGCTTTGATAGGTAAAATAGTGCCAACTTGGGACCAACATGTTTACTGAAATGAGTCAAATGCAGAAGGTTACATAAGTTCTAGAGGTTCGGAATGGTTTCTATAATATGAAAATCCCAGAATACAGGCATGTTATAGAACCAAATGGGTGTGATAGTGAAAGTTATGCGAGATAAGGAGGGGGCAGGAGGGTCAAAAAGAGCGAGGGGAAGGGATTGTAATGTCGACACGATATGTATGTGAGCAAAATTCTCAAGCACAATGTAACCAGCAGTATGTGGTTCAAAAAGGCTAACAACAAATAACCTCATTACACAGGTAGTGTTGATAAAAAAAAAAAAATACTCCTTTTTCCTTAAGAGGAATAAGAAAAAGTTTATTCTGATGCCAAATATGAGTGACCTAAGCCCAGGAACATGAATTTAGTTTTCCCCTGAGTATATTTCAACAAGTAGCAGTTACATGCATTATTTATAGTTACAGAATAAAAGAAATCCCTACATAAGAGCACTTGAGAAAAATATTGATGGAAGCACTTGTTAGGAAGGTCACCCTGAATTGGGGCATTTTGTTCTAGAGGCCTCAGATGTGGTCTAAAGACATCCTTAGCTCTTGGGATGGTGGAAAGCTTGGGGCTTTGCTTTTACATCTTCAAAAGGTTACTTAGTAATTATAGGAATGCTACATATCAAAGGATTTATCACAGAATGTTAAGTTAAAAGTAGATGAGGACAGTAGATAAGACCAGGCAAAAAAGCCAAGATGGCATTCAACAGTCTGGCTAGGCAAAGCACCGAAGCTCTCCACAGGTTCTTTGGAGTCCAACTAGCCAATCACAGCGGTCTCACTGTGAAAGAGACAAATTTCAAGGAACCTTAGTTCTCAGTTATAAGTGATTTATTCTGCTTTATAAACTGATTATATTTCATTTAATACATCAAGAAATTATTATTTTCAAATCTCAGACTATTTTACCCCTCTGCTCAGAACCCTCCACCCTTTTCCCAACTA
Organism: Ctenodactylus gundi; assembly: GCA_004027205.1. Lineage (NCBI taxonomy): Eukaryota > Metazoa > Chordata > Mammalia > Rodentia > Ctenodactylidae > Ctenodactylus > Ctenodactylus gundi. The sequence continues at coordinate 244,584 of PVKB01000021.1, forward strand.
TTTCAGAAAAAAGTTCAAAGTCCTTGTCCATGACCTACAGGTGCTCAGCGCTGGTGGATGCCCCGAGTCCTTAGATTGCTGCCTTCATGTTCACCAAATGTAATTACATGAGCACTGTAGGAAGCTCAGGCAGGAGGTTGGGCCATCCAGGCCCAGGCTGGGCAAATTAGAAATTTGGCAAGATCTAATAAGAAAGAATGAAAGAAAGAAAGAAAGAAAGAAAGAAAGAAAGAAAGAAAGAAAGAAAGAAAGAAAGGAAGGAAGGAAGGAAGGACGAAAAAGGAGAAAAAAAGAGCAAATATGGGAAAGCTGAAAATGTGAAGGTACTAGATTCGGTTCCCAGGACCACAAAGCAAGACAAAATAAGATAAAGCAAAAGTCATCTGATCCAAAGTATTAGCTTTTACTTCAGCCGCGGATGCCTGGGGTAGGCATCCTACCTGGAAATGCCTTAGATGCTAACTACTGTATGTATATATGGATGGATAGATGGATGGATGGATGGATGATGGATTGCAGTACTGATTATCCAATCCAAAAGCTTTTATCCTGAGGCAAACCACCAGGCTTTTTGTTCATTTGATTATATTTTGTTTTGATTAATTTTGAAATTGGATCTGGCCAGTTTGGGGAATTGAACAAGCTGGGTTTGACTCTGGAACCTTTCTGCCTCGGCCTCCCATCAATCTGAAATTGCAGGCCTGTGCCAACAAGCTTGACTTCTAACTCAGACATCTTCCTTGTCCACACATCTGAATCGTCACATGTCTAACCTTTCTTCAGTTCCTTGATTCTTCCCAGATTCTGATACATTCTAGATTTTGTATCTTCATGTGTTCCCCTGCTTTCCTTTCTAGAATGATGACTTTATGAAGCCAGGCCACTTCTCTGTCTACTGACCACATTCCAATATGAAAAGCATTGCTAGGCTCTTAGCAGTCACATAATGAGTATCCTTCTGATAAATGAACAAATGAATGAAAATGATGACTAAGCAATTTCTATTCACTGAAAATTTATTTGCAGCATTAAAATATTTAATGACATAAGTGTGTTTTATTTATTTAACAAATCTCTTATCTTTAACTATTAATTCCTTTGTTTTCTCCATTAAAAAAAGACCTGCTCTGAACTGCATTATGGTTAAGTCAGTGTGATGACTTTGGAATAAATTTCCAGAAGTAGCATTTTTCGAAGACTGTTCAGCCATTGTTACACAATAAGGAAGACCTATTATTTCTAAGAAATGTGTACAGTTGAAATAAACTGAAGCACATTGGTGGATGGGCTGTTGAAAATTTATTCAATGGCCAACAAATTCAAGTTATTCTGAGTCTACTTCTTCTTCTTTTTTTTTTTTTTTTTTTTTAGTTTTGGCTTCTGTTAAATTCAACTTTATTGAACTTTCCCTAGCCGCAATTCTTGGCCACAGTTTGTCTAGGTAGGACACACAAATTTGAGCTTTCATATGTATACTATACATGCCTCAGAAAATTTTAAAACCTCTCTTCCAAAAATCCAATAGCTTTATTTTAGACATTGGAATAGGACGCATAAATAAGAACCTGTAGAGTGATCCATCCACCACTACTTGACTGGGAAGTAGATTAAAATCTTAAATTATTGCTGAAGTTATCTAAGTTAAAAAAATACTCAAATATAAGAGCTGAAACCAATCAAAGTTTGTCATGTCAGCTGCACTGTTTCCTACAGAACTAATCTATGCAAGTCGTATTTGTCACTTAAACAGTCCTGGCTCAAACGCCATTGATGATGTTATATTGCCAAAAGAAAGAACTTCTGACAGTTTATTCACCAGGAGAGGAGCAAGTGAAGGAGGCTATTTGCATTTAGCTCACATTTTAAAATAAAGAGAACGTAAAGAGAACAGTTTCCAAATTTGACATCAATCCCCCCACTTTTTTTTCTAATGCACTGTTTTCTTTTAGAAAGAAATTCTAAATTGACATTTAAATGGTGGCAGGGCAATTCTCCTTCTCTGCCTTGCGAAATGGTCTCTGGAAAAGTACAATTATGCTGTCATCTTTAGCTCTCCACATTGGACAGAGTTTAATTATTAATGTGTTTCCCTCACAGAATGACTCGATCATGTCACAACTCTAGACAAATACAGCTAATGCAAAATCATAAAATATTCACTTGAATACTGCTGAACTGACAGGAAATTAATTCTATGAACACTTTTGATATTACCAGAAAATTAGTTTCAAACGCATAAGACTGAAATAAATGTGTTCATAATTTGCTCAAGGGTAACGCTCATCTAGCAATCAGTTGGTGTCTTTTTATAAATGTTACAAGTATTCAACATGGCTTTGTGATAAAGGGGACAGCTAATGCAATGTATTATTTGTAGACAGTGTTTTACTTGTAAACAGCAGGGAGTGAAGAATTGCTCTCTCAGAAATATTTAAACTCCAGTAATATTCTGCTATTCATCACTTTGTGGAACTGAAGATGTGCTGTCAGAAAAAATAATAATAAAAGTAAAAACACTTTTTGGATACCGAGAAGCTTAAGAAATGGTAATGAGATTTCAAACTTTTCAGACCACCATCTCAAGTCTTATGATATATCTAACAATGACTGAAAATGATTAAGAGTTTAAAGTAGTTTGATGTCCAGAATTGGAAAAATTTGCATGGCTTTTTGGGGGGTTGAAAAATATCTCTCAATGAAATGTATATCTCCTTTTAGGTTTGTTCAGAAATTTGCTAGAATTTTAACTCAGTGTTATGCTCTAATTATTTGTGTCCCCCTTTTCACACTTGCTCATCTGTAAGGTACCCGAAGGTCGATCTTTCTGTCGCTGATCACCAGCCCCAGTGCCCAGCCAAGTGCATTATGCAAACACAACATACATAAGTTACTCAGTGGATAAACGAATGGATAAACAAAATGAGTAAGGCAGAAAGACACCCATTAAAAACATCAATGGGAAATTAAATCTGTCAAGATATATTAAATCTATTTTCTCATAGGAAATATTTTCAAAAGATATTTTGAACTAAAAGTAGCTTTCCTAGCTTCCCTACATATAGGTTATTATCTGTAGTCATACCTTTTTCACCTAGGTTGAGCTAATCAGATGTTTCCTCCTCTGAATTTGAAACTGTAATCTTGTAAAAGTGAGTCACATTGTCACATTTGAATCATTCCTTCAGGTAGGTCACTCTTTCTTACTATCATGAGTTCCGATTCTGTTGCCTTTTAGTGAGCATTTTGTTCAGCTTACATTAGTCAGTTTGTTTTACTATGGAAAACCAAAAAAGATTTGATTCACATGATTCTATATGATAAAGGACCTTCCGACTGGCCTTCTGTACTAATTATGCGTTTTAGTTTTCAGATGTTTTATGCTTTTTTCCAGATAATTATTTTATAAATATGTGTCATAGAAAAAAAAAATACCTTACAATTGTTGGACATTCAACTAATACAGTCTGCAAGAATATTTTAATAAAATATTTAAAAAGCATGGTTATTAATGAATCATACCAGTGAGTTTTAGTTTAATAGTTTCAACTTACTTCAAAAATTGCAAGAAATTAAATTGTTAATTATACCATGCAGCGAGTTATTGAAATGACGGATGGAATGGATTTAAATATGACTGCATAAATACAGGAAGGCTAAAAGGACGAAATTAAAGATGGTTTTTAGAACATCAAATAGAAATTCGTCAATCCACACGTACCTCTTATATAATGATTGGATGTTTTTGAAGCTGAATTTTTCAGTATTATCCATACAACGCTTAGTTAAAGCAGATACTAAATTCAATGTGCCAATTTTCCCCGTATAAAAAATGGCAATTTATTAAACAAAGAAGAATTATCTATAAGTTTGATGTAATTATCTTGTGGACAAATACTCAAAACTAGATTCATGAAGACCACCATACTTGTGCCAAAAAAAAAAAAAAAAATCAGGGTGGAGAAACAATTATTTCCAGCCCTTAAATACCTAGAAAGCATTTTTTGTTTTGTTTTGTTTTGTTTTGTTTTGTTTTTTGTACCAAAGAATTATTTTATAAAGCAGAGCGTGACCAAATGGGGTTATCTATTTAAAATAGTAATGGGTTAAGATTAAAGCGATACGAATTAGATACTAAATAGGGGTGCTTTATGGCGAGATTTGTAAGATGGCAGATGGGACGGGACAGGCAGGAAAGGCAATCCAAAAAGGTGAAAATAACTCTGAGTAGCACAGGCTGGGTGAGGAAAGGCATGACTGCTGAAGAGCAGAGCGCATTCAAAGACCAGCGTCAGGTGGTTACAACCCAAATGCTTCCGCCTGGCCAGGAAGTCCCCTCCTGCAACTGAGGAAACAGTTATGTTTCCAAATAAATTTGTTATCTGTGTATTGCAGAAAAACTAAGAAAGGTATTTTCATTCCCTGTGTATCCGCGCATTTTTTTTTTCCTTTTGACGATATCTCATCAAGCCAATTCAACTAAGGCTTATTCCCCATATTTTAGCTAAGTCATCAATAGCGTTCACCTTGTTTAATAAAGTTTGATTTGTCCAAAATCCATTGAGTATCAATAACGTTTGAACACTTGATGTTGCTTTTATTCTTTAAACTATTTCTTGGCTCCCTGTAACTTCAACCTTCCTTCGTCCTTTCCTTATTTTTCTTTTCTTTTCTTGTCTTGTCTTGTCTTTCTTTCTTTCTTTCTTTCTTTCTTTCTTTCTTTCTTTCTTTCTCTCCAAGTTCTTAACATTCAGACACATATGTTTCAGGACTTCGTTCATGAGTGCCTTTCTTTTCTAAGGTCTCTTCTACAGTTTAAATTAAATAATTTGATTAAACAATCACATCTGAGATGAGAAATACAAAATTTACTCTAATTTCGAATCCTTAATTTTAGAAATATATCTAACCTCGCTCTCACTATCCCTGCTTTAATTCTCTACAAAATATCTAAAGATTCTGGGTTTTGCCAGATATGAACCACCTGTGCTCGCAGAGCCTTCTTCATTTCAAAGACAACCTCATTCTCCTCTTTAACTTATATCAAAGTGATGGATCAATTTGTGATAACTCTCTCCCAGTCACTCCCTTGGATGTCATCTATAAATTGTACCCATGATTGGATAATTTCTTACCCCTAACACTCTAATTATTCTATTTTTTTAATTTTGATACAGGCTCTCACTGTGTAGTACAGACTGGTTTCAAACTTACTGCAATCCTCCCACCTCAGTTTCCCCAGTGCTGGGATTACAGTCACACACCACTCAGCTTGTTAATATTGTGTTGGCGAACTGAAAGTTCAGGACCTTTTGCTTGGTAGGCAACCACCCTGACCATCGAGCTCTGCCCCCCATTCCTAATCAAAATCTTGAATCCCTTATCCAGGTAAATGTTTTTGTCTTCTGAAACTGAAGTACTCTGCTTTCCCAAATTGACCATTTTAAAACATAAATCATTTTATGAGCTGATTTTCGCTCCAAAGCCATGCAAATATTTATTTTCCTCTCAAATTAAGTACCAAAGTCCTTCTCATAGCTCGCTGGCCACTTCTCTACCTGGGATGCTCTTCTGTCAGATATCATCAGATTTACTTCCAGCGACGGCCAGTTCCATGTGTCAATTCAACTAGCAGTAGTACCCAGTTATTCCATCAAACACTAATCCAAGTGCTGCTGTGATGATATTTTCTAGATATGATTAACATCTAAAGTCAGTTGATTCTGAGTAAAAAAGATTATCCTGTATAATCTTGGCAAGTGTGATCCAATCTCTTAAAAGGATTTAAGAGAAGAACTGAGGTTTCCCTAAAGGAGAACACGTTCTTCCCGTGGATTGCAGCAACAACTCCTATGTGACACCTTCCAGATCATCCTTCGTGACATTCTTGCCCATATTATACTTGCCTAGGCAGCTCACCAAAGATTGTAAGCAAGGCTTTTTTTGTAATATCTCTCTTTCTCTTACATACATATATGTACTTGAATCTTATGGTGCATGATAATTAAGTTGAAACAGTCGGGTCAAACAATTGTTTCTTATGGGAAATATAAGGTTATAGTAAGAGTCCCAACCTTCCCATCTTTAAATCAATAGATAATACTATTTTGTTTGTTCCTGTTTAAAGCCACCTTTTCAAATATACATTATTGATTCATTAACTTTGAATTCATAGCCAATAGAACAATGACATATTTTAACAAAGCTTGTCTAACATATATATATATTTTTAAGCTAATCACTGACTTCACACTTAGGAGCAATAGAAAGTGCATTAACATGCTACTTCAGAATAACTTTAAACAGTGACATCAGTAGCAAAAATGACAAAAATAGGAAAAGTGGGGATTCGAATAGGCTTCATCAAGAGGTTGTGAGCGCAGTCTAAGAGGTAAACGCTGTGTTGCCTTTCTAACAACGTCTAGTAATTATTTTGTGTTGAATGTTCCATACGTGTCGCTACGCTACACTGCCACGAGTGACTACAAAAATGAAAAGTTTATTGATTCATGTTGGTTTTCACGTTTTAAATAAATATGAATGAGTGTGTAGATTCACAAATAAGGCATCTGCAAATCATAAGGCTAGAACCCAACTCATGTATGTCTCCATCTCTCTGTCTCTGTTTCATTCTCTCTCAGAATATTTTTTATACTTTCAATCCTCCTTAGCCTGCTTGTATATTTATTTTATAGCACCTATCCTGTTCTAACTTTATACAGTATGCTTGTGTGGTATATTTATTCTGTTTATTATTTATTGTTTACTTCCTTTGATTCCATGTAAACCTCACACAAAAAGAACTTATGCCTGTTGTGTTCAATGACATATTGCCATGGCTCAGAATGATGTTTGTAAGACAATAAGTACTAATAAATATTATTTGAGTGAATGATATAAACACTGAGCTTTGACGTGATTTGCTTACTGCTGTGATCCGTGGACTTAAAACCAGAGTGCTGCCTCTTAGTAGATTCTTTCTGGAAACTCTGAAGCATGCCTCCTGAAGCACGCACACATGTGTGCGCACACACACACACACACACACACACACACACACACAAATATGGAAAGGTTTGGTATATATGTACAGTAATAGGAAGACTAACTTTTGTTCAGAATGCTTAACACTGATGACAGTGTAGAAATTTACCCACCAAATACATATATTTCCAACAAAGATGTATTACTCTTGGAGGCCTTATAGTACCTATACATGAACAGGAAGTGAAGATTACCCTCTGCCTCTCCCAAAGGCATTGATTTTTTATAATGGGACATTTTTTAATTTGGTACCCAAGGAGCTACTGGGCAGTCTAGAATCAAAGTCACGTTAATAAGATGGATAAGACACATCATCTACTGAGCACACGATCAGCCTCCTTTGGGTTATTTGCCAACGTCTGGACTTGGGCTTCTATAAGTTGAGAAGTGAAAGGAACTGAATGGTATTGAATTTTTACTGGAACTCATTCCTGACCCAGACCCATTCCTGATTTGAAAATTTTAAAAAGAAGAAGAAAAGATCATTAGTTCATCCTAGTTTACTGTGAGAGGAAAGAGAAGGATCGTTACCTGTGTGCTTATAGTTAAGGCTGCTAAAAAACAACAAAAAAATAGGCTGAGTAATTATAACCATTAGAAATTTATTTCTCAGAGTTTGGCTTTCAACATAAGAGTTATAGAAGAGCACAATATTCAGGTCATAGTAACATGTAAAATGCAAAAAAAAATGTAAAAATGTAATTTGAAACCAAGAGAAATAATAAACAACTAAAGCAGACCACAATATGATCTGAAGATCAGAATTAATAGCAATAACAAAGGTAACATTCTACATATTTTAAAGATAAAGTTGGAGGAAATGGATGACATTTAGAATTATAATGTGTTTTGAAATCTATAGTAAAAGAACATTTTGGAATCAGGACATTCAGTATTTAAATGTCAAAGCACAATGAACCTACCCAAACACAAAAATGAATGAAAATCAAAAGAAAATATTTAATGAAAGTTGCAAATTGCAAAATATGTGCAGGGGAGAATGTAGAGTCTGAAAACACTTTAGGTATAGAGAAATTTAAATTTTTGTTCAAGAAGCTACTAATCCAGGACTATGGCTTAAAATATTAGTTATTTAATGATTTCCGCAATGGTTCTTTGGATCTATGCAGGCTTGAGAATGGTCTCTGCTGGGCTAGAATCTGTGTACCTAGAATTAGCAGGGAGACCAACTAGTGGTCGTACTCTCCAGTGAAGCATTTAGTGCCTGGTATTTGGCAGACTGTATGATGACAAGTGGAAAATGATTGGATGGAGCGTCTGCTTTCTCCTCTTTCTGGTTGTTCCTTCTCCAAGATGTTGACTATAATTCACTCGTGTGGTGGTTTCAGAATTTCATCACCTGTAAATCTACGGAAATAAATGCTGAGAAATTCCCAGAATTATTTAAAGATATCAAATTCCACATTTTAAAAACGTAAAAGAAATAAATGTTTAGAAATCAATTGAAACAAAAACACCTTGCCGTTGATCAAACTCTTAGAAAAAAATCTTGAAAATAACCAGGGAAATAAGAAATGTCACCTCCAGTGAAAGAGTAATAGGATGATGGCGTACTTCTGAACCCATGTTCTGGTGCTAGAAGATGAATAAATGTATCTCATAGCACTGAAAAATAAGTATCTATCTGAAGTAATGTGAATAGATGTGTTGAGGAGAGTAAGCAAATAAAATACATGCTTATTTTGTAGGATTATGAATAGTTAAACTCACTTTTGGAAGTGATTTAGCAATGTGTACAAGCACTAAATACATGACTGACTCATCACAAAACCATTTCATTTTTTAACATTTAATCTTTCAATTATAAAATTTATATCTACCAAGTTGCACCCATAATTTTTTCATAGGAGATATTTTTCATCATAGTTAAATATTGAAAACAATAGATATGCACGTCGAATATAAGGTGAATACACACTGGCTGTTTTTCATCAAATGGAATATTAGCACTGTGGTTTTAATATTGCTGTTTATTTATTTAGTTTTCATGTACTCAAGAGGTAATTTGTTTCAGGCCCATACAAGAAATGATGTTGCTAACTTAGAAGGCAAAAAAGGACTCTATGACCTTCTCTACATCGTTTTCACTTCTATGGTGGTGTCCTAAAATTGAAGCCAAACATTCCACACATTGAAAAAAATTGAACCCTATTTCTAAACAGCAAATGAAAACACTATTTTCTCTATTTACCCATGGAAGAAAGAGGGCGGTTTTCTCTCAAGAGGAAGAATTGTCTCTGCTTCTTGTGGAAGTGATAGAAAAGGATACTTAGTTCTTATTGTGACTTTCTGAAATATTAAAATCTCTCCAAGGCTTAACTACTCCTAGGCATCTTCGGATTTTATATGATAGCCAGGAGCCATTGCCAACATTTTGGGCTTCTTTTTCTCTTCAAACAAACACATACCTCTGGCGTTAGTTAAGTCTCTCTGGCGTCCTTGCCTTATCTACACAATGACAACTTTGCTTTCCAAGGCTCACTTGCAGCCTAGGATTCCAACTTTTTCTGTAAGATGTATTAAAAAAATATCCTCCTCTGTAGAAATGCAAACATATTTTCTCCACACACCAAACCTTAACAACACCGAAGCGCAAACTACTTCTAAACTCAGTAAAATGGACAAGTCTCACTGTTCACAAAGATGAAGGAAAGCAGATGATAAAAAAATATGCTGCTTATAATTCGACACATAGGAAATTCATTGATGGGCAAAATGAATTCATGGTGACAAAAATCAGAATAATTGTACTGTTCTGCAGAGGACACGAATGGGAAGGAGCTCTAGCAACACTTCTGGGGCTGGAAGTTCACGTGAAGTTCATTGAGTTTTACACTTAGAACTTACCCACTTTTTCACATTACTTTGAGTTTCATTTCAATAAAAGCATTTCTGAACAGACTAAAGTTTTAATTAAAGATGTATCTTCTTGTAAACCAATAAGAATAGCTTTATCCTCTTTTCCAAGAATATTTATTAGCTTTGGTTTAAAAGTAAAAATAAATGAGGAGTTATACTTCTCACATTACAGGGTTATGACAGACATGGTAGACAGGACTTACCGATGATGATGGGTTTTGACTAAGTTTGATTATTTGAGTCATGATAGCTGATAGAAACTAAAATAGGATGTTAAAGAAGAGCACATGAAGCTATTTTTAATAATATTAAATAACTTATTTTAAAGTTATTTAACTTCATCTTCCCCCAAAATGAACTGGGGGCTATTCGCGCTTTTAAAAGAGAAATCATGAAACCAGCAATATTGAAATACACACTAATAAGTGGGTATTATTAAAGAAAGAATTTAGACTAAGATATAACACTAATTCCCTCTTCTAGAAATGTCTGTAGACCTAGAATCTGTAAAATAAAATAAAAACTTAAACAGATTAAATGAATTAGGAAACACAAATAGTATGGAATATTATTAACTAAATAATAAAACAAGACAGAATGATTATCAGAAAAATAGTAAGTGTAAAAAAAAAGATAGTAGTTTCTCAGGTTAGAGTTACTAAAAGCAAACTCACAGGAAATTTTCATCAAGAAAGCCTGAATGATCTCTTCAATAATGACACTTTAAATAAAGTGATAACCTGAAGTCAGGCAATGGGAGATATCGAACTATGACACAGTGCATGGAGAGCTTAGCAGAGGAGTCCTAGGGAGTTCTGGGGCCCCAATGGCCTTCAGAACTTTCCAAATTGAGACAGGACATCCAGATTTTGATGTCCTTGCATAAAACAGTCACCGAATAAAGTCAATCCCATGGGAAAGAGTTGGAGCTAAGGCGTCTTCCAGAATGGTGGATAATGATTTGGACAACTAAGGACTTTCCCTGGTAGTAGCTGATTTTGTATGGATACCTTAGTGATGAAGGCAAACTGTTTCCATGACTTACCACTGTATCCATAATAGTGAAGGCATTATAAACATTGACCCACTTGTTTTTAAAATCTTAACTGATACAGAAAGAAAATCTCCAAGATCTTGGTGTACCTCCTTTCCTGGAGATAGAAAACAGTAAAGATATTGAGATGAACAAGACTCTTGCTGGTTGGCTGGCCTTGAGCCTAAAACTAACATCCACACTCTTCATCCTGTGTTGCCCATGCTGGATTTCTCTCAACTTCAACTAATACCCTCCTAATATCTGTGATTTATGTTAAGGAATTACTCAATCCCTCAGACGGTCCTAACTTTGTCAACATGTCATCAAAATCAGTCAGGGGAGAGGCTTTAATCTTTTGGTGCTACCTGAAACTGGGCAGTATATAAATAAGAGGAGATTAACTTTTCACAGCTCATGGAGACTGAGTTCAAGAACAAGACACTAACATTTCTGATGTATATTGAGGCTTGATCTCTGCTTCTGAAATGGCCTTTGTTGCTACATCTTCCATAAATAATGAGCACCGGGGCCTCCCATGGGGCAATGGATGGGTGGGCCAGATGGACAAATGCTCTATCCTCCAATCCTTCTAATGCTGATAATGTTTCCAATCAATTCATATGCCTCTGTCCATCTAAAGTCTGAGGTACCAAACCTTCCAAACCATGACTTCACTCGTGTCGAGGGGACAGCTGGCACTGTTGAGAATTGCACTCATTGCCATTCCACTACAAGTACCCTCCGTCTGCTCTTCCTGCCAGCTTTGGAAGGTAATAGAGTATCTCTTTGTATGCTGCTGAAGAAGTCTGTGGCTTTAACACATAGCTTTAATGGATTAATGATCATCCTCAGCCTTGCAGCATTTCCCCCAATACATCAAAAGCATATGTCAACAGCCATTCAATTCCTTAGTCATTATTATCACTACTTTCTCTGCCCTTCTGAAATGCTGACTTGATGAAGCAGCTAGCACATTATCTTACATCAGTGTCATACTTAGGTTTATAACCAGTGAAAGTTTTAGCAATCGCTCTCTTACAATGTGACACAGCTAAGTACTTCACATGCCATTATTCTCACACCAAAGGCAAGGTGATCACTGATGGTCAGGTGATTAGTAATCCAGCTTCTAAATGTCACACACACACACACACACACACACACACACACACACACATATATATATATATATATATATATATATATATATATATATATATATGTCTTCATGACTATTTTGACTTGTAAAAAAATGAAGATGGCAAACCCCAGTCCATGGGGTCTGAAAATAAGAAAGTATAGTTTCTATTTTAAAATCATTTTTAATTTATAAAGAATAATAAGCAAGTGATTATAAGCCAGTATGGTAAGCATTTTAATAGCTGAGTTTCTGAAATGATAATTTTATGAAAAGACATCATTCTATAAAACTACCATTCAGAGTAAGTGATGCTTCATGTAAAAATTCTACATGATTTGTATGATGCTTTAAGTCTAAACAGTTGCCCAGTCTCATGTGATTGTAAAGTGATTAGAACATGGAGGTGCTGTTCTCATAAGTGGATCCCTCCATTGATGATTTCCCTTCCTGTTAGGAGGCGAGACCTGGTTGGAAGGGCAGGTTACTAAGGATGAGACCCAGAAGGATATGTATTCCTATGGCCATTCTCTGTTCCTTGCTTTCTGGTTCTAGGTCCTGAACAGCTTTCTTTTCCTACAGCTCCTACTGACCTTCCAGCATTGTCATTTCTGCCTTAATGCTGCTGACCAAGCAAAACAGACTGAGTCTTCTGAAACTGTGAGCTAAAATAAAACTCTCATCTTTTAATTTGATTTAATGAAACATCCGGTGTGTTTAATTTGCAATATTGTGTCCAGAAACAAGAGAGCACTAAGACAACCTGACTGCTACAGAAAGAACCATTTTAAGAACTATGTTTGAGCAAATTGAAAGTGGAAATATACTCTATATAACTGGCCTTTTGTGATTGTATATTTAAGGTAAAGATAGATGTGCAAAATAAGAAAGTAAATCTAGACTTGAAAAGCTCTCTGGTTTAGGAGAGCTATCTAGTGATCAGGAAAAAAACTTGTATTATCCATTACTACCCATTTCAAAGAAATGGACACCAACTGCTAAGTTTAATACTTTCTTTAGAGTATTCACCAGCTGTTGGAAAAAGAGAAGAGGAAGAATAAAAAATAGAGTGAGGATTTTTCTTAAATTAACTTCAGAGAGATTGTTCTGCTAACCCAAATAAATTCAAGGTGTAGAAACAATTCTATTGTATAAGATTTAACAGTGGTCAATCTATTAGCTTTTGATCTTTAAAGAGTCAATTAAACATCTGAAGAAGGCAACCAGCATTGTGCCTTGCTACTCAACTGAAGGGGGCAAGTTGATCCGAGAAAACAAAGGTCATCATCGTTCTCTGAGCTCATTTATGCAATGCTTCCTCCCCACTTATACTTTTGAAAAGTGTAGCTAAGTATTGCAAATATTATAAAAGACAAAATATCTTCAACCTCCCAGCAGTCTGAACACGGAGAATTATCAGTGGACACGCAATATAAGGTTATTCTAGTCTCATTCTTCCAACTGCTTCTTAGCTGTATCTTTCATTCTTAGATCTCAGAAAGTTCTTGGAATTGGTAAATTGCATGTTTATTTCTCTTTTCCTCCCTCCCCCTTGGAAAAGAAGATGCAATGTGATTGAGAGAGTTTTGTTTGTTTTGGGGATTTGATTTTGAGAAATAACATCTAATTTTCAATGTGTAAACTCACCATTATGTAATGTGCATGAGTTCATGAGTTTAAAATTTAAAATTACAATTTTGTACAGCAGAAGCCAGTAGTTTACAAAGAATGTTATTTGTTAGGCATTCTTGGTTTTGATGATACCGTGAAATCCTATTCCTTTGCAGGATGGTAAGCCACTCCATTCTGGTGATTACTTTTATTTTCTCATAGCTGATTACAACCCAAATTATCAAATGTGGGAAGCATTCAGGCTCAAACCAGCATTCAACTTTAAAATGTGGAAAGTCTGTAGTAAGAACTCAGTGACATTTTTTTCTTCTTCTTTCTGTTTTTATCCTTGTAGATAAAACTCACAGCCTCCTTGCTGGTTGGGTGAATTCTAACACCCAACTTGAGATTATGATGTAAGATTTCAGAGATTTATTTATTAATCCTTAAAACTGGTAGGAAATTGTTATTCTCATAACTGACAATAATAATTTAAAAACAGAACTAAATTAAATAGAAGATGAAACACATAAAAGTTGTCTATCACTATTGCAAATGTGAAAAGTAATAATTATTTGGCTAATAAAAATTAGGCGATAAAACTGTACAAACATGTGAATGTTTATTTCTTTATATATAAAAACAACAATTGTGCGTGAATCGAGGATGGTACTATCACAGAGACTGTTATGCTGAACTTAGGCATTGTACATGTTATAATATAGGGTCCTTGGAGTCAGTCCTTCTGAGTTCACATCTCAAGTTTTCAATACACAGTTTCCATGATCTAGAGTTAAAACTTAAATTCTTATTTTTCAAATAAGAGACATTAAGAATTATCAGCAGGGGCAATAACACTGATCTCACAGACTTGCTGTACAGTTTAAATGATCTCATATGCTAAATCATTTACCAATGACAAGTATTTAACTTCATTAAAAAGTTTAAAGAAAGTTCTGAAATAAACTTGCGGAAGAATTGAACAGTCTTATAGCAGACTGCAAAAACATGTGTGGATATTATTTATTCCCCAAAGCTACCATTTTCATATAATTCATAAAAATGTTTTCTTCTGATTCCAGCCACTTGACTTGCTTTGGATAATTGATGTTGGCAAATGTGACGTACGAAGGGACTTGAGAGTGAGTTGTTCATTGGGTTTAATACATCCTGTGTGTCCACATTCAGTATGGGGACACACCTGGAGGAAACAGAAAAACGCTCGACAGAATCACATTGCCCAGTGATCTAGGTGACTTCACTGAAGATGAGCAACAACCGGCCAGCTTTGAGACACCAGAGGAAAGCACATGGACAAGAGCCAGAGAATAATATCTGGAAAATATATAGGCTGTCATTTTAGGGTGAAAGATGATAGTCAGCTTTCTGTGCAACAAATTCTAGAAAGGTATCATTAAAAACAACAAAAAAAAGATTAATTGGTCTATCAACATTTTTCAGAAAACATGCTTATGTTGTATATAATATAATAGGAAATTGATAATATATCTTAATAGTACATATATATATATATATATATATATATATATATATATATATATATAGTAAATTTGTATACAGATGCATTTATTTATTTAGATTGCCTTACAGAATCAGAAGAAAGTGTCTGGTCGTCATCTGCATATGCAAATATTGGTGGATCCGGTAGTGAAGATGCTGCATATGAAATCTATGATGGCCAAAACTGGAGTTTTCTGAGAAGAAGCAGGAATCTTTCCTCTCCTTCCTTTTACTCAGTTCCAGCCATCAGCTTATTGGTCCCGGGTCCCACCATCTGGGTGGGTCTTCTGCCCTCATTTTGCTGGCCCACATGTCAATTATCCACACCAAAAACTGCCCTATGAATCAGATGGATGATTCCTAATTCTTTCAAGTTGACACAACACAGTAAATAGTCACAACTGGTAATGTAATTTGGAGGCAATTTGTCCCCCAAAGAGCTGTGTGGTGAAGGCTGCCGTTCAATGTGGTGTATTGAGAGGTGGAGTCTATAAGAGGGGCCTGATGAAAGGATTTTCAGGGACTAGGCCATATGCCTCTGAAAAATAGAGATATCTCTGTGGGACCCAAGTTAGTGTCATTAAATATTTGTTATAAGATTCTGACCTTAGCATCGCCTGCTGTCTCTGACTTCTTTTTTCAGAAATCACCCATCATTCCCATACTTATGCGCACGTTTTTAATCTCACATTGCTAAACAGTCAACAGAGCTTACATTTGAGCAAGGTGGAAGAAGTCAGTGCCATGCCCTTGATCCTGCAAAATCAAGACCTAAATACCCCCCTCCTATTCATACCCTATCACAGGTATTCTATTAAAATAACAAAAAGCAAAAACAATGTGTGACAAGTTTTTCCCCAAAGAGACGTGATGGGATGATTCTTTGGTAAGAGCTGCAGAGAGGACAAATCCTTTTTCTTTTGAACAATACATATAGTGCAAAGAAAATTAGTATCCGATAGATGACATAATTTGCATAGGTAGCATGGAATATGTTATAAAGGGCAGAGAGAAAGATAAGGGGAGAGAAGAAATAAGATAAAAGGAGAGATACAGAAGAGCAAAGAAAGGAGGATGGCAGTAGAGAAAGAGAGTGAAGGTGGAATGTAGAAAAACATTGCAGATTTTAAAATTGGTCTTAGATGAAGAAGTATCCATTCGGGCCTTGTTGAATACTCTTACTATCCCATTTAGATTTGAAGCTTTAGTGTGTAAGGTAATAATTTACAAGGGCACAATGGCATGCTATATTGTTTAATCAGATAATTGTTTTTAATCAAATAATATTATTCTTCCTTCAACTAGGCTGATGAAGATGTGGGAATTTTGACTTGTTTATAGATTTTTATAATGAGAAAATGTGAATTATCTTTCTGATGAGATGATATAAGTTTAAAAAACATGAATGGGTTACAAAACTTAACCAGACACAGCAAAAATAATCAACTCCTGCGGAAATACACATGCATCATTAATAAATGTATTTACCATAATAAAATGATATTCCAGGATTGATTTTAGCAAGCAAAACATGCTCACCTGCACTTGCGAGGGTGTGTGTGTGTGTGTATGTGTGTCTATGTACTTCTACTTTATAAGGTGGTCTGAACTTATGAATAAAATTTTCCAAACACACAATGACAAAAATGGCAAATGTCACAAAATATAATTTATTAGGGATTTTAAATTATAGAAATTTGAATTAAACAATTATATGAACAGTATACATTATGTAAAAGAATTTTCTTCCAAATTCCTGGTATTTCAAATTTATAGCATTTAAGAAATGAGAGTGCAGTGGAGATGTCGTTCTGTATCAAATCTTTTCTTGATGAAATAAAGTGCCGACCCAGAAATACAGAAACATCTATTCAAGTAAAATGACACTCATCTT
Organism: Ctenodactylus gundi; assembly: GCA_004027205.1. Classification (NCBI taxonomy): domain Eukaryota; kingdom Metazoa; phylum Chordata; class Mammalia; order Rodentia; family Ctenodactylidae; genus Ctenodactylus; species Ctenodactylus gundi. Next base: position 261,705 of record PVKB01000021.1, read on the forward strand.
TATATGTGGCAACATAAAATATCCTCATCATGGCACAAAATGTTTTCATTTGCCTCATCCTAACACAATAATTAAAACATCCTGAATCACTATGTTTATGAAAATCTCTGTTTTTGCACTCACTGCATAAATGAATATGTGTAGTTTTGCTCCTCATATAATGTATTCAATAATTTGGTTTCCAACTTTTATCCAGAATTACAAAATTTCAACTAATCAGAAAAAAGTATAAACATCCATATAAATGATGTCCTTAATTATTTTTGTTTGTATACATAGATTCTGGGTGGTATGGTGACTGATCATTTTTCTTGTGAATGATAGAATTCTTCTTTTATTAATTTATGGCATCTTGTTCCAATATGTCAGTGAGTCTCAAAGCAAAGTCTTTCTTTAAAGGTTCAAAAGAGGGATAAAGGCATTGATGAGCCACGAGAGTCTATACTTTCAAGCCACTTATTTTACGAAGCTCATTACCCAATCAGTAGGACTAAGTATATTTTTGCCCCATAGAAAAAACAGAAAGCAAATATTACTGTATCATTAACTCTCCTTTGTTTGTAGCTTTGGGAGTTCGTGAAATAAGGCACTACTGCAGTCAAGCAAAAGAAGAAAAATACCTTAACTATTATTTTTCCCCGAGGTAACAATTATAAATGAAAGAACAGGAGTAGGAACCATTAAGAATGGTAGCAGGTGAGCTGGAGTCAGATTTGGAAGCTGAGGCAGCCTCATTTAATTCCCAGCCGCTGTAATGGGGTCTCTAGAAGTGACCCTGATTTTGTTATGTGGTGGCGTACTTTGCTTTGTGAGGATGAGCCATTGGCTGGGACTGGCAAGTCCTCTGAGAGCTGGAAAGGGGCGTACTTAAAGTATCGCCAGGAGCTCACTTCCACAGGCACTGCGGCCCACATAGACTGGGCTTCAGAAGTGACTTTCCCATGTTCACACCATGATTTACTGAGGCAGCCATTTATTAGGCAGCCACTGCGTTAAGAACACGGCAATAAAACACGATTGTCAATGTGACCATCCAAGTTCGGGCCACAGTGACACTCATTCATGCGGCCGTAACCTCAATCAATTACAACCGAGTTCCCCGTTAGGGCGTGTGTGATCATAGGACGAGTCCAGGAAAATTGGATGGAAAGAAGAAAACGTTTTTTTTTTTTCTTTTGCCTTCAATTTGCTATGGTCATAGAGACCCAATCGTTGTACCTTTCATGATTTGTTAAAAGGATTTGAGGTACAAGGGCTACAGCGGCAGATGTCATGCAGTATTCATAAGGCACCATATTGGGAAAAACATAGAGTCCAGAAAGTCCAACCAGCCTCCTTGATCTCGCCACTTCTCATCACATTCTACATGTCAAGTGTCTCTGTCCTGGAGTCTCTTCCTCATGAGAAAACACAAAAGGCAATGAATAACCCATTATTCACATCATAAATTTTAGTCTTGGTTTTTGTCTGTGAAAATGAATAGCTGTCTTTGGAACCAATTTTAGAAGTCATAGGTTCCAGGCCCTGTTGTCACTTACTATCTGAACTTGGGCAAGTCATTTAACCTCTTTGAGCTGGAGTTACCACATCTGTGAAATTGAAATAATAATAGCTAACTCACAGGGTGCTCTGGGTCAGATGCAGTACTGTAAGTGAGCAGGTTTTGGAAACAGTGTAGTACAAAGTCTTACCGACCATACTGTCTCTTGTCTGGCACACCAGGTAAGTGAAATTGAAGTCATTTTCATTCGCCTCCTTTGATTAAATCAAAATAGTTTATCCATAGAACCCGTTGCCCTTAGGTGCCCAGATCTTTAGTGTATCTTCCAGATTTAAAAGATTCCCTTTCAGTTTTTTAATAGCTTATCTATGAAGAAAGAGATTATTGAATTTATAGTGGATTGTATATGGATTTTATTTACAATCAATTTAGGAATCATTTTTGCTATAAAGCAAGATGTTAAACTCAAAATTATAGTATATTACATATTTCTCTCTCACTTTTATTATTATACATTCTCCTCTTTTGCTAGTCATTTTTCAAGTAAGAATATTTGAGAACCTGGAAAAAGACATTAATCTATTATCCCTGCATATGTTTCTTTCTGAAAAATATCAGTCTATGCATCTTATAACAAATACGCCATCATTGTATGAGTCCCAGTCATAGAATCTGTTTATATTATTCTACATGCTTCATTTCCTATGCATATTTTCTAATTCTCTTACCACCCAAATGAAGTCCCACCTCTCCTGTCCTTAATACTCCAAGTGAGCAATCTGGTATTGGGTTATTGTTTTTTATGAGTAGGTTTCACATATCACCTTGATTTTATCCCAAGGTAAAAGACATAGAGATTGTTAAAAAATGTCTTCATTGAAAAATGACTTTGAAATATTATTTTATTATTAAGTGATATGTTGTTTTCCAAATAAATATGATCATAAGAATAACAGTTGATACCAATATACTTATTCAACAAGTATAAAACATCTGTTTCAGTAGTATTAGCTTAATGTTCATTCTATTAATCAATTGTATAATGATAGTACTACAAGAATGCCTTCAGTTCATTTGGCAGATACATTATTTTATCAACTTATTCTTTACCAATTTTTTATAGGAAACAATTTACAAACTGAAAAAAGAAGAATATTAAAAAACTGCCATGATTTTCTGATTTAACTGATCTGAAAGATAGAAATAAACAAAAATGACTTGAGCCACCTGACCAGAGCACCTGAGTAATTGCTATCATGAATGGGTTTGCACTATAGCTTGGTCAGCACTCATATAAAATGTGGCACTGACAGGCAGGAGGATGTGGGGGGGACAGGGCAAGTTCATGTCTATTAATAGAATATTCCTTTCAAACTCTGAGTCCAGTGATGGAACCTCAGTAACATCACCTAAATTATGACTGTCAAAATATTGTTGAGACTTGTTAAATTAAACACACACACACACACACACACACACACACTCACACACACTATGCAATTTCCTATGTTGTGTGTCATTCTCAATGTTCAGTTTAATCCACGATCTCCTGAGGGGGGAAAAATAACAGTATTGTTTACTCTGTAAAAGTAGCTACATCGCATTCACCTGGTAGGGTCACTCAACAAAATATTTCAGATGCTATTTATATATTTTTAAATAACTTTTATCCTTGAAATCACCATAGAATATGATGCAACCAAAAAGAAACAAACAAACAAAAAAAAAACAATAAAACAAAACACACCTAGTTCCTGAAAGGAGGTATGCAAAAGATTCTTTTAAATAATTTGGCCTTGAATGAATGCACGGTTCCTGGTGTTTGGCAGAGCACAGAAAACATTCATCTTTGGAAATGCAACAGGACAGACAGTCCCAAGGGCAGGATGAGTAGGGAGCGTTTCGCAGCTCAGCACTACCACGTTCCCCTGTAGAGAGCACATGTGGCAGGGAGGAGACAAGCTGTTTATATTTTCCAAATTTTAGAGTCTTTCTACATTACTATTTTCCAGTGCAATAAGTTATAGATAGATATACAAAAGCACACAAAGAAATCTAAGCAGCAGTGGGGAGGTGGAAATAGAAAACTAAAATTTCTAAAAATGTTTGTACTTTTACAATTTAAAATAATAGAACCAAATGGTAATCGTCTGGTTTGTAAATTTCTATTTAAATGTTGCATATGTCTGAAGATATTGCACTGTAGTAGAATATCAGACTTTCATATCAATGAGATGAATGATCTAAGTACTCTCTCTTCCTTGGCAGATTTTAAGAAATATTTCTCTTTCATTTCTGACACTAATTTGTTATTACACAATTCCATTTTTAAAATAGTGGAAAACTTGACTGTTAGTTTCCTAAGATCTTGTGTATCTGAAAAATTGTAGCAATCTTCTATAACTAATATAAATTTTAAGGTTGCAAAACACATCAAAGGAGAATATTATGAATGTTTTTATTTTACAGCTGAAATGCAAAATTTGTTCTACCCTGGACTCCTGGGCTATGTCAGCCTTTTAATTAAATAAAATGAAAACAAAATTAAACTGTAACTCACTTGCACTGGACACACTTAAGTGTTCAATTGCCACATAACAGCTAATGGCTACTTTTGGCCAGCATAGATACATGACATTCCTATCAGTACAGAAAGGTTATGTACTGTTGCGTTCTTGAATTGTATTCTTAAAATAAACAAATTATAGTAGATTGAAGTATGAAGTGTTTAAAGAAAGGTATGGACTTTGTACTTGTAGTACAAAATCCATGTAAATTTTGTTTAAAATGACACCGTTTTTCTGCATACTTTTATGTGCTAATTTATCTTATTTTCTAAGATTTTGTTTATATACATACATGCAAAGAATGTTACTTTTCCGTATTTTATGTAAAAATATATGTAATCCTTTCTGTCCATAACATTCCATTAAATACCTAAACTTTCTTTAATATTATATCCTATATTTGAAATGCAATCACCAAGATTTATACTAAACAAATCCAGAAGAAACATTTTCATAACATATTGCTTTCAAATAATTGAAAACATCTTGCCTAAATTTCTGAACTAATCTTAGCTGGGAAAGGATTGGACTCATGGAAAATTTAAGTTTTTAAAGTTCATTGGTTTCTGAATTATTGAAGCACACTAAGTTTAAACTAAACTTAAAATTGGAAAAAATGCATTTATTCCCTGCTTCTGGCTTAAAAATAGCCAAGGGGATTTTATTCAAAATTAAGAGTCATTGATATCCAGAAAATTTTGCGCATGTCCGAAAGTAAGCTTAACTCTAATGTTAACAACCTGAATATATTTGAGTAAATTAAAGCGCTAACATGGAAGAAATGCATCCACATTTAGAGACATATATAGCCACTTAATGATTTAGATATTAGTCAGTAACTAGTTTAATCTCTAGTTGTACAGTTTAAACACACCAAATTCCATTTGAATCCAATTGGTATAAAATTTTATTTCTGATCTCATCATTAAAAGACATGTAAATGCACAGTTGTAGAATTAGATTTATAGATAAGAACCTAAAAAAGAATGAGATTGGCATTATTTTTGAAGATAACATGTATTTTCACATTTTTAAGAAAATAGCACTCCGCTATTTTCTCCTCTGCAGTGTCCCGCAAAACTCCAAAACTATCATGTTTCTCTCAAACTCATCCAGAAATTGAATGGATGTGTTTGTGATAGAGAAGTTGTAGGATTTTAAGAAAATTCTTCATGTTGTCTACTCTCTGTGGAGACAGGCAGAGTGCCAGAAACTTCTGCTGAGTAAGTGGCCTTAGAGAGAATTCTTTGTCCACATAGATGATGCTTTCTAGAGGAGAGATTTTTGTACCTTACTCATTGTACAGCAGATGTTTGCTGAGCTGTAGAAATGGTTAACTTGTGGCAATGCACACAAATGAACCTCTGTGAGACCTCTGTGAGACCTCTGTGAGACCTCTGTGGAGATGTTGTCTTGTAGACAAAAGAGTTTGGAGAGCATGTGAACAGACAGGCTTCTACCTGCATTTTAGCTACCTAATTTTGAGTAGGAACTGAGAGACTAGGTGGCTACAGCTAACAATGTGAAGTTACGAGAATAAAGACACCTAAGTAAATGAACTTCATACTCTGTGTATCATAAAATTACAACAGAGGGCTACGGGAGATGAGAAGTGATTTTCAGCCATCTAGTTGGTAACCTGTTGCCAAGATGATGGACTCGGAGGGTAAGGAATTTGGGTAGAAAATTTGCAGATGAAATAACATAGGAACTAGGCTCCCAGCTTCATCAGGAAATTATGTCTGCAACTGTACCTTGTGAAAGATATAAAACATGAGCACGTGTTCCATAGAACACCAATCACCAAAGACCTTTTACCTTGTTCCTGTAATAGCTTCTTGATTCTTTTCTATCCTAAAAGAACAGGGATGAAATAAAAGACTCACATCTCTTATACACAGAAGATGTCAGAGTCTTGACTAAGGAATTAGATGTTGGTAGCGAGAGAACTTTTGATTGCATGTTATGATGACCTTTTCATGGAGGCAAGGTAAGCTGTTTTATTTCTTGAGAGCTAACTAGAAAGTTTTGAGACCTTTCTGAAAAATCTTAAGAAGAGGTCCTAGTGACTATGTTTCAGGACAGAGCTTAAAAGTATTTTCTCCTGTTCTGTCAACAAATGTAGACCTTTCAATAAATTGGTTATGTATATACACTATATTCTATCCTAACTGGCTGTCTCAGAAAGGAGAGTTGTTGTCAACCTGGACATGGTTGAGAGGAAATGGATGTATGGTGGAAACTTATCAGTGCTCTCAAAGGAAAGAAGAGAGTGAAAGTGCACAGGCTACAGGCGTGGATAGTTATTTCAGGGGTTTCATGTCCACTCAAACAATTTTTGTTCACACTTCTCTATTTTCACATCATTTTCTCTGATAGAGACAAAGGAAGTTGAACAGCTGTGTTCTCTCACTAGACTCTTTCACTTAAAGATGCATCAGTTTTCTTTTTGGGCTTTAGTTTGTCTTTCCTGCCAAAATAACTCAGGGTTTTTGCTTGTTTGTTCCCTTAAGTATTGTGCCTCTCTCCAAAATTTGCTTGTTCTAGGATATAGTTTCCTTACCTTTCCTGGTAGAATTATGTTACGCTTCACTTGGACATTTTACATTTCTTTTTTTTTTTTTTTGATTGTTTGTACATGTTCTGCTAAAATCTAACCTTACCTGAACTTTGTGTGTTTTTCAATTCCTGATAATCATGAATAATTATTTCAGAATATCTGTGTTTTATTTAACACTCCAGCAATTTTATGCAATTTCTTTTCTGGAAATTTGTTGTCAGATGACTGGTTTTTTATTTGAGTTTCTTTAAAAACATGTTTTACCAAACTACAGGGTGCCTGTAAAAACTGTATATCTATATTTTAAATCCTTATAAACAATAATACAATTGAGTACATCTTCTTCAAATTTCTGAACAATTACACTTCACCAAGCTGTTCTTCAAATACAAGTTAAGTTGCAATATCTCATTGGTAGAATATTTCTTGCTAAAAGAAATTAAAAATTACATTTCCATGTTGCTTTTACTTTTTGAATTTCTATTCTATTCATTCATCTCCATATCATTAGGTTGTCTTTTGTGTTCCTTAAAATTTGCAGATATAATTCATATGTATTTTAATTTCCCAAAATACATGTATATTCTTTCAGGAAGATATATACCTTCATGAAAAAAAATGAGTAAGATGATTTGTCCTGACCTTAGAAATTTACTTTATCTCACTTTATAAGTCTTTCTTGCTTCCCTTCTTTCTTCCTTCCTTCCCTTCTTTCTTTCTTTTTTTGAGACAGAGTCTCAATCTTTAACCCATGCTTTTTCTGAACTCACTATGTAGTCCAGCCTGGGCTTGGACTGATGGTAATCCTCCTGCCTCAGCCTCCCAAGTGCTGAGATTACAGGTGTGTGCTACTATGACAGGCTTATGTGGTACTGGGGAATCAAACCCAGGGCTATGTGCTTGCTAGGCGAACGCCATAACCGCTGTGCCAATCCTCTAGCCCCACAATTCTTTCTTAATTCTGATGTCACCAGTGAGTTTTGTTTTTCTTGTGGTGACTGAGACAAAGATTTTCGCACTGGTGTATTTTCTCAGCCCATTATTTTTCTTTTGATATTTAGCCAGTGTCTCACTAATTTTCTAAGTTGCCTAGACTTGATGCAAAGGTGCAAACTTCTAGCCTCAACCTCCCAGAGTGTCAGGATTATGGCTTTTGCCATTTGGCCCAGCTCAGTGAGTTTTTTAAAAAATGATTTTGCACTGTCACCACTGACATGGTTCTTCATTGGATTATGTTTATAGAGAATTGTGTACAATTTTATGTTTGGAATAAGTTATGATTTTATTTTGGGACAAGTACATAATCAAATTTAATAAATATTTGAAGGGTGGATGGATACATTTATATTCACTGTTTGTAGGGCACATAGATTCTCCAAATGAAATATTCTCGTTGCTTTATGTAATATCTTTTGGTGGTTAATTTTTTGTGTCAACAAGGCTGAGTGATGTTCAGATGGCTGGTAAAATGTTAGTTCTGGGAACAACTTTGAGACTGTTTCTGGAAGAGATTAGCAATTCAATCTGCAGATGGAATAAAGAAAGTCACCCCCAGCAGATGCACATTAGCCCTTCCTTACAGAAAAAGTCTATGGAAAAGAACCGAAAGACAGAGAAGGGAGAAACTTGTTTGAAGTAGAACAGCTATCTTAGTCTTATTACAAGTGTAAGTGATCTTACACACCATTTTAATAAAATTATAATTGATCCATTTTATCACTTTGCAGTGCTCTATGTAATTTATACATATAAACAAAAATGTTGTATATATCCACACAAAATATATCTATAAGATCTCTCATTGAAATTCAGATAAAAGAAAGCCAGGCAACATTTTATTATTATTATTAGCAATGCTCTTAAAACAATTCTTACAAATGACTTTTTTAATGTATGTGGAAATATCTTTGTGTGCATAAATAGAAAAAATAACTTCTGTTTGGGTAGATGTATTCATCTCTCCCCAAATATTACTAAATTATTTTCAAAGTAGTTGTATTAATTTATTCCACAGACAGTAATGTATGAACTGCATTGAACCTCATACCTGGCAGTACTTGTTAATTTTAGAATTAAATTTTTGACAATTTAAATGACATAAATGATTCCCTTTACTTCACTTCATACTTTTATATTAATCAATACAAATAGACTTGAATTACATGAGTTAATAACCATATGATTTGCACACTCTTTGACTTTTTTTATGTCCTTTAAACATTTTTGAGTTGTCAGTTGTTTTAGTTACTTTTTTGTTGCTGGGACAGAATAACTAACATCCACAACTTTAGGAAGGGAAGATTTACTTTAACTCACAGTTTCAGAAGTTCACAGGCCATTCACGGGTGGGCAGCTGGAAGTGGTGGAACCACAGGGTCGGGACGAAGCCTAAGAAAGAGCTCCTCACCGCATAGCGGAACAGAGCCAAGTCAGAGAGGAAGTGGGAGGAAGCACTCCCCCCTCCAGATCAAGCCCCAAGCATCTGTTCTTCGGAGCAGCTCATGGCTTCCCAGGTATCCAACTACATCCACGCATATGAGGCTTTTGGAGGACACTCCAGATCCAACCCACAACATTAGTTATTGGGTTTGTTGATTTGCAAAAGATTAATATCCTGAAAGTATTTAAATTCCTTCTTCTTTGTTGTATTTTTTCAACAATTACTACTATGACCTTTGATATTAACATCGTTCTTAAAATCCTAATTTTAAATAGACATTATTCTTTAGAACAGGTTTAGATCGTAGGAAAATATTTTTCTAAGGCTGGACACAAATGTTCACGTTTGAAATTTTACCTCTTATGAGTTTGGGCAGGTGCTTGCTACGTAAATCTATCATTGTAGTACCTAAAGTCTAAAGAGAAGTTCCACTCTTTAAACACATGTTAGGATCTTCCTGTTTCTCACACTGCCTCTCCTTTACTGTCTGACAACTTCTCAGGTTTTAACTGTATTCATTGCTTTGTCTTTTCCACAATGCATCATAGTCAAAGTAATGCAATGTATAGAAGGTATAGTCCTTTCAGAATGTCTTTCTCACACTATTTCATTCATGTAAAATCCTCCACTGACCAGAGCGTCTGATACTTTGGCAGTTCATTGACGTTAGTGCAGAACACTCTTCTATTGTTTGGCTGTAAAAGTTGACTATTCACCTGAAAAACGTCTTGGTTGCTTCCACGTTTGGACAACGCTGTAAAAATCTGTTCTATAAATTAGTATATAACTTTCCCAACAGATTCGGATAAATGTGTATGATTTCTGAGCCACTACATCACATTTAGATGTGGGAGAAGCTGCTAAACCACATTCAAAGGGGCCTTACATGTTGCACTCATACTGGCCATGAATGAAGAGCTTTTCTTGACATGTGTGCTTGCTAATATTTGATATTGTCATTTAAAAAACCCTTCCACTTATTACTGTTGTAAGACGCATTTCCCTAATGACATTGATGCTGATTTTTTTTTAGCTTATTGTGGTTTGAATATGCTCCTTGATGAGATCTCTGTTCAAGCCTTATTCCATTTTTAATCAAGTTTTTCATAATTGTTGAGTGTAAAGATTTCTTTGTATGTTTGGAATAACAGTCTTTTAACAAATGAGCCTTTGAAAAATAGCTCCTACTCTTCCTTTTTAAAATTCTCTTGATATTAGATATTAGGTCTTCTGTAGCAGGTATTTTTAATTTGAATGAACTATAGCTTAATCAGGACATCTTTCATAGACAGTGTTTTGTTAATGTATCTACAATGTCATTGTCATTATCATGCCAAAGATCATCTAGGTTTTTCTCTTGTATTCCTAAGGTCTTATATAGTCTTGCGATTTACATTGTACCTATTAGGCATTCTGGATTCATTCTGTGAAAAGTATGAGATCTTTGTCAAATAATTATATTAGTAGTAGTATTGACATGTCTGTGTCCTGATGTTCCAGCAGCGTTGGATTGTCAAAAGACCACCTTCTTTATTTCATTTGCTTTTTTGTCAGAGACCATCTGAACGGACCTCAGTGGGTCACTCTAGGATTTCTGTTCCACTGATCCATTGTTTATTCTCTGCCTATATCGCATTGACATGATTTCTATGACTCTCTCTCAAGGCCTGAAGTGTGGCAACATTAATCTTCAACTTTATTCTTCTTTGGCATTGATTTTTATGTTACCAAATTGATGAATGATCACACTTCAAATTCATTTCTATCTTAACATATTCTCATCAGAAAAAAATGTGCTTGATATTTTAGGGAAATGTAAGTGAAATTATCTTTAATAGTAGTTGCTGGTAGTACACCTGGCCTAACAAACCAGCGTGAAATAAATAAGATTGATCCATCATTAAGTATAAATAATCTGATTTTCAGTCTATTCAAATAATTAGCTCATTTGATTCTAGAATAATATTAAGACAAAATAATTAAATAATTTAATGAAAAATTAAGAATAAAGAGGTAAGAATTATTCATGCCAGAGAATATGCTTAGCATGCACCAGGTTCTATCCTCAACATACAAGCAAACGAAAAATAAAGACAAACATAATTAAGTGACAGTAATGACTTTTGTCCATAATTAATACTTTCTTACCTTTCTGTGTTTTAATATCAATATGCAAATACATGAAATATTATTTTTAAAGTTATTACTCCTAAAAGTTGAGTTCAAGTGGGAAAAAGAAATCTCTGGAAATTATTTTTGATTGGAGAAATTTGCTCTTTTTGGTGGTGTACAACATATCAATAAACCAAGCAACATGTGTATTGGAATATATTTAATAACATAGGTACAAACAGAATTTGGCCATTGTTTTTTGAAAAGTATTATTATAAAATTGTAAAAGCTGTAATTTAAAATAGGCATGTTCAGTTTGAGACCTACAGACACACTTTGCCCTGTTTATATCTCTGCTGTTATAATTAAAATTTTTAAAAATTATTGTTTATACATGTCAATTATACATTTCACATGAGACCCAAGGGAATTTCTCTTCATTCAAAATTACAAGAAAAGAGCAAGCTATCTCCAAAATTAAAATCTACTGCATTTAAATAAAAATTATAGGACTGAAATAACTTTGTGGGGTTTTTTCCACAATTTAGCATGCAGCTTGAGGAATTCTCTTATTTTCTGTTCAATTATCACTGCACAATATAACGCAAACAAATTTCTGAAGACTGAATTTCCTCATGAGAGGAGGATAACCGCATATCTCGTTTGTATCAGAACAACAATTTTAGAGTTGGATGTTAAAGGAAAATTATAGCACCTTAACTTGCTTCGTTTCAAGTCCACGTGGGTACAGTGTAGCATGTGAAAATGTGGTCCAGAGAATCGAATGGTTCCTCGGATGCACATCGAGGAAAATACACTGCAGATAAATAGTAAACACCATAAGGGAAAAAAAAACATTTTCAATAAAAAGGTAATACCATTTAATGTTGTTTAAAGTATTATATATTACTCATGCAATGAAAAGATGTTATAGATGTTTTTCATGAGGCAAAGTATGTTCTGTAAAGTGGAGGATATAACAGGGAAAATAATATTTCCCATAAGCCTTAAATCTTAAGAAAAAAACACAGAAAATAAAGAATATAAATAACATTTTTGCATGTAAGAAGGTGATAAATCATGAGTGATATGAGAAGAACAAGAACAAAGTTAGAGAAGAGAGCAAATCTCCATTTAAATAAATTGTGCACGGGAGCTCAGATTAATTGGTTTCATAGATATTATATTATTTTAACAAAAGTTTAAAAAGGCAAAGATGTGGATTGAATTCACATAAAGTTCCTGAGTGAATGGGAAAACCCGGGGGCAGGAGAGGGCAAAAAGCTCATATAGCTAACACAGAAAAGGCACAGAGAGAATGTGGCCACTGTGTAGCTAGCAGGCACAGAACATGAGGAATGTGTCTGCCATGTTGCTAAATGGACATAGGGACATAGCGTAAGAGGACGACAGAACGTGGCTGCGGAGGTGACAGACATAAGATGAGGGATACCTTTGAAGGTCCTTGTGAAGGTTCTAGATCTTGATGATACAGAGACAATGGAGTATTTCAAGAGCAATGATGAGATAAGTCATGAAAGGACAACTTTCATTGTTGCATTGAGGCTCTACAATATCCAGGCAAGAGGAAGAGGATGGTGACTGGCCCTGGAGGTCCAGGAGCACCTAGGGCATCACTTCAGAGGACACTTGACATCATGCTGGTAGTTCAAATGACCAGGGTTGGGTATGTTTACACCTGAAAAATTAGCCAATTCTACAACTCTGATCTTATTTAGTCAACGTAATTTTGAGTGTTTCACCATTTGAAGTCTATGGAAGTTGTACATTTTATTTTGTTTTACTATCATTTAAGTTTTCATCATCAAGTGAGCTCTGATGCCCTACTTCAGCTGCTCATCTCTGATCTCTTCCTCTTTGGAAATGACTGTAGTTATGAGTGCATGGGGTTTAAATAGTCCTTTCACATTGGCAAGCATAGTCTAGGCTGTTGAAGCCATAGTTAATTAACTCTCATATTTCCTTTTACACAGATCTTCAATTTTATTAAGCTCACATGGTCATCTTGTTTCCTTTTGTTAAAACAAATTCAGCATTGAGCACAAGAGAGAGTTCTGTTAAATTAGTTCAAGATTAAATCCACGATGCAGGATGAGATCTAATTAGTTCTATTATGTACAGCTTTCTCATCAATTGCGACTTACAGACATAGATGAACTTAGATGCTACTAAGTGTCCTATTTGGTCATGGTAATTAAAAAAATGCTATAGCTGCTCTGCATTGTTGCAGAGTGCTATCCTGATCGCTCTGATTTTGTGATAAAGACTTCAGAAAGAATCTAGATTTCCAAAAATATGCTTTTGATTTGCCTACCAGCGCTTGAAGACTAGTGCTGCAGTTCACGTGTTTGCCTAGCAAGCCTGCAGCGCTGAGTTCAATTCTCAAGTACTACCTAAATTGGATGTGTATGCACATAGGTAATTTCAGCACTCAGGAGGCTGAGGCAGGAGGATTGTCATAAGTTCAAGGCCAGCCTGTGCTACACAGTGAATCCAGGACCAGCCTGAATTACAGAGTAAATGTAATCAAACAGACTAATAAACAAACAAACAAACATTTTTATCTTTTCCTTTCTCATATTGCTAAATGCAATTTGAGTTGATGTTCTATCACGTACAATTGACAGCATCCTTGCCTAAATATTCAATTGATGTTTCTGCCATCTCTTCAATATAAAATAAATATCTTATTCCAATATCAACATCATTTCCCAACTCTTCATTTATATTTCAGCTTAATACAAGATTTTGAACTATTTGATGTCAATTATCCTAGAAGAGTGCAAATATTTTAAACAAGTAGATTAGTGCTATAATCTGCTTTCAACACAAGAATTAACCTGGTAATACAGTGCCTACTTTTTTATATCAGCTGCTATCAAAGTCAAGATTCATTTGATACTCACACAGAATTTGCTGTGTCCATTAATACTTTGGTTTATCCTATGATTTTAGTATTTCTTTCAATTTTACAGATTATAAAAGTAAGCCTCACTTAAGTTAGTATTTTAATATATTTGTGCAGTTTTCATCAGCAGAACATTCTATCTGTATTTTATATGTAATAATAGCTCGTAAAGTTATATTCAGTTATATTTCTGCATAAATATTTTTGTATACTCACTTAGAATACAAATGTGCAAGCACATGTCTACACAGGCACACACATGCTTCCGGGCCTCCGAGATCTGATGTCACTGTGCAAATCAGTAAATATCCATTCATAGTTTAAACATATAAACTAAGAGGCTTGAGGCTGTATTCACACTGATCATATGAATATACTATGATCAACTTTGGCATTCATTTCCTCATATTCAGTATGTCAAACTTTTAAGTGTGTGGGGCAGAAAATTTTAAACTACCAAAATTGCTGCCATTTAAGATAATGAAATCACAGAAACTGGTTTTAAGATTAAAAAAAATGTGGTACATAAAACACTATATCACTTGCCTGTACCAACACACACACTCTATGTAAGTATGAATGTGAAATAAAATGACTCATTTTAGGAACTTATATCTATGTTTCCCTTACTAAAATTTTTAGTATTGTTACATATTAATTCTTACATATAGAAGTATAATTTTTATGATGTGCAGTTTTTCACTGATACTAATTTTAATCTTCTGTGAACATGGGACAATGAAATTAAGTGATGTTTTTTTCATTAAAAATATAACAATCAAAACACGAGATGGTAGGTTCGTAGTACTTGCACACACAATGTAGAATAGAGTTATTTTGTGTTTCTGTTTCTTTTATTTTTAAGTGATAAATTTTAATGACATAACATTTATTTGAGTATTTTAGGATTATAAACCCAAGGTCCTTCTGTATACCCAACACCTTTTAGACAACTTGCATAATAACTTGTTTTCCACTCAGTAACTTTATTTATACTCTTGTACTGATCTAATACCCTAGAGAATATATTTTGAATGTGTAATTGTTTATATTTCATAAACCCTTGAGATTAAATTTACCCAGAGTAAAGATCTATGCTTTAAACTCCATCAAGCTAAATTGTGTAAATTAGACAAAGGTAGAAAAGGTAGAAAAGGAGGAAGATAAAAACAATATTAATTTGCATGTGATCTTTATCTCTTAACTCTTGAATTTATTTGCTTAATTGTTCCCAAGGAAACAGAGTTAGAAAATTCACTTTCCCTAATCAATGTTTATTGGGGATCAAGAATCTCTGACCTTCTAAATTCTCCCGAGACACTTTCCTTATTCCTGAAACATAATCATTTCCCAAGTCTTTCACAGAGGATGCAGCATTGACTAGATTCCCAAATGGAAATGTGAAACAAGTATACAGAACCACACAGACCTAAAAATTAGAGCATTCTCAGAAATGTTCACCAATTATAAGCAGAGAGTAGACATATCTCTGCTTTCGTACTGGCCGTACAAGCTAACATTTTTATGCATATGCAATATCCTTACTCATATTTTGATGACATAGATACTGGGAAATATTTCACACAGAACAGTTATCATCAAGTGTCTATCAGCTATAACAACATACTGGAAAGAACTTGCTAGCATCACTCATGGTGGATTTGGGGGCCATTTCTACCTGTTTTTTTCCCTATTTTATTGATATGTATAAGCACAAAATGTAAGGTTTACAATGAAGTTTAGCATTTTGTGCGCCTACATATCTTGTCAAGGTGACAAGGACTTTCCCACTCTCCTTTCCACAGAAAGTGAAACTGCAGGTAATAAGAGATTTCCCGTAGACATTTTTGCCAAGCTCATTAAAAAGATTTAATAAGTAATGTGTAGTAGTTGCTCGTTTGATATCCAACTATTTGTGTAGATAATTTGGAGGTATCCATATCCTCTTCAGATACATAAGCACATGCCTACACACACACACACACACACACACACACACACACACACACACACACGGAGTTATGCCCATTAATAAATATTCATTGGTCATTTTAATATGTAAAGTAAGAAGGACAATGGTATATCTGGCCTGTCTTTTCCAAATTGTAAGGATGATGGGCTGAAGGAATAGCACAACTGTCAGAACACCTGGCTAGCAAGCACAAGGCTCTGCGTTCAATTCTCCATTACCATGTAAGTAGGTCGTGGTAATGCAAGTCTGTAATCCCACCACATGGGAGGTTGAAACAGAAGGATTGCTATAGGTTTGAGTTCAGCTTGGACTGTAAGACCCTGCCCCAATAAAATAAAAATGAAATAGACATGTCATCAAGGAGCCATAACTTTCTCTCTGGAGTATTAAATATACTGAGACTTTGTGACCTTGTACGTAATGTAACAATGATCAAGAGGCTAATGTTAAGATACTGAAAATACACAATCTTTAAATTCTTTAAAAAAATAAACAATTAAGAAAATTTATAACGGAATTAGTAATTAAATAATATAATAGTATACATAATACTGTATTGAATAAAATGAAATTTTCATATATTATACTGTATTATGATTGGTAGTATAATAGACATGATACAATGTGTCATATTTAAAGATAATTTTTTCTGATGGAGAATATTGGAAAACCATAGTTTCCTTGTTTATTTTCAAGGATGTTAGGTGTCAACAATATGTGAAGACCATAGTGACTTTTCTAACAAGGTAGCTTGGTAATTTTCCAATCATATAAGAGATATGAGAAAAGTCCTGGAATGACCTTCTGACAACCTATAATGAAATGTGAGCAAGATTTGAATTTACACAAACTTTGCAGTTGGATAAGAATGTAGGAAACAAAAAACAATTATCAGGAGCCATTAAGAACATCTTAAGTCTTTCTTTGTTACTTGTCATTGTTTTAGAGAATGTTTGACTTGTGAAAAAGCATCCTATGCTATAGTGACTTTTTAACAATATAAATGCACTTCCATTAGTTTTCTCTATTGAATTAATAAAGTTCTGGGTGTTGTTTGTGAAAATGTTTCCATCCAGTACCAAATATATAAATCCTAACAAAATAGTTGGCATGCACAGTAGTTCAGATAATCTACACAATTATTAATATTAAATAGAATACTTAAAGAAGCATTGAGAGATAGCTCAGATTGTTTCAAATTAAAATATCTTTCTTATTTTTTACTTTTGCTCATCAGGTAATATACATGCAATACCTCCCTATCTATGGGTTTGTTTTTCATAGGATAAGTTACCTATGACAAAGCATGGTCTAAAAATAGTTAATAGGCAGTCCCAGAAATAAGCCATAAATTTTAAATAATGGTTATTATATTGTAGTGTGCAAGTGTATTCCATAACTAGTTGTAGTTAATTGTTTTTAGTGTCTTAAAGTATACGTTAAAATTTGTTGTAGGTATGTATGTATAAAAATAATATATAGATTTTTGATGGTTCAACTTAGACCAATTTTTGACTTTCCCACAGTCACCCTAGGATGAGCTGAGACAATTTGTATAAGGTTAAGTACTAAGGGCATTTTTAAACATTTGTTAAGAATGTAGGTAATATTCCTCATAGATAAGAAGGAACTACTACGTTCTTAATCACATATGTGTTTTGAATTAATGTCAATATTATGAAGATTGTGAAATTGTAAGTTAAGCACTAGTTAAAAATACATAAGAATAACACCATAAACAATATTTTTGTAAGCATTAGAGAAATGTAAAATAAGATATAAAAGACCATGGAAATCTGTTTTTTACAATTCATATTACCTTTACCTATGCAACAAGAATATTTACCAAAACTTAGCATAAATCGATGAATTACTTAATTTATGAAGAAGATTAACTCTTTTTATCTAATATTTAAACTTCTTCTGTGTTTTAACTTTTACTTGGCTATCTTTTCACTTTAGAATTTTAAGTTTCAGAATGCTATCAAATCAGAAAAATTTAAAATTAAAAATATCCAATTATTCCCTGTTAAAATACCAATTTTGCTTAATTCCTTTGCAGTTATTAACATGCATATGTATGTTAATAATCACAGTGTATAAACCTTTCATCTTAGACTTTATTTTCTTTTCATTATAGCTATATCGGGGCCCGCATAGCTGTAAGTTTAAATAACTAAATGAATTTAAAAATCATTTATCTAATGATTTTCAAAATTAATGATTTAGTCAGTTCATTGTGAATGTGCCTGATATGTATGATCTGAAGTAATTAAAGCAAAATCTGCCCTGGTATATATGGACCTAGGGTATCTAACCAGGCGAAATTCTACGGAATATTTTTAAGACATCAAAAGGTAGACTTTAAAATCCAGTTCTTGATCCATAAAGCGTAGGAGTTTATCACTAATTTTCTGATAGTGGATCCAATATTTCTCTAAAGCTTTGAACTATAAACCATTATACTGAAAAATGACCTCACTGCTGGTGTTATCTAGTGCCAGGTGTTATGGCACTGGGGTCCCAGGGCAGCAGAGTCACAGATATTTGGGTTTGCATATTGATTGTTCAAGGTATTGTTTCCATTATATTGTGTGAGTCATTCCATCTCATTCTCCAAACCTAGATTTTCCTTTGGAGGTTTTATTTGGCTATTTCATTTTGTCTTTCTTACCAATGTACAAAGTAATTTTTATATAGTATGCAGTTGTGCTTTGTTGTGGAAATGCCTAGAGGTTGAAATACTGAATCTAAATTATAGGCTGTCTTTGGTTCTTGAAAATGTTTATGAAATACTTTACCAAATGGCTACGTTGTCAAAAGTGAGCATATAGGATGTCATTTTTATCAATCTTGCTAAGTTTAATTACAAGACAAAAGTGGTAGGTCAGTGCTTTTTAAATAGTATTTTTTCAATTAATAACAATTTCAAGATGTTTAAGTTACAGTTCTTTGAGAATTGATTGTATATCCAAGTCTGTCAATTTGCACCATTGCATCCTACATCACTGATATTTTATCAGGGCATTTACAATTTCAGCTATTTTTGCATAACTGCTGACAGGAATGACCCTACTGCGATGTCAAATCGGGCAATAAAAACAAGTTGACTAAATTTAGATGAACAATGGTTAAATTTACACTGGGATTATTTTGAAGTCTCTATTTTAAGATATGCTGTGAAACCAATTTGTATTAAAATATGCATTGATTATGAAAATAGGCACAGAAAATCCCAGACGTTGACCAATTTCTAACAAATTGTTATGATTAATCTCATTCTTGGGTTTAGGACTCACGTGCCTTCCTTATTCAATGCACACAGTCATAGATTTGACCACAGGACTTTTCTTAAGGGGACACTCTAAAAGATGTGACAACTGCAACCTCAGACTTAAAATAGAAAACGGACTTTTCTGTGTATGTTGAATTTTGAAAAGTAATTTAAATATATCTCATCCTTTCCACTCGGCTGTGGCCCGCAGGGGATCAGTAGTTCCCAATCTTATGCAAGTGCAATCCACAGCTGGCTGCCTGAGGCCTCTGGGCAATGGCTTGTGTTTCCTCCTCCGGGCTCAGCTATAACCTTGTTCCTAGCTCTTTATATCACTTGTCTGCCTTTATTTTCTTTTTCACTGATATGTCTGTACCTCTACTGGTCACCCAGTCCCTGGAGGCCAGGTCCTCTCTTCATTGGTATAGCTGGCATGGTGCCTCCCTAGAAAATTGTATTGAACATTGAATGACTAACTGACCACTGAAATGGTACAGACCAAAGTTCTAATTAAGCCCAGCTTGGAATGGAAACCAATTCATGTACTTGAGTTTACAGTGAAATGCTGAAGAAATCAGCAGCTAGGGATTTGGAAGCTAGCTATTGATGGCTTGGGTCTCTCTCTCTCTCTCTCTCTCTCTCTCTCTAACTCTCTCTCTCTCTCTCTCTCTCTCTCTCTGCTTATTTTTAAATTATCTTCTATGTATATTTGCAGTTATAAGGTTTCCCTTTTATTATGAATAGTCTTAGGAAAATAAAAAGTGAACTATAGGAAATAGGTCTTCTGTAGTACAACTAAAATAATCAGGCTTAACTAACTAATGTTTTTTGGGGGTGTGTGTGTGTAGGTGTGTGTGTGTGTGTGTGTGTGTGTGTGTGTGTGTGTGTGTGTGTAGTGAGCTGCTTTGACTTGCCCTTAGGCTAAGCTTGTCTAAAATCTGTAAATCTTCTAAAGTTTAAAGTGTATAGCCAGAGGAGATTCTAGATTATGTAAAACCCTGATAGAAAAATGGGATACGTCTTTTTATTGCAAATAGATACTGTAACCTAGATAACTATGTTATTTATATAGATGTCAATGCACTTTGTGTAAATATGCATGTATAAACATGCACACACATTTAAAATATGTATAGTTTTTTATATACATTGGTAATAATCTCTGGAAGAGTTAAGGAAAAACAAAAAGGAAGTTTACAGATAATGGCTCAAACAAAGCTTCTAAGTTTGCACCAAATCCATTTCCACATTTACCATTTTTTCTCTGACCTAAATGAGACATATTCAAAAGCGGCCGTGCTAGGAGAGTTTATGGATTAAAGCAACATTAGAGTAATAAAGAAACCATAATGGGCTTTTAATACTTGAGTTTTTACAAACAGTTTTAGGATAGCTCCGTGGATTTTCACTATCATCAAGTGAAACATGCAGCACTTGACCCCCACAACAGGAACACCTGCTCCAAAGCGGTAAGTTTCCCTGTTGTTCAATTCAACTAACAAGCTGCTTTCAAATGACTCCTAACGTCTGTCTACGTCTGTCTCACATCAGTGAATTCCTCTTCCCGTCCACTCTTGGGGCATATTGTGCCGAGTTATTCATCAGTTACCAAGATTCTGTTTTTATTCCCCAGAGGAACCACAACATGTAAGCTAGAAGATTTTAGTAGCACAAATCTGTTATTTACTTAATGTAAGTACATCATTACATATTTAATTCACAATCCTTTGAGAAATATGTAAAGAATCATCTATCTCAAATTCTTATCCTGAATGTTACAACCTAATTTTTCCATTAGAAAATATAACCAGATCTAGCTTCAAAAGCTGATGAGGTCTTTGAAAATACTGACTAAATGACTGGAGCTTTATTACTGCAAGTTTAAGTACACAACATTGTTTGTGCAGAGAATATTGCTCAAACGATAATAAGGTTAGTTATATTGGGTTAAAAGTTAATGATCGCTTCTTCGTGCTCAAAATCTTTACCATGTAGCTTCCCATGGTGACTAGTTAAGTCCTAAAAAGGTGAAATGCAGTACACACATACTGAGTGATTCTGAAATGTAAACCACGTTCCTTAATATTAATGCAGCTTGAGTGACACCAGTTCTGTATGTCTGTGATTCGTATAGCTGAGCTGTTCCCCTTTCCCAGAATGATGTACTGTCACTGTCCTATTCATTTGGAATGTTGTATTCATAAGGGTTTTGTGACTAGACATCACCGTAAATCAATGTTATTGGACCATATTTTCAAATAAAACATTTGCAGTC
Organism: Ctenodactylus gundi; assembly: GCA_004027205.1. Classification (NCBI taxonomy): domain Eukaryota; kingdom Metazoa; phylum Chordata; class Mammalia; order Rodentia; family Ctenodactylidae; genus Ctenodactylus; species Ctenodactylus gundi. Next base: position 283,335 of record PVKB01000021.1, read on the forward strand.
AGTACGTTCCCTATGCGGAGTGTGACTCTTGCATGAAGGTCAAATGAAGTCGAGACCAACCTATGGATTAGTTTATTGAAGGGTATAATGAAACCAAGTATTTTCAGAATAACTTAATTACCGGTTTAATGTGTTATGGTTCACTTTAGGATCCCTAATAGTCTTAAAAGCCGTACTAGACCTGGTAGAGAGGTAACATTAGCGGGATAGATAACCACTTGAGGTTGTCGTTCCTGAGGAAGCGCAGGAAATATTGGAACACTGCTGGGTTATATTAAGACTTTAGAAAGTATGTGGTAATACTAACAGTGTCACAGTTTACTTAAAAACAAGTGTGGCTTGTTTATGATCTCTTACTACTCCCTGAATTTACATTCATGTTTGATACACAGAAATAAATCCTCCGTAGTAGAATCCACTGATCATGCCTTTTTTTTTCATGTCAGGAAATCTGTCAGGTTTAAATAACCAGTCTCTGTTGGGCTTTCACAGGAGTTTGGTTTGATAGATGTCACAAGTAGCAGGTCACGGCTACCAGATATTCATTTATAGTGTTCAATAAGTTTGCCTTTCCTCATTCATGTGGCTTTAAACAAAGGTAGTATCCTCCATAACGAATGTGTCCCCAACTGAAACCTATAGTTGTATTTCAGTATACGAAATCTGAATAGCGGGAGAAAGGAGAATCAGTTCTCACGGCAGACATGCATTGTTGCGGGTTGACAAGCCGTGAATCTAGATTAATCTACCCAATTCATTTTCTATACATTAATTTAGATGATTTCACTGGGAAAAGAAAAAAAGAATTTAGCTTCTCTCCAATTAACCCAGGATTTCTTCCCACTTCTGAATGGCTGGGATCACTGCCACATGCCACCAAATTGGGCTAGAGTGCACGTCTTTCCCTATTTCTAGACAACAGCTAGAATATTATACGAAAGAATCATAACTTTCCTCATTTGAGTGCTTGCTTCTTTATGTCGGTAGGTGATTCTCAAGATCTCAGAAAAAGTTACACTGTAACAAATAAGCAAGCAAACTACAATCAAGAAATTTCTCGCTATCATACTGAAAGGTTGTCCTTAATAATAAAATACATTACCTGCACAAGTTAATAAAGGTACAGTAATTTGGCAGGAAAAATAAATTAGTGTTGCAATGTGTTACAGGTAGGCTAATTTATCTTAAACACAAGCCCATATTTTACACTAGGATGACATCCATCCATTTTATATTCCAGTACAGCACTTAGTACAGGGAGTGCCGTGGTCATTCATCACCTGCTTCCAAATCTTACTTCCCAATTATGCTTCTCGGAGGCTCAGCCAAGAGAGGCAGTAGCACTAGACATCGACGCTTTAATTAAAGAGTAATAAATATGACTGCTCTGGTGGAGGTAACTCTGTGTACTAAGGTAAATTTGATGAAGACATGATATTAATTAACATTTGCTGGCCATAAATTGTTACTGATCTTAAGGTTACTGGATTATGTGAAACAGTTTAATCACCTCCTTTCGAGAACTATTTTCAGGAGTGTGATGCGGGCTAGAGTGGAAGAAAAGTAAACCAAGTAACAACAACAACAACAAAAAAAAAGACCCTGCTCCTGCTGTGAACAGGGAACCAATTGAAGAGGTAAAATGCAATCCTTCTAGCCGCAGGTTTCTTTTCACCATATTAAATCTCTTTATTTTATTAATTTACAATTATCATAAGGACGCCATTCTTACAGGATACTTCGTCTTAGTTCATTGCTATGCAGCGGAGCCACCTCTGGAAGGTAAAGCTCACTTTACAGATGAAGAAAGCGAAGAATAAAGAGATCTGCTCTCTTGCCTAGGGTTACATTATAAGTTAGTGGCAAAATACGTATTAAAATTCAGGTCTCTGGAGCCCCAGTGTTTTAATTAGCTTAATAATCCATGCTAACTTTCATGGTGGTTGGGGCTTAGGTTTAGGCTTTCTTCAACATTATTCCCCACACCTATGAAAAATGGCTGCCCTTCATAAGGTTAATGCGAACTCTGAGTTCCACCAATTATGCAAACACTAATCTTTGTACCTTGCCAACCTCCCGGGTGCTCAGTGCAGTGTGAGCGTGCACTTTGCTTCGTATTCACAAGAGCTTTCCCCAACTTCTCTGCACATTTTCCTTTTACACTACTAACAACAACAACAAAAAAAAAAACAAAACCATAATTGAATGTTACTACACATATAAGGAAGGTATAATTATCCCACTTTATTAATAAGGAAATTAATGTTCAGTGACCTTCCCTTGACTGTCTAGCTAGTAAGAATTAGAAAAGCAATTTAACTCAGACATATTCAAAAGACCACAATATATGATCGTCATGGGTTAGGGCAATTATTTAAAATAATTTGATGATATTAGAAAAATTGAATCTATACATGGATTTGAAAAATCTTCTATCAAAATTATTCAAACATTCAATATTTCCTCGACCCATCTTCACTTAACCTTGATTTATTCTAAATTTGATTTAGTCTTCATTCCTCTCTTAAAAAGTTATTTAATACATATTTAGGTCTTTGGTGAGGGTACAATGCTGACTAATGGAAATTATTTTAAACTATTACAATTTTAAGAGAGTCAAGATTGTTACATTGACTACCTTCAGATGGTGTGCTCAAAAATAATTTCTGTCAGGTTTCTTCATATTTGAACTGTGCACTAAAGTAAAAGCTAAATCTGCCATATTTAAGGTGTGGAAGTTACGTCCTAACAGCAGAATAAAAAGATAAATTCTTCAACAAGGATTTTACACTCAGGGAAATCAGAGAAACAATAACTAAAGGAAATAAATAAAAAATAGAGTATTTGTAGAGAGAATATAACCAAAGTAAACCGGAGACGAGATGGAAAGAAATCATTTTTTCGCATCAGATATCATAGAATGTTTCAATAAGGAGAAGCTATGAATATGGCTGAAAGGAATGAAGGGCGAGCTAAGAGGAGCTTTGGAAAGGGTGTACCAAGCAGAGGGAGTGAATGAATAGGCCCTGAGGTCTAGGTAGGCTTGGTGTGACACAGATGCCCTTCATAGGAGGGACATATTGGATTAGAATTGATCCCTTCTGCTGGATTTGAAGGGTGACAGGGAGAACTCCATTCTTATTAAGAGCATTTCATATAATCCAATGAGGAAGACAACAGCGACTTGGAAAAGACGGGTTAGCATGGAAGGTCCACTACTGTGCACTCAATTGAGCTACCTTCTGGGAGCGTAACCAACAGAACATAGCTTATGATTAAATATGGTGACACGGGAAAGAGGGTATCATTAATAACAACTCATTTTTCACAAGGAGGGGTGCTTTTTACTAAATTAGAGAAAATTATGGAGTGGGACTTGAGGGCATAATCAGGTATTCTGCTTATTGTTATTAAGCATGAGATGTTTGTAAAGTCAAGTGGGCAGTGCGATTCAGAAATCTGAAGTCATGAGAAGTGTTGATCCAATGTATTGTCTGCGATTCCTCAGCACCAAAGTTGTACGTAACTAACCCATAGGCTCTTTTTTCTTTTCTGACAGTTATTTAGAGCGCATGCTGAACATTAGGATATATAACTATTTATAAATTAAAATGCAAAGTTTTACTTGTTTAATCAATTTGCTTAGAAGCAAATAAATGGTTCTAGTCTGTCATAACAAAATTTACAAGACATAATTCTGTCAGCACTTCAACAGTTTCGCTCAAAATATCAGTAGGCCCACCCACAGATTTTGAACAGAAATATCACAAAAACATAAAAATTCTGAACTCATAATCATGGTTATCATTTAACACTTATCTGGTTTTGACTCGTTAATAACCTTTCAAAAGCTTTTCCAAGATTATGTACAACCTTGCTTTTACTGACAAGTATAAATGTCAGTTCAAATCATATGACGATAGAGAAGGTCATGACATGAAAATGTGTTGAAAGTTCCACGTCAGAACTGCCTGTTACAATTTGGAGATGGCTTTTGTTTGTCACTGGCAGTGTTTTTCAAAAGATGTATCAAATGGTATTGGGAGGGATGTGCCTTTTGCCATCAGCCTCCAAAGCCATTACTCCTGACTGTCTTCACAGTTATAATTTTTACCTGGTTTTTGAAGTTATAGTATCCTATTTACCTGAGATGGATACTGTAACATCCGGTATTTATCTTTATGTTAAGCATTGTCCATACTAGTTCTTTAGAGGAGAGGTGCGTATCATGTATTTTTCGGAATCATGCACTACTCTAGTAGTCTATGCTAAAAGGTGTTGTAAGAACCACCGCGTGGATCTCATAGTATAGTGTTCATAGAATGCTGCTGAGGGTAACAATCAGTAGACAACATTCCCTTTGTGTGGCATAGCAAAATAAGCTTTCGCAATGATTGAATTATATTGTTCTTCGTGTTAGTTCCACTTTTGTCCGATGCTGTTTTAAAAACTGATTACACCTTGTAGTTTTCACTGATATGCTAATTTAGGTCAGGGATGACCAGGAAGAGTGAGCAGACACATGCTGGCGCAACCCTTTTGACCTTCATACTTTTACCCTCTCCTCTAGATAACTGTGGATAGAAATTGTATGTAGAAAATTTTCTGTTGTAATCAGAAACCCAAATTAGTTGATCTTAAGGAAGGGAGGTGGGAGGTGACTAAATCATCGAAGTTACATAAATCTGGCACCAGAAAAAGCAGAAATCAAAAATTTAGGGCAAAGTTTGGATTCTACCTGGGAGATATTGTCTTGTCTGTTTTTGGTTTGTAGACTGATAACAAAACACAGATGGTCTTAGGGGGCAGGAGTAGCCAATAGCAAGATCTAGAGATCTCTATTATGTTGCTGCAGGAAGTTAAATTTGATCAAAATTAAACAAAGTTAAAAGTGCATAGAATTGAGAAATTAACAAATTCTAAGGCTGATTGTTTGATTTTTATTTTATATAACCTGAGCAGAATTCTAGTCACATTAGGTCACAATGTGTAACTCTAGAGAATTTAATTAATATAAGTATTGTTGTAAGCTGTTAAGTATGGTCATTTGTTAGGAAAAAAATAAAGTCCTATGGCTACGTCAAGAACTATGAACAATCTTAAAATCTTGCAGATAAGACTTAGCACACTTGCCCATAGAGACAGAAGAGTCCTGGATTAGAAAATAAATAAATAAATAAATAAAGAGCCGTATCTGCAACCAAAAAGGAACCAAAGCTTATGCCAAAACCTATTTCTCATAGGGCAGTGCAGAGAGGGTCAGGTAATCTCTGTGCACATACACTGGGTTCTGCTATAGGAAAGGAACTTCCTATGTAGAAAACAAAGCTTTTCTCCCGGTCAGCAAGCCTGCCTGACCTTTGCCCCAGAATGAAACATTAACTTTAATAAAGTGGATAGTATAAAAATGTGCTCTTTGCTTCTGACAAAGGCACTATCTCTATCTCTCATGACCTCTTACTTTATGAACGTTATCATTGGTGAGTATAAGAGATTGAGAATTATCTCCCAATATCTCATATCTACACTTTCCTGTTTGGACAGACACAGGTATTGTTAGTGATAAAATGTACATTCCTGAAAAATTACAGTACAGTGAAAAATGTTTATCTGTAGGATTCTGAAGGTGGGTATCTCCAAAACATAAGACTTCCAGTGTCAAAGGAAGCAGATTCACCTTTCTAGATCAAAATTACAATGTGCCCCTATTATGCATATATAAATGTACAACACTGTAGAATTTAGTCTTTTTTCTTACTTTGAATCACACACTTTGATTTTTCTCTTTCTTCTTTCACTATGACAAATTCGCATTGTGTTTTTCTCTTTTTAAATCCTTCTATAAATGAAAATTATCATCAGTCCAAATCAGCTAAAACAGAATAATTTCATGATTGTAAATTTCTAAAGCATATTCATTTATACTTGCCATTACATAGAATAGACATTCATGATATTGCCTTTACTTGACTAGATGAATGTTGTGTTTCTAGTGGCCACAAAGATTTTCTTATAGAGTGAAGTGTGTTATAAGGTTAAGACTTTTAGTGTTGTAAAGTTAAGACTCTGGAGAATATTAGACATTTTTAATATCACCCTGGCCAACTGAAAATCTCAAATGACCCTGGGATCTGACTATGTCTCATATTCGCACAAGTAGTCTGAAGAAGAGGCAGGTTCTTTTCATGCTAACTGGACAAATTCAATTTTCAAGTCCACTAACTTAACTTAATCCATGGCAAAAGGTGAAATGAGTCCATATACTTTGATTAGGAAGGGATAGGTGCTAGGGGCTAAGTCCACGTTTGAGTGGCTGCTGAGCCTGGGGCGAGGGGGGGCGGGGATGGGGCAGAGGCCAGCGTGCAGCCTACAGGAGGCTACCAAAACCCAGCAGAGCGCTTCTAAGACTCTGTCACAGGGCAAGAGACGGAGGCACAGATATCACAAGAAGTGCCAACAACGCAAGCCGCTATGCCAAATTTTTGACCCTTACAGCCCTTTTCTTACCTTGTTTTCTATTCTCTTGTAATAGAAAGCAAGAGGTTATAGTGAGTTAACCTAACCTTTTGGTGAAAACAGGATTTGAAAGATGGAAAAAGCAGTGGCAATGAGTGGAATAAGCTGCTGGTAGTAAAATAGACCTAGAAAGAAAGAAAGGGAGGGAACAAAAAAGAAAGAAAGAAGAAAAACACCTAAAACACAGAAAGTATGGGTTGGAGTTTATGAGACAATATTTGGCTTCTGTGTGAATTTGCCTAGTTCAGGACTTCTAACTACTCACCGAGAGCAACCCGGTGCTGGACTGCGAAATCTGTGCCAGGAGAGAGAGCTCTTCTGGGATTCAACCTCCCACTGTGACTCCAGAGCAGCTCAGACTAACACAAAGAAAACAAATTCCCATGAAAACCTAATGAAAAGGTCACAGAAAGGAGAGGCAGAACTCATTAATTTTTTTTCAGGGCCTGAGGGTTCATTCTTTAAAATCTGTGCCATCCAGCCACGTGCAGTTGGCATGATGATTTTCTTTTGTATTAAAGCACACCCACATCAGTCCACAATACCCTGGTGCCCAGCTGCCCTCTGGCACATGCCCTGAGGTTAGCTGAGGCAGCCTTGTAAATTCAAGAAGACGTGTGTGTGTGTGTGTGTGTGTGTGTGTGTGTGTATAAGTCAGCCAATGTAGAACTGCCTTGTGACAGAGTTTTCCTTTAAATAATTCTACAATGGCTGTTTCTTATTTGAAACACAAAGGAGTTGAAACAACAGTATCTGCAATACTGCAATGTTCTTATATTTACAATGGCCACCCCATCTATGTGGCTGCTGCTCCCCTCCTCCCAAATTAGAAATTAGAAAGACAGATAACAGTCATCCCCGATGCTTATCTGTAGATTCAGAGATGGATGTAAGACAGAAAACATGGGGGGGGGGGGTGCAAAACTGGGAGAATTCAGTCTATCAATAAGTGAGTTAAATTTATTATTGAAGTCTGAAGAAAGGGAAGCATTACTCCTTACCTTATTCTGTTCTGTACTGAAAATCTTAAGACTGGGAAATAGAATTGAAGGAACTTGTAGCAGTCTTTCCAGAATATTCCACGGAGGAGAGCAAAATCATTTTTCTTTTTCATGTAACACAAATAATCTTTCCTGTTAAAATAAAACTCAGTACTTCTTAACAAATAGTAATGTGCTAATAAATTTTTATAAGATATATATATATATATATATATATATATATATATATATATATATATTAATATGCTAATACTAATGTGTTTTCTACAAGGAACACAAAAATATGCAATTAGTGAGGTACAGATGAATTAAAAGCATTTTAGGAAATATTCTATTTATTAGTGGTGGTAAAAACTCTTAAATATGTTACTAAAATTTGTGTTTACAATACGGGGAAATATATATGCACCATCCTCATAAAAATGTTGTTTTAAAATGTTATGTAAGCATGATTTGCAAGTACAGTTACTGTGGTTATTCTTATTTTGTTTTTGTTGTTGTTAACAGAATTGCCTCTGGCTTACTGAAGGTTCTATTGGAAAAGCCAAGTGTAGACACAGTGTAAGGAATGTATGTAGCTCACATCTGCAAAACCTTGAGATTGAGGTTTGATTTCACCTATTTCACCCACTAACAGTGCAAAAAAAATTCTCAAATTCGCCTAGGAGTTGAGTTTCTTTGATATCCATCACTTTTGACTTTTATATAAAACATTCCCAATATAACTCTTGGTAATTCACTTGGAAGATGTGTGTTCAGATTAGATAATTAAAATTTTAATTTGAAAATAAGCCATGTCCAGTTTTAGAAGCCTGGGGAACTGAAGCAGGAAGATCTCAAATTCGGGCCTAGACTGGCAGCCTAGCAACTTAGCAAATCCTTGTCTCAAAATTAAAAATAAAACTAAGCCAGAGATGGTAGCTGCCCAGTACAAAGGACCTGTATGCTGAGAAGGAGAGACAGAGACGGAGACAAAAAAAATAAAGAAAGGAAGGAAGGAAGGAAGGAAAGAAGGAGAAAAACGAAAGAAAGAAAGAAAGAAAGAAAGAAAGAAAGAAAGAAAGAAAGAAAGAAAGAAAGAACTACTATAAGAATTTTATAGTAGTATTTTGCTCTTCTGAATGACATCAAAAAATGGACACATTTATAATAAGCAATTTGTAAAATAGTTCGTCCAAAGTGGGAGGCTTTTTGAAAAACAGCTACTTCCTAACTCATTGTTAAAATGTTCGAATTATGAAATATATTATGACAGTTTTAAGTTCATAATCATAAAATATGTAAGTTATTTTTCTGGGTCTGAAAGATTTCCCCTCACAATATTTGCTTTTAGAAACATTTTGAGATCATTTCTGTGTCCACCTTAAGACTCTACATACCTAATACATTGATACTACCAAAGGGGATAGGATCTTTCTACCTGCACTTCTACTTTTAGCATGTGGCAAGTGTCCCAGATTGTGACTTGAGATGGGTCATATTTTCTTCACGCATCTCAATTAAATCATCTTGTAATTCCTGAGGTGTTCATAGTCAAATCATGTTGACATTCTAATTTTGTAAATATTTTTAATTGAGAGAAAAGATAGTAATTTGATATGTCCTCTACCTAAAATTTTCTAATATTAATATCTTACAAAATTATGGCACATTTATTAGAACTAAGGAAGTTAAAATTGATACAGTATTACCAACTGAACCACAAATTTGGCATAGATCATGTGAAATAGTTTACATTCTTTATCTGTTCCGAGATCCAGTCATTTGTTGTTACAATTATTTTTAGTTTTTCATTTTTTAAATAATTATGAAAATTTTGAAGTGAAATGTGCAGGTATTTTGAAGATACCATCAGGATTTGAGTTGCCTGATGGCTTCTCTTGTGTCTTCAGAATACCAGAGACAAACTTTCACTTTTATCAATCATAATCCATATCAATGTAACTTATTGTTGGTTATTAACCATGATTGATCAACTGGGTACAGTGGTATATATATATATATATATATATATATATATTTACAATAAAACTGCCATTTTTCCTGTTTATTTTTGGGAATAGTCATTACTCCATTTACTCACTGACCCCTATGAAATACAAATTTTTTTGGTAATATTTTGAGCTTTTTCTAAGGCATTTCTAAACTTTCTTTAGCACTCCAGAAAGGTACTGTTTGCACGTTAGACAGTGAGCTTTCCACAACTCATCCTTGACTACCTTGTGAAATTTAGGAGGCAATATATTCTGAGATACAACCTGTAGGCATTCTCCTGCTCACGGTAAAAATGTAGCCGAAAACCAGTAGATTGTCCACGGCATTGACAGACAAATGAGAGCAGAAGTTACACCCCAACATCTTGATTATCCTGTCATTTCCTTACTTTGCAACTGGAATTTTAAAAAGACAGAATATTATGGAAGAGAAATGAGACAGACGAAGACAAAAATGATACTCATATTTAATCGTCAAAGTTCTGAAAAGGAATCTTCCCAGAACTCCTTCAAGGAAAGACTTATTTGAGATATAACTTTAACACTACATGGGATTATACTTTGTAAACTTATTATGAAATCATTATAGGCCCCGAGAACCCAAAAAAGTAGACAAAATCTTCTGCAATCGAGAATTAATAGAATCTCACGTTAGATAGTAGGTTGAATCATGTCCTTGTCATTTTCCCATGACTGGAAAATATCCAACACTCATGACTTAACTCAGAGGTTTATTTTAGTCCCTTGTTTCTGATGTCTCAGTCCTTGTGTGACTGGCCGGCCGTGGCTGAAGGGTGCAGTTGAGCGAAGTGGAGAACAGCTACTCATCATCTCTCCGTGGTCGGGAAGGAGAATGCATCTTCTCAGGTCAGGCCTCCACGGATTGATCCTTCCAACCAGGTCCCAGCACTTAACAGCATATAAAACCATCCATGACTGAATCCAGCGAAGTGAGTAGAACAGCCCCGTGATCCAGTCATTTTCCAAGCACATCAGATTTTTCAGAGAACTTTTTAGATTCAACTTTTAACACAGTATACACCGATAGAAAAGAAATAGGATTTCTTGCCACTGACAGTGCAGTGTGTCTCTCAGGAATAGTTACAGATACTCTCATAGTGGGAGGTTCTGCCTTAGGCACACATACCAAGATCCTCCCAGGCTGTAAAAACTCCAGGAGGGTCCAAGATCAAGGAAGAAAGATCAGGTGTTTGTGCCTATTGGAGTTTCTTATTGGCAGATTGAAAAAAAGAGGTGGGATAGCGGCAGCTGCACTCACAAATTGCTCTGGATACTGCTGTGAATGCGAGAGGTACACAGCTCTGTGAAAATATTGGGCTATACCAAAATCTGTGAGGTGACATCTTGAAAGGACTGGCAACCAAATGACACTCAGGAATACTTCTAGCTGCAATGGTAATGAATCAATCAAAACAGCACACTCCTGCATTGCACTGCACCAGGAGAAGCTCAGACAGGAACTGAGGTCTTTCCTTCCTGTGTGGTTGCAAAAGAGAAAACACTGCAGTGTCCTGTGAGCCCTGGGGTGCATCCCAGTAGAGGCACAGTGCGTGCACACGGGAGATCTGACTGCAGCTGATTGACATAAAAGTGATACTTTCCACATTGGAAATCCCTGAAATTCTGATGAACACAGTGAACAGATGAACATCAGTAGCTCTAATGCACAGTCTCTGTTCTCCTGATTATGACCTTGGAGATCTGGAACAAAGATAGTGGCTTGGTTCCTGGCTACTGATGCCTCTAGGTATGTGGACTATTGGCCCATCCTCCAGATCTGACTGCAGATGGCACCAGTGGCAAACTCCACACACTCTTCTGATTCTCCAGTTCCCTCACTCCCAGGTACAGAAGAGTTTAAGGGTAGTTGGCGGGAATGTATGCAATCACTGGCTGACCCACCCAGGTTTCCAGGCAGTGCTGATACTGTCAAATTCGTAAAATAAAAGTTTCAATATGAAAGGACATATAGACACGAGTGAAACTATAACAAGGATTTCGATGCCCAGGATCACAATACACAGGTCAGCCAGACCAAACAACAAAAACCAACCAACCAATAAGTATCAAAATTAATCTACACCATAGAACAATTTAACAGATATCTAAGGAGTGTTTCATCTAACAATAGCAGAATATGCATTTTTTTGTTTCAGCAGCCCATGGAATAAAATGCATTTCATGCTACAAACCATGTCTGAAAAATGCAAATGAATTAAAACAAGCTCTTGCACTCTATCATAGAATGAAACTAGAAATAACCAGAAGGAGAAAGCATAGAAAATATACAGACACATGCAGACAAAATAATGCAGTCTTGAATGATCAGGCATCAGACTGACAGAGACATTTTAAAATCCCAAGAATCAAATTACAACTGAATTCAAAGTGTCAGAATCTGAGAGACAAAATGAAAGTAAAGAATTTTTTTTCTCAGCCCAGGCTGATCCTGAACTCACTATGGAGCCAGACTGGTCTTGGACTCACACACAGCAATCCTACTAACTCAGCCTTAACATTTGACTTAGCACTTGCTAAGCAAATGCTTTAATGAAAGTACTTTTAAAAGGGAAGGTTATAGTTATGAATGCTTAAACTAAGAAACTAAAACAAATCTCTAAAAAAATTACCTATGATAAATCTCAAGACCTAGAAGAACAAAAATAATCCCAACCCTATATTACTAGTTGGAAGCAAAATACAAAGATAAGAGCCAAGATTAGCAAATTTGAGGCTGCAAATATAAAGAATCAGTTAATTAGGGCTGGTTCCCTCATTGGATAATTGCAACTGATGAATAGCCAAATTTACCAAAAGAGACAGAGTTCCCACATAAATAAAGTTAGAAATAAAAAAGGAGAAATTAGAACCAACATCCCTGAAATACACTGATTACTACTTTGAAAACTTATATTCTAATAAATTGAAGAATTTCATAGAAGTAGATTAACTTCTAGATACACATGACTTGACAAAATTGAACCCAAAATACAAAAAAATTGAAAATTTAATACTAATCATTGAAATTGATGGAATAATCAAAACTTTAAAAATTAAGAGAAGCCCATGACCCAATGGATTCATCAATGAATTTTGCCAGAATTTTAGAGAACTAGTCAATGATCTTTAAATTTTTTAATATAACTGAATGAGAAGAAATATTTTCAAACTCATTCAATGAAGTCAAAATTACTTTAACAATAAACTGGGCAAAAATCCAACACAGAAAGAGAACTACTGGCAATAGTCTTGATAAATATAAGCTAAAAAAGTCCTCAATAAGGTGTTTGTACACAGAATGCAACAACTTGTTAAAAGATAAAAACACATGACATGGCCATGTCAGCTTCATCACAGGGATAAAAAAAATATTGGTTCAATGTATATGTAAATTAATAAATTAATAAACTTACCTACCTCCCTATGAATCAGCACAAATAAGGAGGTGAAATCTGTTGTCTATAATGAATATAACAGAATTTATGCAAAACAAATTGGAGAGCAACTTGAAATTGAAAACAAGAATCCCTGTTCCTGGAGAGGCAGATACATATCATTAAAAAAGGTCACATGGCAAAACGTGATCTACAGATTTAATATAAATCCTATGAAAATAACATCCTCAGAGAAATAGAAAAGAAAATCTAAAGTTTTTATCTAATTAAAAGAGAATCAGAATAACCAAAGCAATTTTGAGCGAAAAGACCAAAGCAGAAGGCATTTCAATCCCAAGTTTCACATTATACTACAGAAATATGGAAACAAAGTCAGCATAACCCTGACAAAAAGAAAAAAAAACATAAACATGTAGACCAGTGAAATAGGACAGAAGATACTGATACAATCTCAGAAGACTTCAAACACTTTATTTTTTAAAAGATCCAGATATATATGTTGAAGAAAAAAATGGCCTTTTAAACAAATTGTATTAGTTACTTTCTTGCTACTGGGACGAAGTACCCAACATTCACAACTTTGCACTAAAATCCAATCAAAAGGATCAAAGACCCAGTATACAATGAGAAACTTTGAACTGTGAAACGTAACATGGAACAAGTCCCTGAAAACATAGACATGGGCAAGAACTTCCTAGCCCTAGATATAATATCAAGAATCAACAAATAGAATTATATCCAAGTAAAAATTTCTGCACACCAAAGGGAGCAATCAACAGAGCTAAAAAGGCAAAAAAAAAAAAAAAAAAAAAACGGAAAAGGAATACATTTTCCCAAGAGCTACTGCTTTTATTGATATAAATTTTTGATATACATTAACTCACATTAAACTTGAATCATTAGTGCACATACTCAACTTGTCAGCCTCATGGAAAAGAAATATATTTTTGCCAGCTAGTCTTCTGATAGAGTTATAACATCTAGGATTATTAAGGACTAAAAAATATTAAGCCCACAAAGGGAATACTCCTCATTAGCTATGAGGAAAATGGAAATAACATAGATACCTCATCATTTCACCAATACAATGGCTACATTGCAGACGTGGAAAGAAGCAGATACTGATGGAAATGGGGGCGGAACAAGTTTTTAATATTGAGGGGACTGTAGACTAGTATGTTCACTAGGAAGATCACAATGGAACTTGCTTTAAAAAAAAACTGCAATGGAAATTCCACTCGACCCAGCCGTGCCTTTCCTGAGTCTCATTCAGGAAGACTTGAAAATGACATCATATAGTGATGCATACTTTCCCATGTTCCTAGCAGCACGACTCGCAGCAGCTACATTTCGAATCCAGTCCAGTTGCTCAAGACTATGTAGTATATATACATGGGCTACTATCCAGCCACAAAGAAGAATGAAATCATGATATGCATAGGGAAATAAATGGAATCTGATAGCATAACATTACGTAATTTAGTCAGACACAGAAAGTTAAGTATGGCATAGTTTTTCTTCTATGCGAAACCAAAAATGAAAGTAAGCAAGGCAGTAAAACATGGAAGTGATAGTAGAAAACTAAAATGTAGACTTTCAGGAGATGGGGCAGGGAATTGAAGGACGGGGGATATAAGAAAGGTGCTAAATAGAGTGAATGTGATCAAGATATGTAGCTGCCAAATACCCTTTCCTCAAAACAAACGTAAGTAGTTTGTATTACAAACACGCTGCTAAAAATAAACTACAGAAAGAAGTGAACGAGAGTTCTTAACAGGAGTCTTGTGAACTGTTGCTCCTGTCAGGTTTGTAGCTCTCACGCAAATCTGGCAGTATTTCCACATTACACAAACATAAATTCTGCCTCAGTGGCACATGCTACATGAGGAACAAATGTGTGCAGGAGACTAAAACCGCGCATCATGGTTTTGGAAACAAAAGACACAATCCATTTGGCTGTGGCTTGCGTATGCATTTTCTAACACTAAATGGAAATGCAGGTCTATCTCTAAGGAACAGAGACACAATTAATTTTGAGGAGTGTATGTTTAAGTGACAGACACCAAAGTTTCAATTGTACTTCAATTTGCTATTCACGAGCTCCATACTATTGCTGAATTTGTTGAGTACATGAGCCTCATTTGACTGATTTCCTTTCTTTCTTTTCTTTGAGTATGAATGCTCTACAGATTCAAGAACATGTTAATAACATACAACTTAGGAATCGGCATGTCTACATACCACATTTGACCATTATCTACTTCCCTCTTTCCCTTTCCATCTGCTTCCCACTCTCAGGGTCTCTGGTCTTTCCTCACAATCTGTCTCCATTCTCTGGCTCTCTCTTTTATGGTAGGATCTTTACATTAATGTATTTATGGTAATTTCATAGGAGAACCACCAATTGCTACTCAGTATTTTGAGTCTGGCTCATTGCACTGAGCATTATTGACTCAAGGTGGCTACATTTTCTTCCAAATGCTTCATATCTGTCTTTTTAAAAGCTATACACTATTCCATTGTGTCTAAATACCACATTTTCATTATCCATTCGTCTGTTGATAGGAATATAGGTTATTACAAGGATTTAGCTATCACGAAATGTGCTGTTGTAAATATGAATGTGTGTGTGTCTTTGTGATATAAAAAGTTTAGTTCTTTTAAGAATATGCCCAGTAGAGATGAGGCTGGGTCAAACGAGCCTATCCTTGGCTTTCTAGGGCCTCTCCACACTTCTTTATACACTGCCTGAACCAGATTGCAGTCCCACAAACACTGCAGAAGCATTCCTTTTTCTCCACACATTTTTGTGTTGAATTATAAAGTGAGTCATTCTCACCAGAGCAAGACTGAATCTCAACATTATGTTCATTTGCACCTCTCTGATGGCCAAAGATGTTTAACACTTTCTCACGTGCTGTTGACCTTTTGTATTTCCTCGTCTGAGAAGTTTCTTTTCATTTCAGTTACATATTTTTAATGGGATAATTTACTATGAGTGGCTTTATTTCTTGAGTTGTTTATATATTCCAAATATCAATCCTCTGCTTGAGGCATCAGTGGTAATTTATTTTCTCCCATTCTAAATAATGTTGTTCATTTATGGGATTACTGCAAAAATGCAAAAAGACCTCATATGCCAGCTACTAAGTACATCACACGAAATTCAATAAGCCAAAGTCAGCGGCCACTCTCATTGTGTGGATGTGATGGTGATGACTATGTTTCTGGGTATCTGTCTACATCCTGAAATTATAAGATAGAATCCCAAATTGGTGAAACCGTGAGCTGAAAGAGACGAGGGAAAATAGACATGGTGTGTAGAGGAAAAAAAGTTCAATTAAGACAGAGAATTCCCATCAGGATTATCACCACAAAAAGAAAATGCAAGTTACGAGAAGAAAACAGAATGTGGGCTGAAGAAGTTGATAGTTGGTACAGATACTGGGGAGTTTTCTTGAGTAGTAATGAGATTCAAATATGAAAAAACCTTTATTTCAAAGTGAACGCAACTATAATTATTTTATCTTATATATTTTTCTTTATTAAATCTATTAAACAGGTCTCAATAAATATAATAGTGTACTGCATGCCAAATATAACTTTTTTCTGTGTACTGGAGAAGATTTCAACATTTTTTCCCCTGGTTACCCAAGCATGAGTAATTAGAAATAAATTTGTAAGGGAGGACTTTACTATTAAATTAAAGTATAAACTTTTCTTATCTTTATTATTATTACTAGATAAAGAGTTGTCATTTCCAAATGAATACTGGAAGGTAGTTAATTTCATTTTATGCTCAAGGCTACACACTTTAAAATTTGTAGGTCTATTTCAGGCCTCATTTAACTATTAAGAAATTTGCACTATTTCTTTTGCTTTCCAAATGGCTGTGATGTTGCAATATAAATAGAGAAATGGGGAATTAAAAAAGGAAAAAAAACCTTAAATTTTCATTACAGTAATACTTTCCCCTCATCAAAGGACTTTAGAAATTCCCCCACTGTATCTGTAATGCCAGATAACTAATTTCTCTGCCTAAACTGGATACACAGATTTGCTGACACAACATTACCCGATGTTTCAAGATCTTCAAGAATGTTAATAAAACACTATTTCTTGTGGGAACTTCAAATATTTTTCCCAGGAAAGATTAGAGATCAGTGTTTATCTCAAAATATTAAGGTAATTAGTGCCGGGTGAATTAAAAATAGAAAGTGCAACGTTCACACTGGTCCAGATAAATACTGAAGTCCGGAGGCTGCTTGCTTCTACTTTGTCAAAACCATGGAAATCCTTGTGTTTGCAGAATTGAATTGCAAGCCGGAGTTGGGGGAAGGGCTGTCTCGCGAGATTGGAGAGCGTCAGGTCCCTGGTTGGACTGGAAATCTTCCCTGCGTGGCCATTCCCTGCTTTTAGAGGGTCCTCTGGTTCAGCTCGAAAAGAGATGAAAAAAACTCAGAAATGCTATCTATGATCCAAGGGGCAAAATCGAGCTTTCAAAACTCTTCATAAATACTTGTTGTGGACTTTTGAGGCACTTTGTCCAACATTCCCTTGTTATTTCTTGCGAAGACCTGGAAAGAGGGTAACGGAGAGAGGCTCACCTGCTCTGCCTCCCCTTTCCCCCACCGCGGTCCCCGAGTGGGGACCCCCTCAGCAGTCCGTCCATGCTTGCCTCAGCTCAGGGGGTTCGGGACAAGGTGGGAAACGGGCCTGGAGACGGCGGTGGCAGCTTGAGCAGATTGTGGCACATCACTTCGCGTGCTATTTTATCCCCCGATGTTACATATTTCTGGTGCCTATGAGAAATCAGCTAAGGGCAGAGGGAGAGAAAGCTGGCGTAGCAAATGGTCTTCTCGCCGGTTTTCATCAAGCAGCCACATGAGCAGAGAGCTGCCTCTCCTCGCATTCTGCTCCTACTGTCTTGAGTCCATTCCTGAAGCTCAGCCAGCTCCCAGCTGGTGGCATGCTACAACGCTGTCATGTCATCAGCCCAGTCAAGATGTTCCAGCCTTTGTGTATGTGTTCAAAAAAAAAAAAAGAAAAAGAAAAAACCTTGCCAGCTTGGCAGTTTTCCCATAGATTGAATGGAATAACCTCTCTCTCTCTCTCTCTCTCTCTCTCTCTCTCTCTCTCTCCTCCCCCCACCTTCTCTTTTAAGAAAAAATAGTCTCTCTTTACCGAAGAGTGACCAGGTTTTTTTTTTAAGATATTGCTCAGTAAACAGAATTCAGGTCAAATTAGTCACGATGAAGAGTCATTCAGATTTACATATTCAGTGACTCTTACATGGTTATTCAAATTTTAATACGAAGCACAATATTCCAAAATTCTCCCTGCAAGGAACATCTGATATCACACTAGTCAACTTTAGTATTTCCTAAATATGTTTTATTTCTTCACTATTCTGAGAAACCATACTTCTTAACAGTTTGCATGTTCATATCGGGGTGCATGTGTGTGCGTGTGTGTGTGTGTGTGTGTGTGTGTGTGTGTGTGTGTCTTTTACAAAAGCACTCTTGCTTGCAAAGTTCAAAATGTTACCAGTAGAATACTTGGTAGTAAAGTGTCAAGAGAAGGAAGTGCTTTTATTCCTAAACAATAGTTAAGATGGGTTGAGACAAGCTTTGGTTTCGTAGAAGAAAAAAAATGTAGATATTTATAACAATTTGAACATATGGTCTGAGCAGAAGCAGAAAAGGCACTTTTTAAACTTGGTGTCAGATCGCATCACATTATGTTGATTTATACAGCATACTGTGGTAACTGCAGATTTTTAATAAATGGACCTGCTTCACCTTCTCAACCACGAAAATTTTTAAGGTGCAAAGTCTGGTGACTGACGTCTTAGGACCCCAGTTTCCTTCTGTTACCATTTTCAGGAAACACACACACACACACACACACACACACACACACACACACACTCACCCTTTCATGGGTGAGTTAGGAAAGATATAACAAAAATAAGATTTTAGCACCAAAAAATGTGTTTTTGCATCAAGTGGAGGAATGGAGTTGTTTTATGTAGGTTGGGAACAGAAATCTGGCAATTGGAGAGAGGCAGAGCAGCTTTTTGGTTGGGAGTTTTAGGAAAGGGGTGAGGTAAATGAGGGTCTGATCGCGGTGCCATATGCCCCAGCGGGTGCTCAGCCAACGTCCTGATGTGCCCTATTCTCTTCCTACGTGGAATCCCAGGAGAGAAAGCTGCTCTTGTTTTTGAAATACCTTTCCTCTATAATGCCCAAGCTATGTTTCTAAGATGGAAAAAAAGAAATCAAAGTCTGTTTTTTTTTTTCAGAAGTAGGAATGTGCATCTTAAGTAGGTCAGAGTAAACTTTCATACACAGTCTCAATTTTTGAAAAATTGAATATAAAAACTATGACTTTCTGAATAGTATTTGAATTTTCTCTTCCTCTGCTTTATTTAGAGATTGTCAAAACTATATTATGTTTAATTAAAAGAATATCTTTTAAGCACAATAATGAAATGCACACATCTTTAAATAAAAAAGACTTCAAACAGTGATAACCCATTTACCTAGAGGACTGCCAAAAAGTGTAAAAATATAAAAAGATACAAGAGAAAAACATTAAAAACACCCAAAAGAATATCAAGCCATAATGTGTACGAATTAATCGGTGAATTTTATTTGCAAATAAATGGGAGATAGTGACAGTAAAGACAAGAGGGGTTTGTCTGTTATTTTCAAAATTTGGCAAAAAAATTAAGTGAGAAATATTTACAGACTAGATGAATTAATGTATATTGCGTTGTTTAAAAAAATGGAAAATAGCAGTTTTACTATTCTTTTGAAGGATAGAGGTTGGCACAGAAAACTACAGGGACCAACTCACAGCTTGTAAGGGGAGCAAGAAGAAACATTGCTACGGCTTCTTCCTGAGAAGGCTCTGACCTTGCCTGAGTCCTTCACTTCCCTTGGGTCCTGCCTCACTTGGCTTCTGTCTGCAGTGCCTCGATCAGCCCACCAGACACTGCCGTGTGAATTCCCCACTGCCAGCTTCTCCATGAGTGGAATATGTGAAATCTTCTGAAATTGGGACCTAAAATAAAACTTGCCTCTCTCAATTTGTGGATGTTAGCTATTATGTTCCAACAACAATTAAGTAACAAAGATAGTCTTAAACAAAGCTAGGCCTAGTGTCAATAAGTCTGGCAACCCCTGGATTGCACTGTAGTTCAACTCAATGAACTAGTGAGTTTATTGGGAATATGAAAAGTGGGGGTGAGTCAAAAGGCAGACACAACACCCCAAGTCCCCCCTGTCAAGGTGAAGGCTCACTAAACTGCTTACTGCCTCCAAGGACCCACCTTCCTGGTCAGCTACTGCTCTCTGTCAGGACTCACCTCTCTCCTCCGTGCACTTTCCTAGAGCATCTGTGGCCTTAAATACCCACGGCAGGCACAACATTCCAGTGCAGGCCGCAGCGTGTGTGCCACATAATGGAGGGCATGTGCCACCAACTGCAGAGTCTGCGCCAGGAGCTGGAGGGTGGTGGAACAGAGTTTCACCTGTGGATCACCTAAAGGCCACGTGTCCACCCCGGGGTAGTGGGCTCCACCTAGCTGTTCTTGCCGGGTACACCGCGAGTTGTTTATTCCCCAGATCTCCTTCCTCTAGGAAGAAATGTACCAACTTGGAAGACTCTGCCACATAACAACAGGTGTTTTGTAAATATTTTAATCAAAATAATTGTGGGATTCGTGTATGAAAACTACTATTTTATGTAAAGCCTGCACACAACTATGTGCTTCTTAATATTAATTTAAAACATCTAATCTTATAAAGCTGCCATATACAGAAGGAAATAAAAGGATCTCAGTTTTTTAATACAGTATAAAGTTGTATGCTAAATATGTCATGTAGTAATATATCTAAAATATGTCATGTAGTAAAATATCAAATAAAATTGTATAACATCCATCAGAAAAATTAACGTAGACATGCATGTCAGCACCATTTATATTAAAGAACATTTTTGCCTTTTAAACTTAGATTTTCTTGCATAGAAAATTTTGTTACTCAGTTTAAAATGACATGATCGTTTGTATTAGTTGTTCAACAATTTTCAGTATTGAACCAAAATCTACATATATATGTACATATTATGAAATATTTTATATATATGAAACATATATATCTCTTTGACAACAAAACAAAAAATTACTTTCAATTTATTAGTGTTGTCTCCTTGATAGGATTCAGAAGAAAACATGATTCGAATTCAGACAGCTTGTCTTAATGTTTCCAGAGTCTTTCAGAAAGGACTGTGTAATAAAATTTAGTCTTCAAGGAATGATCTACTGATACACTGTATTCCCAGGAAAATAGTTCAGATTAAGTAAAAGAAAAAAAAATGAAATGAAACTTCAACGTCTCTCATTTTTTTGTAGATTATTACGTTGACCATTGATCATTTTATGTTCATTATTTGGCATTGAAGCGAGTAAAGAGTTAAGTGAGATTCATGATAAATTACTTTTTACAATTAATCAACCTTAGTAAACATCACACCATAAATCAGGGGATCTTCAATTTCTCCATTCTGTGGAAAATGTGTCAAACGTAAGGCTCGAAAGGCAGTGTTACTTAAAATCATCAAAAGATATAAAAGATTTTTGAAAATGTTTTGTAAGAAATGATTAAAAATGATTCATTTTCTATAACAATGTTTATAAATCTGTATTAGATAATCTCTAGAGAGTCGGAATTTTTCATGAATCTATTACTTCTTGTACTTTCAGGCATCACGGTGTCATTTCCATTCAATGTAAATTATTGAGGGAGAAGTAATCATAGATGAAGCCTCTGAAAAATCCATCCAGTTGTTACAATTAACTTGATTGTCAGTCTATATTATTCACATAAGAAGAAAACTTGCCACTTTGTGACTAGTTTGTCAATGATGAATGACACTTGAGTTTGCACACCGAACTACAAAGGTTACATGATTTTTTTTTTCCTTCATTGCATACCTAACTTTGGTTTCATTAAGCATTTTATGAGTAACAAAATTAAAAAAAAAAATCTCCAGCCCTAATCTAAGAGAGCATAGTAAGTGAGGGACAATGTATTAGGTATAACAATTATCTCTATGGCTTTATATTTATGTCACATGACGAGCAAGGCCAGTTCTCTCACTTTCTAAAATCTGCATTGGATTGGATTGCACACTTCTTAAAATTAAGTTACACAATAGCAACAATGTTAGCCTCTAATATATAGAAGGTAGAAATTTCCAAGTGACTTCCAACTTTCCATATGTAATAAAAAATGAACAGATGTCTACAAGAAAGTTTTTATCTCAACTGTCACTGTAGTCTTGATGAAACTCAGGAGAGCTTTCACCATCTCATCAAGATACCATCGTGTTCAGAGTATTGTGTGACAACTTTCTTTGTATCCCTGCAATGACAAAAGCACATCAGCTTGTATTTAAATAAAAAAAATAGATTGTCCTTTTTTCTGCATGTAATATCTTTGGCATCAAAATTCCAAGTCTGTTAGGAAGATTTCATCTGTCTCAGAGGGACAGGCCTGTAATCTCAGCACTTTGAGAGGCTGAGACAGCTTGGGCAACTGACCAACTTAGTGAGATCTTGTCTCAAAGTCAAAACTAGAAATGGGCTGGAGATGCAGCTTAGTGTGAATGATATGGGTCATATATCCAATAACCCCTTTTTAAAAAGAAGGAAAACAACAGAAAGGAAGAAAGAAAGAAAGAAAGAAAGAAAGAAAGAAAGAAAGAAAGAAAGGGAAAGGAAAGAAAGAAATTTTACCCTCCCTCTCCTCTGATTTAATAGATCAAACCATTTGTTATATTCTGTTAATCTACCTGTTTATTGGTCCCAAGTAGGCAGTTCTTTTGCTCTGTTGGTGGACTGACAGTCTTTTGAGGCCTTGGGCTGGGATGTCCCAGCTTGCTCCTTCACATGGCCTGGCAGTTGATGCTGACTCTGGCTGCGTGCTTATCTGGGGTTGAAGACAACACTTAGTTGACTTCCACATGGCCCTTGTACTTGCCTTGGGTTTCTTAGAGCTTGGAAGCTAGACCACAGGAGGCACCAAAATTGAAGCGATTCATTGAAAGGGAAGAGGCAGAAGCCACCATTCCTCTTAAATCCTAGTGTCATTCAATTTCAAGTCCGTAACGTCAGCCACATGTTATTGGTCAAAGCAGCCACAAACCTGAGCAAGGAGACAGGAAATAATTTCATTTCTTAAAATGAGAACTTAACATTTCAATACAGTCAGGGGAGGGATTTGAGAACCACCTTTGAAGACTGTCACATGCTCATGTACTAATGTCTTAACCTTCCACTTACCAACATTTCTGTAGCTCATTTTGTCAGCTTATAATAGAGAAAAAATGAATTGGATCAATTTTGCTAAACATTTACCAAGTGACAGGTACAACTGGACTTGAGAATATAGCCTCATGAGACTGTTTATGTTGATGACAAAAAAAGACATGACTTAAGAATCCAAGTGATTATAGCTAGAATTTTTACTCTCCTATATGTTGGAAAAGGAAAACCAACTCACCTTCTTAGTCACATCTTCTGTTTCCAGAATTGTCTCGAAGGCTTCACAATTCTTCAGAATTCTCTTGACGTATTCCCAGCTTCTTCTTGTGCCGTTATATTCTTATATTTGTACCAAGTTACATATTAGCGTTTCTTTTTCTTACTTATATCTACATCAGGGATCTCAGTACCGAAGCTATTGACCGGCACTGGTTCATAGCCTGTTAGGAACCAGGCCGTGTTACAGAACATAAACTGAGGTTGAACCAGAGAAGCTTCAACTGTATTACAGCCACTCCCATTGCTCATAATATCATCTGTTATAGTTTGGAGCTCCGATGTCCTCCCACAGCCTCATGTATTCCGAAGGTCAATTGGCTGTTGTAGAGTAATGTACACATTTCATGTCGGTTGAGAGGTGGTGTCTGATTGGGTGGGAAGACTAGTAAGGATAAGGCCAGGAAGGATATATTCTTGTCCCAGATTCTCTCCAAACCCTTTTCTTTATAGTGTCATGACCAACAATTCTGGTACCTTTGCCAGCTCACCACAAACCAAGCAGAGACCTCTGAAATATGAGCTAACATAAGCCTTTCCTCTTGTGAGTGGCAGGTATCAGAAATTATGTTCCAGAAAAAGGAAATGACTCAGACACCTTCCACGCTCTGCCTTCTGTCACCTCCCAATGGGACAACCCACTGGCAAAAAAAAAAAGCTCAGATTCTATTGGATCCCACTGATTGTGGCGAGCTGGGTGATCATTTCATTATATATTACAATGAAACAATAAGAAAAATAGTAAAAAATAAGAGGTCCTGAATCACCTTGAGACCATCCTTCATGGCCTCATCCATGGGACAATTGTCTTCCACAAGCCCAGTTCTTGGTGCCACAATGATTGGAGACCACTGACCTATGTGGCGTAAAAGGCTAAATCATCAAAGTTGTTCCATCCAGACATAAAGTCTTTCCCAAGATAAATAGCAATTTTTAGTTAATGAAGTACACCTGTTTATAGCACATGCTTTGGCCATTTTATTTTGAGCTCCCAGTTTCACTGTGCAGTTGTTTACATGCATAAAGTACAAAAATTGAATAAAAAATTCTCTCACTGATCTTAGGCAGAAATAGTGATATAAAAATCAGGGGACAGTTTTATTAGTTTTGTTACTACTCAATTTATTTCCTCAATGAGAAACACTCACCCCTTTTTGGGCCAATATTTTTCTAGAAACTGAGCCTACGTTTTCTAATGCCACCTTCAAATGTGTTGTTTCATTATCTCCAAGAACAAACTTCAAGAAAAATCTACATATTGGAATTACAGCTAAACTCGCCAGAGAACAGCCCTTGCCCCACTGAGACCAAGTGAGTCCTGCCCTTAAAACTGACCTGTGGTGACCTTGGACAGCTGCAGCATGTAGAGCTCTGCATTACCCATCCTTGGATGAGACCCAAAAAGAACACCAAGGGCTTTGAGACTTTAAACTGGGGAAATGCCACCTCTGGCTGCTCAAGGAAGGTGGTAACTTTGTCCATTTTTCTCTTCCATAATTATTTTTAAAGATTTAAAATCAGCCTACTATAATATACAGATTGCAAAAATTGTCATGTGTGGTGCTAGAATGGGGTCAGGGGTGATAATTAATATCTGAAAATCTCTCTCCAGATCAGGAATGGAAGATGGCTAAAGATTAATTCTCAAACTTATTTTATTTTCTTGTGAAACAACTCTGACACAAAATAGCTACAAGCAGCCACATAACTTACTCCACAGTGAATTTCCTTTTCAGTTGCATTCACTGTTTTTCAATGCTTATGAGGTCTCCTGAAGTACATGTTTTAAATTTTAATATACTAAATTTTATAACTTCTTTTTCTTTTGGGTTCACATTTTGTATTTTCTAAAGTCAAATCTTCTCATGACTTGAAGCCATAAAGATACTCTTCTATATTTTCTCCTGAAGATTTTTTAAAGTTTACTTCTTGTTTTATATCTCTGAAATTATATAAATTCATTTGTGCTTCTATTCTCATGAAAGGGTACTTTTTTATCTACAAAAAGTAACCAATTTCTAAAAGCTAATGTATTAAATGATTAGTATATTACTATTCTCGTTCGTAAAGAGCTAAAGGGACTGAAAATTTAAGATAATTTATCCATGCTGGATATAAATTATCCAGATAATTTTGTAATTGGAAGAAAATCAATTAGCAAGAAATATTTGAAAGGAAAGCAAATGGACATATGGCTTTATTAAACAGCTAAACAAGAGTCTTCTGTGAATCTTAAGAAGTCATATAAAACGTGCTGGGGGTGTTAGGAGAACGCATGTTTTACAGTGAATTATTTTCTAGAACACAGAACATGTGGATGGACTGTGGGTAACAACATTGTAGGGTACGCAAGTTCTTAGCTATTGCTGCTCTCTGGTTCAGCTTTTATGAGGCTCATTAAAACTCAACATTGGCACTTTTGATCAAGGTTCTGTTATATCAAAAGTTTTCAATGCCTGAGTCTGTTTCTAGATTTAGTTAGTTTATGTGTCACCATTATCCCCTCCTGATTATTATAGTGTTCCAGTTATTTTTAAAATCTCGAGTGATGAGACCATCTCGTTTCTTCTTTTCATATTATTGTGACTTCTCTGGATTTCTTTTATTAAAGTTCAAAAAAACTTACATATGGCTTTTCGTGGCTTTACATAAATTTATAGATAGAATTTGAAAACCTTGAGGATTTTCTCACGTTCTGTATATTAAATTGCTTTGTTTTTATACCTACTTTTGTTGTCATATATTTTACTAAATTGCCAGCACAATTTCTTTTTTCTCATTGGTAATAAAATCTGGTAATACAATAGATATTACATGGATATTTTAATTAGCTATATTTTCTTACTTTGTACTAGATTCCGCTTTAATTAAGAATGCATTCGTGATTACAGAGGTAATACTTGTTAATTTTCGTAGTTTTGTATAAAGGGAAAACAGTAATGAAGAAAATATCAAATTATTGTCAGTAATATATGTTTTCTTTATATATTTACTTCATAATATTTTATATGATATGAATGTGGTCATATGATATGCATAATTTTATAGTCTATTCTCCTAATATCAAAAAAAATTAAACTGACCTCTACCACACCAGTATTTAGGTTTGTGATGATCACTTCCGGGCATTTGAGTTGTGTTTAATTTTTGATTATCATCAATAACATACTGTCGCAATTTCTGTATAATAAACCTTACTACCAGTACTTAACTGTTCAGGATGCAGTCAAGAAACTATGGTTTCTCCTGATTTTGCTAACAGTATTTTAGCATACAATAGCCACATTCACTTGTTTATTTTTATCTAAGACAATGTGTATTCTCCAACAACAGAGTTGCAAGATGAAATGAAGTCTATGTGGACAGCAAAAACCTAAAATAATGCTATTTGGCTTTATGTTTCGAATGATTTCTGACTCTTAACTTAGGTAAAGTCCTAGGCATGACATTTCCTAGGTTAGCGTTCTACATAATCTTATAAAATCTAATGGACTCTATATTTTCTTTGTGAAGTTCTGGTGTTCGTAATAATACTGTATGTAAGCATATCTCAATCACAATAATTAGAATTGAATATTAAATTTTAAACTTTTAACATCTTTTACTTTGCTCCCATGTAGATTTTTCAAAAACCATTATACTGGCAATGTATGCATGTTGAAAAATAAGCTCCTGTTTAATTTCATCTAGAGACATCTTGATATTTTAAAATCACAATGGTGACTTCTGCCTGCCCTTCCACACACACGTGTGCTCCTTGGGTGCAACAGTGGAATCACTGTGACTTCAGGTGAGGCATGAAATATTTGACTGCAGCCAAGGGGATAATTATTCATGAGAAAACTAAGGGTGTTTGAGTATCACCCTTCCATTGTATACCCACACAAATTTACTGGGATATTGTAGTGAGCACCAGGAAGTTTTTGTCTTTTCTATCTCGAGAGAGATTGTCTATACCTGTGTATTATCTTTCTCCCTAAAAATATGTATTTTATTTTCTGTAGAAAAGAGTAAAGATGAATGTTTGATTCTTTTTCTGGATGTGTCCTGTCAAATGCTAAATCCCTAAGATGTTTGTATTTATATGTACACATATGATAATTTTACTTATTTTCAAATGAAACACCTAAGTGAGGGAAAGTTATATGTTTCTTCCAATAGTAATTTTAGTAATTCAATTGTACTCTAGATGTCTTATGCAATAAAATTGTTGACAAAATCATGTTTGTGTTTTGCAATACATAATAACCAGGATATTCTTTAGAGATTAAAATGAATCACAAAGATAAGTTAATTATTTCTACTTTAACAACTTTTTTTCATCTTATAGCATATCTCAATTGATAATTTCCTTGAGCATTTTTCCCCATTATTTTTATTAATATGCATATGTAATACATAGTGTTTACAATAAATTTGGGTATTTCGTGCACATATGTATCATATCGACTTTACAATCCCTTCCCATTTTTGACCCTCCCACCCCCTCCCTATCTCTTCCCCCAACTCCGGCTATCACTTCATGTGGTTCTATAGAATGTCTGTGTTCTGGGTTTTCCAAGTCAGAGAAACTATATAGTACTTAACATATCAATCTTCCACACCTAAATCATTTCATTTAAGTCACCACCCTAATTCAGCTTCCTATTTCTCGAATGGGTCGCAGTACTCAAATCTTGGTGCCCCTTCTCTGATTCCAACCAATCCCTTTATTGGGATATTTACCAAAAATTTTTTTCCTTTATATTTTGCTATATCTTTGTTGCTATACTTAAACCTGGCCTTATCCACCAGTTCACACTAGAAAATAACTAAAAGCATTTAGTTCAAAAGACTAGTAAATTTGGGAAAGAAGAAACAAAAAGTTAAATTTCAAATGCCTTAGAGGAAATACTGAAAGGTACATATTTGTACATTCACGGGGTTATCTTTACATCAATCAGTTTTCTTAGGATAAAGATTTAAATTCATTTAATGTAGCAATGTGATATAGTTTTAACTTTGTTTTATTGCAGTAATTCATTTATTAGGTCACTGATGAAAATTTATCCTTGAGCTTTTTATTGTTATATTGTATTTAATTAAATTCTTAAATGATTAAATGTTTTACTATTTTGAAGAAGTCTTTCTATCGATGAGCCTGGGTTCAGAGTGAGAGAGGATTATTGAATTCTTTCTAGAGACGATAAAGGATCATTGGCATTTGACCACCTGCTTTTTGTCACAAAAGCAAGTAAATTCTTTTGGCAACTTGTCTGAGTTTCATCCATGGTAATTATTCATAAAATGTTTTTCATAATACAGATGTTTAGTGGGGAGAAGAGGACACATTGAAGGAAGAGAGCGCTTCTATGTGTGTGTTCCGAAGAGGGGACGAGGCAAGGACAAATGGGATTCAGATACAATGAAAATTCTCATTTGAACTGGTACCAAGACTCCCTATAACATGAAGCTACCTCCAGACAGTACTATCCTTCTTCCTGTCCATTTCTACCAAGGATCAAAGAAAAGGTAATGTTTACTCATTGTATTTATGTCATCTTTGCTCAAGACAAAAGATTAAATGGTGTTCATCTGAAAAATGTGGGAAATGGCCCAACAAGAGTCATGGCTCTGAGTTGGGAGGAGCACTCTGCCTCAGTGGCCAGGGGAAGGACTGGGTTTTGATTCTACTGAATATCTTCCATATCGTGGTGTTTCAAACTAGGAAGGGAAATCATTCTTGTCAGAATTCCACATCTACCTGGTTATTCATTTACTCAAATGTCCTTAGTCCCGTGACAGAAACAGCTGAACAATCATCTCATGATCTACACTATTTACAGATTCCTCAGATAGGTTTTATGTATTCAGAAAATAAATGATAATGACTCTTTTCTGCAGCCTCCTTTGTTTTGAAACGTAGGCTTCGAACTTATGTTATAAAATTGTGAAATCTTTACGTGTATTCCATTTTTATAATTTGTCAATTTATACTATGCGTTATGTACAGAGCACATATGGAATACACTGATATTGAGCACTTCTCAGTGGAAGAGTCTGCTACTGTTCACTCAAATGACAGAGCTGTGAATTCTCATTCAATTTTCTAAGCCCAGTTCCTCAGCTGTAAAATGCTGGTAAAATTTTAGTCAAGAAGCCTATGCTAGTTCATCTTGTTAATCTGGCTGTTTAAGAACCTGGTGGAATCGTGGCAGTGCTAGACTCACCAATGGGTTCATCCATTGACGTTCATAGCCCAATGGACTGTCAGAGGAGGGGACTGGATGGAAGAGGAGTGACACTGGGCATGTGTCCAGGGAGGGTATATCTCTGACTGGTGCTCTTTTGTCTTTGGTTAACTGACAACCATGAAGCAATTAGCTTTACTGCACCATGCTTTTCTACGGTTGTGCTCCTGCCTTGGAGTTGGCCAACTTGGAACTGAACTCTCCAAAACCATGAGCCCAATTAACCTCCCGTGTATTTGCAGACATTATTCATTTTGTTCCAGTGAGAGGAAAACCGACCAGTACAGGAACTTTGTGCATCAGTCACCTTCTTGGTATTGAGATACAATCCAGAAACGCGTGGCTTAAGGAAGGAAAGTTTTTCTTTAGCTCACCGTTTTAGGAAGTCTCAGTTCATTAACGGGCAGCTGGCAAAGGCGAGAAGGGTCTATTGGAGAGCAGCTGCTCATGACATCATGAAAGCTAAGAGCAGGGTGTGGGAAGAAGCTGAATCAAGACCATCCCCTCCCAGGCCATCCTCATAATCTCCCTCTCCCAAGCATGTGACACGCATAGATAATCCACAGTATGCAAATATCTGAGGCTCTGGAGTCATTTCAGATCTAAAATATAATAATATGAATAACACAACACTTTATTTTAAAGTTTCTAAATAGTTTTTGCTACTGACAAACAACTTGTGCACCGCATTTATTTGTACTTCTCCCTCAAATGTGCAGCCCCACAGCTGTCATTCATTTGAGGTCATACCTAGGCATAAATACTTCACAAAGAAGAAGCAGAATCTGTAGTGCACTTTTTCCCATCAGTGTTTTAATCTGAAGAATAAGTGTTATCACAGGATGGACGCCACTAGTTTGATCTTTGTTATGAAATTTGACTTTGTCAAATATTATCTTCTTTGCCTTGGGATTCTTAAGAGACCAGTTACTTCTTATCCATTATCCTTGAAAAAAAATCAATCATAAGTAGAATTTCTGTGAGCTTTACTTGTAGAAACGAAATTAGAAGAACTATCTCCAGAATGAACAAGAATATTCCCTGAAGGAAAAAAAAATCATGGTTAATAAGTTTGGTCTGCAGTGGGGAGTTTTCTATTTTACTAGTTGTAAGTCAAGAATACATAAAATATCTGATCTGTGGGAGCACCGTGGCTTTCTGTGATTAAAAAAAAAAATCCTCACTTTAGCGTCAGTGATTTCTTTTGTATAACTACTGTTGTCATGACTGATTTATAGCTGACCCTTGAACACGGAGCTGTGAATCAACGAGCAGGGTTGCCTCTCTCCAGCCATTGCCAGCAGCTCCAACCCACCAGCAGACTTATATGCACTGCTGCCCTTCAAAGCAGACAAATGAAACTCGACCCAAAACGAGTTCCAGTGCCATTGTTACTCTACATTTTATGTTATGTTTTCTTTTTAGATATTATTCTATCTTTTAATATCTCCAGTATTATGAAGAGAGTTTCTTTAATAATTTAAATAAGGTACAAAGAAAACCATTTCCTCAGTGGCTTCTTTAACACTCAAAGTTATCTTATCAAAAGTCTCAAAGTGGTGATCTCACTTCTACCCATTTCAAAGTACTAAAGAAGGGCTGGAGAAATGGCACAATGGTTAAAGTACTTGCCTAGCAATTCCAAGACTCTGAGTTTGATTTTCCAGCACCGCATAAATTTGGCATGGTGGTGCATACCTCTAATCCTAGCACTAGGGAGGCTGAGGTAGGAAGATTACCATGGCCTGAAGGCTAGCCTGGTCTACACAGTGAGTTCAGAAGTAGCCTGGGATACAGAGAAAGAACCTGTCTCAAAATAAATAAACGAATATATAAATAATAAAAATAAAGTAAAATATCAAAGGAAAACTTGGCAACTTACTGCAAGGGTGTCTGAGACACTGTCCTTTGCCAAGAGATTGGTATTTTCATTACATCTTTTCATATTCTGGACAGAGCTCCACAATTAGACTCAGTTTTGTGAGAAACAGTGGCCTACTAGTAAAGACAGAATGTTCCAGGTGTAATTTGACCCCTCTTCAGATTTTCCATCCCTTTTTGTGCTTTTCTGTCCTCTCCTTTCATTCTCTTACCATTTTCTGTCTCCTTCCTTCACTTTTCTCTTCTGTTTCCCACTTTTATGTGTCACTCAAATGTAGTACATCTCAGAAATAACGTTTTACCCTGGATCGAATTGTAGGAAATGTTGAAATAAAAATGTACATAAATGGTATTACATGTCTGTTACAATAGAAAAGTTGTTCTCTGTGTCTGTCTGAAACTCTGACCCAAGACTAATTTGCTACAAGTTTAAACACACTATGGTTTACGGAAAAGTGACTAGCTCGAATAGCCAAGTTAATTTCATGACTTGATGTAACCTTCACTTTCACCTGCCAAGCAGACAAAACTGGTAAGATTCTAGGAAAATATGTTTATTCTAATTTTCAAACCCTTTAAGTTAAATAAGGCCATATTTTAAAACCCAGTCATTATTTTTAAAATTTGCCTTCAAATTGATTTATGCAATGATTTGAACATTCTCTATATAATTTCTTTTGTTAAAATGTTGTCTTCTTAACTTCACTGCTCTTCACATTAAGGTTCTTATTGCTTTTAATAAGAAAAATTAACTAGCTCAACTGAAGAAATTGACAAAGATGGTCTTAATTCAATCAGGTAGATATTTTCACCTCTTACTTTGAGCCTAAACCAAATGCTACTTATGCTGAGACATGCAAGGGTAGAAACAAATAGACACGTGCTGTCGTTGCCATGTGGCCTTGGGGTGAGGCTGACTCCAGCTGGAGATGCTTTCAGAATGAGTCCAGAATGTTAATGGGCTAAAAAGATGCTCTCTTGTGGGACTCAGGAGGTGAAAGGCAGGCAGCCTCTCTGAAGCATGTACCCCCCTCACCTCTTGGTTATTAAAACACTGATTCAGAGGCCACCATAAAAAGATTTTTGCGAAAGTAATTAAAGTCTCTAATCAACTGACTTGAAATTAATCAACAGGAAGATTGTGCTGGGTGATCCTGATAAATTAGCTGCGAGGCTTTATAAGCAGACACAGGCTTCCTTGTGCCCAGAGGCTTCCAAAAGCGGTTGAGTCAGCAGTTCCCCTGCCCTTCCCTGGGCATCTCCCTTCCTGATACTTGTGGATGAGAAGGTGCAGGCGGATCACACTCTGAGGCGTTCATCTTTGTCTTGCTCTTCCCTTCCTGCCTGCTACAAATTTCGGATTTTCCAAGCCAGTATCCAAAATTGCGTAAGCCAATTTCTTAAAAAAAATTCTTAAAACTCAATTTTATGCATTTTGCTTTTCCTAAGTGAACACTGGTGAACTGTCTAGAAAACAATACCTTAAAATTGGAGCTTCTGTGAGAGATTGTTGTTAAATTAGTTGTCTTTTATTGGTCATTTATAAATCTGTAGAAGTTGTCCTTTCAAGGATTAAACACTGAGAATATGAGCTTGCCTAGCAGATGACAATTATTTATTTTTCATAGAACATTATGTGAGGATGCAGATAGAGCATAAAAGGTCTGAACAAGTTTTCACGTGGAATTATTCTGAGTTCACAAGAAGTAAGACGAAACTGGAAAAATATGTTTATATATCTCAAATTAAGTAAATGTGATGGATATGCAGTATCCTTGGACAATCATTAAAAACTAGTGCATACAGATTATTTGGATCAGAATCATTAGAAGATCTAATCTATAGCATGGTGGATGTAATAGTTCCATGTTAGTTTTGTCACAGAAAATTGTTTGCTAGTCAGCTAATGTGTTGTTTTTCATAAAAGGAAAACTTAGGTCTGTGACATCATCTTCCTTAGCCCATGAGATTCACAAGGTATAATCAAAAGGTAGCTTCAAATCAGAGAAGAGGAAGGCAAGTTTGTTTCAGAGTTGTATTGAGAGCATCCTTTTTTGAGGGAACAATGAAAGAGAAGTATGTAAGAGCAAAGAATCTCCTTTTATATTTGATCCTTGTATTATGAAAATGAGTTAAGAGCCATTAAATAGTAGAATGCATTCGTATTTCAACAATCTCCAGGTAGGTCTTGGGTACACAAATGGTCACAAAAAAATCAGTAATCCCTGCGGTCCTTAACAACTAGTGCTGAGATCAAGTGCAAAGACCTGGTTTCTGTTATTTCTGATGATGGTGCTTAGCAATACCAATTAAAGAGACGCTGTTTGACTACCTACAGTTGTCATTATTCTAAACACCAGGGGGAATAGAAAGACAAAAAGCATAAGATGAATTTTGAGCAAAGAATAATCTAGAATTGCTTTTTTTAAAATTCACGGTCCAGAAATGTATTTTCGCGTAATCATTGTTCCCTATGTTTTTATGCAACCTTCTTGTGATAAATTGATGAGAATAGCATAATGCTTGCCTTGAACTCATTTACAGTTTGGTACATAAGGAAAATAAGTATGGATTCAGATAATGGAAAATTGGAATTGCTAATTGAAATATAATCATTATTAACATACAGATTAACACAATAATAACATTATCTCTAGTTGTTTTACGATAGTTAACAATTGACTATCCAAGAGTAATTTTAAATGTATCAGGGAATTTCATTTGCTACTTGTATATTTTCTTCAAAACCAACTGAATTGAATTCATTTTTACTATTATTCTATGGAATCATTTTGAATTTTGTGTTGGTCAGTTCTTTTCGAGGCCAAAAAAAAAAAAAAAATAGCTGGCAAGGTGGACCATGCTTGTAATCTCAGTACTGGAGAGTCTGAGGCAGAAGGATTACTGTGAGTTTAAGGCCACCTTGGATAGCCTAAAATACAGAGTGAGATCCTTTCTTCTCTCCCAAAACCTTTGAAATACACAACTTAAAAGGGAAAATATTTATGTTGGCTGGTTGTTTGAGAGGATTTAATATATAACTGACTAGTTCCAAAACAGAAACTTCATCCTGGAAGAAGGACATAGTCAAGTGAAACTGCACACTTCCAGTTTTACAGGAAGAAGAGGGCAGCAGAAGAGCTGGAAAAAGTGATACATTCCTCCAACAAGAATCCAGCTTCTAACTTCCCGTTGAGCTATAAATTCGTCAATGGATTAGAACATTAGAACGTTGAGGAATCCCACCTCTGAATATGCTAGACTTCTGAGAGACACTCTGTTCTGTTCAGTAAACCATAGCACCTTTCATAAATGGAACCACAAAAAAGTACATTCAGAAAGCACAGCTGCTGGATTTAGGACAAAACCTGAAATGACTAACAAAAATTTTAGTTTTAATGAGATTATTGAATCTTCTCCTTTGTTTTTAAATCAGCTTAGCAAGAATCTACTGCTTGTGGTATCTGATCATACCTGACACATGATCCGTTTCCTCCATTTATACGATGGCACAGGTGAACTCTGATCTACTTGTCATTCCTTCAGCAAAAATCTTGTTAGATTAGTTTACCCAGAATCCCCCTCAGCAGACGTGTTGCCTCTGAATATTCCGTCCACTAACTTCTGTTCTTCTCTCTGGCTACGCATTCTCACCACGCTATGTTTGGGAAAAGTCCACTCTCTGTTAGCCGATAGAAGATCCCGCCGCAGTGGTCCCTATAGTCAGTGTGATGTTTCTGCGTAAATTCTTTCCCACATGCATTCACAAGTATCAATAAAGAATTTTAACATAGCACATACTTTACAAGACGCTCTGTGTCATAGCCTTTGCCTCTCAGCAGCACCTGTCCCGCGGGTGCTCAATTCTTGGTACACTGGCGTCTTTCAGCTTCCTTGCATCCATTGAACAAGCCCCATGTGACACCAGTGCACAGTCCCCTTTTCGCTCCATTACCTTAGCAGAAAGTTCTCTATTTCCTCAGTTCTTTTTAAAACTTACAAGCAAGTGAGGATTTTTTTTTTTTACAGGAAATGAGTCTTCAATCTTCACCCTACCAGTATCTCCTGATGACCATTTACTAATGAATACCAGCATGTTTAAAAAAGCCTATGACTTAATCTTTTGGTTTGCCTAATAATGTGCTTTGGGTATTTTATTTTTAAAATTTTCCTCCTGATTGATAAGTACCTTTCTTACTATGTTCACCTATATAAGTTATTTATCAGTTTATACACTTGAAACTGGCTTGTCTACCTTTCTGTTCCAGGCTCAGGAAATTGTCACTGTTTGTAACTTGTTTTTTTTTTTAAATACAGTGATTTCTTTTGGCAAAAGTACTGCAGATATTAATTTATTTATATTAAAAATACTAAATTATGATTATAAAATCTGTTGTAAAATGTTTCTGGACTATATTTTGTCTTATTCAACCCACGGAAAAATTTAAAAATTAAAGCAGAAGAAAAATTTGCCATTCTTCTGTTTTCTCTGTACTTACATTTAATGTTATTGTCATGGTGAGGATGATTTCATTAATAGTACTAGGTACATTTATTCATTATGTTCCAGTCTTATTTTAAAGAGAAATAAATAAATGCTTATTTGTGTATAAGTTGTTTTGTTATTACTGCTGTATCGATCTAACTCCCAGCTGCATTTTAAGCTCATGGAAGAATTAATTTCTTTAAAATATTACATGGTCATCTAATTAATTTTCAAATAATCAAGTCAAATATGCATTCCATTGGCAGCCTGACCTTGAGTGAAGTGTACAAACGTTACAGTCAGCCATACTTTCAGCTCACTGGTATCAAGGAGTCGTCTTCTAAATCATTATAACCCTGAATCTGATATAGTGTCATGCACAAAGAAAAATCATTGTTTGTTGAATAAATAACATAATTGGGATCCCATTATAGGTTCACAATTTATGAGTCATGAAAAGTGACCAAATTATTTCTCTAATTATATATTTTCACAGGAAAATATAAATAATGATAACTTATTTTTGAAGTCTTTGAACCATCACATTAAATAATTTAGACATGAGGCCTGAAATATGGTAGGCCAGCTCAAAATAGTGGTTATTGTCATTTAATTCCATACTCAATTGTTTGATTGGGTCCCTCAAAATATTTTAGAGGATCTCATAAAGTTTAAGTTGAGTTACACAGTAATGAAAAAGGATCTAGACAAAATTTGGCATAAATAGGGATTTCAAAAGAGAGTT
Organism: Ctenodactylus gundi; assembly: GCA_004027205.1. Lineage (NCBI taxonomy): Eukaryota > Metazoa > Chordata > Mammalia > Rodentia > Ctenodactylidae > Ctenodactylus > Ctenodactylus gundi. Next base: position 320,213 of record PVKB01000021.1, read on the forward strand.
GTACATTTATTTTTATGTGCCCAATTGAAATTGAAACTATGAAAAAGAAGCCTTAGAGAAACTTGTTCTAGGGAAATGGTGATTTGCATTATTTCTACTTTATATTTTTGTCTTTGAGATAGAGATTCACTCTGTAGTCTAGACTAGTCCTGGAATCACTACTTAGTCTAGGCTGGCCTCAAATTTATGAAAATCTTCCTGTTTCAGCCTCCCAGGTGCTGGGATTACAGGCACACACCACCATGCCCAGCCTCTGCTTTGTAATTCTTGCTCATAATTTGAACTGCTTGCACAAATACTTTGACGATTTCATTGATTTCTTCTGCAATTTGCCATGTTGATTTAATCTTGACAATTGATTTTACCTTATGTAAATGTATCTGGTAACTATAACACAGGACAAATCAAAATAATACATGAAAAGTAGTTTCTGAATGAAGCAGCTATAAAAATATACGTTTACTGTTTTAATTGCAAGACTCACAGTTGATGTAACAACTATATTATAGAGACAACAGAACTGCTCGCTATATTTATGGTCTTGTTCTTTGCAGCTGATCTTTTGGAAGAAACAACCGGGAGTTGAAATGGATGACTTCAAGGACACCCGTTTAGTCAGACAACTCATGAAGTATGATAAGTATGTTATTATTTGTATTCTCATAATACTATAGATTTGTATTGCAGAAACATTTACAAAAGATGGGCTTTTCTTTTTGTGTAAAATGGTTTTTTTTTTCAATAAATCAATTTCATATCATAATCATGCATATCTGATGTATGCCCTTTAAGGCCTTTCATAAAAATACGAATTATAATGGAGAGCCACCAGAGTTTAGAAAAATTACCCATTTTAATGCAGACAGTTTAACAATGTTTAAAAGAGAATATTAAAAGATTCGAAATATCCAAAGACAGTTTGAATATATAAAAATGTTTATTTTTCTTGTGCAGATTGATATTAACTGCCGTCAGTAAACTATTCTAAGTGTGTAGGTATTCTCAAACAAAATTGCTACTGGTATCTTTTTTGGTTTACAGTTTACAAAGGCATTTAGAAAGATTGCAACATTATGTTTACAAAGTTAAACTTAGGAATAAACTAAGTATCCTGATTCACTCTGCGAATTTTGCATATTGAATTTGGAATAAACACTCTATTGTGATGTATGAGGAATATGCACAATAAATATTTTATGACAACTCATAAAGTATGTTATTATTTGTATTTTCATAATACAATAGATTTGTATTGCAGGAACATTTACAAAAGATATGCTGTTCTTTTTGTTCAAAATGCAGAGATTTTTTCCAATAAATCAATTTTATACCACAATCATGCATACCTGATGCGTGTCCTTAAAGGCTCTTCATAAAATCAGCATTTAAACTCTTATTTAATGCAAGGAAATTTGATTTACTAGAATATGCATCCTGATTGCCATAGGAAAATGTTTACAGAGTTTTTCCAGTATTAAAATTGCATCCAATTTCCATGTGTTTAGCTGTAAAAAGAATGCAAGGTATGAAGATAAGGCTGATAGGTGAAGGTTTTGTTTTTATAGACATATGACACACTGAGAAAACTGGAATCATTAATTTTCTCCATTCATGTACAACAATTAACACTCTGCATTTCAGATGATACACCAAATGAATTATGATAATAGTAGTGAAGGTGAGTTGATATTAGTCCTAGAGTTTCACCAATCTCAGGCACCATGGGCCAGAGACATCTGTTGTTTGAAAACCATAAGTCAATGTTAAAGATGAAAAAATTATAGTCACACAGTAGTGCTTTTTCTTTGCAATCAGTTTTTATTGTATCTTTTGTGCCATTTTGAAAGAATTTGGGAACAAAGCTCTGAAATTGAACAAATTTGTGAAATTTTTATTGAGAAATCAGTAAAATTAGTCAAAGATGTATGTGTAGATATATGTGAACATATATGTGTAATTACATTTAATTTTTTAGTATTACTTTCCATCTTAAAATATTTTTGTTTCATTTCTGTTTTATTTTTGAGACAAAGTGTGTGACTACACTAATTTTCAATGAATAGTAAATCACACACATTCAAATGTTTCTCAGACAATGATAGTTACTTAAAATGTAGCCTGAAAAGGCTCTATGATAGACAGTGCCAATTTTTTATATATGTATATATGAAGGATTAGTCTACCCAAATTAAAGTATTTGTATGAATTTTTAATATTAACATTCTCAAATGTTTTATTTGAGAAATTCTAAGCTATGAGATTTTTCCTCAACAAATGATTCTGAGGATTTTTGAAAGTACATATGTACCCATTGTTGGTCCTAGACTTTGTTTACAATAGCAAAACACTGATTATTATTTGACTTGTTGGTATAGGCCATTCTCACTGGGGTGAGATGGTATCTTAGCGTTGTTTTGATTTGCACTTGTCTTATGGCTAGAGATATTGAACATCTTTTCATGTATCTATTGGCCTTTTGCATTTCTTCATGAGTGAACTGTCTCTTCAGTGAAGTGAGTCAGAAGCATAAGGTGAAACATCGAATGGTCTCTCTGATATGAGAGGTCCAGATCACAACTCCTATGGAACTTAAGATGAAAGACAAAGTGAAAGAGGGGAGTAGGGTGTGGGAGGAGGGAGAGAGGGGTGGGTAAGAGGAGGGGCAAAAGGAGAGTGGGACAGCCCTTGTCACCTTGACAAGATACATATGTGCATAAAAGGCTCAACTCCATTGTAAACCTTAAATTTTGCATGTATACATATCAATAAAAGTGGGGGGAATAGCAAAACATCATTCTCATCTTTGACAGTTTATTTCAAAATCTTAGCAAGACTTTCTTCACTTTGCTATCTATAGCATCAACAGACTAGACATTTGAACAATAGTAGCCACATTGGAACCCTGGAACATCCTTGAATTTTGAGAATCATAGGTATGCAGCTGCACAGAGCATGTTTTTTTTTTCTTAATCTCAAAATCATTTATACAAACATAGAGTTCTGTGCAGGTCTTATTAATTTATTTATAAAAATTGATCGAGTGCCTAGGATTAGAGCACACTAGGACCAGAGAGTACAAATTGTAATGGGAACAGCTTCTGGTAAGGGGGGTACGTTCTTTTTAAGGTACAAAATGCGCCTCAACAAATATTAGAGTCTAATAAGTACCTGAAAAAATTATTCATAAATGCATTGAAAGACAATAAAGGAGTCTACTGGAAATATACAATTTTCTCTAGAATTTGAGGAGAGATAATAATAAAATAAGGAATAAATGTTAGGGAAATGTCCTTGAAGGACTTAAATAAAAACATAGGTTGGCTTAATGTAAAGAAAGAGTGTATGAGTCAGCTCTCCCAGAGCCAAGATGTACTACACGGCATCAACAGATCAAAAGAGGAGCTATTTTCACAGTGCAGTCTTTGGTTGGCTGGCCAGGGACAGGAATATCATGGAAAAGGAATGTGGTGGAGCTGAGTTTTTAAATTCATGGTGAGTACAAAATAGAACAGGGAAATAGCCCTGGAGAAGAAGGAGGGGCTAGATAGAGAGTAAGGCTGTGCCTCCATGACCACTAAAATATGCTCATCGGTAGGCTTTACAGATTCCCTATGGAGAACAAGCCAATCAACAGCTGATAATAAGCTTAACTGTCGCGTTCACTGCTTAACAACTTGTTGCTCAAGCACGTCACCTTAGGCCATACTTAATCTCTATACCAGCACAATAGCAAATTTGTATTTCTGCCTATTAGGGTGCAACTATCTAACTTACAACTGAATATGCAATAATCTCTTCCCAATAGTCTACAATTTCAGTACTGCCCAAAGTTCCAAGTTTAAAATCTGCTTTGCGACTCTGAGCAAACTCTTAGCCATCAACGTCTGTAAGACCAAACCAGTCACATAGCAGAGCAAACATTGCATCCCAAAGCTCCATGTCCACATGTTCAACATCTGGCACACAAGGCAGTTACATGAGTTCCAGGAGGCTTGGGCAGCCCATACTTACAGCCTTGCAAGTTGCAACCCACAGTGCTCCTCATGTGAGCTGCCTCCATTTGCTCCATGTGGCTTTCTTGAGGAGACACTCAACTTTCTTGGCACCTCTCGCTTTCTAAGGTCTCCACCACACCTTTGGTGTCGTTCCCACAGTGTCATGCATTTTTCTCTTAGGTACGCATTGCCTGACACTCCAGGCTTTCCTTTAATATCTGGGTGAAACCCTCCATGATTCAACAACACATGCAGTCTACATGGGTGATAAAATAGAGTCCCATGGATGGTGCCAATGTTTGTGACTAGCTTAAGAGCTGGACATTTTTGGAGCTTGGTTCTAGCAGCCACTTAGTGTTTGGAAGGCACCGCAAGGTGAAATGAATTGTGGGGAGTCGATTCTCTAGGCAACACTTTTGAGCAGAAGGCCCAAGTGCTTTTTTCTTAAATGAAAATTTACCTCTGAATCTGAGATCAGTGGAGTCTTGCTGACTTCTGAAATTCCCTAAATACATCTCTTTATTTATTTATTTATTTTGCATTTCAAAATATTTGATGTCTTTTTAATGGAACGAATCTGTTCAGCAAGCACACTTTCTTAGCCCCAACTTTAAATATGTTCCCTTTTTCAGGCCAAATTTTAAGGTTTTTCAAGTATGCCTAGTCTGCTTTTTTGCTTCTGATTCTCTTTCTATATCTGACTAAAAGAAGCCAGCAGTACTTATGCCACATGGTACTGTCTTGGAAAGAGTTGAAATTGAATGGCCTTGAAATTGGATGACCTTGAAATTTCCTCCACCAGGTGATTTAGTTCATTCCTCTTAAACTCAGCCTCCCCTGGTCTCAGGACATAAGCAAACTCTAGCCAACTTTTTTGCCAAGGTGTAACAACACAGACAAATTTCAATAGAGTCCTAGTTCCCAACGGGAATCTCATGAGTCCGGTCTGTAGTCTCTATATGCCTTCCAAAATTCTGAACTTCCGTGCCCTGGATACAACTGCCTATCGGGTTTTATTCATAGCATTGTAGAGATTCAGTACCCTACATTTCCAAGTCCAGTTCCAATGGCTTCTGAACTACTTGGACAAGTATAGTCACACCATACTTATTTCCAGTCATACTTATTTCCAGTATTAGATATCCTCTTATCTGGGAAAATTAAAGCAAGGATGCCTTAATTAAGCTTAAGGTTTCAGAGCCATGGCCAGCTGGCTTAAAGGCAGGAACATCACAACAAGAGACCTTCATACCTGGGGCATTTGGGAAGGAGAAAGCAAGAAAACAGGTGAAGAGGAAAGGACAGGAAATTAGATATAGTTCCTAAAGCCACACTCCCAGACCCCCAGAGACTCTTACTAAATCCCTGGGAAACTTCCACACCAGTCAGGTTTACCATTAATCATAATCTTCAGAGAAAGTAAAATAGATTTGAAACTTTCATACCATCACTTCTCAGCCTTTTGGCTAAGATCAAGTAAGACTTTCATGCCAGTTTTTTTTTTTTCCCTATTTTATTGATACATATATACGAGCAAAATTTAAGGTTTACAATGGAGTTGAGCATTTTGTGCACATACACATCCTGTCAAGGACACAAGGGCTTTCCACTCTCTTTCTGTCCCTCCCCCCACCTTCCCCTCCTTCCCTTCTTCCCCACCCTACCCTCCTATTTCGCTCTGTTTTTTGCTTTAAGTTCCATAATAGTTGTGATCTGGGACTCTCATATCAGAGAGACCATTTGATGTTTCACCTTCTGCTTCTGACTCACTTCACTAAGCATGATGTTCTCAAGCTTCTTCCAGTTGCCCGCAAAGGCCTCCAAGCTGTTCGACTTTATTGATGCATAGTATTCCATTGTGTATAAATACCACAGCCAGTTTTTATGCTAGTAGTATAACAATGTTTGTGTTATGTAATGATAAGCAGTATGCATGAAGGGCTGGTGATTTGAAACAAACAGTAATGTGTGGTTTGCTGAAAAGGTTGGCATTTTCCCATGATTATGAAAAGATAATTAAAATTATTTTCCTGTGTAAATAATCAAATGCATATTGTCGAATTCTCACTGTAAAAGCAATGTGAAGAACAGTTTGGTGCGGATAAGTGGAGAATGAAGGAATCATTGCGAAATTGTTCTAATTCATTGGAAAGAAATGGAGTTATTCAAATGAAGAACATATCGTTGACCTGAGAGCAGGGGTGAGGTTTGATGCAGTGACTTACTGGACACAGGAACAAAGAAAATTAAAAAAGAGGAATTATATAAACTTCAGAAGACCCTACCCTAGGAAATTGATGAATTGGTAAAGTTATCTTCTATCTTAGAGAAAGATAAAGAGACGGGGTAGAGTAGAAGAAAAAAAATCGAGATATTTCATTTTCTACTAATCATCAAAAGATTATTTTTACTTAAGCAATGGTAACAAGTTCTATAGCCAGTGAGAAATTAGAGGTAGAGGTTTAGAATTGAATTTTTTATGTACAGAAAGTATTTTGAATTTCATATATATATATGAATATATATATTAGTTTATTGATCTAAGAATATTGGAAGGTCAGGACCAATGATTAATGTAATATATGAGGTTGAAAATCTATGTGTTAGAAAAAGATCACTAGGTTAAAAAAAAAAAAGCAGTATCCTGGGTCCTGAGAAAAATGCTGATCATTCTACATGTTCTATATTCAGCCTGTTGCTTCCATGCTAAAGAGGTAAAGTTTGGCAACAACAGTAACTTCCAAAAGCCTATGGCGAGATCTCCAAAACTAACTCCTTTTTCTATTTCCACACATTTCATGCATATTACCTTTTTTTCTATTTTTTACAATGTACCCTTCATAAATGTGTACTTCATTAACTCCTAATATTTGTTGAGCTTTCTTTCCTCATCATTTTCTTAGGATTGTGTATATAATATACAATATGAAATAATCACCCTCAATTTCTTTCAATCCTACCTAAAAGAGATGATCAAATTCATGAACAAAACATAAAGAATGACAAAATTCTCCCTCAGCCTCCATTCACAAGTAACTATATGCAATTATTTCAACTCCATTTGGCTCAGATCAACCCAAAAGATGGAAGACAGCAATCTGGGTCAAGAACTATTTCAGTTTAAAGAGGAAAGAATCATTTCTCTACTTGTCTGATAAATGTTTTGTTCTAACACTTGAGAAGAGCTCAAGACTTTTTAAAATGGCTGATTTCTTCACCAAGCACAAATTAAATTTCTTTTCTTTAAATAAAAGAAGTAATAGTTTCAGTTAAAAAACACATATTGTGTTTCTTTTCATCTTAGTTAGTACCATCTTGCCCTGCATATATTTTACTGTGTTAATTTTGAATGCAGATTAAAATGTCTTCTTTTTAACCTTAAAGAGAATCTTTTACTGATGATTTCCAACTTAAAATTCAACTTCAACCTAATGATCTTCTAAATATATCCATTAAAAAGTTCAATTGCATTCATCATTTAATGAATTGGTCATCCTAAAAATATTTATTAGATCTTCTGATGTGGAAGTTTTTGTCTTAAGTCTCTTGTTAGCACACCAATTTTATTTCATTGAAATGTCTTGATATTCAAAACATCACGTACTCATTTCCAGAGCAAGCAAAATATATTCTGTGTTTAAGGTGTGTTTGACAAATTGAGATACACTTTCTTTAAGAAATTGTCATGGTGAACATTTTTGAGATTTTTTTTTCAACTTTGTCAGTAACAGTTTATTAGTTGTTGATTGAACTGTAGCTTAAATTCGTTTAGTAATAGAACTGGGTTAAATCACACAGAAGAAAAGAATGCCAAGGTATCAAAATCCAAATTATCATAAAACAGCTTTATTAACAGATTTCATGAAAGCATTTCAAAGCTTATTATTCAACAAACCTATATTCATTATGCCTCTACATTGCCGATTAGCATCAGGAACCAGTCACAGTTTCCAACTACACATGGTGGCTGGTTCTGTCTTTTCTAGTAGTTACTGCAAACCACACTAGTCTTCAACATTCACATCTTTTCTCTACTTGCAGCACATTGTTAACACGGATTATCCCTGAGAGGTCACTTTCTTGTGCACAACATCCTGTCACTTGGGCAGGCAGAATGTGGCTTTTTGTGCCAACTGATGAACTGAAGAAAAAATAAAACCATAATTGAGAGGACCCTGGTAGAGAGCTTCAGGTGTGGTGTGGGCATCAGCGGCTTCTACAATTCAGAATGAGCCTCTCATTGCAGAACCAAGGTGGATTCTTCTGTGGTCAGAGTTAACATCTAGAAAAACAAACAGGAAGAACACTGCTCTGTGAGTGTGGTCATGACTGAGGCGAAAACTTGGATTTTATTTGTTCTTCTTATAATTCTAGCTATTGATTTTCACTTAAAGTCGAATAAAGTTTGTTTTAAATTTCTCAAAAATAATGTCTGTTGACAAAGGACTGAGCTAAAGGAGATTTTTAATGACAGTCTCAGAATCACAGCATTCCCCAGCCAAAGGATGAAGGTGACGGGGACAGGAGTGACGGGAGGTGCGCATCCAGTCAGGATGACTGCACATTTGTACCTCAGAGGACCGTTTTCATTAGTCTTTTCTTTCAAAATCAGGTATCTACAGAGAAGGCAATATGATTCCAACTCTACCCAGAACCTATGTAGAAGAGATAGTTATTATTTGCAAATTTGATGACAATGATTTTGTCTCATGTGTAATGCCTGTCACAGCCTTTCAAGATCTTGACTCTGTCATTGAGCTTGTTCAGTCTTTTCCTCCAGACAATTTTCTGCCGTGCCTGATACATCTCCAGTTTCCTTGTCCACACTGTGATTATGTTGGCTCAGGGGTTTGACATCATACTTGTTGCATGTTTCTAGAAAACTCCATTCAAGTTTCAGAAATTTCATTGTCTGGGTCATTCTTTGTGTGCAGTTATTCAGTGACAGATGACTCAATGTAAAGTTGGGTCCCAAATCTAAACAAATGTATTATTTTTTATTCCATTTCTTTTCTGAAAAGTGTATATGAATCTAACTCGTTAAGTCATTAATTGAGTATGTAAGGTACATTATTACTGTCTGAGTAAAACTCCAGATGTGCATACTGTGAATCTGCCAGGCTAGAACTCCACTGGAAAAAAAAGTATACTTTTATTTTCTAGCTCTACTTTTTGCAGCAATTTTTATAAATCACATTTTCAGTTTCAGTTTAATTTCTTCTTATAACTCACTCATTAAAAGTAAAATGTTCTTAGATATAAAAAAGTTGGGAGAGAACTTTTTATTTCAGTTGCTTGGAAATTCGATAGAATAATTTTTCCTAAATCACACTCTTAGGTTATTTGTCATTTTATTGTGAAAATGCTAATATTGATATATCAATTGTTATTTGTGAAACAAGTCTCATTCCTAACACGTGTACATTTTCTTCATTCTTTATGAGGTTTGAAGAAAAGAGACTTTGCAAAAGTCATCACTGTACAATGTGTCCTATTTCACCCATCAGATCTACACTTATATGCCTGTATTAAGTGTCAAATTCATCAAAGAAACTGACTGATTATTTAGCAGGGAAGTGCCTTGTTAATGGAGATAGAAATGGAAATAATGACCCATAGAATATCTACTCTCACTACCTAGTGTCTACTATAATTGCATTATTCCAAACTCATTCTTTTAATTCTCTTACCAGGGAGTCAGAAGACAGCAGAAGGAAAAAAGTAAAACAATCAAGGCAATAAAGAATATGATACAAGAAGAAATGTGAAAGACATTAAGATCAATATTTGGCTTCACACTCTAGAAGACAGACAAAAATGTGGACACATCATAGTAGCCCAAACTAGAGTAGTTACTTTGTTAGTGACATTAGGGGTTTTACAAGAAAGAATTCTCCACCACGAGTGGGTAAATCCAAAAGCCTGCACAAGTGAGGATGTTCTTGCTATACAATTTGAAGACTGGTCAAAGTTCACCAGGCACCTGATGGGTAGTGTGGGCTTTCTCAGGGTCAGGAAGAGAGATGGCCAGTAATACTAAAACAAGCATGACATGCAATGGTAAGTGCTGGAAATTATAAAAGTGTAGAAGAGCCGGATTGTATTATAAACGTGGGAGGTGTAGCAGTGCTGAAGCAGTAAGTGAGCTGAGGCTCCGATGGTGGAATACGGAGAAACCATGCCAGGATTATCCATTTAGTACTAGATGTAGTGGAAGAGAGTTCCTGAAGAGTTTTCACATAAAATCAATAATATATTTATATTTCAGTAGACCGCAGCCTTCTGTCCCTCATATAACGGTATAAAGGATAAAAAAATAATGCTGCTAAGTGGAGATGTTCAGCACTTCTTAACATTACACCAAGATAATTTGCCCTGACCCAATGAGAGCAGTGGCAGCTAAAGACGTGTGCATTAAATTTATTACATATGTAATTTCCTCATGGGCTATAAGAGGCATTTTAGAACTTAATACATTTTCCAGAATATTAGGCTGCTATGTTCTCGCTCTGAGGATTGCTCCTTAATACTGAGAGCTAATGCTGAATTTTCTATTTGCAAGATCTTAAGTTTTTTTTTCTAACATTTCATTTCATTATATCCTGAGGCAGGCTCCCACCAGGGCAGTGGCCACAGTGTTTTCTCTCAGCATCTTTCTTAGTTTGGCTCCTCCCACCTCGGTTGTTTCGTACCTGAGGCCAATTTGTTGTTCACTCCTGTAGTTAAACCAGCTGTTTGGTAATAATGTTGTTGGTTTCTCTGAATGGATATTGCAAAGCTTGGTCTTTTACATTATCATAACATTTGTAAGACATGAGCCCTAAAGTGTCTGAGAAGAATCTATATTGCGAGAGAGCAAAAAAGATTCTTTCAGTTTGAAATATTTCGTTCACATGGAAATGTAATAATAAGAAATAATGGCAGTCAATTGGTTGTGACTGAATCTATGAACATTGATCTTCAAAGTGAGTTTGAAAAAAAAATGAATGTTGATCTGTCAGGGATGAACATTTGTTTAAGTCCCAGAACAACTTGGCAGGGGGGAAAAACTGGTAAAGTCAAATTTAGCTGCTTCAGCCAAAAGGTATCTGGTATAGTAATCATTATAATTGGTGAGGACTGAAGACAGTTTCAGTGAGCAATTATGTTTTCAAACTGAATCTCACGTCTGTTGCTACATTAATAAAAGCCATACCTTACAATCACACATAACACTTCTTAGTTAGAAACAAAATCCTATTAACATTTTTTATAATATCATACTTTCTTAGAAGGAATAATAATTTGGGCCGAGAGATATTGTGTTACTCTTAAATCTTAAATGAAATAATTTTGCTCTGTGTAGCGTCTTAATATAAAAGTTGACATAGTATGTAGATTTTTATACAATTTAACAAAGATGGAATGAATTCTTTATATTTGCAGGTGCATTACTATTTTGGATTATTTTTTCTTTTTCTCCATTTTTGACTGAACATCGACACGGAATGCACTCCACTTGAGTTCATGAAGTGGTTCAGTAAGCCCTTTTCTATTATGATTCCTGAATTACTCTTAGGCACTCCGTATCTTCCAGCATACATTCCAGATGTTAAATATTATGCACACTTTCTAGCACTTACAACACTAACATCGTAGAAAAAGAGTATTATTAAATTTTATAGAGGAAATCCAAAACCAAGGCTGGATTTCTTTAACATTTATCTCTCATTTAAGTAGACCGTGTTCCATGAGTAACTTGTATTGTGAAGACATCGTAAAGCTGATATGGTTTCAATAAATTTTGTTGCAAAATTGGATCAAAGTTCTCCCACAAGTCATTTTGTGATAGATCAGATAGATCAGTAGCCACCGTCAGCATCCCTCACACCGAGCTAATAGGATTTTTGCCTGGGAGAATGGAAGCACAAGAGAAAAAGAAAAAACAAATCATTTAGATTCTAGGAGAATTTGCCTCAACTGGCGTGAGCAAATTGTAACACAATCCTTCCCCACCTTTTAAGTTTTATATTTTCAAAGAAATCCATGTGATCCATTCAAATGACTTCCACTACAATGTTTCTCCAACTTTCGGAAACATTGGACTCACTAGAGAGATGGTTAAAACACATTACTGGACCACTCCCAGAATCTATGCTTTATAAAGCCTCAGCCAAGTCCTGAAAGTGGACAGTTCTGTGAGTTCCAGAATAATATTCACGTTGCTCATCCGGAAACCAGGCATCCAGAATAAAGAATGAAGAAAAAAATGAGGCAATATATTAATTTGATCGTTAAATTATGGCTTTTTCTTGACAATGGCCATGTTGTGTTTTCCTTTGAGTTTTGTGTGTATCATTATTTTTATTTAATGGCAGACATCACAGATACATGTAAAAGAGCTGGAGGCAAGTGTGATTATGTCTGGAAATGGTCTTGTCTCTTCTGCCAGGCAGTTGGTGTTGGAGTGGATCTAGCTAGAAGATGGCCTAGTTCCGAATGCCTCATTGGTCTGATCACTTTCCACGCTGTCTGTGGTTCCCAAGTTCATAGCGGTGCCTTGTGCTCAAGCTCGGGCACCGGCTGTTTTTCCCCTCGGCCCTCATGATCTACACTCATCTTCCGCTGCTCTGAATACCCAGAACAACCACACGGGCTGTTTCTCTCCATGACTTTATTTCCCCACTAGTAGTCTGAGCTGCTTCTTACCTGGGGCTTGATATTCTGATGGCAAGGCTTAGGGAGGTTGAATTCTATTTTTCTTGCCAAGACAAGTTTATGTTGATACTGTGACCTTGGCCTTGAGAACTAGGGTTTTCTCTGTGTCATTGTACCTCCCACTTTGTGGAAGCCAATCTCTGACTAGGATCGTGGCATATTCATGCCACCCCCGCAGCCCCTCCCCCACATACTTCTGGGTTTTGTTCAGCTTTCTGTTTCTATGACAAAACTCCTGAGAGAAACAATTTCAAATGTAGACATGTTTATTTTAGATTGTAGTTTCTCAGGTTTCGGTTCATGGTCGCATGGCTCCAGTGATTTTTGGTCTAATGTAAGGTGGAGCATCATGGAAGAGAATATATGGTACAATGAAGACCTTCGTATTACGGTGGCCTAAAAGCAAGCCAGAGCCATAGGGGAAGGAGTCTGCACGTGTCTCTCAAGGGCACACTCACAGTGATCTAACTTCCTTGTGGTAGGTCCTGCCCCCTTGATGTTCTCCAGCCACTACTCAGGAGCAACATCAACTGAAGGTCAAGATTCAATATGTGAATCTTTCGTCAACTCATCATATCCTGGGGACATGGCTCAGTGATTAGAGTTCTTGCATAGCAAGTGCAAGGCCCTGAGTTCTTTTCCCAAGCATCACATAAAAATTAGACTTGGGAGGATGAGACCGGAGAATTGCCATGTGTTCCAGGTCAGCCTGAACTACATAGTGAGTAGTTCCAGCCTGGAATGCAAAGCAAGTAGTTGTCTCAAAAACAAACCAAAACCAAAACCAAAAATCTACAACTACAAAAACCTGTAACACAATACTTTTTATCATGGGTCACTAATGATTTACATTTTTTCTCACAATGCAAGCTATGTTTACTCTGAGTATTTCTTTTAACATCTTAAGCAATGTACTATCACTGTTATCTGTAATGTCAGGAGTAGTTTCCTTGGCAGTTTTAAGTTTAATAAAATTAAATAAATATTTCAAGTTTATTTAATATTTCATTTAAAAATACACGGAATTTGAAGAGTTTTAGACCATGCTTTGCTGTTGATTTTTAATTATGTTATTTCATAGTGAGAAAATACAGTTGTATGGTATTGTTTATAGAATATTCTAAGGCTTTCTTACTGGTTTGATGAGCATTTTATTTTAGTGAATTCTTTTTTTGATGAAAAAATATATTTTCAGTAGATTGATTTGTAGTTCATATTACTCTTAGACTAAGCAAATAAATCATACTATTTAATTTCTCATATTTTGTTGTATTTTCTATTGGATTTCTCATTTTTAAAAACTCTAGTATGATTTTTGATGCTTGAAATTCTTTCCAATTTTAAGTCCATATTGTAAGAGTTTATATTTCTTTATGTTACTATATTTTGCTATTCTTTTGTCTTTTTTTAGTATGCAATATTAAATTTTCTTATGTAAGTTGCCTGTAAGTTAAAATTTAATTTGTGATAGACAATTAACTACCCTGTGTACTGTGTTTGGAAACTTATTTGGAAATTACTTATTAATCTCTCATTTTCAATATTCTTTCCTCTTTTCCTTTTAAAAGTGGCCATTGTACATAATGTAGGACTAACACTTCTTAATAATTAAATTTGGATAGCTTTTCTTTTCGCAGACTTTCAACATATTTATATTTATTGTAACTGAATTACATTGGGAATAATTTTACTACCTACATTTGTGTTGTTTATTTACAACACATCGTTTTTCTTCTTGTATGTGTTTCACTCTGTGGCCAGACTATTCTTTAGGTGTGAAAATCCAGTGGTATATTTCTTCTCTTCCCTTCGCTGTTATTTATTAAAAGCTGTGAGTCTGCTTCTTTTTGATACTGTGTGAAACTAATATCTACCTAGAGATTCCATGTGAATAAGAAAAATACATTGACCTATAGTCACCAACTCAAATTCTTCACCTCTGCTTGTCCATGTGCTATCATCTGAGATTCTAGTTTTGATTTCTAATGTGTATAATTTCTTTTGTCACTATTGTGTATCTTATCAAAGGCCTTCCACGTGCTAAGTAAGCCCTTGCTGCTGCCCATATTCCACCCACACAGGTTTCTTTTCACCCACCTCTTCATCTACATTTTACTTTACTTTCATTTCTTGTTCCTATTTTTCTTTCCCTCCCCCTAAAACTTCTCCTTTCCTTGTGTCTCCTCTCCTACTGTCATTCCCCCCCTCTTTTGATAATAGTTCTACTTTATGTGAGATTGCATCTTATTATAACTTATTGAAGTTTTGCTTGATATTAATTTTGTGATAAGTAATATTAATTTTTTTCTTACAGTCCACGGTTTCCTTAAAGATTTCTTTCTTTTTAGTCTATTCATTACTTACTCCTGAAACTCTAACCAGGATACATATTGAATCTGTCCACAATTTATTTCTAAGTTACCTTCTTACATGATCAAAGATATTAATTTGTCAGATCTGTGGCTTTGTAGCTATTCCCTCCACATGAGTATTTCGAATCTGAACTCTGAACTCCTTTGATCTCTAGATGTTGGCCAACTTTCTTCTTTTTGTCTGTTCGTTTATCTTTTTCTTTCGTTGGCAACCTTTCTTCTGCTTGCCTTTATGCAATCTCCTTTAGGGACCACAGTCCCATTTGTCTTTATTTCTACATTGTATGGGCTTACCCTCCAACTACATCCTTTCGAAGCATACCACATGATTGAAATGTCCTAAGTTTATGCCCCCAATTCTTTGACAGCTTCGCTAAATCTTCCACGTTAAAAAATATTTTTCCTTAGAATTTAAAACATCATTTTAAATTTCAATTTTCAACAAGGCAGTTTAGAAGTGTGATTAAATCTTAACTGATGTGTTGTGATATGTATAGTCTATTTCTCACTTTTGAAAAATTAAAGGATCTCTTATGAATTCATTATGTTCTGAAAATTCATAAGATGGTATCAGATGTTTTCTCACTCATTAAGGCTAAAAACTATTGGCGTTGTCAATGTAAAAATTTTCTACTTCTTACCACTGGTGTTTGTGTTTCTTTTGCATTTGTGTTCTAGATCCAAATTTTAGAATCTTTTATGCTAAAACGTGTTTGTGTTCCATTACTAATTCAGTGTAATATTTATTTTGTTTTGATTATTTGTTTGCCATTTTGATCTTTTCAACAAGTTTCTATTACCATTTACTATGTTTTATAATTAAAGCCAGTGGTATAATCCATCAAGATATGGCACCCGATGGCCATTACCTTTCTAACGGGGCCTATTTTTGTCCTTTCCTTACCCTCCTTAAATTCTCTTTAATGATTCCAATACTCTTAGAATGTGATTATGTAACTCCATTTTTGCTGGAATTGCTTCTGGATTTTAGAAACTTCATAAAGCCTAAGGTTTTACCATAAAAGATGATGCAAGTTGAATCTAGAATCTCTCCCAGATCTCATGTGTGTATAAGGTGATTAGATCAAGGGGTTAACTGGATCAGTTGATTGATCTAGTGGTAATTTCAGTGCTGCTAGAAGATGATGTTGAAAGGTAGGCCCTTGGAGATGACCTTGAAAGGTATTATTCTTGCCCACAACACAGCCCTACTCTGTTTCTGCTCCCTGGCCACAATGGGATGAGCAGCAATATCTGCAACTCTTCTCCACCAGGCCATCATTGGCAGCCAATCATGGCACGACTGAGACTCGTGATCTATGGGCTAAAATGAATCTCTCCTCCTTTAAGTTGTGGGTTTCAACTGTTACGCTCCAGTGAATGAAAAGTCACTGAGACAAAAAATGAAATCCAAATTCCTTTACATACAAGAAAAGACTCCTCGTGATATCAGCCTGCTTAGCAATCCCTTCATGCATAATTTAATTTTCCTCATTGACATACTCAACTATTTGCCACACCTGATTTTCTTATGTCATTTTACAGATCACTGCCTTCCTACATGGTGCTCCCACACACTAATTCAATTCCACATTTTGTCCAATGAAATTCTGCTGATGAAGTGAGATTTAACGCACCCATTACTTACCCAGACAGTGGGACTTGAGTCTTCAATATAAATTAATGGACTTCCTAATAACCTGAATATGCTTCAGCTAAACTTTGAGAGAACTTTAACTCTGACTGTTAAATGTTTGGCTCATTGACAATACTACACAGTCATTGAGGTTTGAGACTAGATCTTGCATGAGACATGTGATTAAAAGAATGAGCAACATCAACCATACAATAAACTCTTGCTTTTAGTTCATGTTTTTGAGAAGAAAGGAAGAAATAAGATATAAATATCAAATTATAAGCATATTTACTTGGCAATGAATCTATGTGGAAAGGAGTCCTAATAAGTTTGCACAGGTAAAGTTGTTAAGAATTTTTTAAAAATTTGAAGAGTAACTTCCTTCTGTTACATTGCTTAAAAACTGTTTCACTGGATGAAGGAAACCACATATTATCTCCTCCCCAAGGTAAACTTGTATACTGATTCTGGGGATGAAGACACAATGTTTTCAAACCCAGAAAAATTATAATTTAAGTATCTTCCAAAAGTTGTATTTTATTGGGAGATATTTATATCTCCAATAGAAATATGAGAAAAAATATACAAACTTTTTATAAAAAGTCAAGAAATACAGAAAAACGTGTATTACATTTTTAGCTATAAAGCATGCCAATCATTTTATATGTATGTAGTAGCAAATCTTGTATTATTCATTAAAAATACTTAATTTTTTTTGAGGTGTCATAATTTCAAAATTTTGTTTTAATTGGTATCACACAGTATTATCTTTTGACTCGTAGATTGTGACATTCTTTTACACAGCTCACAACTTTTCAAGAAGAAAAATATGGAAAGCATCTGAGGGTTTCTTTTTGTTGTTGTTGTTAAAATTGTATCTATTTTTCCTGACAAGTATTCCTAGATTTTACCTGGTAACTTTCTGTTTCTTCAATGAAAACTGTTATACATAGGCAATACTTCCAAGTACCAATAACTATTATACATAGACAATGCTTCAAAGTATAAATAAAAGCAAAACAAATCAACAACAAACCCACAAAAATTTAGTGCTCAAAGACAAGACTAAATTACTGAAGTGCAAGTTCCCTCATATCACTTTCTGGCCATAAGGGGATAGTGGCAAATGCATTGTGATAAAATGCACTGATTTCTACTTGGTTAAATGGAATGCCAAAGACTTTTTTGTATTCATAAATTTTCATTTTCACATTCTGGAATTACCACTTGGCCATATGTTTCAGTCTCTCTTGTTCGATTGCGGTCATATAACTGATGTTTGGCCAACAGACATGTCCCTTGAAAGTATGCTGTGCAGGTATCAATAAACTCTCTTTTATTAAAAGGTACTAAAAGCTAGATGCAGACGATTCCAGAGAGTTCTCTCAATCCTATGGGATGATGGGACCACAAGAATGAACGCAATCCGCATTATGTGTGAGGAACAGATAAATCTGCCCCGCGTGAATAAACTGAAACTGAACTATCAAGTAATCGGCAAATAAGATTTTCTTTCAATTTTCTTTTATGTGGTAAGCTACTGAGACATAGAAACCATTTGGTATGGTCTATAGCTATATAAACAAATAATTAAAATAAGAGGTTATCTATAAAAAATCATAGTGAAGGATCTTCCAAGGGCTTAAAAAATACTGTTACTCAATCAATGGGAGTTCAGTGAATTCGATGAGGAGTTAGCTACTATGACAAGGCCAGTGAGTCAGCAGAATTATATCAAAGGCCAAAACATAATGATAATTTAATTATATTTGAAATAATGTGAGAGACCATTTGAAGATTTTAAATAGGAGAATAACACTCCACATAATATTTCTGAAATACCTCTTTAATTTCAAAAAGAAATGAATTGTTAAGATAGAAAGGGAATATTATTTAGGAGGCTTTGTTAACAGTCCAAATAAAATATGAAGAGGGTTGATTTTGTATAGTGGAGACTGAAAAGCAATGGATAGATTTTATAAGTGTCACCCAATTTCCACAAGTCTATACAACAAGATTTGCTAGTGAATTGGGTATATGTCACTACAGAGACAAGAACATAAATAATAATCAGACAGTTGGCTTAGCTAATTGGTTATAAGATGACGTAGCTTATTGAGGAGGAAAAGAGTCAAACTGTTTGGAGTGAGAATGAGGTGATTTAAGCATCTAGGTTTTCATGTGGTAACTTCTGGACAGTTTTTGTCTGTGCTTGCAAAGTGCCAAACCAAACAGAGAACACCTTGAGCTCGGAGAGAAATCGGGGCTGTAAAGGGAAATGAAAGATTCGGGGCATGAAAGTGAGCAAGGCTGTATGTAGAGAATTCTCAGATAAGACGATTACAATAAAATACAGTAGTCCTTCATCTGTTCAAGAAAGGTCGATAGGGAAGGCTCAACAGATGAACACGAGGAGGGGGAGCCAGTGAGGTAAGATGAAAACAGAACGCATGGATTGTTCCTAATGAACGTAAATCTTACAGTAAGTGAGTGAATATTTTATGTGCATTATACTATGAACAAGTTCTTCCTTGATATTTTAGTGTAATTCACAATTCAAAATGCTTATTGAATCACTCTATTATTATCTGCTCAAAATCTGAAATTAAGTGGTTCTTACCAATCCAATAAGCCGTATGGGTTATTTACGCTAACTATGTATGTGTGATTTTACTACTTGTATTGCTTTTTTTCTTCCTGCTGATATTGACAATCCAAACAAGTATGAAAGTGATAAAACTGGTGTCTCTCAACAACATGAGCGATAAGGTAGATTCCTGTGGAGGGTGGAGCTGGCCATCTTTTTTTTTTTTTCCCTCAGTGTTCGGTGTATCTACTTTAGACTCCTTGTTCATTCAGAGAATTTGCTTCTCAGATAGGGAAAGGCATTTTTAAATTTAAAAACAAAAATACGCACAGCCCAACCTATCAAATTGTTTTTAATGTCAATTTATGATTAATGTATGTGCATCTGAAATGAAACCATTACATGAGCATGAACTCCTGTTACATGGTTATCTTCACAAAAGATAGAGAAGCCACAGGGGTTAAGAATTGTATTCTTAAAAAGAAATAATTAGCTATGGCATTTATTTTAAAAAGAGCTAAATCAACATGCCCACTCTTATACACAGAACCATTCATCAGAGAACAGATGGTCCCCTAAAAGTGAAACCAAACAGTTCTCAAAACATGACAATCCATTTATCTTAATGTGAACATCCTCTAGCAGACATCAGAAAACAACCGAGGCAGATTTATAACTTTTGGAGTTTGTTATACATGCATTTGAAATTCAAGAAGGAATGCTTGCATTTAATAATCTGATTCATATTTGTAAATGGCAAATGAAACTGTATAGTAAAACATTGCTTAAATATTTTGATTATATTCAAAACTACATTAGTAGAAAGATAACATTTATCATCCATATTTCTTTAAGCCTTCTATTCTGTTAGGTGATAAAATTATCTGAAATTTCCTCCAAAATATCCCAGTTTGCCTGGATGTTCGAAATCTGGATATCTTTTGTTGGGCTGCATACTTTTACATTAAATTGAATGATAAATGTGTACATACTTTATTTTATCTTTATAATTCATGTGTTCATTTTTCATTTATTCAGCAAGCAGTGATTGGCCGGCTGTTCTGAATGCTGCCAGGAAATGAAAATAAAGAGATAAATCAATGATCTCTTTTTCTGCCCTTAAGAGTCTCACAGGACAAGCAGAAGTGACAGACGTGTGAACATGCAATTATGATAAAGTCAAATAAAAGCTTAAAACGTAGAATGGTTGAACAATCTGTTAGAATTATTAACTTGTGTTTTCCTCACGCCTTACTCTCAATTCCCTCTTGGTAAGTCTTTTCCCACCCCCCACTGAAGGATCTCACCCTGTAAACCAATCTCTTCCTGAATCTTAAGATTTAAAAATGTGTCTTTTAAAGAGAAGATAAGGCTATTGACAGAAGACTAGGGACTACACCCAGTTAAGAACAAAAAAAGGAAATAGTCATGTAACAAGAGGAAGAAGAAGAGAACTGGAAGGACGTGATAAGATCATAAGATCACATGATTGTGCAGACTTTTGAACAGATTTCTTTTTCTTTTCTTTACTTTTCCTTTTCTTTCTTTCTTTCTTTCTTTCTTTCTTTCTTTTTTGTTTTTTGTTCTAAGAAGGTTGAATGAGTAAAGCAGGAGCCGAAGGGGGCAAAAACCTCAATTTTCACTTCTGGGGAGCTTCCACATTGATTTCCATAATAGCTATATTGATCTCTAAACCCACCAACAACATATTGCATAAGAGTTCCTGTTACCTCCTCTCCTATTCTGCATTAATTATTATTTGGCCATTCATACTTCTTCTGAGAAGCATGTAGCTAATATATTTGCACCTGCAATGATTGGGTTACTTTGTCCTTATTAAGCTTTGTGTTTGTGTTTGTGTATGTGTGTGCGTGCATGTGGTGTGTGTGTGTGTGTGTGTGTGTGTGTGTGTTTGTGTGTGTGTGTGTGTGTGTGTGTGGTATTGAGCTTTGAACCCAGCACTTTCAAATTGAGATACATTCTCAGCCAATTTTCAATTTTTGATTTTAAGACAAGGTCTTATCATTTAGTAAGGTGCCCACACTCAACCTTGTGTCCCTCCTGCCTCAGCCTCTCACTATGCTAGGGTTACAGGTGTGTACCACTGTGGGAGCATTTGAATTCTTTATATATATTGAATATTAATCTTCTGTCAGAAGACTAACTGGAAAATATTTTTGTCCCATTTAGTGTACTACGTCCTCACTGATGATTTTATTGTCCTTATTGTCATTGTTTTCTACGCACAGGTCTCTTATTTGATGTAGTCATATTTGTCAAACCTTGCTATTATTTCTGAGCAATTGGGTCCCTATTTGGAAAGTCATTACAAGTGTCTCTATTTTGAATCATCTCTTTTGTTTTCTTTTGTCATTTGTGACCTGGTTATATCACCCCTCCGTGCATCCCTGAAATAATTAAAGCCAGCACACTAGAGAGTAACCTGCATGTCCGTGCTCAGTGTGGCTCAAGTCACAATAGCCCCCGTCTGAAACCAGGATGCATAACTATTAATAGATTCATAGATAAATAAAATGAGCTATATACATACCTTGAGTTTCATTGGGCCAGACACCAGCATAACCTTTTCATTTTCAGGGAAATGAATGAAACTGGAGATCATCTTGTGAGATACTGACTCCAGAGGACAAGAATTGAATATTTTCTCTCATATATGGAATCTAGAAAGGAAAGTCAACAAGCAAGTAGACAGAGGACTATTGGGAGGAGGAAAGGGATGAGGGAGACTGGGATGAAAAGGAGGAAAGGAGATATGTGATCAATGTATGTTACATGGGTCTCTGAAATATCACGATGAAACCCAGCATTCTATATAGTTGCTATGTACCAAATGAAAAAAGCAAGCAATAAAGAGTATTTGAAAAAAGTAGATTCTTCTTGGAACTTGAGATGTAGGGATTGGAGTAGGTAAAATTCTCGAAGAACATAAATGACCTCATGTAATCTCTTTCCTTCAGAGTGTAGGGAAATTATGCTTGTATGACAAATTGTCACTCAGTTAACTGTTACCTTATGTGGTGAAAAACAGATTATCTGGTTGAGGCTAACTTAATTACATGAGAACTACAAGGAAGAGTCTTACTCAGCTGGTAGCAACAGTGGAGAGCAGAGAGATTTAGGTATAAGCGGGCTTTGTCTTACCCTCTTTAGCTTGGGTGAAGGTGGACACAGAACATATAGTTTCTGTGCAGGCAATTTCTAGAAGAGGAGAGTGACCTCTACTGATAGCCAGTGAGGAAACTGGTACTTCAGTCCTGAATTTGCTAATAATCTAATCAAGCTTGGTAGCACATGTTCCTCTCAGCTTCTAGATTAAAAACTGTTACTCACTTACATGTTGGTTTTCGCATCATTAAGACCATGTACAAGGATAGAAGTGAAATTTATCCAAATTTCTGACTTGTAGAGCTGTGAGGTAATATGTGGTATTGTTTTGAGCCCCTAGGGTTAAAAGGATTTTGGTAAATTTTTATAGATCAATAGAAAAAATGTTCATTAATAGAAAAGGAGATAAAAATACCTAACCTCCCAGAGCTTATAATCTCCTTAAGATAGTTATTGAGAAATGGAATGCATTATGTACCGCTGGAAAAGCAAATTGTGAATTATGGCAAACAAACTTGGAAGAAGGAAGTTGCAGTTTGGAGACGACAAGCCAGTAACACATGGGCGTGATGTTGCTGTTTACGTTAACATTTTTAGGAAAAGGAAAAGTTAGCCATCCAGATATGTGGGTCGAGTGGAATCTGAGAAAAGGAAAGAAGGAAAAGTTTAAAAATGTAACGTTTAGATGAATGGCAAGAGTGTCAGTAGGACGAAACCAAATAGAACATAGAGAAACTCAGGAGTCAAAATCAGAGAAGTAACCGGAGGTCACATGCCCAACGATTGTGAGACCACTGTCTTCATCTGGCTTTGCCTTGCAGTAGAAAGGAAATCCAGCAAAGGTGTGACATGGTATGATTTCCTGTCCAAAGGAGCCTCTCCTGCTGCTGAGGAAGCAACACAATCACAGTAGAAACGCTGAAGAAAACAGACGTGACAATGTCTTACCCTTGAGAATGTGATAAAACGTGTGAGGAGCACATAGCCATCTACAGCAAAGAACCTGACAACATTAGAAAGTCTTAAAGAAAATATCTTTGGAGACACCTGACACTAGGATATGCTTTATGAGGACAAATTTTGCTTTGTTTTTATGTTTATGTTGATTTTGACCCATTTTTTTAAACTGGAGTTTTCTTGGAGCATAAGAAGGAATGTTACTCAATTAACTAGTATATGTAATTGTGTATAAATGAATTAAATATCACGGAATATCACTCATTTACCCACATTGTCTTCTGAACTGGGCCAAGTTGTGACAAATGGAAACTGACTGAGCATTCATCTCTGCCACTTCAACACACACACACACACACACACACACACACACACACACACACACCTATTCTGAATTTTTGGTTTTTCTCTTACAATCTTATTACCCACCTTTGTCGGAATAAATAGACCTAAAGTCTCTCTTGAGGACAATATTTTGTTTATGAATATTGACTCACTACCAGAAGCCAGTAGACTGTTTAGTACAGTATAGGTATTCAAAAATATTTTATATACTTTATTTTCATGTAAAATATGTTAATGGGTAAATTCATGAATAAAGAGTGATTCTGGTCATGAAGTCATGGTTTGTATGCCTTGCTTAAGGGTCTCATTTAAGATGCTCATGACTCCTCAATTAATACACAGCTACTAGGACTATGGCACAACGTGAGAAAAAAAGAAGTTATTTCTGTAATTGTGGCGTTGTGTCCTTTTCCACCACAGCTGTCATCCCAAGTCATACCAGAAGTACTGATTGACCCGAAAGATTAGCTACCAGGTGAGTAGAGGTGCCAGAAAAAAATGAATACACAGATTAAAAAAAACTAAGTTCTAGCTTCCACTCACTATCGTTTAGAAAGTTAGATCCTCATTTAAGCAGTGAGATTTTATAATGTCCAGCTAGTTGATTTCAAAATTTATTCCAAACCTAAGAAAGAAAATTATACTAATGTATTACATGAATGGTTTATTATATTTAATTTGTAATATGTTACAAGTTGCTTTATTTTTTTCTCTACTCTTCCCAGCAATCCTCAGGAAATATCGACCTTTGTTTGATGGGGAAATGTCTAGATTGCTGAACAGAGAAAGCACATGGTGGTTTGGGGGATACATGGGACAAAGTCTTTCCATCAGGAGATCATGATTTTAAGAAATGATTAATAAAAGAAAGTTGAAAAATTTAGCTAAACTTTATGTTTATTAAATTATTGCAGAATTATAGATAATGATCCTTGTCTCTCAAGTCTGATTCCCAGACACTGTTTATCTCATGCACTCTCCAGTTTATGCTTAGAAGCTGCCAGTTCTCTTTCTAAAAGAAAAGATTACATCACCATTCTGCTAACAAAACGTCAATATCATTTGATGCAATAACATTAAAACCAAATTATTTTCCAGATAATAAAAGCATTTTCAGTTTGGCCTTCATTTTTGAGATCCATTTTGAGCCCTTCATAGCTGCAGTCTATACCCTGCCCACAAGAAATGCTAAAAATAACTCCTTTTCCTTTATGGTATGTCACCTTTTACTGAAATTACCCTTTCCCTTCTCGACCTCACAATGTCAAATTCATCATCGAGGATTCAGCCAAGCCTGTTCTCTTCAAGACCTTTCTTGAAATAATCCCTAGTAAATGAGCACAGTGGCTTCTCCACTATGTTCTGATGCCATGATTTTAGTAGAAATTTTGATTACTACCTAAGAGCCACTGCTCCTTATCTCTATTGTTTTATTCACACAACAATCAGTCAATCCAATTCTCAAATCAAACCATAATAAATCAATCAATTAATTAATTAAGCAGGAAAGCAAGCGTTGTTCTGCCTCTTAAAACTGTTCCCATCCTGGGTCCCTTATGCTCACGGTGCGACGTGTTCTTGACTACCGGAGACACAGCCGACCCGCAAATGAGCTTGTCCAGGACTCGCCAGTCCATGGCTGGATCAGGACCCGCCGGTAGCTGCCCAGCTGGACAGTCACTCCTTCTCCATGGGGTCTCGCTCTCGGGACGCGAGGAGGTGTAGTCTTGCGTTCGGGAAGCGAGGAGGCTGGGGACGAGGAGCAAGACGCGTGCCCTGCGTTCAGAGTCTGTGACTCCTACCTCGACACTGAGCTTAGGACAAGGACGGTTCATATACTATTTTTATGCCCGCAAGCTAAGAATAGTGATTGTATCGGGGTCCACATGCAGGTGGACAGGGGTTCTGGTTATCGATCATACAAGGGCTTTATTCACAGGCTACAGATAGCGATTTCATCACACAGGGTCCACACGCAGGTGGCTCACAACTTTTCAGTATCGTACAGAGCTTTAGGCAGTTTCCAGCAATTTACTTCATTGCACTTAATATGGGTTTGCTTCTCTTTGTAGTCCTCATGCCATACATACCAATGCCTGCAATTCTACTCTCCACATTCTACCTGTGCTCTGGACAGTTATACACTTCAGAGATCTACTCACATCACTGAATTCTTTATTTCAAAGATTGTATTTGGTTGTGTGAGAAAAAAGAATGGAGAATGATTTCAAGAAAGAGGAGGTATTTCAGAGAATCCAGAAACATGTACCCCGCTATCAGTGAAACCTGAAAACAGGAAGTGAGCAGCTGCTTCGAAGCCAAAGAATTCTTTGAGGATGAGCCACCCTTTCCGAAAGTCTTCACCTGCTGTCTCTGAAAGGCTAACTTAGTCCTTCTTCATGGTGATTACACACCTTCTCCTTCTCCATACACATCAGAGGAGTTATCTTCTATACACTTTCCCAGAGCAAATCGTTTAAATGTAAGTGCAATGCCTGATGGAACTAGTCCCTGCATTTTCTAGTTCCAAACGAAATAATGAAAAGTGAATCTCAGTAGTTGAGTTTGGATAAAGTGTTCAGCCTCAATCTAACTAGAAAGCCAGAGAAGAATTGATTTTTATTTTTCTTCAGGAGTTGACAGAAATTAGATGTATGCATCTATCATCTATTCTATTTATCTGTCTGTCTGCCTGTCTATCTATCCATCCATCCTGAAGTCCTGAGGCTCAAAACCAAGGGCATTCGCATGGTAGGCAAGCCCTCTGCCACTAAGTTACGTCTTCAGCTCCATGTGTACATTCTTCCTGAGAGATGCCTGCTGAAGAAATCATTTGTTACTGGAAGACCTTGTCAGGATTTCACTCATTTTGTTATCCTCCCAGCCTACTTCCCTGACTGGTAAAATAAATGTCTACCGAACAGACACCTACTGAATGTGTACGATTGTCAGCAGACAGACAGGGTTCATCCTTCTGGGTACAGGCATAAAATCTTCTTGTCTAAGAGACAAGAAGTCAAGCCCAGACAGTGTAGAACTAGAAGAAGCTATTTTCCAGGAGCAAATCCATCGCTAGCAAGTCTCACAAGGTGACCTATAAAATACAGACAGAATCACCCTGGAAGTAATGCCTTCATCTCACTCAAATCACAGGTCTCTATCAGGGCTCTTTCCTATTGTTATTTTTTAGTGGCCAGAAATAATTTTAAAATGATTGACTATCCATGTTTGTTTTAATTCCATCTGTTAAAACCTCTGCTCTCTCTCAACAAAAACTACAAAATGAAATATTTAAGTAAGTGGATAAATATGACATTAATAAAGCATGAACTCTGTTTTGATTCCTCAGTTTTGCTTCTTTACTTTCTTTCATGGGTAGAAAAAAAGATCAGATTGTCTGGGCTAGAAAACCTAGTTATTATGTCCAGAAGGAAAAGAAAATATTCATTCCAAGATAGAGACATTCAACTTTACTCATCATATGCCAGAAAAAAACCACTTCATGAATGAGCATAGCACAGCTAAGCTGTCAATAAGTCAGGGACCGGGGACCTGGGAAGCCTTAGATTGTCAGAATAACCTGAGTTAGGGTGCAGTGACCATGCCTTCCCATTGCCAGTGAGACTGATACCTGAACAGTTAATTCCAGCATTTGGAGATTATTACATAGCTGCAGAGAGATCATACTAATATTTCACTCTGTCCTTCAGTTTAATATATAATTGTATTTGTAAATTATCTAGAGGAACAAAGAAAAATTTATTAATATCTCTGATTTTTATTTTAAAGCTTTAATGTAGTATCAAAATTAGATTTTAGTTCTTATAACTGCAAAAAACCCCTACTTATTTCATAGCAATATTTCCTAAAAGTTCATAATATTGACTTTGATACCATCTCCAAAGCATATTAAACCTTTGTCCAAAACAAATAATAAGCAGAGACCCCAACTTAATTGGTCAACTATCAAAATTAAATTTATGAATCTTGAAATATCATTGCTAAATAAACCTTCTGACTCTATCTGGAGTTCACTAATACTTCCAGTAAAGTCTGTGCTGTGGTTTGGGTCTGGAGTACCCACCAGAAGCCTCATGTACTTATGGATAATGTAATGCTTGGTGGCGGGGCTTGGTTGGAAGCTACAGATACTGAGGACTTGACTTGGATGGGAGTTTGTTGGTTCCTCCCTCCCTCCTTGGCTTGGCTTTGTTCTGCCAGGTCTTGAGTAGTTCACTCGTAGGTTCCAATCCTGCCATAAGTTTCTACCATCACCCATAAATGAACTGAGACCTTGTGAATCTGTTAGCTAAAATAAATCTTTTCTTCTTTCAGTTGTGAATGTTAGGTATTCTATCCTAGCCATGAACAAAATTTAGATAGTCCTGTTTAATAAAAGGATGTGGCTTAAAATAACACATTTTTTAGACTCTGTCCTTGATAATTTGCCTCATGTTTTCTCATTTATGGAATTAGGTTTGCACGTTATCAGGAATAACCCTGTGAGAAACGCTGCGTTCCTCCTGTGACTGACAGGGAAGCACATGGTGTCTATTTGAGTTATCACTGGTGATGGCATCTTAGATTCTTTGATTAAGGTAGTATTGATGTTTGACAGGCTTTTTCTCCATGAAGTCATATTTCCATTTTGTAATGACTATTTTTATAGCATTTATTGGTACCATGTAATTATTTTGTTAATTCACAAATTTTAACCTCTAATACTGGTCCACTGGTGGTTTTTATAAAAAGTTATGAAGACCCTGGGTTTTTTAGAATGGATCAAGACAAGTTCCTTGTCAGTTATTTTTATTTATTCATTTATATAAACAATATCTACCAGCTTTTATGTTCTAAGCATGCAGCAAAGTTCTAAGGAGATCCAACAAATCATGAAAACAGCCTCTGTAAAGTAATATAGAAACATAAGATTTATGGTAGGAAATAGACCTGAAATTAAAATGATCACGTGAAGGTTTGGAAGGAAGTAGTACAAGGATCAGGCAAAATTTTTACTAGTTAGATGCCTGGAGACTCGGTTCAAGGGACAAGTCACACCTTCTAAAACAATCTGAGAAGTGGATCCAGTCAAGTGGGACCACAAGGATAAAAGTAAAAACCTGCAGAGACAGTTCTAGGAAACCCATGACTTCCGTATGTTGCCTCCGTGGTTCTCAGCCATGACTACATCAGTACCACACACTCCCATATCAAACTTGGCTGGGGGAAGAGATCACTTCTTTCTTAATATGATGCTTTAGTTAACTAGTGACAACAGATATTGAAGAATTAGTGACAAATTGCAACACTCAGAAATGATAGAAAACCACATGGCTCTATGAGTTAAAGAGATTAATAAAATCATACAGCTGTTTTTGAGCGAAAATCTGATATAAGTGGCCTCGATAGTATCTTTTTCCTTTAATTTCCTTTTAATATGTGCTTGCCATTTTTTTTCCTTATCAGGAGACAAGGAGTCGTCTCATTTGGAGTTTAAATAGATACTAGTGACTCATCTATGGTACAATGATGCATTAATTATGCTTCATGACATCCAAGCCGAGGTCAAAGAACCCATGGAGTTTCTACTTTGCTTTCTTGAAACATTTGCCTTCCAGATGTTTCTTTTGCTTAAGCTACCAAGTTTTCTGGTGGACAATGCCAACTGAGTCCAGACTGCAAATTATCTTGTCTCATGCAAGTCAAAAACCAATCTTGGATGCAGATTATCCAGGGAAATATTTTAGTTCTCAGCAATGTAAATCACACTCAGTCACTGGAATTACTTCTCATTCATGAAACTTTGAGACTTCCAGGCATTTTAAATAATGACACCCCTTTCCTACTGTGACCCCATCTTAATTTCTAATTCATAGACTTCGTGAACATTGCAAAATCAGATTCTTTTTATTGTTTTGTGGTACTAAATTTTGAGGATTTTGTTCCGCATCAATAGTATTTGGAGTATCAGTTATGAAATGATGTCCTTACCCTAGCTTAAATGTATTTCATTTTTTCTGAATAACTTTAATAGAACTGAAAAGAGAGACACCTGAAAGACATTTACAAGGTAAAAATACAGAAACATGTAACGATGATTTCATGGATGATAGATGGGAAAGCAGACGGAACACTGAGGTTCACTGCCATCTAACTTGACAAATGTTAGTGTCTACTAATAAAGTTATGTTTATTATATCTATTTCCTTTTCTTATTTTAAGTGTACAAAAACCAGTAGTAGTTCAATGACTCTCTCATTAGTTGATGCCTTTTGTCTAGTTCTACTCCCTGGGATGTGAATATTAAGTAATTATGAGTAAAGTTAAGGAAAAGTCCCTGCAGGTGTTTCCCATTCTTCTCATTTGTTGCTGAAAATGGTAGCAGGCTGAATTACTGAGTCATGATTTGAATAACAACTGTCCTGGAGAGTCACTAAGTATATACAGAACTTCCCATAAAAATAGAAATTAACTTTTGTGCATTAAACCATTGAGTTTTGGGGGTGTTTGTCACCATAGATTAGTCTTGTTTTTCCTGGCTTATCACTTAGGGATTGTTGAAGGACAGCTTTATTTCCATAGTAAATTCTTTAGAGTCGTGGTTTTTGTTTTTGTTTTTGATGGAAACTCTCTTCATTATGAGGTCACTTTTGCATTTCTTAGACACTATTTCAACTCGCTTTTGCTTTATATATTTCACAACATTCATGTAAAAATCACTTTACAGCCCCTATTCATGGCATGATTTGAGTGATGTGGGACATGTGGTAAGTATAAATTATAGGTGTTGTGTGTGAATGTTAACCTGAAAAAGAGTGAGGTTTGTAAGAGATCACAAGACAAGAATATAATAACCATACTGCAGGGTTAAAGAACATTAAGTGCTATATATAAATATAATATGTTTGTTTAAGGAAGCATAGAGACTTTGGGAGTATGACTGCCTACAAGAATGCACGAGATAATGTATCAAGCCTGGAACAATTGGGAAACGTTTGCACTGGAGGAAGATCTTTCATACAGAGTTATGGCTAGTGCATGGTGCAGGCTGCATATCAAATCTATTGGTAACAGAAAGCTATGCAGTTGACCTAGAGTTCAAAGCAGAGAATGCACAACAGAGAATGAGGGTAGAGGTTTTGGTTAGGTATTATTTTGCAAGACGTGAATGTATGTGTGTGTGTGTGTGTGTGTGTGTGTGTGTGTGTGTGTGTGTGCGTGCGTGTGTGTTTCTGTGGACTGAACTCAGAGTCTTCACATTGAACTAAACACCAAGCCCCTTTAATTTTTTTTTTCTTATTTTGAAACAGTGTCTCACTAAGTCACTAATTTGACCAGCCTCAGCTCAAACTTGCAATTATCTTGCCTCAGTCTCCCAGAGTGCTAGGAATACAGGTGAGCCTCACCCCATGCTGTTACATGAGATTTAAAGATAAGAAACATAGATTGGAATTTTATTTTGTTTTGGTTTTTTCCCACATTTTATTGATATGTATACGTGCAAGATTCAAGGTTTACAATGAGGTCCAGCTATTTGGGCCCATACTATTCTTGTCGAGGTGACAAGGGCTTTCCCACTCTCCTTTTGTCCCACCCCCTAGCCACCCCTCCCTCCCTCCTCCCCCACCCTACTCCCCTCTTTCACTTTGTTTTATTTTTTTTTTTTAGGTAGAGAGAGAACTATGGCTGTATAGAACAAGGGAATTATTGTATCAAGACTGTCTTCGAAAAAAGTGAATGAAAAAAAATGAGTATGTTCTACTTGTATTCAAAGCAAGAGGCAGCAGCTGGGACCTGAAGCAAATAATCAATGAGAATTAAAAACATCATAGACAAACATCATGTTTAATGGGTTTCTAATTAGATAATAATAATCGTAAACATATATGAGCCCTGATTATGTGTCATTCAGCAGTGGTGGCAATGTTTTTCCCTCTCCTTTCTCCTCTCCTTTTTTTTTTTTGGTCTTTTCTGTCTTTATCTCTCTCACTCATTCTCATTCTTTTTACCGCTCCCACTCTCAATCTCTCCTCCTCTTTTTATTCCTCACTGGTCTGTTATCTAGCTCTTTTCCTAGATTTCTGGATCGGGCAGGGTGCTCAAGGAGACAGAACCATTAGAGTAGACATGTAGAGAAATACACAGACATGATTGATATGTAAATGACAGACTGATGAAAGGAGATTCAGGAGGAGAAATAGTTCAAGCAATGTGGAGTCTGAGTAGTACCATAATATGCCATCTTGCAAGTCTGAGAACCAGGAAAGATGATACAGAGACTTAGTCCCAGTTCAAAGATTCAGAACCTGGGATAATTTTCAGGTCAAAGACAAAGGCCCATGACTCTGGAGGCCAGTGTTCTAAGTTTTGGATTAAGACTTAGAGATCCAAAGTTGTGATGTCCAGGGCAAAATAAAGTAAGCCAAAACAAAACAAAGACAAAGAATGAGAAGAATTACCTACACCAGAAGAGAAAGAACCAATTTGCTCTTTCTCTACCTTTTGGTTCTATGCTGGATTCAACCGATTTGGATGGTGCCCATCTATAATACATTGAATGAGAGACAGTTTTTCTGTATCCCACTCTACAGACTCACAGAGAAAACTGTCCTGTAAAAACCACTAGGGATACACCAAGGAGAAATGGCGCACCAGCTAAATAGCCCTTAATCTAGTCGAGATGACACCTAAAATTAACCACCAAGCATTCTTTATAAACTAACTTAAACCTCACAGGTACCTTAGAAAATAAAAAAAAAAATTATGTAGCATGTAAGGAAGTAAGAAAGATCAATGGAAACTTTAAAACTTTGAATCTGAGAGAAAGGGAGAAGCATGATGAGTGATTGTGTCAGATTTGTATTATTACTGCCAATTCACAAGGCAATTTGTAAGGAGAAAATGCTTATTTTGGCTCATAGTTTTATAGGTTTCTGTCCACGTGTTTTTGAATCTTTTGATTTGAAATTCGAATATCACATCTGGTGGGAGATCATGGTGGAGTAAGTCTGTCTATCTAAAAATAAGAAAGCAAGAGAGAGAGAGAGAGAGAGAGAGAGAGAGAGAGAGAGAGAGAGAAAGGCCAAGGTTCCCCTTCATTCAGTGACTAGGAAACCTGTCACTGAGCCCATCTCTTAAAGATCTTCACAACATCACAATAATACCTAATTGAGGAACAGACTTCACAGATATGAGCATTTGCAGAACATTGGAAATCCAAACCATAGGAAAAAAAATCTATGAGAAAAATAAGTTCTGTTGTTTCTTGGATATCTTTTGTTTGAGGAAAAATCTGAAATGTAGATAGCAGTAATCGTTAACATCCCAGTTACTTTTTTGTTGCTATGACAAAATACCCAACATACAAAAATTAAGGGAAGAAAATTGTCTTTTAGCTTACAGTTTCAGAAAGTCACATTATACTCACCCATGGGCAGCTGGCAATGGTGGAAGAGGAGAAAGCTCCTCATGACATTGGAAACAGGAAGCCAGATTGTCAAGGGGGAGGGGATAACTGGCAAATATCTTTCTAATTCCTGTCCCAGTGACCTGCCCTGTCTAGTTCCCACCTCAGTGTTCCACCTCTTACAGATGTATACCTCTAATCCACCCCATGCCAGTAGTCTATAACCATCTACCACACACCCATAGTCCACCCCTGCAGACCAGGCTTCCATCTCCCAAAAGCACAAGGTTTCATAGATGACCCATAATGTTCAAATATATGAGACTCAGAGAGATATTCCTGCTCTACATCACCATACCTCATCGGCGAAGTCTCAGATTTTTGCTTTTAGTAGATACAAGACGTGATAAATTCTTCAAATACATTTATAAATCAATTAACAGTACATGTACTCCGCCCAAAAGCAAGGATTTTAAGCAACAAATATTTGTCTTGTCACAACATTTCATGAGTTGGTTGGGTTGAGGGTTTCAGAATAGCCTCATTTGCAAGTCTGTCTGGAATATGATTGGTGCTGCTGTCCCACTAGGAACTGCTGGGACCCTCCATCCATATGGTCTTGCGCTCTCCAGGAAGTTATCTTGTGTTTATGCCCATTATGAAAGTATGACTCCAGCAGCTAAAGATGTTAAATTCCAACCTAAAAATAACTTTAAAGATTTTGTGTTGGTTATACCTGCCAGCCTTCCAATTGTCAAAGACAATCACATAGTTGAGTTCAGAAGCAAGAAATGAGAAAATAATCTCCACATCTTAATGAGAAAGACATAATAGCCTCTTTGCAATGGGACATACATATTTTAAAACAAGAAAAAAATGTTGATTACTACTGCCCTGACTCACAGTTGATGCTAACACCGCTCTAATAGTAAGACTGAACTTCTATAATTTTAAATATCAGGTTGTTTCAAAAGATAAGTGCCGCATTTTTGGTTGGTAACAGGTAAGATTTGTGTCTATTGAAGACCAAATATCTTGCACCAATCCGTCATTTTCCCTTGTTTAATTAGGCTGTCTTTGTTCACCCACAGAAATAAAGCATTGGAAATCAGAACACTCTTAACAGCCTAAACAGCAAATCCTGCCCTTGCTCCTGCTCTGCTGGTGTGTCTGATAGGGTGGAAAGACTGGCTTGTGCGAGAGGCTGCGTTCTTTTCTTATCAGAGAAAGTGTTCTTCTGAAAGAAATCTAATAGTTACTTATCTTCATTTCCATCTCACAAAAGACAATTTAATTTAGAATATTACTGCGAAATTATCAAATTGCTTTCTGTGCTTACTGAGCTATAGGGTGATAATTTAAGCATTCTTTAAAGTAAATTGATCTTTGCTTATGGTCCTGAGATTCTTGGTGTCATCTAGTAACCATGTCTATTTTAATCTATTGCCACACTGTATACTTAAAACATTTACCTTACAAAATGGCTTCAGTTAGGAATTTTGTTTTTAAATCTGCTGAGTGAAATACAAAAATTTGTCTGTCTTGTGTTAGGAGTTAATGTGGTAAAGTAAACAGGTCATGAATTTAATTGAATAAAATTCTAATTCTAATGTTATTATCATATACAATTTTTGTGAAGTGGAAAATAAATTAAAATTTGTTAGTTCTTATTATTATTTCAAAAACTGAAGTAAAGTAGAAATGTTACACATATGCCAAATAAAAATATCAAATTTCACCAAATTATAAAATGTACAGATTTAAAACTTTTAATTATTTCTGTACAACATTATCTCAGAAACAAATACATGCTGTAATTTGTGATAGTAGAAAAGATGTGGACCAAATTCTGTGCTTATCTGTAATTAAAATAACGGCACATGACAAACAATTTTAATTAGACTGAAATTAATTTTAATGTACTTACTGACAGGCCAAACCTTTATGTACAGAGTCAAGCCATCTGCCAGTGTTTTAATATAGAGCAAAGATTTCTGAATGACACAAATGTCATAGAATTTTTTAATAAACACTCTGAATATGAGAATAAAAATCTAAGAAATCAAAAACTTGTGATAATAAAAGTCAAGATGAAATAGCCATTTGAATATCACTGACTTAAAATACTGTGATTCCCAAAAATTCTATGTAAAGACTTAAAATCTTGAAATTCAATGCATAGAAAAGTGTATAAGTTACGTTCAATGTGTTTTGGAGTATTTTTGTGACATTACACAGTGAAAAATATAGATATTACAATTGTGCTTCGCTGTTGAGACTCCTTAACACTCTGATTTTCAAACTTATTAATACTATGCTTCACTAAATATTGGATGAATTTGGTAAGGTGTATTAAGTCTTTAAGCCCATATAATGTCTTTTTAAGAACTGAGGTACAGTATTTACACTGCCCTGTGACAATTAGGTAGAGAGATACAAAGAACAGAAAAGACTTCTATATCACCAATTAGGTTCTTGGAGAAAATACTTGGAAGTGTAATTATTTTTCCTGGAGGTAAAACATTAATATTATTATCACCAGGGATAGAGAAGTTTATTGTAAACACAGGAAACAGTATGAATAAAGAGAAGTAAAGACAAACATACATGGATTCTTTGAAATATTCTACGGAGACAACATCTCCCACCATGTGACATCAGCAGCAAAGTGACACCACATAACTTTCACCACATTCTGTCAGCTGTAGAGACAAGTTATAGGTCTTGCATAAGCTTATAGAAAAATGGGTTTGAAATTCAGAAGCAGACAACATAGGGAATGTCAAAGTCTGTCTGCCATACATGCACACCGGCTTTCTACCATTTAACAGGAGTTCATATAAAGCCAGAAATACACATATATTTGCATAATAAGGGTCTTAAAATCTTAGTGTACTTCTTTTGGGATTTAATGACTTCAGATGTATAAAAGAGTACAGATATGTAAATATCGACTTAAAACATATTTATAATTATTCAATTCTTTGAAGATACAAGTATAGTTTTTCATTTTGGATATTTAGTATATCTTATCCAAATGTGTATTAGATATATGTGTATATATATAGGAAGAGAGAGAGAGAAAGAGGAGGGAAAGACATATTAAGATTGGTGGCTAGAAAGAAAGCTCGAAATATTACATAGTAAAAATCTCTCAAATAATTCAGGCAAGAAAAGATAAATGCAGATGGATAAAATGACAGTTACCAATATTATTCTCTCAATTATCTCCCAAATGCTCCTACCTCCCCAAAAATATTAGGGCTATATTTGCTCATCAAATGGATAAATTCCTATAAAATATATATCTGCATAAAATTAATGTGTATGATTATAAGACATAAAATAACATCTCATGTTTTATATGCTAAAAGAAAGAGCAATTTCATAAACTACTGTCCAAGTTCAGGAACCTAGTGAAATGAAAATAGCAAAAAAATTGATAATCCAGAAATAATACTTTAAACCAGAAATGGAAAACTAAGAATGTTACCATTAATTATAAGTACCTCATCCTTGGAAGTAGGTCAAAATTAGAAAACTACCCCCAAAAAATCAAGATGGTACTCAACATCGATTTGCTGGTATTATCTAAACACTTCTAAAGAAGTCCTAGGAGAGTAATATTCCCAAGCAAAAGCCTGTCCGTGTGTAAAGCAGCATACTTTCATCAGAGTTGATGGGCATGTTGAGATGCTATGAACTGAACACAAATTTTAATTTTAGAATAATAAAACATGTGAAAAATAGGATACTTATGTTCTGTGAAATATAGTCGCTTCTACAAATGTTGCAGAGCATTGCTTTTTGTTTTACAACCAGTGGATTGTAAACAGAGGAAACAGTATGAATAAAGAAAAAGATTGCTCCTTAAGCAATCTTTCCAATATCACACAATGCTTAAATAGCAGAAAAAAATTTAAACCAGAATCTAACCACACATGACTTGTCTTCAGAACATGCAATGTAGACTCATTCCATGTCATTCAATGAAAATGGTATATAAAATCATCTTTGTGTGTCACTGAAGACAGTATTGAATAAAATTTTAAAAAAAGCAAAAGATATCTTTTCTAACAATGATTTGGCTAACATGGTTTGGTTTGCCAAAGTGCTATGGCATTTTCCTAAGTGCATACTGTGCTGATCACAAAGGTGCTTCCTAAAGAATTCTTTTTTTTTTCCTACATGTATCAGGTAAGTAGGCCATTAACCTCTAGAACTTTCAGAGATTACAATTTCTTTTGCTGAGTACAGTTAATGAAATTGTAAACTGTTCTTCAGTCTTGCAAGGATAAATTCAAATTATTTTGAAAAATTGTTTCATTGGTCCTAGAAATAACATCTCCTCAAACTTTTTATTTCCTGCTGTAAGTCTTCCCTAGGAGACACCAGCATGATCAAAGTGTAAAGATACACCTGCTACTCACATCTGCTGACTCTTAGCCAAGAAATGATGATTAAATATTCTTCATGTCATTTTAATCCTTGTCTAGGATGACATAAACCAGGTAGAGCTCTTGGTTTACCTGCATCTTCTTCCTCTGTGTTTTAACTGCTGTTGTCATACTGGAGTCACTGCTGTCATAGGAAAACATGTTACATGGTTTATCTTGGACCCGTGTGAGATTCCAAAAACATCCCAGTTTTTTCTTCAATGACTGCATTGTACCAAGAAAAGCCCTCCCTTCTCATATAATAAATTTTTATCAATTTCTCTGTAATCATAGCCTCTTGAAAAAAAATAGTTAAAAAAAAACTAGACAGGTGATAATTATTCTTCTCACATTAAGGGTTAAGGGATTCCACTTTTTCCCATTCCAACCATAATAATAAAGTCTCATAGCTTAAGAATAACCACCCAGATTCTTCAAAGAATTTGTGCTTTGGTAGAAATGATGTTCCCTGGATATAACAAAGCCTATTTTTAGCTGGCACGAGAAGAATTTACTAGGTAGAAATGGAAATCAATCATATCTTACTAAGAAAACTTATTATGACTTTTACTTTCTTTGTTATAAAAAGAGACATAATGTTTCATATGTTTGATATTTCGACTCTCATACAATGACCCTCCCATTGTCTCATAAGAGATGGTTTTCTCTACTCTACTGTAGATTTTCTGCATTTTGTCTAACGCAGTTATGCCAAAATTTGAGACAGCACAGGCAATTAACCAAAATGTCATCTGCAGCACTCCATACCCTCTTTCCTGAGCCAGTTAGCTCTTGGTTCTCTAATCACCTGGGCTGGTCTCGGACTTTCTATCATGAAACCCGAGAACGACCTTCTTTTGACTTTGAATTATCTATTGAAATTCACAGCAAATGTTGGATGATTTGCTTCTAATGCTCCTGGACTCGCCATTAACCCCAAAACCCCTTGGGCTTTTCTGAAGAAGAGCATCATTAAAGCCGAAACTGATCGAGACAACACAGCACACGAAAGGAGAAAAACAACGCGAAATTTACAATACCTGTCACTTGTAGTGACTAGCTGTGTGGGAGTTGCCACAGTGTGTCGGTATATCAGCCTCACTTTCTTCATCAATAAAGAAGATCAGAAGACGTGGAGTATTATTTCTAACTCACACTTTTAAGCTCTTTTTGTATCATTCACAATTTTATCTCTCCAGCTGGTTCTAGTTAGTTCGAAGTATTGCTGTAAGTATTCACTAATCTTTGCTAATAAATTGTTATATAAATTTGTATCGTTTTCATCAGAGAAGTCGGAACTGTTCTTGGCACTTTCCTCAGTAGAAACATGATGATAACAAAATTCCATTTGATAGTTGCATTTGTTAAATTCTTTTTATCCACAATTGCCTACCACTTCAAGTGTATTTTTATCTAGAAAAACGTGTCAAAGAAAACAAATACAATATTATCATATTCGAGTTTTGTTAATTAGCGTAGTCTGTGTAGGTTACAGGGCATGTAATAGCTTGATTTCTTAAATGAATATAATGATGAATTTGGTGAATGTGTGTGCGTTTTGTGTTTGTTCAAGCTCAGAAGCTACACTTTAGTAATGAATGACTATGTGAAATTCATGTAGGCCATGTAATTCAATTTGGAACTAATGCATACTTGAGTGTTTTCAGCATATTCAATTTTCAATGTCTCTGAGTGTAGCAATCAAAATGTTTCAAAGTTTCATTCTGTTGGAATTCTAATAATTGCTCATCAGAATCACTGGACTCTATATCCAATTTTGTGATGCAGTGTTTTAAAAATACTAATATAGTAAAAATGCTCCTATTTGTGAGCCGAGAAACAATTTGTAGTATTTTTAAGTAAAATTTTAATCGATGATATGGACAAAATTATTTATTTTGCAAGCTAGCTGCAGGTTTTAAGTAAGTTTGTAAGTAACTTTTTTTTTCACATTTCATACTTACATTTCTGGAATATTGTTTTTCAAATGAAGAAAAGCCAGTTACAGGGATGCTCATCAAGCTATTTTTTTGATAGACAAAGGTGTGCTAATATAGTTCAAACAATATATCACTGAATGCCATTAGAAATTTTGAACAACTAATTACTTCTGGTATGCAAATTAGTAGAACCTAATTAAATAAGTATCAAGTCTATGGATAGGCCTATTATAAAAATGCTCCTGCTTTATACCAGTCTTACATATCCTATTTATTTAAAACCTGTTTAAACAAACAGGTGATAAAGTTATAACTGTATAATATATATCTCCCTTCAGAGCTAAGTAATAAAGAAACAAAACAAAATATCCACTATGACTCTACATTTTTTTAAGTCTTAGAAGGGTAGCAATTCCTAAGTGAGCATAGTCTAAATAAGTATGTGGGTTATTTACAGACCTACATTATCTTTGAATTATTACTTTATTAAGCTGCTTATATGTTTACAACAAAGAAATATTCATTCAAATGTCATAAAAGAAATGTTGTGTACACATGCAGAGCTTCTCCGAACACTGAGAGGAGGCAAGCACAAAATATATATTTAGAGTGATTATAAAATTTTATCTCAGCTACTAAAGATAC
Organism: Ctenodactylus gundi; assembly: GCA_004027205.1. Taxonomy (NCBI): domain Eukaryota; kingdom Metazoa; phylum Chordata; class Mammalia; order Rodentia; family Ctenodactylidae; genus Ctenodactylus; species Ctenodactylus gundi. The sequence goes on from PVKB01000021.1 coordinate 360,355, forward strand.
CTTAACTAGCTAGATTCCATTGATCTACTATAAAGCTCTGTCAACTAAAGCTTTGTTCCCCTCAAATTGATTCTCCATTTTGTCTTCTCATTTTATCAACAGTGCACAGCAGGGATCACTGTCTACAGACAGAAAACAGGATCTAGCTGTAGGCATACGTATAAAACAAAGAAGCCCTGATTAAAGAAATAAAAAAGACTTCTGCTCCCATTTGATCTTAAAATTATTGATCTTGTCAATCAGTTCCAGACACAGAGTCCCATGTAAATCTGTAATAACTATTAACGTTACAGTTGTATCCCTGACCATTTTAAAAGTCAAAGAAATCTACAAGATAATGTGATATTATACTCATTGTACTTTGATAGTCAATTGAATGTAAGCGCATGTTCTATTTCATGAATATAATAGCAGTCGAGAATCTCTTAGCATTGGAAATGATGATCTCTGTCTGTAGTTTACTCCGTGTGGTTAAGAGAGTGAAAGGTCAACACGGAAGTCTGCCATGTCTACATCAATTTCTTTCGGTAAAAGAAAGGAAAAAAGAAGAAAGAGAGGGAAAAATACTACGGGGCTGAGCTCTCAACTGATTTGGCCTGCAGCAATGCCCAATGTTAACGAAATCCAAGAGGACAAGACAGCTTCTAGGGAGTGTACAGACCTCACTGAAAATACACAATCGGCAGAGCCTAAGTTGGTTGGCCACCACTATTTGCGTTTTTCTTCTTCCAGCCCAAGTGTGGACAATTTCTGGTGCCCTCTAGCAATGCACTCTAACTTATTTTACTTGGCCAATTGTTTCTTCATTTAATGAAAGCATTTTGCTAGCTCGCCCTTATTAGGGTCAGTAGCACTTCATACCTTAACTTTTATTTAAAAAGCAAAGAGACCTGCACTGAGCAAGTAGGAGAGTATTGGGCACTGAATTGATGTCCTTCCGTGTTTCCCACCGCACACTGAACATGCAATCCTGCACAAGATGAACCTCGGCACACGCTTGATGATTGCAGCAAATGTTACATCAGTTCTCTATGACAGTTCATCAAAAAAGAGCCGCATTTGTTGAATTATTTTATCCTTCTTCTCAAATGTCTTGACTTTCAAAAAGGAGTGTTTTCTTTCACATCAGTGACGTAGTTTATCAAATGAGTAATAAGGTCAATAGATTTGGATATTACCAATAGTCCATAAGAGCATATTCTATAATCTTAGTTATTTGAATCATGAACAATTGAAATATCATTATTTACATGCATTCTTGTAAAGAATAGTTTTCAAATCTGTAAACCACGCTCATACTGTTGTTCTTACTTTCATAAATAACACTTCAAAAATTGCTTATATTTTTGTCTATGTTCTCCCATAAGAAAATATTTACTTAGAAAGATGTAATGAGGGGTTGGGGGGCAGAGCTCATTCATTATGGCACGTGCCTAGTTAGCTTGAGGTTCTAGATTTATCCCCTAGCAACACACTGTAGCTGAACAGAGTGGTGCACACCTGAAATGCCAGCCTTTGGGAGTATGAGGCTGGAGGACTGTCACAAGTCTGGTGCCACCCTGGGGCTGCATAGTGAGCTCAGAGCACCAGACCTATAGAGTAAGACACTGTCTCCAAACAAAACAAAACAAAACAACTAAAAACAAAGTGAAACGAGACAAAAATTCAAAGATGTAATGAAAAGTCACTCAAACCCATGAATTAAGCATGCTTATCCAGTCAGTGAAATTGTAAACTAAACTAAGCTAAACTCACCATAGTTTCTAACTTTAATAATACTTCAGCTTAATGGATGAAAAAAGTCAGAAAAAGCTTCATTTCATAGCATTGGGAAGAAAACTAAATCACTTAAATAATTGTCATTTATTCTCCAAATATTATGAAGAGGATTACATATCAAAGCAAGCAACGAACAGGATTTTTGTTTGATCTTATTTTAAAAGTAATGATTTAGATTTGTATGAGTCTTGCAAACATATCATTTACTTTAATATTTGCAAGTTTGTAACTTGCTACAGAAAATATTACCAATCTTAGTTTATGTATGAGAAGGAAATCAAGCCTTAGGAAAACTGAAATGCAAACAAAGAAATTACATACCTGCAAAGCAGAGCATCTCATATCTTTTTATGTGTACTTAGGACTTATTTCTTATAAATCAGAATTCCTTCCTATTCATAACTATGATTAAGGAAAATATATACATTTTGTCTTAAAAATCTCACAAATGTATGCCACCCAAAGTTTTATAGTACTCTAAAATGAATTGATGTTATCAAAATAAACGTATCAATAGTGAATCCAACATATATGGCTTTGAGATACTGGGAATATTTACACTAGACTGATAAATGTGTATAAACTGAGAAAAATAAAAAGCCAGAAAGGAAGCTAGGCTGTCCAGAAGAAGGTGGATCAGTGAAGGTAGGAATGATAGTAAGAAAATCCTTCGGGAGAAGTAACTTGCATAAAGCCTAAAAAAGTAAAGCTAAGCAAATAACAACGAAAGAAAGAGTACATAAAAATAAAGGACAGAAAGATAAGTGAGGGCCATTCCAAACAGAAAAGGAAAGAATTCATGCATAGAAAATATTAAGTCTATATGGATATTAATACTTCCATTTTCTAATGTTCATCAGAAAAAAAAAGACAAAAAGTGTTGGAGTTTATTTAATTTTCTTACAAAAAGAGAACCTGAAAATTTTGACCAAAGAAATTTACTATAGACCAGACATGAAGACATGGATACATCTGTGTCTGGACTCTTGAGAGAAATGGAAACTAGGAAAGTCACACCACCAAGGACAAAGCTGAAAAAGTGGCAGAAATCCATGAAAATAATATCAACGTGGCTAACCCATGGGGTGAGATGAGACTTCTGGAAAGCATGGATGACAATTTAAATGTAATATCAAAGAAAGACTGAGCAAGGAGCAGGCCTGCTTCGTGGGCCAGATGGTGTAACATTAGCAGATGACATTGGAAGGGCTAAACTCCTATTTTGCTTCTGTTTTCTCAATCAGGAAAAAAATGATCTTCAAACTCAAAAGGGTAGGACAAACAAAGGAATCAAATCCCGAGATAAGTGAGGAGATAGTAAGAGAGCACTTAGCTACTTAAATGAGTTCACATTACCAGGCCCGGATCGATTCCATCCCCCAGGACCGAAATAACTTGTAGCTGGGCTCTGACTCACCTAATGAATTTGCCTGATCTTCCCAGCCGCTACTGCCACTCTCTACCCAAGCACTCTCCATGTCTGTACTGAAATACAAAGCAACTTAGTCTACTACTCAGTTACCCGGCTCCAGCCACTCTCTATTGAGATCTCTTGTTGCAAAACAATTAACTCCCCAGAAATCTCATACTTCTGTCTTTTCTTGTCCCTCTAACCTAAAAATCATCTTCAAGTTCCTACAGTATAGACTTCTTAGAATGTTGTAAATGGGTCTCCCCATTACAGTGCCAACTAGGCTTTCCATTGTCATCTCTTGTCTGGCATGCACAGCGTATGCCCTGACCATGCCAGTCCACCGAGCACCTGGTCCTGCCCTTGCATTAACTGCCTTAAAAACATTGTTCTTTGTACTCACAGCATTCGTTTTTTTGCAAGCTCTCTTGACTCTTTGAATTCTTTAATTCCTGGGTTAGAGTCAATCACTCTCCTTAGAGGATTGCTCTAGGTTTCACAGTATAGTAAAATTTGGTATCCTATCGCTGTTTTTATTAGATAGTTTGTTTCTCAAAATGAGAACATATTATTATTCTAAAACTTCAAACACTGTGTAAGTTCTGGGGAAATGAATTAATAGTCTTGGTCTCCCCTGCCTTTGTCATGCACACCCTCTTGTATATGGAGTAACCCACCATGTGTTCCTGGACACACACACCCTGCCACATAGAAATCTACTTCTTAAGGAAAGTTATCCTTACTGAGGAATGCACTATACTTTTTATTATGACAAGAGGAAAGTGAGAACAATAGAAGGGACTATTTTTTACATAGTGGGTTTCTTCAAATAGTCCTATCTTCAGGAATAAAAATGTCACGTGAGAGCTAAAGCTATATATATATACCAACTGTAGTTTTCTAAAAATTATCACAATGTAAATATCTCTCTGTGAGGAGTGGCCCTAGCATTGCTTGAATGCTCAGTTAGACTTTCACCAATTTCAGAACCCATGCTACGTTAAAAACCTCCTAAGAAAAGCCCACCTTGGCAGGTATCTTAATGTATTCATGTTTTTATTTTACAAAAAGGATTTCTAAGTTTCATAGAGATGGTCAAGTCGAAAGCCTTTCTCATCTTAAAGTTCTTTTTTTTAAGTTTTACTTAAAAACAACCAGAACTTATTAATTACAGTAGTCCTTTTTTAAAGAATGGATTTCCACTTATAGAAATGTCTCTAGATTTATGCTTAAGCTTTATATTAGTTCTGATTTTTTTCTGTTCTTATAGTTAAAAAAATAAAAACATCCTTATTAAATAATTAAGTAATAAAAGGGTGGAAGTGAAACTAACTCTCTAATAGAATAGCAATAAAAAAATTCCCCCATTGAATTTCAGTAATAAAACCAACAAAATAAAGCAGGACTCCATGAAAGTATACACAGCGAATCACACGCACCTTAATGGCAAAATGCTTAAGAGTTTCAGCTGACAACATTTGTGTCCAGTCATCAACATGTGATCCTTTCCAGATTACATCGATATTAGTGTCTAGAATGTGAATGGTACAGATTTCATTACTGTCCAAAAAGCAGGTTCTGCCTGGAGTGCAACTTCTCCTTCCCCTTACCACATTTTAGAATGGACATTTTTGAATTGAAACATCACCCCGAAATGATGACTAAATAAAGGATTTCAACATCATATCCTACAAAAAGTACATTAATAAATAAAATGTGTCTTCTTAAATGAAGGCAGAAAGCTCTGACACAAATAATTCAGATGCTCAGACTACTTGAAAGTCTGTGTTTAATACAAAAATATGTGCGTAGTCTGTGACATTTAGGATTAATGGCCAAAATTTACAAAGATCAACTTAACTCACTTCATGAAACAAATTGACCATTCGGAAGATTCCTGAAGTGGAAAAGAAAAACAAAATTACTTTGGAAACACTGAGTTGTATTTCTTTCCAGTAGAGGCTCAAATCTGCTCTAATTTTGTATCTGGGGTGCCTGTACAGAGTGGTAATTAGGACTAGATGACTTATAACAGCTTGCTTTATTCTAGAGTTTCATAAAACCAAAAAACAATCATCACAATCATTGAAATTTGTAGAAAGCTTATGATATAGCTGTCATATATTCTTTAAATATCCCATATGAGCCATTTCCTTTAATCTTAGTAATGGCTTAGTGGCTACAATGGCTAAGATTATCGTCTTGCCTAAGGGTTAGAAAGGTCCCATACTTTGGCCTTCATGTTGCAACTAATAAGTGGCTGCCGCGGAATTGGACCTCAAGCTCTTTGTCACTACGTGTAATCTCCATGATTCTGCCCACATGGAACCCACACTGAATTTTGTGATGAGTCATTGTTTAATAGGTTCAAATGCATCAATGCTGGTGATAGTATCTCATCCTTTAATAAGTCCCCGTGCTATTTTTGTTCTACTTATTGAGTGCCTGTCTTGTAACATGTGATCTAAGAACAATAACTGCAGGTATTTGTGTGTAGATACCCTACCTGTCTTTGCCCATCCAGCCTGTTTCAAAAAGGTTTACCTTCCATGTAATTAAGAGAGAGAGAGAGAGAGAAAGAGAGGAATAGAGAGACAAAGAGAGAGAGAGAGAGAGAGAGAATGTGTGTGTGTGTGTGTGTTTTGGGGATGGGTAGGATGGTCTTACACTTCAGAGTACAGGCTATTTTGAAGGAAGCAATAGTCTGAAATTGTTTCCTGCCAGTTTTAATCTATGGGTCTACGGGTTCAAATTACGTAGCTATGTTTTTCTTCCCTACTCATACAATGGGAATAATAGTTACAAAATTTAGGACTATAATGTGGATTAAATAACATAGCGTTATAGACAGGATCACATAAGAATATGCAGGTATGGTTCTTAGCCCTGGAAGTGACACACAGTAAATGGAAATAAATGTGAGCTGTAACTATGACAATGGATGCAATGGCATCTGTCACTACGATGCTCTGAGATCTGCAGGAACTCGAACACGAGTGAGTCTCCGTGCACATTGCAGATCTTGATAATAATAAACATCATTGTGGATGTGCTTCCGCCGTGCAGTTAGCAGAAGTTTTATATTGCAATAATTTTTAAGATATATGTTTAAAAAACAGTGTCGTTCTCACTACTGAGCCGCTTTCCATAAATCATTAAACATTCTCATTCTGCCGAGTCTCTCAGTGACACCTCCAGAGGCTCAGCAGTCATTCACAGGCCCAACAGCTTGAAGGTCAGAGTTGCAGTGTCCCCAGGCACCAAGGTCACTTTGGCACTTAACCCTTAGCCTAGTCGATTTAAGAATACGCAGATTTGTTCTCTCCTCTGAGACAGAACCCAGCCGGGCTTCATCAGGTGGTGATCCCAAGGGAACAGAAATTTCCCAAAAGACAGGCAAACCAACCACATCAAATAAGGGCAGAGGAGCACGGAAGACTGCTCCCCTGTGTCTCAGGGTGCGAGTGCTCTGGGAGAGCTATGAAAAGGCCTTCCGAGTGTCACAATAAATCAGGAAAAAGACCACAAAGGAGGTAGGGGGATGATTTAGCAGACAGATGGGCCACGGTGGTTGGTCGTCAGAATCCTGAATGGTTTCTTAAACCTTATGGCCAGAGCAGCCAAGAGTTTCAAGTAAAAGAAAATGGCTTGAGAAGGTCATCTTCTTGGACAGATATTTACAATTTTAAGGATTGCAAGCGTGAGGCTTTTGTTACACATTTCCACAGGATGAAGTGATAAAACCAAAAGCCTAGGCTTCGTTCCCCAAGATAAACATCTCAGGGATTTAGAAAAAAACAGAAAGGGATTAAGGTTTAAGCTTTATCATACTCTTTTTATACGCCATTTTTTCCATTTATTTATTATAATTTAGAGTAATTGTTATAATGAACTATTTTTATTTGGATTTATGTAAGGATTAGAGCTATTTAAACTGTTAAGACAGTTCTGGCCTTGGTTTTAACTGTTCTTTTTGCTCTGTAAATTAAGGCAAATCTTCAAAGACGTAATGTAACAAGATCTTTTTCTTTTTACCTGAAGAGACTTCTTTAAATTATACTTTAAAGGGAAGCAATAGGAAGCATCTCAATGTGTGAATTTGTTTGTTTCCTAGAGGTTTTTTTTCCTCCCCTCTCTATATCTTACACAAAAGAAGAATGGGCAAAATATTATAGTTCTTGCTTTTATAAACTCAAAATTTAAATGACTGGCGCACACGGGCCCATATTATCTGAGGAAAACACATGTGTGACAAGGGTAAAAATGTCCAGGAAACTTCAGATACAGAAGGAAGTGTGTAATGTGGAAAGTTAGAGAGTAAATATTTGCTTTTTGAGGTCGCAGTAGGACATAACTGAAAAAAAAAAAAACAATGAAAAAAAACCACACAAACAAATAAACTTTAAGCATTTGGCAACTTCAAAACATGACCAAGTAGAAGGAGTGATTCAATCAAGTTCTACATATGTAGCTTTGCTCCAAAAGGTAGAAGAATTGTGTGGTTGTCTACTGGCTACCCGTGGGGGAAAAAAAGGGAGCATCATAACTATGTGTTTTGTGTTTGTTTTTGTTTGTTTTTGAGACAGGGTCTTTCTTGCTGTGTAATTGGAGATAACATAGACAAAGGCACTTTTGTCTCAGGGATAAGACAGTTCTCCTATACCTTGCTTGCATTTGTACAAATATTTCCAGTTCTTCCAGCTGTTATGGGTGGGGTCCTTTGTTATCTGCTGGGTAACAACTGAAGCAGTTCATGCTTTGTAGAATGGATCTTATAATCTATGAAGGGGGTTTGACATGTGTACGGGTGACTATTCCCAAGGTGGATATAAGTAGGTGCCAAAGAGAAGCACGACTCTGAGAGTAGGAATGAACCTACACAATCACCCAGTCTAACTTACTTCAATTTTATAGACAAGGAAATGAGGTTAAGTGCAGGTGTCTAGCTTGAGGTCAGACCACATATTACAACACATCCCGAGTAGAAGTCGGGCCTTTTAACATTAAATCAAAGACTCTATTCAACTTACACTGGACTACCATTTATGGGGAGCTTAAGTAGCTTTCATTGTTCTTGAACTTTGGCTTGTTTCATTTTAAAAACAAGAGTATAAAAATACCCCCAAACTCTTTCTGAACACTACAAAGTACATGGAATGAATTAAAATTTTGGCTTCGAAGGTAGGTGTCATTTTACAGCTTTCTAAACCATTAGTTTTGTATTTGATATCCCTTCCTCACCCTCATTCCAAGACACATCAGGGAGGGAGAGTTGGGAGAACTAAATTTTTATCCATAGATAATTTAAATTTAACTTGGATTTGTGAGAGTAATTGTTGTCAATCTCTTTAAAACTTTCGTCGTCTTTCACACAAGTATAGATTTACTCTCAGTGAATGTTTTGAAAAATATAAAATAGCAAAGTGCTTCCATGAATTCAGTAATGTTTTTAAACTATGAAGCACAGAAGCATTTATGAACATTTGAAAATACGAATCTCCATATATGTACATATATACATATAGACACACATAGGTATGTATCCTCAAAATGCAATCTTTCCATGAAGGTTGACAAAGTAGTCCTTCATTTTCTTATCATTTATTTTTTCATTCCTGAAAAGGAGACTGATTTAAACGCAGTCATGAGACACGGTCAGAGGCTTGTGTTGAGAATTATTTTTTTTTTCTCTATCCAAATACTGATATTTAACTCTATTCTTCCACTGGACCTTCTCCAGGTGTGCAGTTTGCTGTGGTATAAAACAAGGGTGCAAAATTAGGTTATGTAACAGAATAGTCTCACCACTGTCACAATTCCCTATAACCTCAGAGGGATCTCACAGGTCACTTTGGCGAGTGAAACAACTCAGCCCATCCTGCAACATCTGCTGATACTGCCCTCCACTGGGCTCTACAAATCCTGCAACTGGTTTTGAAACAGGTAGGTGTCTAGGAGGTTCCAAGCGAAAGGATTGAAACAGAAGCATCTACAGAATCCTACTTGTCATTTATCACTAATTAATACAGACAGGACTTGGGGACCTCTTTAAAAGCGAGTGGCTTTAAACTGTACTGTGTGGAAGCTTAACTTGACAGTGATCTTTTTTAGATTAGCATGAATTATGTGCATCCCATTTATAAAATCCAAGTAACATCGGTTGATAAGAAGTATTCACTTGTTTGTGATTCCCTCGTCCTTCCAACAGATCCACTTGCATCCTTAAGCTAGCTAAATTTGGGGAGAATCAACAGCCTTGCAAGCATTCCATAGTTATTTCTTCAGAGATTTCCTTTTATTTTTGCTTGGAACTTTGGTTTCCTGGGGACAACAGCAAACAAATACAGGTGTGGATGAGACCAGACTTTGCACACAAAAAAATCACATATATATTTTCAATATATTCAGGTTATTTTTCCATAATGTGTATATATTTACATATAATTTACACAGACACTATTGCAAGTGTATGTTTGCTTCTCCTTTTAATAGATCATCCCTGATCAGTCATCTAAACATAGACAATAGTGTCATCTTTCTGAAATGAGGAGAGCTGACACAGTTTAGATTCCAAATCTTGCCCTTCACACCCGCAATTGGACTTGGTTATCCAGGAAGATCTCTTTGGGTTGAAACAGATTATGGCTGCCCTCTAGTGACAAGACATCCCTGCTGTTTCAGTTTTGATAAAATAGGGCATGCTTAAAACAGATGTCCTAGTTTCTACTCAAATGGTGGGGACTTTAAGAAACCTTTATAGAAAGAACACAATACATATGTTGCTAATTATGCTGAATATTATATTTTAGAAGATGCAGCTATACATGAAATGCAGATACATATTCTTGAACCCTTGTAATTTTGCTAACACATATTTTTATTGCAGTCGCTCCTTTTCAAACTCAACTGTTACCACTTAAATGGCTCTATAGCATTTCAGTAATCACAGAACAAAGGTTAGGCTTCCGATGGCAGAATGGCTACTTACCTAACAGCACTGATAACTACTGAATCTTCCTCCTGTGTCCCCAACCATCCCTACCACTCCGTGGCTAAGGGACTGCACTCTGTTTCTTCGGCAAGCGATTAGAATTTCCAAGTGGCTTCTGAGCGATTGCTTTTCTTTTAATTGCTAAAATGTCTGGAGTTTTATTTAGGTGATCACACATGCTTGGGTGCATCAGGCCACATTTAAAATTTGACTAGCTGTCTCAGTCCACAGTAGTGAAGCTTACTCACCCAGACTACAGCTGCATGTTGGCTTTCTCAACTCATGTCAGTTCCCAGGTACAGCATGACAATGTTTGATTTGATTAATTTCGAATTAAAGAAAAACAAAACAAAGAAAGAGAAGAAAAGCATGGTGGCCTGTTGCTGAGAGGGCTGAACCGAAAGAAATTTCGTTGCTAACCAGACCGTAGAAAAATCACCTTTTCGAAGGTTGACAAGAAGAACAAAACATTTTTCATTCACTACCTCATTTTTTTTGCTCTCCCCAAACCAAAAGACATTTTTCTACAAAAGAGAGGTTTTTTTCCCTAGAAAATATCAGTGTTCACTGTAAGAATGCAAAACTAAAATCATCATTGAACCGTAGAAGAGAAACATCTTCCACGCTTCTTTGAAATGGCAAACACTATTTTAAAGTATTGTGCAACTTTTGATGCTAGTCATGTTTATTAATTGATCCATGAGAGGTAAATAAATAAAATGCACACATGTATACACACACACATGAAGAACAGACACACTCTAGGATAATTTACGACTATCGCTTGCTGGAAAATCTAATTAAAAATATTGACATTTAAAATAAGTTGGCGAGATAACCTACTATCACTCTCCACATGGCTGCTTCTACACAGGAACTATTGGAGATTTCCAAAAAGTGGGATAGTAAATACAATCAAGGTGCCAATTCTGGTATTGGTATATGTTTCAGAACTTTATGAGAGGACAAATTGTTCTCTATTTGTTCTCATTCTCTTTGTAGAAAAACATGCCTTTCCTTCTGTGCGGTAAAGCTAACAACAAAAACCTTTTGGGAAATCAAAATCAAATTCCTTGGGCTTTGTGCTTAAACTCAAATATCTGAAATCAACTGGCAACCATACCAACATGTAGCTTTCTGCCCACCGCTATAATTTTTGGAAGGAAATTCTTAGTTCATTTCAGTTTAATAAATAATAATATTTATGGAGTTCAGATTCTGCATCAGGCAAATCAGTCCTTAGGAATGCAAATGCAAGTAATATCAAGTTTTTGCTTTCAGAGATACAGAACCATACATAGCAAATTATGTATATAATGCGATCAAGGTACTCTTTCTGCTGTCACTGGTATATATGTTTTAAAGTGTACGTGGATATATATATTTCATCTAGATCTATCTATCTATCTATCTATCTATCTATCTATATATATATATATAATAAAATGGGAATTAACTTTGTATTGACCCAAAGCAATCCTCCTATTAGAAATGATGATCCCATGTTCACTAGAACAACATTTTAAAGAATATCTTGGAATTCTATAGATAAACAAGAAGATATAAACAGTTCAGTTCACCATGATTTAATTTTGCTGTGTCCTGTGAAGGTTCTATAACTTATAAATTTTGTCTATCATATTTACAGTACAAAAATCTGTGGTAGTTTGCTAGTGATTTTAATAATCAGTCCCTTAACATTCAACTTACCTTCTAATTTCCTTACTTTAGACCACATATTATTTTAGATCCTATTAAAGAAAATTAAACCAAAGATGACATATGACTTAAAAGTGGTTCATATTTATGAAGCACACAATCCTACTAACAACGTTCTAGTTCTTGAGTACGTGATGACAAAGAGAAGGCAGGGAACACAACTGTAAAGATGCCATGTTGATACATATTTGGAACCTAAAAAGCAGTAGAGAAGAGAAGATGTTGCAGAGTAGAGAAAGTTACATTAAAATTCCCAAAGGAATCCGTGGGGAGCAAAAGCAGTCAATTCAACTCAATGGGCTGAAAGATCTCAGGTGTGCTAAGGAGGCCATGGGGAAGTGAGTGTGAGCTCGTCACAGGTGTAGCACAAGGGGTGGAGTTTGCACTAAGTGAACAGGAGCCACACCAAGGCCCTGTCTCACTTCCAATAACTGGTTTCTTGCAACAGAAAGCAAAGTTGAAGGCCAGGGGAGGGTCGAAGGGGACAGGGGAAGGATTTGTAACTTTGCCATGAAATGTATGTGTACAAAATGCTCAAGATCACTGCAATCTCTAAATTTTGCACTTATACATATCAATACAAGGGGAGAAATATAAAATCGAGTTAAGTAAAGTCTACATGCTGAACTGGGAGGCCTGAACTATGTCCTTGTTTTCCTTTCAGAAGGTGAGGGAATTAAGGTTTTTCCTCTGAAATTCCTGAATAGTCCCAAAGAAAAGACTTATTATATTGACACTTTCAAGAACTAAGTAATTAGAAAAAAATAAGTCAATATGACTGATTACTCCACACTCAAACCCACGCGTCAATAACCCTCATGCCCACACACAACGGAAGAATCAGCAGCCCGATTCTTAGTATTTTCTCTGAAATATGAACAAAAAGTTTAGCACAACTCAACACTGATTAAAAAATGAATATGAGTAATCTTGTCTGAAATAGGACAGGGCAGGAACAGAAACTAATAACCATCTTTAGTATGTCAGAGAGATGAGTGAAGATAATGTCCTTGTGAATCCAGAATAGGAAGATATGAAAATATGAAGACATAAAGATATGGAAAGGACATTCAAAGAATGTGAAGGGACTCTTGAAAAATCAAAATTTTCATTAAGAAAATAAGAATTCAATATAAAGGTTAACGAGGTAAGTAATCACGCATGAAGAAGTACAAGTGGCCAATAGATACATAAAAAGATGCTCAACATCTCTAGCCATAAGAGAAATGCAAATCAAAACAATGCTAAGATACCATCTCACTCCAGAGAGAATGGCCTATATGAACAAGTCAAATAATAATCAGTGCTGGTGAGGCTTTGGGGAGAAAGGAACCCTCCTGCACTGCTGGTGGGAATGAAAATTCGTACAACCACTCTGGAGGGCAGTATGGAGATCTCTCAAAAGAATGGAAATAAATATCCCCTTCGATTCAGTGACACTCCTACTGGGAATATTTCCAAAAGAGTTAAAAACAGCACATAACATAGCTGCATGTATACCCATGTTCATAGCAGCACAACTAACAATAGCTAAAATATGAAAGTCAACAAAATACCCATCAACAGACCAATGGATGTGCAAACTGTGGTGTTTATACACAATGGAATATTATGCACCTATAAAGTCCAACAGCGTGGAGGCGTCTGTGGGCAAATGGAAGAAGCTTGGGACCATCATGCTTAGTGAAGTGAGTCAGAAGTAGAAGGTGAAACATTGAATGGTCTCTCTGATATGAGAGACCCAGATCACAACTCTTATGGAACTTAAAAAACAAAGTGAAACAGGGGAGTAGGGCGGAGGAGGGAGAGAGGGTGGGCAAGGGGAGGGACATAAAAGAGCGGGAGAGTCCTTGTCACCTTGACAAGATACGTATATGCACAAAATGCTCAATTTCGTTGTAAACCTTAAATTTTGCACTTATATATATCAATAAAATGGGAAAAAAGAAAAAAACAACAACAAAAGAAAGCATAGAGATAAAGGAACTGAAACAAAAAGTGGAAAAGCACAAACATTAAGATCTGTCTTAGAAGACCAATGACCCATTAATAAAAGGGGTGGGCAAAAACATAGGTTGCTAGTGAGCATATTGTCAAATACGTAATACAAAAACATTTTCTGGAGCTGAGAATTACTAAGCTAAAAGCAATATTATTATTTTAGCATAGTACACTGAAAACACACACAATAAACTATTGTACATAGAGAAGATACAGATAGCAAAGAACCAGTACCTGGGAGGTTGAAACAGGAGGATTGCTCTGAGTTCAAGATAGGCCTGGGCTACATTCTGAGTTTAGGAGCAGCCTGGGCTACAGAGTGAGATCCTGTTAAAAAAAAAAAAAAAAAAAAAAAAGACCCAGTAGTATACTCACAAAAACGTTACATACAAAACAAGGGAATCAAAACAGATGCTTTAAAAATAGACAAACCCTTCAAAATCTGAAGTCATGAGGTTTTTTTGACCTACCGATTTAATGGTGGACCCAGAAGCCGTACGAAAGAAGTAGAATAAATATATTTTAGATATACTGAAGCTAAAACTATTAATCTCTCCTGAAATCTCTCTGAAGAACTTTAAGTAGGATGTTCCTAACTTAAGAAACTACCAAGGAAATCCCAGAGCTTTGATTGAAATGGCCCTAAATGTATAGCGAAAAACGGGATCAAAAGATAAAGTTCTCTAGGAGAAAACTTCACAGTAGTTTTAATTTATAAAATAAAATTTAATAAAGTTTTCTATGAAATTGTTGAAACTCCAGTTTCTAAGAGATCAATTCCTATATCTTGAAATGTAGCACTATATACATAAAATTGGAGAAACTAGGCAACATATTTCTGGCAAAGAAAATATTTAATATTGAATATATATAACTTTTTTGCTTTCTCCCTAACTTTAACTCTAACAGCTATAAAATGCATATTCAATTACAGGGTCAATATATGTCAATAATTAATAAAAATGAACCAATAAAATAATGGGACACTAATAAATAGCACATTAGATCTCAGAACTAAGTTCTACACTACAAGGCAAAAATTGAAAATCAACACCTCAAAATCTCTGGTGGACTCTGGAGCTGGAAAAAATACAACAAAACTAGAAAAAAATAAGTATTTTTGGACTATAATAAGAAATGCTAAAATTTGGAGGATTAAAAATAATTAAGAAGAAGTAAATATCTCATATCTCTTTTTTTTTTTAAGAGTTGAAAGAATGTCTCATTCCAATATGGGAAAAAAACAAATTTATTAATTGCAGACTGTCAAGTAATTCCAGACCTAGCTAGTGGTCACTTGTAAAGGTCAGTATTAGGTTTGATAATAGCACGGATTCAACAACTCACTTAGACTCCCACCATGCTCAGAGTCAAGAGGTTAATTCCCATACAAGAGTTTGGGAGATTTTTCTCTGAGGAATTTGACTAATACAAAGAGAAAGTTTTGGGAAGTATCCTTACAACGTGTTTATTAACTGACCAGAGCCCCAGCCTCTCATCCTGATTAACTTTTTCATGAAAGAATAATAATACAAAAAGTAAAAAAAAAAAAAAATGGAGGAATTATGACTATTCTTGGTCTGGAAATTAAGAACATGTTCATTTTGTGAAATTTTATCAGGCTGAATACACAGATATTATTCTGCTAACAGAAATTAAATTTAAACTAGAAAAGAGAACCAATAATAAAATGACAAAAGTAATCTCAACTAGTTACTAGCAGTAATTTAGTCTTTAAGTTCTTTAAGTTGCTTGTTTCTAGTAGTGAGAGTCTTGAGTGACAAACATATTAGATATCTTTTAAAAACAATTAAAGTCCAGAAAGACAGAGAAACCTTCTCATAATTTTGCATAACAACTTGATACTACAACCAGAACTAATTTATTGACTCCAGCTCAAATAATTCTTCTGGAGAATGAAATGAGAATTCTTTATTATATTTCAAAATTTTTCTAACTATAAAAACTACTAAAACATCTTTTCCTTAACTCCTGTATCCAGGAATTGCTTTTATGCATGTGAACTTGATACTATTGAAATGTTAATCTCATAGGAATATTTTTTCTATCCATATTAGATTTATCTTATAATTTGGTCACCTTTTGAGTTAGGATTCATATAGAAGTGCTTTCGGGAGCAACTAGTCACTTATTTGCTTGGTACCAACTGCTACATTTAGAAATAAAGTTGTTAAAGTAGAGAAACTACAGGCCATGCTTTTCACATGAACTCTATATTATTAAATAAAATATTTAAGAGGAATGAGGAAATGTACAATTTTCCATGTGTTTGGTTGCAAAGGAAAGTGGTTGTCCCAAGGTACTCTTACATCCAGCTCAAGACAAATGTCTGTGCATTGACCCCGAGCAGATCAATTCATACGCATGCATATTCTAACACTTGATTTCCTCTGGCAAGTGTTGAACTCTCAAATTTGTGCTCTAGATTTGAGAAGGCCTTATTGCTTTCTGGATTTTTATTTTATTTTTTATTTTTCTCATTTTTGGCCACAAATTCAGGCTGAGTGATTTTTCTGTGAGCCCGCCTGCTGGAAGTCTGGCAAAACTCCATGTCTTCCTCGCTCAAGGGGCTTTCCTGCTGTGTGCCATTAAATATGGAAATGCTCGGATTTTGTGAATTCTGCTAAAATTAGATGCCCTGGAGCTCAGAAGACCTAAGAGAATATGCAGATCTTTTACTGAAAGACCCAAAGGAGGAGCCATGTACAAGCTGCAATTTGAAGGTCTCTGAGCAGGGAAAGAACAATCACTCTCCCTTCAATCTTCTGCTTGGCTGTTTATTCTTCAAATAGCAAAATTTTTTCATGTGAATTAAACTTTTCCACTTATCTGATAAAACCTATTTTGAGCTTCCCAATTTTTTGTGCCATAATATTTAGATGCTTTAGCACAGTGTAACTACCTAATACACATATTGCATATTGAAAAGGATCCGCACTATCCGATTTGCCTGACTCTGAACTATCGATTTGTTTATTTTTCTCTTACTAGCCACACCATTCATTGCATACCCAAACACTTGGGCAGGTATTCAGCTACTAGGTAGTGACACTTACAGTGGTTGCTCACAGATACATTATGTTTGTCCTGTGGGTAGTCAGGATAATGTCTCTGATCTAGCACAGTTAATTGCATATTGATCAAATAGGGGTACATTTTTTCTTTATGCCTAAAGTCCTTTAAGAAAATGACTTCAACACACAAAAGTGCATTTCTGAGAGCTCAAGGGGTAGGTGGTTCTAACAGGCTTGGATTTGAAGGACCAAGAAGGTAGAGAAAGGAGTTTTCTTTTAATCTAATATTGCACCTTTTCTAGACTTGTTAACTTAAACCATCTGTCTAACCACAAGCCTCTCATCCACCGGAGTGTCTCTATCTTCTCAGTCAAGGTGTTCAGTCATTTCTCACGGTGGCTTTCTTCCACTTAGGAATTCATCACTCCAACACTCAGTGCTCTAAGATTCTGTTGGTGGAAGTTTCAAATTTAACTTTCAGAAGAAAACAAAATGGATAAAATTAGTGTGTAAATACCATCTTTTTCAAGACTACTGTCAATCTCAGGCCGAAAATCTACTTCTTACTCTGCTTTCCAACTCAAATTGTGTGAAACCAAGTTGTTACATATAGTTCATTCTAGGTTTTATGATAACATCATGGATTACTTTAAATAATAATATGACAAAAAATAAAAGTTCACACCTTAATGAAGAACTCCATTTGATATCTATTAACCAAAGTAAAAGAATATTCAAAAAAATTTAAACTTAAATTTGTAAATTTGAAAGTGCTAAAGTCTGAATTCAAATCAAATTCACTTGACCTTGTGAGTTAAGCTAAAAAGCCAAGATTTACTGGTGAATCTAAACTTACTTGATAAAAATGACATCTTGCATTAAATGGTATATTTTGGTACTCTACCTCAATAACAAAAATATTCCTTTTCCTCTCTGAGAGATGATCTCATTGGAGACATGATTACTCTATATAAGAGTAAGATATTTGAAATGCATTTCTTTTCCACGCATCACTTTTATTTACTTTCCTTGAAGCACACTTTTAGTTAACTTTGAACTAAAGTTTCACTTCCTATTTATGAAGTTTGTCTTTCTAGCAGTCAAAAAGAATCAGTACTTCTGCCAACCTTGTTCTGAATTTTATCAATATGACATCTGACTCATGCTTAAAGGTATTTATTTACTTCTACCCAGTACTCCTTCAATGACTTATTTACTTTATTTAATATAAAAATTAATTTTTTCAGACCTTGTGTCAGTCTAAGTGAGCTAATTTAACAAATTACCACAAGCCGCATGGGTTATAAACAAACAAAAAAAATTCATTTCTTACAATCCTAGAGATTAGACAGTACAACAACAAAGAGTCAGCTGACTTCTGGCTCACAGATAGTGACCTCTAGCTATGTGGCCACTTGGTAGAGAAGGCTAGGAAACTTTCTGATGTATACAGGAACTAATCTTATTCATGAAAAGAAAATCTTCATGTCTTAATCACTTCTGAAATGTTCCACTTTCTAGTGATATTACCCTTATGGGTTAGGATTTCAAGATACAGATTTTAAGAGGATGGAAGAATCAGATCACAGCATGCAGGCTAACATATATGACAAATACAAATACAATACCCTAAAAGGTCATACAAAAGTTATTTGAATTATTTTATCTTGATCTTATCTTTATTTCTCCTTTTATTCTTTTACACATTCAAAAGACGTCTGTCATATAGAATTTTTTTTTTTTTAATTCTCCCTTGGGAACTTGGAATCTGTTCTTCTAAATGTGGCCCAGTTCTAGTTTTCTGTGTTAGGCACATTCCACTATGGTGTCTTCCGTTTTGCTCCCTTGTGTCAGATGGCCTTGGGCTTTAGACTTAGGAAGACTTTGCCCCGCCGCCCCCCACAGAAAAAAGAAAAAACATACATAGCTCAGAGTGAACACTCAGTCCATAATATTAATAGTATCTGTAGCTTCCTCTAAAACATTGATTAAGTTGGGGCCTGAGTGCTGGATATGAAAGGAGTAGAAAGAAAGAGGGGGTCTGTGAGCACATTAATTTTGAAATTTTCAGTCTCCAGAAGATTAAACAAAACAATTTTTACACAATCTAATATATTTTTGCTACAGTTTCTGAATTTAGACTAAGACAGATATTGGTACTGAGACCTAGTGTGTTGCTCTGACAAATACCTAAAATTATGGAAATTGCTTAGTAGATCTGGAAGTCTTGCTTATCAAAGTGCATGTTTTCATAAACAGATCATGAGGCAACTCTTGAGAGGGCTCATATAAAGAAAGGAAATGTACAAAAAGCCTCAACTTCATTAGCCATTGCCTGAATGGCCGTGAACAAAATGTTGGAAGGAAATTGGCTGGGAAAGTTATTGTGAAGAGGTCTGAGAAAGAAATAGCGCTGGGAGCTAGGAGAAACATGTTATTGGAAACTAAAGGAAAAGTGATGTTTTTGTTATAAAGTGTCAAGAAATTGCTGTACTATGTTCACGCCCCAGTGTTTTGTAGGAAAAAAAATTCTAAGCATATTCTGAAATATATATTTGGTGGAAGAAAATCTAAGCAAAAAGAGTATAGCGTAGCTTCTCTTGACTGTTTACAGTAAAATATAAGGAGAGGAAAAATGAATTAAAGATGAACTAGATAATCAGATGTGAAGCGGAAGCAGAAATTAAAAATTTGGGGAAATCTCAGCCTATAAAATATTGAATAAATATTCAGGAAAGAACGTGAAAGATGTGACCAAATGAGGACTGGATCAGGTTAGAAGTGATATCCATGAAGAAAATGAAAAAAAAAAATGTACTTGAAACTATCCATCTGTCGGAGACTCAGATTCACAGAGCTATGAAGACTGACTGATTTCTAGGGTCTGCTCTGACCATTCCAGCACAGTCTTCCTCGGCCGTCCTACCGTGGTTCCTGCTTCCCTAGGTATGTCTTGGGAAGAGTTTAAAGAAGGTTCCAGCGCATAAGCAGGGTGACAGGCCAACCATGCCATCTTTACAGGTACACTGAGTTTGCAAGCTTCCTTTTCGATTTCAAAGGATACTCAAGAAAGCCTTACAGCCCAGGCAGAAGAGAAAATCTGTCACGGAGGGCTCCTACTGGGGCAATACGTAGTGGAACCTTAGTTCACCTCCACAGTCCAGCCTGGCAGAGACACACATCCATGGCTCCAATCTATGCGTGCAACAGCTTGACTGGTATTCAGAAAAGCCTAGATGGTGGTGAGGGTGGGAGCATATAGAGCCTGGAGAACCCAAGCCTTCTACAACGTAGAACATGAAGTCAAAGATCCTTCTCTCATTTTAAGATTTTTGTTTGCATTGTGCTTCTTTGAGTCCACTTGGGATCAATTACTTATAACTTATTTCTTAATGCTCCCTTGGAAGCTAACGATGGCTACTCTCCCCCCATTACATTGTGGAACCGCATCACTTGTTTGACTTCTCAGGTTCTCAGCTGGTGAGCGATCTGCCTTGGGATAAATCGTACTTTGAATTCAGCCCATGCCTACCTTAAATACTATCTAGATAAAACTCTGGACTTTAGACTTAGGACTTGATTTTGGAATGGAAGAAAACTTACTTTCCATGGGAGATGGTGAGGAGTGGAGAGTGTAAGGAGCAGAATGTTTTGTATTAAATATTTGCATACCCTTCAAATTCCTATGTTGAAACTTGATACCCTATGTGACAATATTAAATAGGAAGGTCTGAGGGAAATAATTAGGTCACACACATGAATGGAACTAGCGCCCTTAAAAAATACACTTGAGAGTGTTTGTCCACAGTTTCCACCTTATAACGCTGCCGAGAAGAGGGCACTCTCTCACTCTCTTACCGGACGGAGTATCAACAGCATTTTGATCTTGAAATCACAGATTCTAAATTGTAAAAATATTCACTGTTTATAAATTGCACAGTTTAAGGTATTTTTCTTGTGGAAGCAGAAAGAGACTAAGACAAAGATTAGAAAGAATTCTGAGGGCAAATAAGCAGAATTTCTTCTGATATCTGTATTTTTATCTAGTTTTAGTTCATACAGCTATTATAACTGTCTCCATACCATATCAAACAAACAAACAAACTGTGTTGTAGAGAGAAGCCAAATTGGAATACAAACAATGGGAAAGGAATATAATTTTTAACAGTAAAACTAAATATAACAGTAACCTTTAACAATGTTTCAGGACATGGAGAGTACATGACCAGCCATGTAATTTTGGAAAACAGAATTTTGACAAATTATTTACAGGAACTGCTGCTCTAAGACTAAAACGCAAAAATAACTGCCCACTCAGTTTTCCAACTAATGAGATTTTTTTTTTGCATTGCAGAATAATTATTTTTTATTATTTTTATCGTGCTTTATATGTACTTCTATAGTTATGTAATTGCATGCTGTGCAAACATTTCTACAACATAAATGGTGAAACATGAATATTGTATGAAATAGTTTTATTTAATCTTTCATTGAGAAATTATGTATATATATATATAATCACATGCTAAATAGGATGATGGTTAAAGAAAGGTAAGAGTGCCACATACTTTAAATCAGATTTCTCTTTGTTAGGAGCATATCTTTGCAAATCTATAACCAAGTCATGGATAAAGGAAGCCTGAACAAATAAGTAAATAGATGGGAGAGAATCCAAGACAGGTTTTTCAAAGAAAATTCTTCAACATAAGTGATGGAGAAGCCAAGAAAATTAACAGAAATTAACTGAATCAGAGGTATCGCACTTAGATTGGGTTTTCAAGACTGAAATGTAAGTAGCTAGCTAGCTGTTGGGTAATAGAAAGGACTCACAAATAAGTGTTGAGTAAGTGTACACGCTTGTGTGTGATTTGCTGATTGCATTACTTAGTTTCCCAGAGGGATAGAACTAATAGAATAAATATATATTCTATTACATTATGTATTATCATATAGTAAAGTATTCAAATATGTGTCCTATACTACATTGTGTTACATATCATTATATATTGCATGGGATCACATGATCAGACGCTAGAAAGACCTACAGTGACTCTCTGAAGGCTACAGAGCTGGGAGGTCCTCTATCCAAGAAACTGAAGGATTCAGGACAGGAGTGACTCGGGTCACAGTTCCAGTCTGAGGCTAGAGGCCAGGAAGCCTCTAAGTGTGGCAAGAACCCACACTTACACGCTGGGAAATCTGGAGTCAGTGTCAGCACCAGATATGCATCCACTCAAGAATAGTTGTTTGACTTTTTGTGAATATGCGAGCTTCCTTCTCTTG
The DNA here is from genome assembly GCA_004027205.1 of Ctenodactylus gundi. NCBI lineage: Eukaryota > Metazoa > Chordata > Mammalia > Rodentia > Ctenodactylidae > Ctenodactylus > Ctenodactylus gundi. Next base: position 382,574 of record PVKB01000021.1, read on the forward strand.
CCTTGTGTGTTTATGTTTGCTCTTTTATTTGTTTCTTTTCTTCTTTTCTCTCTCTTTTTCTTTTGAGACAACGTCTTGCTTAATAGTTTAGGTGAGTTCTGAACTTATTGTGTAGGCCAGGCCTGGCCTCAAGCTCACGACAATCTTCAAGCCTCAGCCTCATGAGCTCTGGGATTATAGGCACAACCATGCCCAGTTTACGTGGTACTGGATGATTGAGCGCAGGGCCTTGCAATCACTAGGTAGACACTCTAAACTTTGTGTTCTTCCTCCCTCCCTTCCTCTTCTGTTTTTTACTTTGTTCATGTGTCCATCCTACTATGTTGTCCACCCATATTCATGGTGAGCTTCTCTTTTCATCTCACTGGCCCACTTGTTAACTGTCCCTAGAAACACCCTCACTAACATGTTAGAAGGGCACTCCATCAATAGTTTAGACAACTCTCAATCCAATCAAGTTTAACAAATAAAGTTAACCATATACTAGTTTTCTTGTGTATGCCCTATTTTCCCAGCAAAGACACTGTGAGATTCTAGAAACATGATGGCCCATGACCAACAAACATCTAGTGCCCAAATTCACACAAAATTTCATATTCTGTTAAAATAACTCAAATGCCTTGGGAGAAAGAAAGCGACTTCAGGGCTGTAGCAGAAAAATATAAGATGTGCCAGGAACATTTCTTTATCTCCCAAAATAATTAGGGTCTCTGGAAAAGGTAAGGTCAAGTGTCAAAACTGTAATCCAATTGAAGGAATGTGGCAAGCCTCCCCCTCCCCCCCAAAATAAAAAAACTTTGGCAATAAATCATGTAATGATAAAAATTTCATTACAAGCCATAAAGAATATTCAAATTAATAAACATTAAAGAAGTGAGAGAACTATAGGATCCTCATTAGGCAAATAACATTTTGCTAACTCTCATGGTATGATTCATGGTTGGATGCTCTAATTGGTGGTTGAAAGTGAGAAGGGAAATGCCTCATTTGCATAACCTCTGTGGCTATCATACAAAGCATTTACCACGTTGGGGGGGGGTGGGCAACTACTTCTCCTCAGTGCCATAACTTGCCAAGCATCACCTTCAACATACGATTAAGGTTAAAAACACTGATAATTATACATGCCCAATGCCATACACTCATGGATAATGATCAATGTCCTGAACACACAAGTGTTTTGATTTTCATGTCAAAAAGCATAATCACATTCTAGTCCTACAGAACGACCAGACACCAAAATTGAGAAATATCTTTAAAACTGGCAGCTCAGAAATCTTCAAAAGTTTTAAGATCATGAGGAATAAAATTTAAAAAGCTAAAAAACTATTAGCGATTAGAAAAAAGAAAGAAAATATGAGAAGTACAATGTGGATTCCGGTTTGAACCCTGAAAAAGAAAAAGGAGAAGCTGGTGAAACTGAAGTTGAGCTCTGCATCTTGGTTGTTAGCGTCGTAGCAATCAATGTTCTTGTTGTGACGATTGCGTCACAGTTATGTGAATTGTTAATGTTAGGATAACGGACTGAAGAGTAAATGTGAGCTCTAGGGAGCAGTGCTTCAAACTTTCTAAGCCTGAAATTATTTGAAAAAATTTTTTAAAATGTGCAAGAAAAAAGTCCAAGAAAGTCTGATTCAAATTTGAAGTAAATTAAACTGGCATGGTTTTGAGCAATTAGTGAGGTGTAGAGAATCCATGAGAAGGTCCCCATTTGAGCCGCAGAGGCTTAAGGCATTAGGAATTTAGAGAGCTTAATATATATTCCTATCAAAATACTTGCACCTGGAGTGAATTGTAATTGCATACTTCCAATACCATAAATGATATTTGTGCAGTCTTAGCATTTGGAGCTCACTTATAGTCAAAGGGATACATAGCTGTGGTTATAAAAGATAATATATTAATAGCTGTTCCAGTTCTTGACATTATAAAGTACACACAGAACTATCAGAATTTTGGATAAAAATAAAACAAAGTGAAAGGAAGCATGGAGTATTATTGTTATTATTCTAATCAGTGGGAAGTCATGAAAATTTCTACAGTCCAGAGTCAGTTATAACAGGCAAAGCTGGCAGCAGAGTGATGTTTCTACCATAGGCATAGAGGCCATGGAGCAGGGCAGGCAAGCGATGTCTTCATTTAGCAAAGAAAGAAGTTCAAAGAAAATATCTAGGGTTGCTGACTCAGAAACATATTTGGAAATATCTTTGTTTTTATGTGTCTTTCAGGTTGTGAATTGATGTGATACATAGTATTACTTAATAAATATTAGTAAATATGTAAGAGTTTCAAGTTCTGCTTGTTAATGTTCTTTAATGCATGGCCATCATCAACCTCTTTATGTCACCTGAGATTTCTTCTTCACAGCAGTATTCAAAGGTCACTTTGATCCCATGCCATTAATTTACTATGTATCATGCCTATAAAATAATTCTGCACTATTTCACTTAAGTTTAATATCTTGATCTTAGGTACTGCAATAATACTTTTTTAAATTATTCAATTAATCCATTAATCATAATTATTATAATGTATCTTCCAACTCTTTCCCACAATAATACAGGGCTATTTCAAGATGACATGTTATATGTCTTACTCTTGTAATTTACTCACTTCTGATATTTAGAATGATTTAAATTCTGTTGGCCTTCAGTATCTAAACCACATTGGCTCAAGGACGCCTAGTGACCAATTTTCTGCTAAGGACACCAGAATTCCTAAATGTATTAAGTCCTTAATACAAACTGGCATATAAACATATAATCTAACACATTCTTCTATAAACTATAACTCCACAATACTTAATGATACAAAAATGTAATGTAACTTCCATGTAAATAATTGATATATTATTTAGGAAATAATGACACGAAAAATCTGTGCCTATTAAGGACATACACAGTTTTTAAAAATATAGTTTATCTGTGGTTGGTTGACTTTACAAATACAAAAACCCAAAGATATGAGATATCGACAGTATATTTTTCTCAGTGTGTAAATATTTACTGAAAATAACAGTGACATTTAACTTCCTGTAGAAATTAAGGAACATCTGTATTTGCAGCAGAAAGGAGGCAAGTCTGGAGAGAATTGTCTCAATTCTTTTGTTTCTGTTCCCATATCCTTTGATCACCTATACTTCTACATAAAAACAGAAAATAGTTCGTAGTTGTGACCTTTAATCATGACAGATCCAAGTAAGTGGAGTAACGTTTGTAGAGAGCAGTGCTGTGTGTGGCACCTTGTTGAGGTGCTTCCGGAGATAATGGCATCTAGGCCAACTAACTAAAGACAAGATATCCATCCCTGTTGAGAATGGCAACAACAATTAGGCTTGTAGCTTAGATGGAATACAAGGGAAATAAGCAATGCGGCATGTATTTGCAGACCACCATTATGCGAGGACATCATTTGCCTCAGTTACCTGTGGATATCAGTCTCCAGTTTCTTCAGCCTTCCAAAGTAGACTCACTCAGTTAGCTTCCAAACTTTGGCCTGGACTGGTATTGCGCCTTTGATTCCCCTTGTTCTCCAATTTCATTTTCTTGCGCTAGAGAGACTGAATCTTCCTCCTGTGCAGTAGTCAAATGGCTATATATATATTTCTGTCAATTATTCCCCTAATGAGATTCATGACTAATATAATAATCATTTGTGTAAAATATTTAAAGAATATATACTCACGTATCTAAGCATACTTATCTTTACCATGGTCAAGGATGGGCAACATTCTGGCCTGTGAGCCTTATGTGGCTTCAGAATCATTTGATCTAAAGAGGCCAAGCCTTCGCCAAAGAGAAGTTATTTCAACCAGCACATGAGGGTATGATACTTCCATGTTTTATCAAATACAGCAGGCTAATTTTTAATTTGAAAATGTATTATGGTTCGCAAAAGATGCCATAGACATCTAACTAGTCCTTGGCATAAAATAGGTTCCCTATATATTGATTTTATTTGTTTGTTTTGTAGGTTCCAAGAAATGGAGATTTGAAAAATTTTATACAATTAATAGCAAAGCAGGATTCATATCTTAAGAACTGTTGTTCAGAAGTTTCACTAATTGATTGCTATATGTCAAGAAATAGTCTAAGGTTGAATAAGCTAATGGAAAATAGTCTTTTCTTAATGAAACCAATGGGGCCGTTAGGAGGAAGCAGGGCCAGAATCTGATGTATCTTTCACTTTTGTCCTTGCCTCTCTCCAGTAATTGCTTCATTTCTCCACTTCCTTACTGCTCACTAGTTCTTTTCATCCGCTGTTCTACAAACGTCTCCATATGGAAGAAAGAGATCATATGTACATTTTAGACATAATACATTTTATCTCAAGTTGAAATCATATAGTTTCAATTTAAAATTCCCCAAAGAAGCTGTTCCCTAACTCACTCTGGACCGCTTGGTTGCCCTTGGTCTTAATGGTGATGGAAGGCAGGAAGGGTCAGAAAACTCCTAGAGATGGTGTTTCAGTAGCCTGACTTTGTGTCTAAGCATCTGAATTGGAGGAAAGACAAATTTCAAAAGATAAAATAGAGCCAGGCAACCAATTTAGCAGCCACCACTATAAGATGTCCTACCATGGAGACCAAAATTAGAGCATTCACAAAATTAAGATGAAATTTATTTATTGAGAAGTTCTAGTAGATAACTTCTATTCCTTCTGTTTTTAAACTCTGACATTTTGAATATACTCCCCCATAAGATCTGTGTTGATCACAATTGTAATTTTCTATAAATTACACTCTTGGCAGATTCATCAAACATCCAAACTATTGGTACAGGCTGAATTATATTTGCTCCAAAGATATTGATCTTGCTTAATATTACTTCATATTACTATATATTACTTTATGAGTGGGGCAAATTTGGACACTGGAATCAGGAGCATGCTCAGGAAACACAAACACCATGTGAAGGTGAACACAGAGATTGCTGTGAAGCTCCCTGAAGTTACAGAGGAGCAGTGGTTACCAGCCAGCCACGAGGAGCCAAGGGAGCAGACAGAACAGATTCAGACAGATTCTGATTCTCAGTACTTAGAAAATCATTTCTGCTGTCATATTGATGTTGAACCACACAGTATATTTTGTAACAAGAACCCAAGGAATCTATTACAAACCTTCATGCATGGATAAAGAGTTGGCCTTGAGGAATTTTCATTCTATGGAATGAAGAGAAACTCATAAAAAGATGTTCTAGAACAACAGGGAATAACAGCATTTCCTTAGACAGATGCTTCAGTTGAGTTCACACGAGCCAAGAACTCCACCCACCTATGCCTTTTTTAGGGGTTCACTTGGCTTTTCTTTTAATGGTTTGAAAATTTAATTTAGTTGTAACCTCTGTCTGATATTAACTGAAAATGTTTACTCTGTCTTCATCTGAATGGCATGCCTCTTCGGTGTATTCTTAGAGAGACACACACTTCCTGTATAGTAACAATCAGAATAATGCATTTTTACCACTTTCCACTGTATTATACATGCTGAAATTATTTGTTCCCATATTTGAAAGAGACCCCACAGAGAGGAAGGCCAATATCTTATACATATCTATGCCACAAGCTCTTAGAGGGTGACAGTGCCTTGTATGTGAGTGAATAAATGAATTAATAAATAATAAATGAATAATAAATGAATGTGTATAAAAATAAATTTTTTTAATGGGAAGTAGAATCTTTTCTTTTTCTTCTGGCCTCAATAACTTGCCACAATGTTGACCAATGTCAAAGAAATTCAGTTTGAATTCCGAAAGTATAAATAAATGTATGAGAAATGTGACTTTATATTATCCCACATGCTTCCCTTGATATATATTACAAGTCTCAGAACAACATTCCAGTTGCTTGAATGATAGATTAATTGATCAATTATTGTGACAAATAACAAATGCTAGTTGCCAAATTATAACTTCTCACGACTTGTGTCATTCAAAATTCAATTTAACTCTATTGCTAGGACAATTTAATCCTGGGGAAACATAAGAAAAATTACCTGGAGTACCACTCAATTCTAGGCATATTTCTATTTAGAAATAATGAAAACGTTTCCATATCTAGCAGGAGCTGTTCAAGATCCCACACGGAAACTTCTGTCAGTGCAGATAGCAATGGCATCCACACTGTGTTGGCCCGCCAATCTATCTCTTTCCCATTTAGGAACAAACCAAGGAATATTATGTTATGCTTTGTGTGAGAGGGTGTATCTGAAAGTAAGCTTTCTCAGACAAGTTCTTTCTTAACTATTATATTTTCTTTTCAAGCAACAAAGATACAGATAATTAAAAAATAAATTCTTCCTCTACTCGTATAATTTTATAGTCATTCTACACATCACCAAAAGACCCTTTTTTACATCAAGACAATAGAAAGTGTCATGCAGAATTGGGGCAAAGATGCTTTCAGTCTTTTACTCCATGAAAATACAGATTATTTTGAACACAGACGAGGTGTTCTCCTCTGACCCTGTTGCTTGACATGTAATTTGAAGGGCGGAATCTATACTCTACCTAGAGACTGTGGAATTTTGTAAGCGCTCATTCCAGATTTTCTTTCATTTCATCTGGCATCTTCACTCACTTTTATCTCCATCTGATTTCAAATTAATCTTCCTGAAGAGGATTTTTCATCCATGTAAAAAGCTAGTTCAAAAACTTGCGATGTGTTCTACAGAGAAGGCTACAGTTATTCTTAGATCAAGTATAACACATTTATTCTCCTATCAAACAAGCACTTGATAAATATCTCTAATTAGCTTCTATGGTGTTGATCATTACAGCCTATTCTAGAAGTGCTAAAATGAAAAATAAATACATGGAACTAGATCTCAAGAGTTGACACCAAAGTATGCAGTACGTATACAGTGAATGTCAGTGACTTTTACTGGTTATGTTCTTGTCACATTGAATACTAGACTAGTAAATATGAAACCACTGTTTCAAATGGAAATATAAGGTTCGGCTTCGGTAATCCAATGTTCAGGAGTTACCAATGTATGCTTCTCTTTACAATGATCTTATTTTAAGGTATTGTTTTTTTTAACATTGGGTTCATGGACAGCAATCACACAAAACATGCTCTAATATCTGGCCAGGGTTTCACTAAACAAGTTTGTGGGATTCTGTTATAAATAGAAAATTAAAAAGAGAGAGGAGCTGAGAATATATCTCTGTGTGAAGGCTGAGGGTTCAATCTCCAGCACCTCATAAATAAATAAATAAATACAAACATCAAAATATATACATTTGCAATATGGAATCTAGACATAGAGAGGGCAGAGTACATGTTAATGGAAGGGAAATTTATTATATATTAAAATAAATGATCTAAAGAGAGTAAAACAGAGAAAAAAATGTTAGCAGTTTTTTTTTTTCTGAACTTGGAGGATATTTTGTAGGACTTATGAAGGATGAGACGCACAAGCTTACAGGGTTCTCTTTTTCAATGAAGTGAATTAGAGTGTGATGACGACTGTTGTGTGTAGACATATTCAGGGAAGCACAGGTCGCCTGGTAAACTTTGTGTCTGAATCTCAAAATGGAGAGCTAAATGGTCTGAAGAGACCAACAACAGCCAGATGATGGGGCATCTTGTGTGTCCTCCTCAATTTCTCAGAATAAATTTTGTGATGCTCTGAAGCCATGGGAGGTTTCAATGAAGATACGACATGAATCAAATTTGACTTCAGAAGGAGAAGCTCCTGAAAATGGTGATACCCAAGATTTTGATATTTGTTTTCTGATTATACTATTTCTCCCTTGTATTCACTTACTTCCAAAATCTTCTATCATCTTCCAAGCTGCTGTTAGACTATTTTTATGCTATGGGAAAAATTGTGTCCTTCATAACCCATAAATAGAAAACTAGAGCTGCAGTATTTAAAAATGTGACTTTTTGGAGATAGAGCCGGTAAAGAAATACATGGATTAAAATGAGGTTGTTATGGGAAACCAAATCCAATGTACTGAGGCTTTTATAGGAGGAAGAGATTATGACACCCACAGAGTGACAGAGTGCCCATAGAGGAACAATCAGAAGAGGACACTGTTTGAAGGTGGTTATATGCAGACCAGGAAAAAAGGCCTCAGAAGCAATCAAACTAGCCAACGCTTTGTCTTTTTTAAATCTAATGTCTGTAACTGGAAGAAAAATCCATTTTTGCTGTTTAAACTATTCAGTCTGTGATATTTTGTTATGGTAGTCCCAGCAAACTAAACATCTTTATCAATATTTTCATTGCATGTATCTTTTAGCATCCATATCCCTAGAACAACATAACTCTTGAGATTCCATTGTAAATTTATTTATTAACAGTCCTTTGCTTGTATTATAAACATGTGGATGAAAATTAGGATTAACGATCAAATAAAAAATCTCTGATATAGTGGAAAAGGCACATTATCTTGATTCTAATTTAAAGTACTATATTATGCTTTGGACATTATGATCTCTTCTTACTTGATACGTTCTAGAAAAGTTCCAGAATTCCTCTTCCGTGAATGTATTCATTTGTGTTCTCATGGCTGCCTTAGTTTCCTGAATTGATTCAAGTCATTTACTTTTCGCGATCGTTTTGTCTTTGGGAAAGAGCCAAAAGTCACATGGTGTCAGACCCATTGAATCCATGAATGAAGACACACTGTAATATGTTTGTTAGCTTTCCTGTCCATTTCACGATACTTGGCAGCAGCATTTTTTTTTATCACACTTTGTAAAGACACAGTAAATGAGGATTTCCATGTTTGCCTTGAAATTCACAAAAGCCAGGTGATAAGTGTGACTGAAATGAAAGAAAGTGCTTTGAGAGGGATTAATTGCAACATGCCTTTTACTGTAATAAAGTTTTTTTTAATTTAAACACTCGCTGTGTATTTTGATCACTGTTTGTGCTATCACAAGAAAGGGTCTTGAGCATACTGCATTTCTAACCTCCTCTGTCCCCCCATTTTGAGACAGTTCCTAACTCAATATGTTGTGAGAACTAAGAATTAAATATTGAGACAATAATTATATCCTTAAAATATTTTGTATGATCAGTTAAAATTATGTGGTGTATTTAAGAAAAGAAAAGTCTTTTACTTTCTTTAAAGAAAGAGTGTTAAGAAACTATTCTGTTAGTATCAAACCAAAATGAGATTCTTAGAAGAATTACAAGGCCTAATTAGTTCAGCAAAGGTACGATTCTTTAAAGTAAATTAAAAGTCATTTTCTTTCCTACGCAAGATGTCTTTCTCTCTTCATGTCCTACTAGTAGCGTTTATGTGGTACCCCTTACACAAATCTAGACACACGCAAAAGAAAGCCCCCAGAACCTTCTTCAAACATGCTTCTTTAGTAACTTCTTTAGGAACTATAGCTTTTACCAAACTGCATTGAATCTACCTTAGTGTATAGATAATTCTTCAATAATATTTCACTTACTACCCATGTTTATAGTGTGGGTTTGTCATTTGATGGGTATTGAATGAATCAGTGAGTGTGGGGCAAACAGCAGAACAATTTTAGTGTTTAGGGCTGAGAGCTTTGATCTCTCTGTGGCAGAAAGCAATGCCAAATATCAATATTAAAGCTCTTCACGCACACGGTAACAGACACGATCTGGGTAAGATGTCGTTTGGTTGTGAGTCATTGGACCACAAGATGTTCTCATTCACAAAAGTTTAATACATCGATAATGTGTGAGAAATTTCATCGTCGGACACATGCTTCTGAAAATTGAGGCTCATATTATATTCAAGAGTGATGATGTGTTTTTTGAAGGAATCTCTTTTCAGAATTTACTGTAAGTGACCTGGCCGCAATTATTTTACCTGATACACGCTGTTTAGAGTAATTCTGTGACATGACCTGCTGCCATTGAAGAAGTCACCCTACGGATGTACTTATCATCACAGCTGTCATGTTCTCCTTTTGCCAGGGATTTAAAATCTCACCACAAATACAATCCAGGAATCCCACAGCGGCTCACGTCCCGTGCTCTGTGCAACGCTCCTCTGACGTCCTGAGCAAGATCAATCAATCAATTTCTTCCACCAGGAACTGAGTGGTCACGACATCGCCATCAAGCTTAGCCCTCTTCTAGAAAACCAATTGAGCTTGACCAAAATGAACAGCGATTTATCCTCAACCAGGGAGACTCAGTCTCTGTAGGGTTTTAAATATCAGACACTACTGCCGCTGTGGGTCCAGGAGAACCTGCACGGAGCCAGGAGAGGAAGGGTAAACGAAGATCAGTCTGCTCAGTTTCAATAAATCACTTGACGAATCCAGGTGGGATTCGGCAGCTGTGGGTGGAAAGCAACGGGAGATCATTATTTGTGTTTAAAAGTGCAAAAACAAAATCATTTTTTAAAGCTCATGGTTCAGGAGGACTGACTGATGAAAAAGTAGATGAACAGGACCAGAATAAATTTTGGGGATCTGACAGCCTTTGCCACCTCTGCCACTCTTTCATTTAACTGCGTGGTTGTGAATGAAATCTGGATGTAATCTGCAGCCCATTTTACACCATCAGTAATTCATTGGAAAGGGCTTTTCCTTGCAAGCTGTTCACAAAGAAAGATGTCTCCTCAATATTTTTGTAAGCACTCTTTTTTGTTGCTGTTACCTGTAGTATCAATAAGAACTAATAAAATTCTGTCTCACTATGGTTTTGGTTATATATATGCAATTGGAATCACTTTTAACACATGCAGTTTTATTGCTTGGGCTTAATAGCATCCCCAGGCAAAATAATAGTACGAACGAATATGAAATTTTCCAAGGAAAAATTTGAAGTAGTCACAAAACTAATTATAATACTCTAGAATTTCTAATTTTTTGTTAGAATAATATCTGTAGACCAGCATCTCTGAGTAGATACAAAAGAAAATATTCCTAGATAATTGATTGCAGATATATTTAGCTTGCCGGTTTTATTTACTTATAGTCTTTCAATACTAATTTGAATACACATTGATTTAAAATACAATAAGTTATTTAATGTGAACTTTATGCCTCACAAGGTGCATATTCTTTTGAGCAGAAGTAAAACAGCAAAAACCATAAAATAGAAAAAAATAGTAATTACATCATTAGTGGGATGCAGTAAGAACAAAAATAATTAGGGTGATGCAAAATTACCAAGAAAGGTTGTTACACATGAACATGAATTTGAAAAGTATCTTTTAGTGTTGACAGAATAAAGTGGATGGCATCTACTACCAGTATGCTGGTTGGGTAAGTAAGATACTTTAATTGCACCAAACATTGTATGCCTCTTTGTTTTCTTTTAGATTTCTATGTTTATTTATTCATATCAATCAAGCAAAGAAACTTGCTCTTATCTTGGTTACAAATATTTTCTCTCATTTTATGGATATGTATAAGTGCAATAAAATGTACGTTGATCCTGAGTGTTCTGTTCATATTCATACGGCAAAGTTCCAAATCCTTCTCTTCTCTCTTTTCGACCCTCCCACTTTCTCCCCTCCCATCCAGCTCCCATTACTCTTCACATTAAGTTCTATGAAATAAATGTGATATGGGTTTCTCATGTCAGAGAAACCACTCAATATTTCACCTGTTTCTGACTCACTGCACTAAGCATGACGGTCTCAAGTTGCCTCCAGTTACCTACGAAAACCTCCAGCCTATCTGTCTTTACAGATGAGTAGTATTCCATTGTGGATAAATACCACAATTTATGTACCCCTTTTCCTGTTGAGAGTATTTTGGTGTCTTCCACATTTTAGCTATTGTTAGTGGTGCTGTTATGAACAGGTGAGTGCATGTATCTCTGTTATATGTTATTTTTAATTCTTTTGGGAAAATTCCCAAGAGAGTTATCTGTGGATCAAAGGGGATATTCATTTCCATTTTTTGAGAGACTTCCGCACTGCTTTCCATAGTGGTTGTACGAATTTACATTCCCACCAGCAAGTGCAGGAGGGTTCCTTTTTCCCACAGCCTCACCAGCACTGATTGCTGTTTGTATTCTTGATATAGGCCAATCTCTCTAGAACTAGATGGTATCTTAGTGATGTTCTGATTTGCATTTCTCTTATGGCTACGGATGTTGAACATCTTTTCATGTGCTTTTTGGCCATTTGAACTTCTTCATCTGAGAACTGCTTATTCATTTCTTTTGCCCATTTTTCAATAGAGTCTTTGATTTTTGAAGGGCTTATTTTTCTTTAGTGTCCTGCATATACTGGTTATGAACCTTCTATTTGAGATATTAGTGGTAAATAATTTTTTCGCAGTCTGCCGGTTCTCTTTTTACACTGTTGATAATTTACTTTGTGGTGCAGAAACTTTTTAATTTGACATAATCCCATTTGTTCATTCTCAGGGTTATACCATTTCTTATTAAGAAAGTCTTTGCCTACATCTGTGTCTTTTAGATATTTGCCTAATTTGTCTTCTAGAAGATTCAGTGTTTCAGTTTTAATATTTAGGTCTTTAATCCACTTTGATTTGATTTTGGTGCCTGATGACAGGTGTGTGCCCATATTCATTCTTCTACATGTGGATGTCTGGTTTTTTCAGCACCATTTGTTGAAGAGGCTGTCCTTTTTCCAGTTTATGCTTTTGGCACTTTTATCAATAATTAGGTAGCTGAAGGCATTTGAATTTGTGTCTGCATCCTCAACTCCTTTCCAGTGGTCTACCCATTTCTTTTTGTGCCAGTACCATATACCAATTATTGCTTTATAGTATAATGTGATGTCTGGAGTTGTAATGTCTTCTGCCTTAGTCTTATTACTCAAGATTGCTTAGGCTATTCTAAGTCTCCTTTGGTTCCATATAAATTTAAAGATTATTTTTTCAAGTTCTGTGAAAAATTATTGATATTTTGAAAGGAATTGCATTGAATCTATATATCAATTTTGGCAGTCTAGTCATTTTGATTATGTTGACTCTTCCTATCCAAGAACAGGGATGTATTCCCTTTTTTGATGTCATCTACAGCTTTTTTCTTTAGTGTAACATAGTTTTCTTTATATAGGTCCTTCACTTTTTTGGTTAGGTATACTCTTAGGTATTTAATTTTTTTCTGGGCTGTTGAGAATAGGATTATTCTTCTGAGGTTTTCCTCAGTGAGCTCATTGTTTGTGTACAGAAAAGCTTTTTTTTTTTGTATTGATTTTGTAGCCTCCAATTTAGATGAATTGGCTTATATTTCCAAGAATTTTATAGTAGAGTTTTTGGGGGTCTTCTATGTAGATAATCATATTGTCTGCAAATAAGGATAGTTTGACTTTCTCTTTCCGATGCAAATTCCCTTCATGTCACTTTCTTGCCCGATTGCTATGGCAACATTTTATGTTCCTTTTGAAATGCTCTTAGAATTCCAGAATCGGTGTTTCCCAAGGCAGAGCTGAAATTAAAATCTCCTGGGAAGCCTGTTGAAAGAGATGGTTTTAGATGTTAACCAAAACTTAATTCTATAGGAAAAAAATTTCTACATTATTCAAACCTACTGCATCGTCTAAGCAAGAATTTTGAGCTACAAGTGAAGACTGACCTGAGCGTTTAGATAGTATTGTCCTCTGCACTTCCTCCAGCAGCCTGGCCACTTTAGATATTGTCATTTACTGTCCTAAAAGAAAGTTTAGATAAGGTTTAGGCAGAGATTACAATTATTTCTACTGTTTATTATCTATCTTCTGAGGCGTCTGGTTGCTGCAACTATAACAATCCACTCTGTACATCACATGCTAAGTCTAGTGTGTATCCTGATGACCTTTCGAATCCTCGTGCATTGTTGGATTGGGGCAACAATTCTACATTTCAGTCTCTTGGAAACTTTCCTATAGACGCTGAGATCTTTTTGTTGCAATTCCTCTCGAGATGAGAAGGTACTGGACATTGATGTAGCAGACTGATACCTTTCATAATACCATATAATGTGTGTGTGCCAGTGCCTCACAAAAACCAAGAATCGAAAGATTAATATCAGTCTGTTCTTTTCACTAGGAGAGTAACATTCATCAAGAAGGGAGTGGAAAGAGGACTTGAAGGGGATGAGTAAAGACCTGCTGTGTCTGTTGAAAAATGATACACGCAAGCTTGTGTGTTTCAGTAGCTTTGTTTTGCTTCCAATATCACTCAATCCTTCCAAAGCAATGGCTAATATATTTTCTCTTTTATTTTTAGAAAATGATCCAAAAAACATATTAATTCACTTTCTAGATTCAATAGTATTGGAAAACAAGATCCCTATTACTAATTGAAGTCTACTGATCCTATGGAGGATTTTTTTTCCAAAATTTTGCCTGAGATTATTCATTTTTGTCTTCCATGATTGCTTAAATCATTAAGCCTAGCAAGACATCACCTATATCTTTCTGGAGAAACAATATTTTCTTTCTCTTTACTTTGTTTTGCAAGTCAGTGATACTCATGTAGGCAAAGTGGTCTCTGGACTCTCAGTTCCCTCTTCCACCGGGAGAAAATGTCATGCTCATTGGAAGGGCTTGCACACAGGTTACAAGAGTCTTGAACAGAGAATGATACTTCTTGAACAGACTTTATTTTTGGTTAACTGTGTTTTCAAATAATTCTCAATTTTTAATTCAATCTAAAGTATATTCACTTAGAACTGGACCGTTTTTTTTTTTTTTTTCTTGACTTTTCAATAGACACTGGCTAACCAAGCAGAAAGTAAAAACAGTGACTTGGAGTTGCTTGTGGAAGAGCTAGTATGTGGGTAGTAAATAACAGCTCGTTTATCTGAATATAAAACAGGATTAAATCAGCCAACTTGGCAAAACAGAATTTTAAGTGGAACATTCTTCAAATGATATACTAAAATTGCTTCCAAGTAGAGTGCCTACATTTATTTATTTTTAAAATGAATATCACCATACCCTCCTATTTGGGTGTATTCTCTATCAAGTACTTACCAAATATTTGAATGGGAGATGTTGTAATTTAATAAATGTTTCTTTTCTATTAAAGATTATTTATATTTTTGCAAATAGTTAAATATTAAATATAACTATGCAAGGAAAAACACTACTTCTGAAACAAGGAAAATGCAATGCTTTTTAAAAAGAAAAGTAAGTGTGGGGAAAGAAAGGTTTTAAAGAGTATAATCCAAAAGTGAAATGTTATATTTTTGGGTAATAAGGACTTTTAATCTTTACAATGTCTTTTATTTATTGTATTAAGGAATGCATCGTATCCTACAAGATTTTAAAAAGTTAGAATACTTGCTCTTGCAAATGCAAATCCTGTATTTCAATTTTATTAGGATCTGGTGTATGCAGCTACTGTACCTCTTCATCAATTCCCATTTTAATCATAATGCTACATGTACACACCTAGGCACAAACATACACAATCTTTTCTATAAAGGCAAAAAAATACAAAACACAGGCCTTTGTAACTCACCAGGATCCTGTGGGATACTTCAGTTTGAGTCTAAGCTTCATCTGCGAAAGAATGTTATAGTATTTAAGACCTTGAATTATAGCTTTTAGACCCTAATGCCTTAAAAATCAATAACTTTTAATAGATTAATAAATTGGCCATTTATTACATAAATGACCTTAGTCGGGCTTGTCCCTCACTACTTTAGTTTTCTCATTAGAATATATGAGGAATTACAGTGTCTATCTCTTAGGGTTGTAATAATGAAAACAACACATATCAACATTCATATAGGGCTTGGAAGGGTGTCTGCTCCTAAGTACTCAACATATTCGTTCTTACTGTCTGCCAATGGATGTGATATGACCTCTTGGGGTCGTGGGAGTAAGGAAATGACCTGTTGTAGACATGAACTTACGAACTGGAATTTGCTTCATCATTAACTAACTAGTGAACAGACTATCCCTGTTTCATTTGCTTTCTGACTACAATGAGGTATTACATGTCTGATAACCTATCAGTCTTTTCAATATGGCTCCTGGAGCATTTTTGAGAGTTTGCACAAAATCAACCTCCAGAAAGTAAAGTATTAGATATGTAATATTTCTTACCATTTACACTTGAAGTTTATATTGTGGCAGTTTTTGTATCCATGGTGTAATATTGCGATATGGATAGAACAGATTTTGTCACCATTTTTAGAGAAGGAAAGGAGGAAGTTGAGACATCTGAAAGTTGCTCACAGTTATTCAAGTATTGTTCAGTGTAGCTGGAAGTGAAACAGGTTTTCTAAACTGAAGGTCAGGAGATTACACTTAGATAGAAAGTCTAGTCACTGTTATTTTTAAAGCAACACGTCATTTGAGGTTCTTTTCAATGAAATCCAAAGGGCAGTGATGAGATCTGATCCTATCACCCCTGTTGAAAAAAATGACTTCTAGGACTGCAGAGGCTTTGCGAAAAGTTGTCACTGCCACCTGATTTCTCAAGTGGATCCTCCATGATTTCTTAACTCCTGTCATGAATAGCATTTCAATAAAATTCCAGTGAAAACCAAATCTGTATTCAGTAGCCAGCTTGCCCTGTACATGATGTCTTTATTTCATCCATGTTTTTATTTTCTCCATATTTAAAGCACTCACACCTTTGGCATGCCTCCTGCATGCACACCTGCTTTTAAGGAGGCACAAATCAAATTTAGAGCATGAAGTAAGTTCTTGCACAAGTCTGTTCAGGAAATACTTTTGTTCTAGTGCTGTCCTTTAGTTTTAGTTAAGAGGCGCTGCTTTCCCTACATTGTCAAAAGATAGTACAGCATGATTCATGCTATTTCCAGACTGAAATCAATTGTTCTGTTCCAAGTAGTTTCTAGTGAAGAGAAGAAAAATGATTGCTTGAGGAGGCCAGTGCTGTTATTTATTACAAAGAACCAGATGCCTTTAATGTAGAAAAATTCCGAACAATTGAAAAATAATTTTAAGTCACTCCTTCTCCATACATTGACTTTTTCAATATGATTTGACTATTTAAGTAAATTAAATTACTGTTAGCAAGAGATCAAACAAATTTTAAACAGAAATGAGTTTTCCTTTCTTCAGAGGCTACAATTTTTTCTAACTGTTCCTTATTTTACCCCTAAAAGTGAAATTGCGAGACTGTATGTGATGTTTACTCATCAATTCCTTTGCAGTTTTTCCCTGAGTTCTCTCTGCTAAACTTTCAACTAGCTCATCAATCATTTCGTCCTTAAATAGAGAGTCATATTGCCACCAATCTCCTGGTGGATGCTATTCATTTCAACAGGACCCTTAGGCATGAACTTGCCCACATCCTCCACCACACAGTATCGGTCTCCCTAGGACAATCCACTGAGAACTTACTTGGTCCTTACGGCTCGCCCTCCCTCTTCTGTGACATCCTTTTGATCTCTGCAATGGAGCTGGGGAGGAGACAGATGCTGCTTCTCATAGTTTCATCCAGGCTCTGTCAGAGAAACAGTGAGTTAGGAAAAGCCTGCAACATCCTCAGTTTACCTATCTGTGAGTAGAAATTATATTCTGGGAGAGAACTCAGTGGGTTGTCCTGCTGTAGCCAGAGCGGAGCTTCTGTCACAAGTTGCTGTGGTGGAAGGGTCCCCTGAAAGTTATCAAGTTCTGCTGCTCTTAAAAAGATTTACTAGGTCTTCGTAAATAAATATCCTGCCACTTGCTGTATCATTTTGAGTTAACTCTCAGCGACTCCAAATAGTTGCACATATTTTCAAACATAATTTCCAGCAGTAACTGGTTATCTCCCTGGGAAGAGTGTGTGTTGTACACCTCCCATCAGCATCCTACTTCTATTGCTCTTTCTTCAGGCGTTTCCAAATGTTTCAGTCTAGCTTTCCTACTTTTTTGTAAAGACATTTCCGGATTTAGAAACTGAGCAGAATATCTTGTCGCCTTAATGTGTTTTTTTCATGAATCACAGCTTGGCCTCCAGCACGGTGGTGGTGACTTCACTGAAAAACAAAAACAAAAACAAAACAAACAAACAAACAAACAAAAAAGCAGTTCTTACAAGAAGAAAATTATTACATATTTCAAGATAAGTGATGAAGGCTACAGAGAAGTTGTTTGGGTTATTGAAATCACCATCTTCAGAAGGGATTACGAGACCTTTTGAGAGACTCCAGCTTGTTCCATGACCTTGATCTGTTATATGCTATCCCTCGGATCTCTCTAGCTCTCTGCACACATTCACACTAGGAGGCTTTCATCCCTCCTAAGCCTCACACTTGAGCAAATGCTAATGCTACACTCTTGGCATTGTGAGATAAATAAAACTTCTGTGTTTATAAAGTATCTGGCCTCAGATGTTATGTCATAGCAATAGAAAATTGACCGATGTACACGTTACATGTTTAGAAACACATGAAATGTAAGTACTAAAAGTAATTAATGTAGCTTAAGTTTTCAAGTAGATAAAAATATTGAAAATAAGTATTCTTATCAATATCAGTGTAGCAGTAGTACAAATAATATTTTATTAATTTAAAGTCTTTAAATTTAATGGATAATTCCTCTGCCCCATAGAAGTGTCCAACCTTAAATTTTTCTCTGTCTGAAGCCTTTATTAATCTTCAGGTATGTCCCTCACCTGGAATACCTTGAGAGGTTTTAAGAAATAAGCATCTATCAATGAAAGAAGGAATTTGGTTGGTGAACAGTGCAATTCTCCAGAATCTCCATGAGCTGTATCTGAGGTTGGATGTGGTAGTTGGGCAGATTCTTCTAGGAGGAATTGGCTTCTTCATTCAAAGTAGGAATAGATTTGTCAACACTTTTTCCTACAAATTTCCTACCTACTTATCTCACTTCCTTACCTCTCCCCTATGCTTCCAAATAGGCTTATTAAAAATATCTTCATTTGTATTTTTTCTTAAGAAATTAAATAACAACATTTACCATTTAAAAATTCTGCTTAGGGGCTGTGGATACAGTTTTGCGATTAGAACACTTTCCTTGGAAGCATGAGGCCCTGGATTCCTTTTTTCAGTATTAACTTCTAGCTGGACATGATAGCACACACCTATAATTCCACCAATTAGAAGGCTGAAGCAGGAGGATTGTTGTGAGTGCTAGGCCATCCTGAGCTACATAATGGGTTCAGGACCAGCCTGAACTACACAGTAAGATTCTGTCTCAAAGAAAGATAAGTTTTAAAAAATTAAATTCTAGTAGATAACCTTGGGAAACTAATTTGAAACATGGTGGACAAAGTATCCCACGAGATAGAATTTCAGTCTACCTTTATTTTAATTAAATTGCCAACATTTGTTTTAATAACTGTGAGTTATAAACACTTACTGGCTCACAACAAACTGGAGCCTAAAATTCTATGACATATCTGTTCCTCATATTTACAACCAACCAAGAAAATTTCATATTTATCTTGAAATATGTAATAATTTTCTTCTTGTAAGAAGCACTTTTTTGTTGAAAAGATTTTTATTGCCTTGACCTTTCAGAAGAAGGGGGATTGAAGGGTCTGTCACTACAAAGAAAAAGCAAAACAAAATTGTAAAGCAACAAATAAAAAAACCTTGGCTTCTGTCACATTTCTCCTATTTCACAGTGACTGAAAGTGCATTTGCCACAGCACTTACATGTCATTCTTGATGTGGCAAGTGGTAACTAAATTTTTCCTGCTGAAACAAAAAAAATCTACAGAAAACCTATGTTGGTTGAAAGGAGACTTAATTAAAGAAATACCCAGAAGGAAAAACAGCTATAGGATATGAAATAAGGGAGCAATTATTTATTTTTTTAAAGCATGCTATAAATTCAGGTTTAGAACACAAAGAAGTTAACAGATTAAAAGAGAGAATTTAAGAGGTAATTGGAAGCCAGGTGTGGTGGCTCACATCTATATTTCCAAGAACCGTAAAGGATAAGGATTCCAAATTCAAGGCCAGCCTTGGCAAACTAGTGAGACCCTGTCTCAAAATAAAAAGCAATAAATAAGGTTGGGGACTTCATTTTGTGGTACAGTGGCTCTGGATTTCTTCTCTAATTTGATTTTTTAATTGGAAGAATATCCCAAGTATATTCGACATAGATCACTGAGTGATCTTCGATGGTTTTGTCCCTAATACACTGACGTAGAGATTAGTAGCACAATTGTCTGCAACACAGAGCTAAGCTGACAACAGAGGCCTGGATACAGGTTTGAATGACTAGCAGGGATGTGTTTGATAAACCCTCAAGCTATCATGAAATTATAAAGAGATATCCAAAGACAAATGAACTCAATTACTGTACTTTTAAAATGTGTTGCTATCTTTTAGTGACTTTTTGTAGAAACATTTTGAAGACGTTACCTTAGAAGAGGCTTATGAAAAAGAGTGGCAGTTCATGGTCAGCTTAAGGACATGGCAGAATCGCTTTGCTCAGACATCAAGATAGAAAAAAATAAGAATGCAAAACAAATAAGAAATGAAATTCTAGTTCATTTCTGACTGTAAATCTTTCCTTTCTATATTCTAAATATTTTTAAGGAGGAAGGAAGGAGTAGGCACTTTCTGTAAAACAAATGGAAAGTTGACTGTTTTCTCATAAGCAGGTGACAAGCTACAAGAACTTCTTAATTTACCTTTCGGTTTGACTTATAACCTCCAGTCCCTCAAAACTTACACAAAAATAAAGGTAAGAAGCACATTTTTTAAAATATCCCTTTCAAATCTTTGGCATATATACTACCACAGGCTCAGTTTTCTTCGTTCATCTTTAATTAAATAACACATCCATGTTTTAAATGGCAATATCAGATTAGATTTAACAAGGAAAACTTAGCAAAATGTACGTCATTCATCTTGTGAATTCAAGACTCCTGATCTAAATGAATCCCAGAAAAAGGCAGGCAGGTGACATGATTGCAAAAATTCTGATGAATGATACTGTTGGAAGAATTAAATTTTTAATGTTAACTAAGAAAAATTGGAAAGCTCCAATAGTCCAGAGAAGAACTCTATCAAAGATTCTCATCCAGGCAAAATGCCAGGCAGCCCGAGCCAGCTTTCCACAGATCTACCTTAAGGTTTTATTCAAATAGAAATAAAGCCTGTCCTCTCAGCTTTAACTGGCACAAGGAGAAGTTCAGCTTCTTCCTCAGTTTCAACATCAGTTCTGCTATTGTATCTGGTGATGCACATTTGACATATAGACGCCATAGTGTTTTTACATTACTTGCTGAAAGTTATTGCTAAAAGTCATTCTTCAGCTAAAAACTAAAATAAATGAATAGAGATATAAATGACTAAATAAATAAATAACACCAGTAGCTTCGCAGTTCATTTGCCAGAAGTCGTTCAGTTGGGAAATGAAACATCTGGAAATGGAATGAATGTCTCATAGAAATTAGGTTGACCTAATTAAGGTCATCTGGACTTGTTCTTTTAAATGACACATTTATATACTTTTTTCCTTGGTGTAATCAGTAATTTTTGTTTCCAATTCAGTTCTTAATGTTTTAAGGGATAGGCCTCCAGAGATTCTGAAAGTAGATGAGCAGATTTGCATTTTAAAAATATTTCTCAAATGTCTTATATTTGACCATTTTTATATTTTACTTAGGGATGACTTTTAACTTCGAGTCATTATAATCTTTACTCAAATGGTTTGTGTGTCCACAAGATCATGGAACCATGAAGCCTTATAGGCACGCACATCAACCACATTTGTAGTTCACAGTTCGCCTTTATCAGATATATTTCCATATTGGATAGCACAGAAATCACCTTATCATTCTATAAAACTATCAGTTTCCTGGGAAATTTAACTTTGATCCCAATGTTTTATTAATGTTCTTGGAAAACAATGTATTTTTATATAAAACATTTTAAAATGTACCATTGTATTCAGAATGTTTTATTCAATAAGTGTCTTAGTTACTTTTTCATTGCTGGGACACAAAACCCAACATCCACAACTTAAAAGAGGAAAGATCAATTTTTAGCTCATACTTTCAGAAAATCTCGACTCACTCATGGGTGGATGACAACGGTGAAAGGGGGGAAGAGGCCCAGGAGGAGGAAAAGGTGGCTTTTGGTGGGCAGCAAGTCAAGAGAGCAAGGAAGGACACAGCTAGCATGTATGCCTCCAGGTCATGTCTCAGTGACCTGTCCCTTCTGGATGAAGCGCCAATGCTTTGCACGTGGTAGCAGGGCCCCACCTTTTAACTCTAGATCTAAACCATAACAATTAGGTGCCCAATATTCATTATTTATCACGCGTGAATCATTACATCAATTGATAAATATCAAGCAAGTGTATTACTCTAAGACCTTGAAGTTTATTGGGGAGCAATAGATTTTCATTCTTAGAATCAAACTCACAGTGAGAAGGAAGGAGAATTATTCATATTTCAGAAGAATTTCCAGGCATTGTATTTTGAGCAGAATTGTGAGAAGTGAAAAAATACCACAAATTACCAGTGGGTGCAGAACAGCAGAAAGTGTCTTTTGATGATGAGCAATATTCAAAGATAGCAAGATAATTGTGATCTAGGTTATCTCACGGAACTTAATGTGGAAAATAATGGGAATTGGGGGTAGGTGGGTAGGAAGAGGGCCAAAGGAAAGAGAGGAAAGTCTTGTAACCTTGGCAAGATACATATGTGCACAAAATGCTCAAGATCGATGTAAACTTTAAATTTTGCACTTATATACATCAATAAAATGGGAAAAGGATAGCAAGATAAAGATTTCCAGAGGAAAAATAAACTGGCATAAGTTATGTGAACAGAGGCTGGCAGGACACAGGTGACGGGGCGATAGCCAGTTTACAAAGGGACCTCCATAAGGTGATACAAAGGCCCTGAGGTATGTTCCTGAGAGCCTGAACTGAAGAGTGGAGTGAAGACAGTGATACAACATATAGAATTTAACGGTCCATCTTTCTAGTACCCCTTCTATTATTGCATATTTGGGGAAGAAATGAAGCTATCTGTCCTAAAATTCCTTGCACCTAAGTTTCAAGACACAAATAATTCCCTTTGTGTAGATACAGTTTGCGCTTGAATTACAAGATAGGAATTGGGGAGCTTTGTCTCTGTTATTCAGTTTTGACTGCTGCTAACAATGTAACACCATCCTATGGCTTAGACACAGGAAGGTTGAGAGGAAGTTGCCATCACAGTTGTTTTGAGCAGGACCTTCCTCCACGTTCCCAGGCAGCTGTCTTTTCCCTGTGTGTTCCTGTGGCAGAAGAAGCATAAGCGCTTTCTGAGGTGTTTTTGAGACAAGCCCTAATTTTGTTTGTACAGACTCTATGAACTATCCACCTTCTGAAGGTTCTGCCCTCTAAAACCTTCATATGGCAAAGCATACTTAAAGATGCAGTGGTCATGGATGTGCAATTTCTAAAGCAGAATTCTAGGTTCCAGGGTGGGTGTCTGTTGGTGATTGCCACAACTGTTAACTTCCTGAATTGTCGCTATAATGGGGTTTGGATTTTTTTTTTCCCTAGTCTGGAAGCAACGATAGACCACTTTAGTGGTGTGGGCCCAAAACTTACAAAATTTGCTGCTGAGCCAGAGAGAGTCCTAATTTTGCCATTTGTAAAAGAAAAAAAATGTGAGCTTGTAATTTTTTGCAGAAAACCACCTTTCATGCAAACAAATAAAATTCTTTTTCTTATGCATGTTTTTGCAGCAAAATTAAAATTACTCTCATTAATAATAAACGAGTTGAAACCTGTGAACTCAAGGCTAGGAAACTTCTGATTAAGTTAGAATGTATTTTTTTGCTAGTAAGTTTCTGTGGGATATTTTGGCTGAATAAATCATTATCTTCTCAGTTTCAATTATGTAATTGAACATGTAATTTTAACTTGCAGAAGTCTATTACAGTAACCAATGCAAGTCAAGGCAGTAAAACATGACCTTCTAGAATTCTCAAAAAACAAGTCTTCTGGTTAGAATATTTTATTAGCTAAGGACATCATAGACATGTATTTATTAGAATTTTATATACATATATAATTGTTGTCACATCACAAAAATAGCATGTTAAATAATAGTGATCATATTTAATTATTATATAAAATATTTATTTTCAATAAAAAATAAAAAGATGACAGTTAACATTGTTTAAAATGGGAAGGTGAGAAAACCATAAGCTCATTATTCCATTTTATAAATATATCTGGCACCATTATTCAACATTAGATACCTATTATTTTTGCTGATAACTTACCATTTAAAATAAAGTGGACAATAACTAATTAATTATCATATATATGATTAATAACAATTCTTTAATGTTTTTAACATAGTTATAATAAATATCACTCTGATGTGTTTGGAATATTTAAATTTAAATCATATCAGAGAAGCCTTCTGAACTATAAAAATATACACCTGCCTGTGAAATAAATATTTAGATGTCATTGGGTCCTCCTGTATAACTCAGAGAGGACCTGGGAACACTGTGATGGAAACAAGGAGTATACATGGTGTAGAAATCATTGTCTACTGATCCCAAAATGTCCTCGGAATTATTTTTTAAATTTCAGTGTTTCGGATTGTGGAAAAAAATATCTGTTTCATTGCTAACCATAACGTTTGCTGGTTTCTGCCATCAAAAGATATGAAAGTGTTTACGAAACCACATACCACAGCAGATCTATCGTAGTTTCTGTTTTTCCTCTGTTTTTCACTTCTTTTAAAATGTGTGTCAATGTCTCAGATCAATCTTATTAAAAGTCATAAATGTCCTCCAAAGTAAGAGGGTGCCTGTGCATGTAAGTGTGTGTGCGTGTGTTTGTTTTAAACCTGTATCGGAACATTTTGCTTGCTCCTGCGCGCAAAATGCTTTCGAAACCTTTCCTAGCTTATCTTGTAAATGACTTCTTGAAGTGTCTGGAAGCAGAAACAATCACTACACATAGAGTGCAGGCTGCCTCAGAATCAATCACAGATAAATGTAAAGTTAGAGATACTCAATGTATGTAAGAAATCTATATTGTATTTTATCTCATTTTAAAATTATTTTTAAAATAACAGAATTTTAAGAATACTACAAAAACCCATCTATGAGTCACCAATTTTCAGATTGTTAATGTTTTACTATGTTTTCATTGTTATTTATTTATTTATATATGCATACATATGTATATATATGTATATATACATATATGTGTACACACACACACACACACACACACACACACACACACACACACATATATATATATATATATATATATATATATATATATATATATATATATATATATATATATATATAATTTTTTCCTGGTCCTTTGAAGGTGTAAAGCTCTATTGCTCTTAAATAGTAGAAGGTATGTTTTCTCAAAACAATACATAGTCTCTTAAAATGCTTACCTAGCAACCACAAGTCCCTAAGTTTCATTCCCCACCACCACATATACCCAGGTGTGGTACTGCATGCCTGTAATCCCAGCACTCAGGAGGCTGAGGCAGGAGGATTGCAGTGAGTCCAAGGCCATCCGGGATTATACAGTGAATTCAGGACCAGCCTATACTACAGAGTGAGACCCTTTATCAAAAACAAATTAAAAAAAAAAAACCAACAAACCAACAAAACAAACAACAAACCAGGTGATTCTCTCACATAACTATTATAGGTCTATGAACATTAAAAAATTAATATTCTTATTTTCTTCCTAGTTAATCCACTTGATTTTACCGCTATTCCACTTGTATGCTTTAGAAGTACTGGGCTCAGTTGTCACTATTTACTTAAATACTCTAGTTGTTTCAGAGTCAGCAGCTGAAATGTCCTTGAATTGATTTCTGTGTGGTTTTCACACTACTACATGCATGATGGCCTTCATCAATTTGGCCATACCCTTTCTTTTAACCCAAAAATATGTTTCAGGTTTAATTTATGATTTCCTCAACACAACTCTAGAATCATCCATCATTTTTTCCAAAATAGTCCCTTTTTGAGAGGTGGATTTAGAAACCAAGCTACAGGTGCATTTTCCTTGTCATCAGGGTACTGTTGTCACTGACGTGTCAGTGGCACAGTGGAAGTGTGTTTGCACAGTCATCAACACATGACTAAATGTGGGACTTACGCATATACTTATAGATAGGTTCATATGTGACTTTATGCCACTACCTAATTCAATTCAACATTATGATTTTTT
Source organism: Ctenodactylus gundi (assembly GCA_004027205.1). Classification (NCBI taxonomy): domain Eukaryota; kingdom Metazoa; phylum Chordata; class Mammalia; order Rodentia; family Ctenodactylidae; genus Ctenodactylus; species Ctenodactylus gundi. The sequence goes on from PVKB01000021.1 coordinate 408,604, forward strand.
ATTTCACATGCCCTTTCTCCATATTATTTTGTTTTCTAAATGTCAAAAACATGACACTTCTTACCTTCAATATTATGATAAGAGTTTTATAATTATTTTGACACTTTTGACACCACCTATATGTATGGCCTAGATGGTCAATGGTTTTAGTGTCTTCTTATTAACTGTTCCCACACTTTTTGAGGATTAATGATCCAACCAAGACCTTCATACTGAGCTACATCTAATGTTCATTTTAATTTATTTTATATTATGCTTTTAGTTTTTGATCTTGAGAAAGAATATCACTAAGTTGTTCTATTGCCCAGGCTGGGATCAACCTGGGGTCCTTCTGTCTCAGCCCAACGAGTGCTGGAAATACAGGCCTGGGACACCTGTCTGGCTCTTTCCATCACTTTTGCCTTGCTTGGCGTGAACATTTAAAGTTCACATGTTCAAAAGAACCAACAGGAAGAAGACCAACAACATCACGGTAAGGCCACATGATCACAACACAGTCACTTAGCACTTACTGCATCTAAGATTCTCACCGAGGTGGAGTTGGGAACAGCTTAGATTTAGCTGTATTCATAATTGTGCTTAAGAGTTTATCTTGCCTAATCATTTAGATAAGTTTTTTTCCTCTATCTCACGTTGGTTCTCTTCTAACCTTTTCAATGTTCTGTTCACATAGTCCTGTAACTTTCTAATTCTATGATGTTAATCTGACTTGGTTAAAATTTCAACCATGGCCCAGCGCCACCAGGGCATCTGGAATTGCCCTGATATTAGAGATGGTATAGCAATATGACATTAGATGATTCCTACTTGTAGACACTATAAATTAGGTTGTAGAGGAAAGTTTGAGCAATAATCATACATATTTATAGATATAAGACAAGGAGTAAAATTAATAAAATAATATAAAAACAAAAAGCCCACCTTTTCGTTCATCCTGCTTGTTGAATACATTGGACATGTTCATTGTCTGTTTCTTTACAAAACCTGGATAGTTCTGTGGCCTGTTTTTTCAGAATATACTCTGCAAGACTCTGACTTCAAAAGGGAGAAAAATAAGTTTTGATTTTTGTTCAGATGCGAAATTTCGTTTGAAAGGTTTTCTGGTTTTAATTAGTGTAGTTTTTAGATTAAAAAGATTCTTCATATTATTGGAAAATAGGTAGGTTTAATGTATTTGCAAGTTTTTATTTTGATGATTTCATATTTTTTTCTCTCTGCTGTAACAGTATTAGGATCAATCTTAAAAGTGTTCCTATTTTACCAGTGCGTTATTTGGAAAAGGCAATAAAATTAGACTGAATTTTAGCCAATTCATACAGGATACTATCCGGTTATTTCAAGTCTCAGAGCAACGTCTGTAGAAATTCAATAACAATATTAAAAATTGTTTTTCTCTAGGAATGATTACTTAACTAATAGAATTTTGATTTTAATAGGGTATATTAATCATTATAAATTGCATAAAATTTGCTGTTTATAAAACTTTATTTAGAGACTATTAATCTTATCTCTGCCATATGCATATTTTCCACTGCTAAATGGTCTCCTAATTTTGGTATTCACTCACCATAAAATTAGAAATAAGCACATCATTTTTTGAGGAATGGGTAAAAGAACAGAATTATTTGCTATCTTTCTCTTTTCTCACCAATACAGTTGGATACATGTGAATTCTCATTGTGTAGTACAGACCTCACCTGCCTTATTTCAAATTCATTGTGGAAGCGACATATAAGAGAAAAATTCATAGAATATTTTAAAGTCCTATTGCTGTGAAGATTTATGCAAATTCCTTATTCAAATGTAGACACAACTTCCCTGTCATCAGTAATGATGTGTAGTTTCACGTGAAATGTGTGAAATACAGGCTGGACCTCATCATCAACATAGGAGATTTCTCCAAGGTATTCAATTTACAACAAGCATGAGGGGTAGCACATGGAAAAGACATTCTAATATTAATTTAATGCTTTAAATAACTTTAGTTCTTTTAAACAGTAGATTTGAGGATAGATATAAAAGCCTTTTTATATTCTCCATGAGGATAAATGAGGAGGGAGGTAGTTTGCAAGGGTTGGGAATTAAGGCAGGTTTTAATAAGCCTACAAGTTATTAAGAAACCTTACTCAAATTAAGGACCTATCAATGACAGGTATAACAAGGTTTTCACAAAGCTGTACATCTAAAATGCACAGCGGTGTGAATGCATTTTGACTAGTCGTTTTCCACTGCAAATTAATGTTATAGCTTTCAACACCAGGGAGTGATAGAGAATGAAGTAATCTACCGCAAAAGGGCAAATCACTTGTTCTGAAAATCTTTTCTCAAGTGATTTTTGGAATAGAATCTAGGCAATAGAATTTTTTTCCCCTTTTCCTCAACTGGGGAAAGAAAAGAAAAGAAAAGCCTTAAAATTATCATATTAAAACACATATGGCATGAGCCCTCTTTCCACTTACCAAAAATATTTTTGACAGGGGAAGGGGAGGTCTGGAAACTGGAAGGACAAGTCTACTTTTTAAGTTCTATTACATTGATGGCTTTCATCAAAGTAACGAGCTATTTAAGACTGATATTCTATTCGTTTATCTCCTTGTTGGGCTCAACAGATGGCACCCAGCAAAAGAGGCATGCCATCAATCATTGTGTGTCTTGCCCAGCGCTTTTCTTGTCCCACTTTCTTGTGCCTTTCAGGGCCATTTGCCACCGTGGCAGCTCTACAGATAAGTTTGCTGAAACAGTCAGCTGCAATCTCTTGGCATCCTCAGTGAGTTGGCGCGAGTTTCAGTCTCTCTCTTAAGGAAAGCTAGGCACAACGTGTCCTGTCCACATGTTCGAATCAGAGTACATATTTTATGAAAAGGCCACGCTAAAGGAGGGCACTGGTGCGGGAGCTCTCCAGTTTGAACAGAAGTCTGTCTGTTTACACTGCTTTTCAAAAAGATATGTTTGTGGTGCATCTTTTCTTGGTGCAACTTCATTTGGTGGCTGGGATCGATACGCTCTTGCATTCAGAAGCATCTCCAGGATTTTGACAATTCATACCAATTAAGTTCAAATGTGTCATGAAGTGACCCGTCTGACAGTGTCTTGCCAGTCAATCAACAACAAGTTGCTCCTAGTGCATGATTTGCAGACAGAGTCGGTCCCCAAAGGGGTGCTGTGAAAGGGCAAATTGCTGTCCCATATTAGAAGGGCAGAAGCTGTGAATTTAAAAGAGAGAAAAAATTAACTTTCACTCAGTTAATAAATGCCTACACTCTTGATTACTAATAGGTATTAGTTTGCACTTAGGAACTAGGTCTGTCTGAGTGAACAGATGCTACTTAGAAATGTTAGTGTATCAAAGCTGAAAAACATTATGGCCATAGAATTCTAATCCTCTTTCTGTTGGTGTAGAGAGACCAAACCTATTTCGGTGTGAGTGCAGACACGTTAGAGACGGGTTTATCTAGAGCCACACCAAGATGCTCACCACAAACGATTCCTTTGATAGTGCATTGCATTTAACTGTAACTTGTTTGTTTAGACAGAGAGGTCTATTTTTGTTTTTATTTATTTTTTATCTTTTAGGGAAGGGAGGTAGCATCTTTTCCTCAACCTTTTTCACAAGTTTCAGGGTTTAGACCCTTGTAACAAAGACAGAGTGGCAAGAGGAAAGCATCTAAATTTTTATAACGAGGGCTTTTTTGTGACAAAGGATCACTCAGAAATGGGAACTCAGAGAGACAGAAAAATCCACATAATGTCATAGGCAGGCAGAAATAAGATTGGTGGATAAAATTATATGAAGGAATATGATTGGAAGAAAAATGATATGAAGAAATATGATTGGATGATAAAATGACATAATCTAATGTTAATAAACTGGGGGCAGATGACTTAGTAAGTGCTTTTTCTTCTGATTCTTGTTAGAATATTGATGAGACATTCTTTAGAGCTAAGGCAGAACCCAGTCACATAAAAGTCTTTAGAAAGAGGAGAGGGAAAAGTTCAACAGTGACTTACTTCTGCAGAGAATAAGGTGAGCTTTTTCAGAGAATAAGGGTGAGAGGAGACTGTAAACGTGGCATTCTTGCTACTTAGACTTCCACTATTTCCTGCTTCTCATAGTTTGAGGTAATGTTTCCTTCCCCTCATCAACTCATTAGTAATTATGAAAGTTACTCACTTGATGCCTGGCATATACTAATAATGCCAATTTAAGCATATCTATATGTAGATGCTTATGCACATATGATGCCATCTATGCCGCTCAGAAACTCAGTGAGACAGAAGGTGAAGAATTCCTACTCAAATATGAATAAGACTGTCACGGTGGAGACAACAGAGCTTTACATCCAAGAGCCCTGTGTACATGCATCATATGTTGCATGTTCTAGTTAAAAATATTGAAGACGGATGTTTATTTTTCTTTTAGTTATCTTAGATATTACACATGGTGGTCTTAAAATAAAAATGTCTGAATAGACAGACAATGAAAATTGAGCCACAAGAATGTTAGGGCCAAAATCTTCACTCAAGTTACACAGATGCATCATTCTTACTTGTTTTATGTGGATTGTATGTCATGTGTAATATGCTTATAACATACAATATTCAGTAAATATTAGACAATGCCTTTTACAAATCGAAACAGCAGAACTGAACCACAGACTAGAAAGGTGATTGATAAGTTGGGGAGGAAAGCTATCTATGAAATGAGGGAGCAAAGAATATCAATAGTTTTCTCTTGTTATTAAACATATTCGTTTATAAAACTCAGTGAACATTTAAGTTTAAGAGGTCCTGATTATATTTCATCCACACAGTTTTGTTACTGGCTTCATAATGCAGGGATTGTTTGACAAGAAAACAAGTGAAATGAAAAGCATATTTAGATTCCAATAATGAAAACATTGATCAATTTTATGGTTAATTCTTTGATATCTATTAGGTTAAAATAAAACACAGTTGAAAAGTGCTTCCATGTGACAAAACAAAATTACATCTCTATGACATTTCTCTGCATTTGTCATCACAGGTTTTTTAATAAAAATCATGGGAAATAAAACAATGGGAGAAACCTGTCCAAGGTCAAAAAAGAAGAAAACCATTGAGCATTGATTTCCAAGTCTGAACACATTGTAGTTTTTACACAAATCATTGAGTTTCCATGTTAAGAAATACTACTAACATTCTTTACCTAGTATTGTAGCAGTCACCTATTCTGAACTCCCAGGTAAACTGGTGAGTCTACTGCTAAGAAAATTGTATCTTCTGAACTTAGAAAAAAAAAAATTCTCATCAGAATTCGGCAACACTGATCACGAATGTGAAGGAAGAAAATCAACAGGAATTAGGTACAAACCTGAAAAACAAAAACAGAAGGAGATAAAAGGAAGTGACCTGGAGCTCTGTCTGCAACATGATTTATTCATTTACATGCAGGATTCATTTCATGCCTTCATTCTGAAGAACATTCTTTAAAACCCCATGTGTTAGACTGTGAAAGTGAAATTTGCAAAATCAGCCTGAGTGTGGAGGTACATAGCCTCACACAACATATCCAAGTCCTTGGTGGGTGCAAAAGGAGCATGGTTGCCACCCTCAGGGGCTAATTGGCATTTATTGAAGAGTTAACACGTTTACAAGAGCTTTGCTCTGTTTTTTCCCCCTTCCTGTTAAAAAAAGAAGCTTTTAGCAGTGATGACATCAGGTCTAGATGGGTATGATTGAAAGAAACAGTAGGTAGCCGCGTAGCCTTCCCATCCCCAGAACACGCGATGTCTACCCATTACTTCAAACCCTGGGGGGATAAAATGATCTTTTGCATCATTTCTGAAGTGTGAAATGAGAGATGTGTCTTTGGCAGTGTTTATATTTCTAACCACATGAAGGATTGCAAGTGTTTTCGTTCTAATGTAAAACGAGAAGCTGGTGTGATTTCAAAATACTCACGGCTGGGGGCAAGATTGAAAAATGACATTTTTTTTTCCTTGTCAGGTTGTTCTTATTCCCAAAAGCACAACTTACTTGTTTAATTTTCCTTCCTTCCTTCCTTCCTTCCTTCCTTCCTTCCTTCCTTCCTTCCTTCCTTTCTTTTCTTTTCTTTTTTTCTTCTCTCAGTGAATAATGTATGTAAAACACTTGGGAAGAAGAGAGACAATTTTAAGGCCCAGCTTCAGACAACCCCACGAAGTGACACAGAGATGAGTGGGTGTGATTACAGGGAATAAACTGCATAGTGAGAACAGGTATGAAGAATGAAAGATGGACCCTATGTAAGGGAAGGAGTGTGGAATTAGGCCACTCAGGGCCAATGTGGAGTTCTGGGGCGAGTATGTTGGGGAAAAGATAATCTCACAGGAAAGTCGCTAAACCCATGTGGCCAAGTCGTCTTTGAGACTTGGGATCCGGGCATGAGGGAACATACTGGAAAGGAGAAAAGCCGAGAACATGTGAGTACGTGATGACCGGCGGGAGACGCCCAGCGGGCCGACAGAGCAGACGGGGTGCTGGGCAAATTGGTCCTGTTTTGATTTCTTTTTTCTTTGAAGATCACTCCAAGGTGGGCTGTAAGCTAATTGATTTTTTGTGCCAACCCAATATTGTTTAGTCTTATATGCAGTTCTTTGAGCCTTAAAACTTATTTTTCTCTGACATTGACATTTTTAGTAATGAATTTTTTGGGAAAAATCTGTTGTCACCTATTCTCTATTCTTGTCCTCAAGGAACTAATTTATCTGTTTTAAAACCCTAAGTAGCATATAAATTTCACAAAGTAGGGCTGAAGGAATGGCCAGCAGTTAAAAGTACTTTCTGTGCAAGCACAAGGTCCTGAGTGTGGTTCCTCAGCACCACATAAGGTGGGGTGTGGTGGCATACACCGGTAATCCCAGCACTCACTTGGGAGGCTGAGGCAGGCAGATTTTTCTGAGTCCAAGGCCACCCTAAAAAAAAGAGAGATATTTCACAAAATAAAATCTAAACTCTCAATATTGGCAATGTGCACCTGTCCAAATTTGATCCAAATTTAGTCAATGCTCTGTTTTTATTTTATTTTTGCATTTGTTTATTTGCTTGAAGTCTCCACCCTCTGAAAATCGAGCTCCTTGAAGTCAGTCTGCCTGTGTCGTAAGACTCCTCTTCCTTCCCTAAGTTTAAAATCCATTTGTGTTTTTACACCCTGATCAAATTTAAAGTCTTCCAAAATTGTTAAATTTATTTCTCCATTAAGCAATCTTGTTTTCTCTAAACATGCAGTGTCCTGTATCTGAAATTCCTTATATTTGTCATTTCCAACCCTGTACAACAGTCCTTTACATGACACAAAGAACACATTACCTATCAATCCTATTTTCCTCTTTCTTTCAAGATAATAAGTTCAGTGAGGCTCGTGTCTATATTTGTCACTGTGTCGGGCAGAGCAGCAAACCATTGTTTTGCACAAAGAAAGAAACAAACAGCAGATATTTTTGAGTAAATGAATGAACGAAGATCAAGGGTGCATGAAATATTAGAGACACTTGAATGACATTCCCAAAGTCACAGAGAAAAATCTAAACATAAAGGAAAAGGAAACATGTTAATTGAGTGCATGCAAGGGTGTCAAAGCACCAGTACGAGTAAGTGGCAATGTACCAAATGTCCCAGGTGAACATTTCATCTAATATAGACCAACCAGGGCTTCAGGATGGTCACAATGCTCCCTTCCCCTCACTGCTTCTGCTTGATAGACACAAATAGTGTCTCTGTTTCTTCCAGAATCACACATATACATGCATGTACATGTGTACTATATATATATATATATATATATATATATATATATATATATATATATATATATATGTGTGTGTGTGTGTGTGTGTGTGTGTGTAATCATTAAAGAGTGATATATGACTTGAATATGTTAGAAACAAACCGATTAACAATTTTCAAATTTTCGTGCATGTTTATTTGAGTGCAAGTGTCGTGATTTCACAAGAAATATGTTGCTGTTGGCATTTTACTTTCTCTAACTGGCACAATTCTTGACGTTCGGCGCAAATGCTTAATTGTTAAAGGTTTTGGGCCCTATTTCAGTTCAATGTTTCACTATTACTTTCTTAATTTATTTTTAATAAAGGAAAGAAAAATATTGATTTTTTTAATAATCATCACATCAGAGTGTGTTATTACCTAACACTCTTAATAAGTCACTGTTATTATCCAGTGGGATTGAAAATGAACTTGAACAGGTCAAAAGAGAATTTCTGGCCCTGCTTCTCCTGTTGCTAGTCTGGTAGTGCTCTTGGTGTCTGACCTTGGAATTAATAAGACAACCTAAATTGTAAAGAGAAATTCTCTTTCCTTCTCAGCAACCATTGAACAGCACCCGGAAATAGTCACAAGCTAGATTCTTTTTCCTTCAATGACACTTCACTTTTTCAGATTTTCATAGGACCTTTCATTTCACTCTTCCCTTCTTATGTGCTACTGTTCCTTTTAATTCATCCATGGCTTTACTATTATATAAACAACAGATGGGCTTGATTTCCCACTTTATAAACAAAAAAACTTAAAATCAACTTCGGCAAACGTTTAACGTCTGCAAAATCTTTTGGTTCTTTTTGATTTGGTTAATTTAATCAGAAGACAAGTTGGTGAGAAACTCTTTTAGGAACAAAAGGACAAAGATAATAAGAAGGCCATAGTAAGTTAAATTGCTGAACTGGAGTATAAGAGAAACATTTGAGTTTTAGGATTAAAAAAAAAGGGAAAATATCAGCTATTTGGTGGTACAGGTGAGTCAAGGATACCAGGAGTGTTTGACCAGATGTGGACTGTCATCAAAAGCTGAGTCACTGTTATTTGACCTTGCTAATCATCTCAAGTTTGCAGAAAAATACTTGTCAAAAGATCGTATTTTAATTGTAGATGAGGTGATAAATGTTGACAAAGTACAGTGTAATTTGGAGATTTCATTCAGATAAATAGGAATTCTAAGATAATAAAAAATTCATGTCACATGTAAAAGGCGTGTTTTGAGTTCATGCCCTCTCGTGATTTTATATTAAATTCTGATCCATCTTGTCACACACAGATCTGTTCAGTGCATGTTTCACACACACCCTGAGAGAGGATCTAACCAGTTTCACCCACTAGGGTCGCAGCCTGAACAGAACATTTGCCCAAGGCACTGTCCCTTCTCTTAATGACATCTACTTTTTGATTTTCTGTCAAAATATTTGCAATAATAGCTTACAATCTCCCAAGAATATTGGGAGTAGAAGTCAAAACCTGAAATTCCTGATTTCTTCTTATCTTTGTTCCAAGGCAACCATTGACATAACTCCTTTTCCCTTGCAGGAGTGCAAGTGAACTTTTAAGCTTAGCATTAGAGTACAACTGAGGCAGAGGCAACTTAGGATGGTATGATGATGCCCTTCCCCTTAGCAAATCCTTCAGAGTTTGCCTATGCCCTGTGGAGTCAATCAATCCCCAGAATTCTAGGGTATGAGATCCTGGCATTCAGATAAGATTTCCCCAAAAGAAGTAGGTTTCTCTTGAAATATACTTGTGTTTCCATTTCTGGCCATTTCTTAGATCCACCCAATTATTTAAGCCTTTCCTTTATTCTGTCAGTTCCACAGTCCCAACTTCTTCTACCTTTCTCCTGAGTCGTACTTTAGTACAGAAGATGGCACATACAGTAATTGTAATAACATGGAAAGTTCAGGACATATTTTATATCATTTCAAATATTGATATATGCATTTATGCCTTAGCTGTTTATTGCTTTTTCTATCACTTAAGTTTTGAATGCATTCAACAATTATGTTAAACATCCCTGAATTAAAATATTTTATGTTCACTAACTATTTTTTTTTTAGAAAAGAAAATGAAAAATGTCTTTAATAATGATTACAAAAGACAAGAAATATATCAAATACATTGCAACCACTTATAGATTTTAAACTGCATTAGACAATATGTTTAGCGTAAGAAAAATTTATTTTATTCTATATGTTATAAAATTGTATATGTGTATATTATTTTTAATAAGACCCAATAAATTTGAAAAATTCCAAAGAGGAAAACTATTTTATTAATTAAGCCTTATAAGTAACCAGATTTTTTGTTTTTTTGTTCTTGGTAAATGCAACAAAATTGTTTAAGTTTTACTTAAGTCAAAATAGTATATAAAAATAATTTTCAATGAAAAACCATGGATGTCTAGTTTCCAATTAAAAGCTGGGCAAGTATATTTCAGCACCAGGGTTAAGATTGATAACATGATATTAGAAAAAAATTATTTGATTAAAAATATAAATATAGAAATCAATCCTGAGTATTTATTTAAATATATAGAAATCAATCTAGAGTATATCCTTATAGTTATTTTAGTATTTTTAAAATAATCTTCCTTGTGAGGTTTTAATAATCCACGGTAGTTTTATAATCCGTGATAGAGAAATACTCTAATATTAAAGTAGCACAATAATGTCAATCAACATCTTACTTCCTGCAGTTAGTCTCACTGGTCCCTTACATACAAGGAGGGAACGACGTGGTCACTATTGTCCCTTGCAGAAGTGTGCACAGGCCCCTGTGGGTCCTACCTTTTTCCGTATTACTACTCCTTTTTTTCAGGAAGGTGAGGACATTTTCTAATTCATAAACTTAGGAAAAAATAATTACATTTCGCTCAATTACTCTGCTGGAATATGTTACATTGTATATCTTTCAAACTGGCAACTGTTCCTTATGATGGAATGGGTTTTTAGCAGACAAATTGGGTATAGGTACTTTAATTGTTTGGAAATAATTTGGCTAGGGTCTTGTCTTGCAACCTACATTTCATAAGTAACAAAAAGAAGAAGAAGATAGATAGTAGAAAAGGAGGATTCAGCTCAGTTTCTTCCTTCATGGGGACAAAGACATATCCGCTGCATTTGTGGAATGCATTTGTAGAGGTTTTTAACTTTCTTTGTCTGAAGTGCATTGCACAAACCTAAGAAGGGATGTGTTATGCTCTAGCATGTCATAAAATCAGTGAGTAGATTTTGTAGTTATTCATAATAAGTTTATGGATTTTAATAAAACCTGAGTTATCTTTCACCAAATTGAAAGTGTGATAAAGAGTCCATGTGAGAGGATTTACTCATTGGAAGATGTTTAGGACTCTGCTTGATAGAAACAAGAAATGTTTCCTTACATCTGACATTTGAGAAGAGAGAATCTTAAGGAGTTTGGGCAGTTTGCCCAAGAACACAGAGAGGCATATTTTTAACATAGTATTTGAAGCCAGATTTGTATTCATCTAGCAATGGTTTTCTTTCCACTTTATTATGCTGCTTCTTTAGAAAGGCTGCATATCACTGTTTGGTGAAATAGCAAAAGAGTAGTGCAAATTTCTTATTATTGAATATTATTTTATTTTTCAGTGACTATTCCTCCATTAGATAATTAATTTTTAATATATATTTATGTGGAAACAGTGTTTTTAGAGGATAACCTCCATGAGAATGTGCTTTGCATTTTAAAGCATTTTGTAAGGCGTTCCAAAATACAACACAAGATAAACTGTATTTTTCAGTGTGTGCAACAGTGATAAAGCTTATCTGCTGAGCAATATGAAGCCTCCTTTAAGACAGAACATAAGGATTAGATGTATGTCCTAGGCATCCTTCCTTTTCTGAAACAAACCATTATTATTGGTCAGACAACTCCATCTTTAATCTTAAAGATTCATTCTTTTTCTTTGTAAAAGAGATAGCATGATAGATTTCACCCACAGAGTAAAATTTGATATCTTGTAAGAGGCTGTTCTAGAACAGGTATCATAGCAAGGTTTGTGGAAAATGAGCTAGGAGATAGTACACACAATCATTAAATAGTAGCTTAATGCACAGTCAAGGCAATAGGGAGACGAATGAATAATTAATTGTAAGGGATGAATATCTAGGGTTAGTCTTGTACATGTAATTACAGCTGTTTTCATATTCTGTTTTTTTTTTCTTTTTTAATATAATCCTACTCTGCTTGATGATATTATTTGGACTTCTTAGGCTTCCCATTTCTTCTGTTGAAGCAAAGTAATAACCAAATTTCTTCTGTTGGACCAAAGCAGCTCTTGGCCTTGAAACCTGCACACTGTCCTAGGTTTAGTTCCACTGGATAAGAGTATCCAACGCCCACCTTGTTACCCTTGATGTAGGAGGAGGGGTCAACACTAAGAATCTCCCTCTGTATCCCACTTTTCCACACTAATATATATTTGTAGTCAATTCCTTTTGGTTCTTTTTGGTAAAATCAATTGCCCTGAGTTTCTATGATTCTTAGAAAAATTGCAAATTGTTTTCTCAGTGTTTTTATAATAGTTTTGAATATTTTCTCCTTCAATTATGAGAAATTCTTTTTAAATAAAAAAAGGTTTTATTTTTGAATAGAAAATACTGGGGCTGGAGATGTAGCTCAGGGGTAAAAAGGCTTGCCTAGCAAACACAAGGCCCCGGGCTCGATTCTCCCTCCCTACAGGACTACATAAACCCTTTCTGGTGGCACTTACCGGCATTCCTAGCACTTAGGAGGTTGAAGCAGGAGAATTGTTATGTGTTTGAGGCCAGCCTGGACTACAGAATGAGACCATGTCTCAAAAATAAATAGATAAAAAGAAAAGAAAAAGAAAGGAAAAGACAAATAAAACATGTGCAGCACTAATACAGTAGTAAGTGGTCAGGTTGTATTTTCAGTAGAAATCAGGATAGATATAAACATCTGTCTGTAAGTTATTAAAATTTCTTTCTAAGAAACACCTTTTATAAATGTCGTATTTAGTTTTGGAGCTGAAGCCACAGAAAGGGAAAGAAATTTCACTGAAATCAACTGAAACTGTCAAGAGCAGCTCTTATAATAGTAAGCAGAAATAAATTCTGAGCACAAAAAGCCGGAAGTTAATGTGATTCGTAAGTCTCTATATTGTCCAATGAACTGAAGAAAATGTCCTTTATAAGCACCATTCCTCATTTCAAACAAGCTGTAGCATTTCATCTTCACCACATCACTAAGGCAAAAGCTTGTATAGGTTATGGTCATCAATCAAAGTCCCTGCTAAAAAGTTCTTTCTATTTTAACTACTCTCGAAATTCTCATTTAGGGGATTCAGTTCACTGAGCCGGATCAATCCATACTAATGCAGCCATCATGACCTTTATCTTTATTTTCCTCTTTGAAAAATGCAATGTAAACATAAATAACAGAGAAAGCAATTCCTATAAAGCCAGCTGTCTTTCTGTTTATTTTTTATCTTTGATTTTGTTCTCTTGGCATGTGTGTGTGAGTGTGTGTGTGTGTGTGTGTGTGTGTGTGTGTGTGTGTGAGAGAGAGAGAGAGAGCCTGTGTGATGGTAGTTTGATAATTTTTAAGTTACAATCTAACTCTTCTTTTGTGGTCGATTCAATACTATTTGGCTTAGATTCTTGTCCTTGTAGAACTGAAGCTCTCTTATCCTTAGGGCAGAAAGAAGAGAATGATGACGAGTTCCTCCCATGAAATGACTCGAAGTTCCTTGCCCAACGCAGATAGTCCTTGAGTGAAACACATGTCCAGTATTTTGCTATGCAAAGCACAAAGGTTTGGCCACTTTGTGTCAGGGCTAAAGACTTCAAGGGCCATGATAGCCCAAAAGTCACCAAAGTACAGAGACTCTGTTGCCCCTAAACTATTGTTCTACTCTCAATTTATTCTGTTTCGTTACCCAAGAAAGGCTGATTTTGAGATGAGCAATATCTTCATAAATCCAGAAAACTGGCCTAGGATAAATAGTATAAATATTTTTTCAATGGTAGTAAAAAAGGTATAAGTTTTTTTTTTTCTTTTCAAATAATCACCTCATTTCTTCTACCACAGGTATAGGTTACTGCTTTATGTGAAAGCTAAGGTTCAGAAATTCTGAGTAAAGGGAAAAAATTGCAATAGATATAACGCAGCAGTTCTATTAGGCAAGTTTTTATAGGACTTGTTAACTGTCTAAAAATTAACTGTGTAAAAATTAAAATATACTCTACTTTTTATTTCTCCTCTTGCACACAAACTCATCAATAGGAACAAAATATAAATGGATATCTCTGTTGCATAGTTTAGGTTTATAATTTTTTTTTTCTTTTACAGCTATACAACTATTTTCCTATCTTAAATTATGTTACATTTCTTTCTCTCCTTTAACCACACTCATAAATATCATCAGTTCATAGCCTAAATTACATGTGTAACTATGATATTGCTCACTCTTTTCTATCTCCCTGTTACTCTCAAGAAGAGGTCTCGACTTTTCAGACTGCATGATGTACAAGATCAACCTGTCTTATATGAATACTTACAGGCTTGCAGTCACGAGTAGAGGAAATTATTATCTTATTATTGGAATATTTGTGCAGCACAGATTGGTTGTGATTCCAGTATATTTCAATTTTTACTGATAAAGCTTTTGACTTATTAAAAATCTTTTGATTCAACTATTATCATTCTAAGTAAAATATGAATATCAAAAATTAGTTGGGAAAAGTTTTTAGTCACATAAGAAATCTTACATGTGTTTTCTACCATTTTATCTTCAGAAGAGTTTGCATTCCAAAGAGTCAATGCTGTTAGAATATTGAAATTGTAATTACTAAAATGCACTGTTTTATAAAGTAACCTTGGGAATTGACTTTCATTTAGATGTTTCATTTAGATTAACAATTAAGTGAGTTGACAATGATTGTTCACAGAATTAACTACAAATTGTCTTGATTATTTAAAATGCTAGTCAAAAATCTGTTTTTATTGCAACATATATATTATATGTAGCATACATATATTTAATTACAACATAAGTATTTATATATAAACACATATGTGCATACATATATACTTTTAATGGAAATATCCACATAATACTTTTCCATGAGAAAAGGTTAATAAAAAATTATATTTTCTAAAATATTATTTGTGTCATTTCAGAAGTATTTATAGAGTATCTGGCACCCAGCAAACCAGAAGTTTATAGTGCATACTCATTTAGAAATTTGTCTTAAGGAGTAAGTAAAATTTAGATCAAATTTAAAAATCTGAAAACAATGAAAGATATTATCTGTTAAAGGGTTAAATTAAAAATCTGTAATTTATGATATACATATATATTAGTACAGATTCACACAAATATCATGGTACTTAGTAATATTTTTATTCAAATTAATTTTTTCAAAAATAGAAATAGCATGTATTGCATGATACAAGTGTATTTATGATATTTGCAAGAGGTCTCTATTTCTGAGGACCATTTTGGAGAAAAAAAATCACAAAACTTCTTTCATATTAGCTTTGTCATAGCCATAACATGTTGTTTTCACTTTAAAAAAAAAAACCTTATTAAAGCATAATTAATATGCAAAAGAATGCACATATTTAGTGTGTGCCATTTGATCTGTTCAGCTATATCCAAACATCCATAATATCATTGCTACAATTTATTAACTGTCGCATCCTAAACCTGCCAAAATGTTCTTGCACTGCTTCCCATTTTTCTTTTTATCTTTTTCCTCTTTCTCTCTATTTTTCTTTCATGTTTATTATTTTACTTTTCTCTCTATTTTTTTCTTTGGGGTGTAAGGAACAACATGCATCAGGAGAGCTACCTTTATACATTTTGCGGCACATAATGTGGTATTTTCACTACAACTATGATGCTGTGGCATCGTGGGAGGTTGAGATCACTGAGCAAAGCTTGACCCTGTCTCTCCCTCCCCGCACTGATGTCATGATTCAGTCTCGCACCTCTAAATGTTAACCCTTGAAGACACCTAGTGTCAGTGGAATCCTGCATCATTTCTCTTCGAGACCGGCATATGTCAAATCTTGCCTATCTATCCACATACAGTATCCATCCGCATGCGCAGTAGAGACATCTTCCCAGTTTGTCCACACTCTCACCGATTCCAGGCTTTCTAAAGGTTTCATAATACTCCATTGCATGCATGCATTAGAATGCATATTTAGGCATTAATCTGTGGGCACGTGGTTGTTTCTATATCTTGACTATTATACATAAAATTGCTGTAAATGTGGAAATACAGATATCTCTTTACATTCGTGGTTAGAAATCTTTTGGATGGGCACAAAGGTGTAGGATAGCTGGCTCATATTTTGCTACTAAATTTATTTATTTTTTGACTAATCTTTGCACTATTTTGTGTCAGTGCTGTCCACTTTACTTTCCCAAACAACTGTGCATGCTGCTTCAAATTCTTTTCATGTTTATCAACAAGTGTTTCTTGAATTTTTTTCAATATCAGGCATCTTAACATATACAGAGTAATATCTCATTGTAGTTTTGATTTGCTGTTATATCATTTTAATGTACTTTTGGCTATATATGTATCATCTTTTAAGAAATGTCTGTACAAGTCCTTTGCCCATTTTCTTTTCTTTTTTTCCCCCCTTACCTTTGCTGGAAATTAGCTCCTTCTCAGGTATATTATATTTTCTCCAATTTCGTGAGCACCTTTTAAATTTATTGACGGATTTGAGATGCAGGATGTTTTTGGCTTGATCTATCTGTTCATTTTTGCTTTAGTTTCCTGTGATTTTTGGAGTCATGTGAACAAACTGATTATTGTGTTTTGCCAACTTTGGTAACATTGGAAAATTCTTCTGATCTTAATGTTTTCTCGTCCCCTCAAATTCCCACAGTAGCCATACTGGAAGTCATTCTACTTTCTACCTGAAGGGGTGCAAATGTTCAGCTGAATAAATGAAACTCTTTGTTCTTAACAGCTCCATAAAACACACAGGGCAGAAGAGCTACACATTTTCTCTTAATTAGTTAAGTTACATCAATTCTATTGAAAAATACATTGAAAATCTTACACTGTTTTGGCAATTTATTTCCTAGAAAAGAAATTAGATGAGTGAATCAAGATACAAATAATTGAAAAAATTACGTAATATCATGGTATAAAAATTGATCTTTTTCACATTTTGAAACCAAGCTATAACTATAGTTTCTAAACAGTATTTTTTGGTTGTAAAGAGCATTATGGTGTTTTATTTTAGTCTTTAAAAATTAAAAATAAACCTAGGGATAAAATTGTTATCTATGGAATAAAAGATTGTGTATAGCAAACTGCTCTGCCTCAGAACTCAGGTGGTCACTACTCTGAAAGCTCAAAATCAGACTCTTCCAAAATCCATCATTGGTGACATAAAGGAATGATAGTCAGCTCACATTGCAAAAGCTTTTAAGCAATAGAAAGTTTTTTTTTTTCCACTTCATGAGAATATTCCAGAGAAAGGAAAAGTAAACCTTTTGCCCTTGTTTCCTGGATGTACTATCGTATGGATTTGTTAACTTGACATAAAATTCCAGCCAAAGTGGGCATTAAAGTGAAATATTTGTTTTTCCTCAAAGAAATCCATTTTCTTTTTGGTACTGCATTGCTTTTTTCATGTTGGTTTGTCTATCCAAAATGACTTCTTTGTCATCTCATACAGACACATGATTTCTATGGTCTGTATCAATGTCACTTTATCCCTAGTTCTTTTTTCTTTCCCATGACTTGAAATTCTTTCTGGACCTACTTATTTTTGTACAGTAACATGTACATGTTTATCTCCTTCCCCTATTTCATGGACTGGCCCTAAGTGACGGGCCAGACATCTTTGTAGCCTCCCTAGTGCTTGGCACATGGCCACATTGATAGAGGTGGAAGTAAATATGATGAGTTAGTAAGTGAATGGAGGATAAATCAGTAAAACAAACAAGAATAAAGAAAGAGGAAGAGAGTTGAAAGAAGAAAAGAACAGGAAATGGGAAGAGATGGAAGAGGGTGGGAGGGAAAAAAGGGGAGGGGAGAGAGAAGGAGGAACAGAATGTAGAGGAGAGGAGAGCTGTGGTGAGGTGAGGTAAAGAAAGGAAGAGAAAGGGAAGGGAAGGGAAGGGAAGGGAAGGGAAGGGAAGGGAAGGGAAGGGAAGGGAAGGGAAGGGAAGGGAAGGCAGGACAAGGCAGTACTAGGTAGGGCAATGCAGCATAGCTCACCTGTAAAATTGTCTGAAAGGCAAGTTAAATGTTTACTGTAAAGTTTAAAAATTCTTAAGAACTCCACACAGAAAGTTACACAAAGCATTAAAACTGATGTGAAAACAAAGAGAGGAGAATTGGTTGGCTGAGGTAGTTTGAAAAGTCTTAGTCCAGGCACAGGCCTGTAATCCCAGCTTTCTGGGACGCTGAGGCAAGATCACAAGTCTCAGCCTAGCTGAGCAACTCAGAGGCTTAGACCTTCTCTCAAGGTAAAATGAAGTATAAAATATGGAGGCCTTCGGCTGGATCCTGAGTACAACGACAACAGCAACGACTCTTAGGAGATGAGGCTTCGGTGCAGTCCGAGACAGTGTGAAATAACATCTTTAGACCACTGTTTACTCTTCTGGCTTCTGCTTTTGCCTCTTTAGGGCCCCAGGACAGCTGCCAGCAGTCCGGATATCATAGCTATCCATTCAGTCTTAGCAAAAATGGATGAGAATTTATGCCCCCACTATTTTCGACAAGGTTTATGATTTATTTATGCCACAGGAAGGTAATATTCTGAATTTTTAAAATCTGTAAAATTCTTCTATCCCAGGAGTTACTTGGAAAGTAAACTCACAACACTGTACGCTAACAGAAAGACAGTGTGACATTGACCTTGTGCTTGATCAAGTGCCCGCGTGCCCAGAAGAAGTGATGCATTCTGGGAGGCAAATAGGGAAAGTTCATTTCAGCAAATGAAATTCAAGTACTTTTTAGTGAAATACATTCTTATTAAGCTCCAATGCAAGTCTGACACAAATTACTTGAGAAACAAGGAAAAGAACCTGAGTCTAGGTTATTGATTTTGGGTTATACTTTCTTCCGAGTAAGAAAAGTCCATTGGAAATAGAAGTCATCGGTAAAATAATTGGCAGAAAAGATTTCTACCTGTCATCATGTTCCCAAACAAGAATATCACAGGTACCATGTAGTCACTCATTATGTTACTTTCCTCAGTGATCCTACTGTTGGTTTTTCGGAAAATATAAAATAAAAGTTATTTTGGCAGGTGTCAATCATATTGATAATGACTCTGAGACTAAAGAAAAAGTGCCCACTCTCAGGGTGAAAGGCCTCATTACCTCCGAGGTGATTTTTGCTTCATGGGACCGTTCAATGTAACATTGTATGCTGTGTTCAACTTAATTTTAAATTTATATTTCCAGGTGTTCTATAGAACCAGCCCTTCTTTGACTTGCATCTAAAAAATTATCCTCAGACTTAATGTTTTTTTTAAAATTATCTTTCCTCTCTTAAGCTTTGTGGAAGGCAATGTAGGGTGATAGGCCTTGTATTCAGAAAAGATTAATTTCCTGCCCCAGAATCCACCCCTTAATTAAACACTCTAAAATTCAATTCTCTGACCTATAAAACTGAAGTACTGTCCAAGGCTTATTGTAAAGGCAAAATAAGTTACACAAAGCATTTTTAAAGTACAGTATTTAGCATAGCATAAATGTTAATTATTATGAACATCATCCTTATTTATTTTATATATTAGTAGAATAGCATATTACAATGGTATGAAAGAAGATTATTTGTTATTATTTTAGGGACCATTCATGCTCTATTCACTGTTATTCTAGTAATAGGATTCCATCCAGTTTATTGAGGAAGAGGATTTCAATGGGAATGTACTTTGGGGCATGCAACTTGCTTTATCATTTTAGAGCATAAGAGTCTTCTCCCTTTCAAGATTATGTGTTGCAATGAACATCTGAGTTTAAATGTGTCTCTAATATTCTAAATTTATTCCCTTTGCTTATACCCAGGAGTAGGAAATGTAGCTTAATTCAATAAGTGTTTATGAGTCTTACATTTTTTTCCTCTATGTGCTGCTAGTTTGGGGGATATAACACTATGGAAGCTTCTCCACTCAGAGTCGGGTGTTTGTCACATGCTTAGAACATGGAAGTAATAGTACAACCCCAATTACAAACTGATGACATCTGTAGGATTAGGATGCACAAGAGATAACGTTAAAGGCCTAAGAGATAAACATCCCTGAAAAGGAATTGATGGAGGTAGTAGTCTCTTAATGCCTTCAGACGAATTGCAGGAAGTTTGGGCTTCATTCTAAAAGTAATGTGGTAGCATTATTCAATTTGTTTCACAGATCATTTACACTTCAGCAACATGTCTATGGTTTGTATAGGTAAATGGACTCCGGGGAAAGGCAAAGACGAGGTTTAAAATCCGAGGCTCAGTCGGGTGATTAATAATATAACCCACCTGAGAAATCATTGTCTTTTCCTTGGGTCAGTTACAGAAAACTTGGACTCCAGAGCAAAGTTAGGAGGAAATTTAGTCATGGGTTAACTGAGAAAGAAGGGCCAGAATGCCTACCCGATTTGGCACTTGGACAAGCTGATGGAAGATCGTATAGAGAAAAACAGGTAAGTTCCCTGTCTCCACTCTTCCGCCACAATCTACCATGCTCCGTGTTATCAAACTGATTTTTACAAAATACTTTGGATTGTGAAAATCCCTGTAAAAGATAATATAATATGTATAAATGATTTTCATCACAACTGTTAAGTCTGCTCTATTAGAATGATTGTTTACTTAGTTGCATTCTATTTGCTTATTCTTATTTTTGACCATATTTAGCAGAATTTACTAAATCCATTTACCTTTAAAATACACGGCTGTCTCCTTCCTTCTCTAAAAAGAACCAAAAAATCTTTTAGCAATGGTGTTACATTCAAAGATAATTTAGAGAGATCTAGCTTGTTAGGTTGCATGAGATAAGTAGTACAGGCAGATTCTATTTGTAAAGAGTATCTCTACTAATGTTAGTCACTGAATAATTCATACAATAAAAAATACTGCCCATCACTGAGGCTATTGGACATTCTCAGAGTCAATTTCCTAAATATTTTGTGAAGACTTATTTGACACTCTTACTTGGGACAACAGTGGTATCGGCCGTAATCAGTATTCAATCCTGGATGCTACATGCTAAGAAGGTCTTGAGCTGACTTCTGAATTTCACTAGTGTCAGCTAAAATAGTCTTCTACATTCTAAAAGAACTAAAGGGTCTTCCTCTCCACCAGAAGCTACCTAATTATGTAAAGAAAAAGTGATTAACTGATTATGATGAATAAATTAATCTCTAAGGAGATGCACAAATTCAGACATTTCTAATTAGTATAATTTTCCTGGGACATCTCGAAAAATTCTCTGTTCTTATTAGCAACGATTAACAGAACAATAACTAATTTTTGGCAGCTCCCTACAAAATTATTAGAATCACCCTAAGGACACGGATTAAGGAGTTGTAAATTCATAGCAGAGTTGTTTAAAAAAACTAACAAAGCAATGGCATTAAAAGCAACCTCTATTTCTACTTAGAAGAATTCTCATCTTAATTTGTTGTGATTTGTGATCACCATTGTCTCCATCACTGAGAATGTTCTTTTTGGGTTATCATATGCTATGTATTTTATATAATGAATGAAATTTAACTCCTTACAAGAGCCTATGAGGTCAGTGTTATTATTGCCACCAATTTAATAATTATGCACAATGAAAACTGTTTCTTGTTCTCAATTAACCTGTAACGATTATAGGACTGCCATTTTAAGTTTCCTTAATTTGTATCGTAATTTTAAAACTTTCTAATTTTTATTTGGATATTCAGTATGTTGAAAACTACACAGAACAAGTAGTGTGAAACATGAGAAGTTAGTTCTAGTAACATTCAACATTCCTTGCATCAAAAATGGACACACTTTAATCTAAGATTTGAAATGATACTTCTTTGTTCTTACATAAATAAAGTGATTTAGAATGAGAAGTGGAGCAATGTTAGGACATAACCTTTTGTGAAGTTTAAACAGATATATTGAGGCACAACACATTTACACAAGAATCAACTTACACAAGAAAAAAAATTGCAAGACAGGAGGATTATAAATTCTTCAACAAAATGTGTTTGGCAAAAAATCTTTAGAAATGATCTCCCTTATCATAATATCAAATTTTGAGTCAAAATAACTACATTTTAACATATGATCACATAGAGATGAGAAAATACTCATTTTAAAAAATCTCTTAAATGTTTAAATGTGGCTTTCTTTGTGAATCAGTGTATTTTTCCACGAAATGAGGGGCATGACATTTTTGTGGTTTTCTAAATCCTCAGTGTCTAACAAAACAATAATTTTCATAATAACAAGCTCACCAAGAAAGAAATGCATTATATGTATTCATTCTCCATGACTTTGTATGAATATTAACTTCTAAAAATTCAAGTTTCACTATGATGACATAAAAGTAGCAGGCACTTGGTGTAGACAAAGAATATTCTGCATGAAAGTAATATTTTGCTAAATATTGTTGATACAATGCTAGGCTAGTGATAACCAAAAGTGAATATATACCTCATATAAGAAGCAAATATAACCAAATTCATATTCTCTCTCAGTTATTTTTATTTCTCATTCAGAATAGAACCACAAATCTTTGCAAAGTCTCTTAAAAAGCCTCTGAAATTGGTTTCCTTTTCCTTCTCAGAGACTTCTGAGCTGTGGGCCTCCCTGTCCTCCATGTGACATTGTGGCCACACTCATCCCCAGCACCTCTCTGCTTGGCCTTGCCTCTGCCTGGATCCTACACTTTCAAATAGTGTTCAGCTCACTAACTTTTCTCAAATAGATTTCACTAGAATGTCTTTTTTTACAGGAAGAAATTACATGGCCAGTTTGTTTAAGGTATCAATCATTCCAAACCTTCCATTCATCATGATAATTATGTCTCTAGTCACTACCTAAACTACCTCAGTGTCTAGAATGAAACTGTCTCACAGTTAAGTGATATGTAGGCAGTACACACTTGCATATCCCTTATTCTATTTGTCTCTTAATCTATATTTCCCTATAATCTATTTTTATAAATATTTATTAAAACACAACCATTTGCTAACACTGATTATGGCTACTTTCACTGAGTGGCTATTATATGATCTAGAAAACATTTATCATTAGTGTAGGTATAGTTTATAATTATTAAAGTGGTAGCTGTGCATAAGTGGTTACAGTATAATTCATTACAGATATTTGCAATGCATAATATACTGAGCATATTTATGTATAACATGTGTGTGTTATATGCAACATGTATTCTGTAGAAATGTTGTCTATAGAATACATGTTTATGTGTACTGATTAAAAGAATGCACTATTAAATCTAATTGCAGTATTCCACAGCTATTATTATACATAAATATAATTTAGTTTTCCTGTCAGATGTTTTAATTCATTTCATTCTTAATAAAAATAAGTTCTCACAGAAATGATTAATACTAATATTCACCTTCATTCTGCTCAAAAGTCACAGATTCATCCTTTATGGGGACACTAGAAAGAGCATTTCAGTCAGTACAGAACTTCCTCACGGATATTGCTGGTCTGAACAACATCGCCAAGTTTTCATATAGGAACAACGAGGATCGTGTTACACTCAGGAACGACTCTGTGTCCAAAGAGTCAGGTTATTCAACGAATGCCAGTCTGTTCAGAGTCGCTGAGTAGTTCTTTAGTCAACAATGATTTGAGAAAAAAGCATAACGGAACAGCCACATTTCACTCGTGATGAGGATTGAAGGAGGATTGAACACTGTCATAGACACCACGTCTTGCAGCCCTCAGGACTTGATCTTCCCAAGCGACGTCCTGGCTTCCCCTCTTGCCTTCGCTGAGACACAGGTGTGTGGTGAATTAATTAAAAGCTGCAGCCTAACTGGTTTCCCTAATAGAAACATTCCACTAGGAAAGGTTGATAAATTATGCAAACAAGGAATATATAAAACCTTTCAAATTAAAATTTACCTAATTAAATTCTAGAGTTCTATTGTACAAAAGTTGGCATATAGTTAACATTTTCAATTGACTTTTGTGGTCAATTTGTATCACATGTTTTCAATTCATTCATCTATTTGAAAAACGGTAACTGCACAGTAGTCCATTTCCATTTTTTCTCTTTTTCATTAGTTTCCTCATCTTTATTACTGTGTATATGTGGTAAGCAATGGTCACATTAAACTTGAGAATTTTGTGCGTATATACCACAACAGCTTCACATCCCCCTTCCCCGACCCTTCCTTGTCCTCCCACATCTTCCCTCTTCCTTCCTGACTCCAGACATTCCTACTCATCTGTTTCTAGCAGTCCATATTCACAAATGAGATATTCATATACGTTCTGCATCTCCAGGAGATGCCCAAGATTGCTGATAATACTGAATCTTGCATCCTGAGTAAAATGGTTATTTTTGTACCCATATAATTATGAAAATATTTACCTTATAAATGAGTCATAATAAAAGTTTGAAAGCAATAACTAATAATATAACAATTATAATATATTCTGTAGTTAAATTTAAATGTATGTGATATCTGTCTGTGTCAAAATACCTCAGCGTACTATGCCACTCCTTTTCTTTTGTTAATGGTGTGAGATGCGGTACTCTAGTACTTAAAGATCTTTACAGGAACGGAATCACTGGAGAATATGTGTATAATTATGCAAGAGGATTCATTGGCTAGGCTTATAGGATCAAAGGTGGGGAAGTCCACACCGGCTTTCTGTACCATGGGAAGGAGAGAAATGCACAATGGAGAACTGCACACTGAAAAAGTAGCAAACGGAGTCACAGCTCAGTACAAAAAAAGATGAAAGCAAAGGGACAAGACGGACCTGGGATACAGCACCAGTCTGTGGTCAAAGGCCTGCAAGCTCACTGGAGAGTCGCCAGAGTGAGTCTGCGTCATCGAAGGGCTGAAGAAACTGGACACCAACTCCAAAGCCTCTGGTAGAAAATGACGCACTGGCGAAGGAATAGCGGGGCTATTCAAAAGATGGCAATTTTTTCTTCTTTTTCTGTTTTTAGATTTCATTCTGGCTACAGATCTGTTGCCTGCTACCATCCACAACTGGGTTGAGTCTTCACTCCTCAGTCTGCGGGTCTGCAAGCCTGTCTGTCATACACTGACCCTGCCAGAGTACACGGTGTTAGTACGCTTGGCGTTTCTCACCCCACTCAGCTGACTTAACTCAATTAATGGTCACAAACGCCTATGTGATGAGAAGAATTGAGATGGACCGGGTAGCCCTTGAGAGGTTAACACTGTGCTATTATGTCAATGTGCCTTTAACAGAAATGATATGATACCCCGATTGCATTTCCGATGCCCAAAATGGCTGTGAGTGACGAATAGGTGGTCATTGTGCATAGCGTGGACCCACAGAGGAAAGAAATCACTCATGTCTGGGTTAAAGCTCAGTGGGATGGTACCAGGTATCATGGGAAAGAACAGTGTACTATGTCCAAGTAGCGAACGAGTCATTTCTAGGATTCTTCACTGAATGTTTTGAGGCCCTAGTTGGTTGGTCACTGATACCCTGCATGGTAAAACTACCAGATACAAGGACACTACTGTATTCAACTAAACTTGATCAAGATTTTTAAATAGAGAACTTCTTCATAAATGTACAAACTCATTACTTGACATTGACTTTTTAATCAAGCTATGTTATGCATTTATTATTCTTATACTTTCTTATGTCATTAATTTAGATATTGTTGCTTAAATTTACACATATGCATAAATGTACATCATAATTAATATTGAAACACTTATAACAGCATAGTTTATGCTTACTTTGCATGTGTTAATATATTCTGTCTTTTGTTTGTAAATATAATTGCATTAAGGTAGATCAACATATACCGCTGGTGATTAGACATTGATCAAATAACTTTTCATTTTAAAATGCGGGTTTCATAAATATTTGTACAGAATTCTAAAACTTATCGAAAGTTTCTTCGCTCAAATATGAGATTGCAGACTCTTGGTGGAGTTGAGCATTCTTGTTGTTTGATTGTCAAATGAAGCCCTCCTCATAAGTTTCGTAAAGGGACCAAACAAATGCCTGTGGTAATTGCCCCAAGTGTCCCTTTGTGTGTGGGTGTAATAGCCATAATTATCAGCCACCCTTTACAATGAGTAGGTAATTGGTATTAATTTCTTTGGCATTCACTGCAGCTACATTAATCACAATGTGGACATTTGATTTTTAATGTGAGTGTAACGTGGGATGCTGCTGGAATTCCACTATAATTTATCAGTAAATAGGGCATATGGAGAAGCAACCATGCACTTCCATCATGGAAAGTTAAGGCACATGTGCATAGCTGCCCTTGAGTTTTTTGTGACAAGGAATGTTTTCGAAACATGAGTAAAGAACTGTAAAGAAAAACTTATAAGACAAAATATTATACTTTTAGGAAAAGATAAAGTTGTGGATATAGTTTTTGAGAGATCCTGGTAAAAGAAATGTCTCAAAGTTTGAGAGTAAATTTCCTATGTAAGATGATTAAAAGTGGGACGGCCACGTACAGACTGCCAGGCTGGGAATGTCGTTAGCTAAAGGATAGAAGCTGCTGCAACTCTTCAGAAGCATTAGATATCTTACTGTTCAAATAAGGGTAAAGGCAGTGTCACCATCATAGAATTTTTGTGAAAATGGTATGTAAAAATATTAAGTATGATGTGGGGGTGTCATGAATTCTCAATATTTACAAGTCATGTTGCTAATATTAAAAAGAATATGATAAAATGTAATGAAGGCTTTATTGTTTTAAAAACAATAATTTTACAGATATATTTATAAGAATATTTAATAGTCTAGTTTTTAGCCCATCTCGATTTCTCCTTTCTTCCTATCAAGAGTGAGATTTCTTCATGAATGGCTACACTTGGTTTCTAGTGGGTCAGACAGGGCTACCGAGGCAGCTGCATACAGGATCTCTCCATGCCTCCTGCCCTGTGTTTGAGAATCTCCTGCTCCTAACAACAAGCTATTCCAAGTGGGTGTTTTTGCCTTTTTTTAGCCATCCCACCTTGTTTCTGTTTCCGCGGGTTAATCAAAGGAGCGCGTCTTCCTCTAAGTGCCTTGTTTAAAGCTCCTTGTTATGTCAAGCTAAGTAATGTCATTTATAACAGAAGAGCAGCATTGTTTGTCCGAGGAAAGCAAAATATCCCCTTACCAATTGACAGGTACTCCTGTTTGCTGACTGATTGAATTTAAATTGGCTTGTTCGACTCCTACCTGCCAGACAGAGACTTCTGCTGTCCAAGGTGCTACTGCTGACAGCACTTACTTGCATATGTATGCCATTAGATAATTGCTCTGGGTTTTATGGTTTCAT
Organism: Ctenodactylus gundi; assembly: GCA_004027205.1. NCBI lineage: Eukaryota > Metazoa > Chordata > Mammalia > Rodentia > Ctenodactylidae > Ctenodactylus > Ctenodactylus gundi. Next base: position 435,889 of record PVKB01000021.1, read on the forward strand.
TTTTTTCAGTTTTACATATACATATGCATTCTTATTTTTGTTTGTTTTTGTTTTTAAAGTTTTGCTGCTTTTCCTAAGACTCAAGCTGAGCTATTACTCTAATGAAAGAAAACATCCAGCTGAGAATTTTCTTTGTGGGACTTCCTACATGTTAAAATAAATAATTGAAACATTACATGACATTGTGATCATTTGACCTCGTGATTTACTGATGTATTTCAAGATGAGGAACAGTTCATGAAAAGTTAGGTTGGAATTTGTTCCCTGAATTAATTGATCTGGAATGAGATAATTTTGATTTTTGAGTACTTAACTCTGAAATTATTACATCAGCCAGCATCCCCTAAAGTCACTCTAAGTTATTGTTGAAACAAAGCAGGTCTTATGTAGAAACGAAGAGTAAAATATAAAATGAGAGTCAATGAAAGCACATTTTTGAAGTAGGAAAAAAATTACAGGTGACCTATTCTTTAACATGAGAAATTCTTCAGTTAACCCGGAAAACATACCTAGATCTTTGGACTTAGTCATCACCGTAGATTTCCAAATTATTAAAGAACTCAAAAATACCTGTGGGTTGCACTGGAACAAGCTTGTCCCACACACAGCCCATGAGCTATCTGCTTCCTAGGACATCCTTGAGTATGGTCCAATGGAAAGTCATAAACCTTCTCAATCATTGGGAGACTGTTTTGTGACACATTTTTTTTCTATCTGTAACTTGATTGCACAAGTTTCATATGTGAACATTATAGATCTGCATATCCCACCTGACTCCGGTAGGCAGCACACAGTCCCTGGATAGCTAGTGGCCTAAAATTAGTGTAAAAATTTAATATTATCATGTAATTGTTTGCATTTTTATTACATGATTACATGGTGCTTAAGAAGGAACGGTTTAGAGAACAACAAAATGTTGTGTAGGCAAAGACACAGTGCAGTGTTAATTTTGCCCCCTGCATCTGTCACACAGTCAGTGGAATTTAAACATGTGTGTATCAGGAATCACTTTTGTTTGTGTAATTTTATGCATAAAAACACAAGAGTTATCAAGAATAATATTTTAGCCAACCTGCACATTTTTGTATCATTGAAGTCAGACATTCCTAGTGATTAAGAAGACATATAACCTTTATTTAATTATTAAACTCGAACCTGTGTTAGTAAAATATTTTGGTAAGTTATAATGTTTCTTAATAATTATTTGAAGTTACCAGAAGAAAATTTAGCAAAAAAAAAAGATCATTCAACAATGTTTTCTCATTCTTGTTATTATTACTAGGGTGAAATAGTTAAAATACTTTTATATAGGAGACATTTTGGTATTTAAAATTACAAATTAAAGCTGCGTTACATTTTTGGTAACTGAAAACCAAGTCATTCTTATACTTTGATTATACCTACATTAATATATTGTATATGTATACAGAAATTTTTTAATCTGTATTTCTTACTCTGGAGCGCAATTGTTCTAGGATCAAACTTTACCTCAATTATGTACCCATAGAAGAGAGCACAGAGTTTAAAAATGTAACACTAATGTTCATAAGATATGTTCTGGCTGGATTATAAATGAATTAATAAAAGAATGCACACACATCACTTAACTGGTAGTTGGCTCTACCGCATAGCCTTCCAAACACAGAGGAAACTTTTGTGCTTTGACATTTATGTAAGATTCATTTTTATGAAAATAATTTTTAGGCAAAAATGAGGATTTTAAAACTTTACTCTTTTATTTTAACTTTTGAAAGTCAGTAATTTAAAGGAGCTAATCTTTGTATCTCTATTAGCATTGTAAAAAACTTTTGATAAGTTTCTTAATGTTTCAGTTTCATCAAAAGCGTTACAAAAAACCCTACCATTTTGACTTTTCAAATCCTGGGGTTTCTGTCTTTTTGTTTTGTTTGTTTATTTGTTTTTTGTTTTGATACAGGGTCTCACTCTCCAGTCAAGGCTGGTCCTGACCTCACTCGGGGCCCAGGATGGCCTTGGACTCAAAGCAATCCTCCTGCCTCAGCCCCCAGTTGCTGAGATTACAAGCGTACACCACCACGCTCCACTTGTGTGGTGCTGGGGAATCAAATCTCAATACTTAGCACTTGACTTAGCACTTGTTAGACATGCGCTTTAAGCGCTGAGCCATTCCTCCAACCCCACTTTTTAAATTCTGAACAAGAAGTAACTATACTAATTCATACCAATGAACGTGAATAGTTCTATAAAAATTACTTTGTGAATACATCAAATATTTCTGGTTTTGCTTTGTTTAAAATTGATAGCAGAAATTGGTGTTAGAAATTAAATGCTGTATATTAAAATAATTCCCAAGGCACTTTATCCACTGTTGTTACGATGCAACTGGCCAAGTAAACAATCAGGACCTAATATAATATAATAAATATGACATGATATAATAATAAATATAAGATAGCAGAGTGTAATAATGTAAGTGAAAATTTTAAGTCTTTTTGTAACAATGAGAGATGTTAGACAATTTCTTTTGTATTAAAAAAATAAAATGCTTCACATTTCCAGAAATATAAATGGTGGAATTGATTTAAGAGTGAACATTAATTTCTATTTTATTTGTCATGATTTTTTATACAGTCAAACTGCCAAGTTTTATGCTAATATGTGTTGGTCATTTAGAAAATCATTGCTTTATACTGAAAATTTATATAGGAAATTTCTTTGGGGGCCAATATTTTTCAAATGCTGATGTACTTCCAGGCACAGAATGTGTCAAATCGTTTCCAAACTGTAAGAGGCAGATTCATGTTCAACAAAAATTTTCAAGATTTCAATCTTTGAGGAAAGCAGCAAAATTGAGGTTTGATCTGTTTTTTTCTAACTGTCATTACCTTCTCAGTGCCTATGACATTTTGACATCTTTTGTCTGATCAGTCTTTCATATATTATTTCTCAATCACTCTATTTTATACTCAATAAAGGAAATAGAATGACATAATTCAATACACTCAAAGAAAATAATACCTTGTTTTAATTATATTCAGATTCTTGCTATTATTTTTGACGGTGTCGTTTTGTTCAAATAAAACATGAAATCTTCAGGTACGTTTTAAATGTTTGATTTAAGCAATTCTAAAGCTCTCACACAATTTTGTTTCAAATTATCAAAACCAAAGGCTTTCTTTATTCAAGTAATAATGTTATCAAAGGACTAATTAAATTAAAGCAATTTTATTGATTTGAATTATTCTTCCAGATTTAGAAAATGTTTTCCCTTGTTCTTAATCTTCTTTTACTAGTAAAATGTATAAAAAGCTATGTTCCAAATAGATTTTATAAAGAAAAGTTTTCCAACTCAAGAGTTGTAGCTTATGTGGCTCTTTAATTTTATTATATTTTTGAAAACCTTTTTCAATATTTATTTATTTTTTGTTTTCTCTATGAAAACCAGCCTGTAGTTTTGTATTTCACATTAGGCAAAAATCATATAAGCAAAATTTTAATTTGAAAAATCTGTGGTTGAATGGCATCATTTATTTTTATTGCTATTGTTTAATTTCAGGAATTGACTTGGTAGATTACTCTTCCTTAGTAATAATAAATTGATTACAAGAGATTAATATATAACATTTGACTGTGATATTACATACTATATTATAAAACATGATAAACATTTCTTATTACAACATATTCTTACCACAAGTACTAATTGATATTTTGCATTAAAAAGTCCATTTTTCAAAAATTGTTTGAAATAATAATCACTTATGTGTTCAAAGTTCATAAATGGTGATGATTGCCTTAGCTAAAGATCATGCAGCCCTTATGATGCTCATATTAGAGCCAATGAATGCAAGAATTTTTATATAGAAATATAACATAATTTATACCAGAAAGAAAAAATGCCCTTCTGGTGAGTACAATCATCTGTAAACCAGAGCTAGTCTGTCTCGTCTGAACTTTGAACACTACATACCTTGGATTCAGAGTGGCATTCCAATGGCAGTCTTCATCTTGGCTGTCAGGTGAAATATGGAAAAGAAATGTTGGAATTTCCTCAAAGTACCAGATATATTGCAATTCCCCATTTAGCATTTGTTTTCAAGGCAAAACTATAGTGTCTGGAATACTTAGTTATGTGGATGTGATCGAAGAATTGTACATATGTAAATTCACCCATTGTGTTTTTAAAACCAAGTTTACCAAGCTATTATCTTACATTTGGACAGTGAAGTGTTCTAAACTCTCAGGAAAGATTCATTTTTTATAGTCATTGTGTCATTTTAATATTATTAAGTATTCAAGAAATATAATTTAAGATACTGTAATCACAATAAGCTTATTGAATATATTTTAGAGATCGCTGATAAAATATTTAGAATCTGAATGCACATGCGTATTATTTTTTTTACTTTTAGTCAATAATATCTCATTTCAGACATTGTAGTAGCTGTCATCAATATTATATAGATTAAATATTTTATTGTTTCCAATAACTTTTATTAAATGTATACACTATGATGCATAGTCACTCAGAAAATAAATTTTATATGGCTCATATTCACAATATGACCTAAGAAAAAAATAAAGGAAAATATAGGTCTGTATCCCATGAACGGTGATTTTCATATATGAGAAAATTTGAGATTCTGAAGTATGTGTTATAGATTATATTTTGTCTTGTTATAAATTACAATGTGCTACTTAAAAGATGAATTTTTCAGGAGTAGTACAATATTCTCTAAAATAACTGTAAGAAGTAGTATTTGATATTTTCTTGTTTATACTTTTAAATTAAAATATTCATATATAAAAAATAAACCAGATTAATAAAAATTCACAAAAAGTCCTTTTGTTGGTGCTACATCTTTTTTCCAGGTATGAGAAAAAGACACAAAATTATTTAATTTATTTTCATGCATTCTATGTCCACACAATATTATTAAATTCAAAATATGTAAATTCATTTTGATCCTTGCTGGAATTTTCATTTTATTATTAAAATTTGAAAAGCAAATCATGGATAACACTGAATGCCAAAATAAGACTTCCCTGAATTCATGTTTGTGCTTTTCACACACATGACCTCATTTCTGCCTGCTAGGTCCCTCACCACTTTGATGGACTGTCTGTAACAGTACATTTGTGCCTTCTTAATCTACTAGTGAAATGTATCCTTAAAGATACAATTGCATTTCTCTTATCCATCCATTATTTTATTCAACAACGTTCCAAGTTTCTCTGTGTGTCTGCTAAGTAACAAGATTCTTGTCCTAAGTTGAATGGCAGTCACTAGTGGTCAAGCCTTTGAAGCATGATCTCTCAAGGGATCAGGCATTTTCTAGAAACATCCAAATGGAAAAAGCCCCCTGTCCTTCAGAAACGCTACAGCCCCCAGTCTTGGTAATGTTCACCCTGAATTTACCACGTAGTTTGTGATGACTATGTCTTTGTGTGCACGTGTCTTCTCTCCAAAACCATATCATAAACACTGTCCATAATACTGCAGCCAGAGAGACAAATGACAGTAACCATCTGTGGAATGTTTTCTCCGCCCAAACCATTTTTGGTGTTGTGAGCCTTACTTCATTCAGGGGTCTACCACATCATTCCTTTAACAGAATACTCTATCAATATGGTGCTCCCTAAAACAGTATTTCCTGCCTCATCCGGAAAGTATTTCCTGTATGATAATCACTTTCGATTGTCTTCCCCTGAATTTCACATCACAGGGTAAAACAGCTACTTGACAAAGGAAGTGCTTGCTAAGATTTGCCTTCACCTCAATCATCATATTGTGTAAATGTCAGGAAAGCAAGGATTTTATAACATGATACTTTATTTTTTCTTATTTCATGGTGGCTGGCTCACACTAGATGCTCAAAAAGAATGAAAAGAATGTTCTCTCTCTCTCTCTCTCTCTCTCTCTCTCTCTCTCTCTCTCTCTCTCTCTCTGTGCGTGTGTGTGTGTTTGTGTGTGTTTGGCCAAAGGTATTATTTTACTCACATTGTTGTTAACAATATAGGTGACCTAAAGTATCACTTTCATTCCAGTTGGAATGAGATGATTCTTATCCTCTTAGACAAAACTTAGTAAGATAATCTATAGAGCAGAATCTCAAAAATTGAAATGATCTTTTCAAGTGTATCTAAATTCAGTATATGTTGGTTGGAACTTGAAAATATGAACTGTCTAGCTCTAAATTGAACACTGACAACTTACTATCCTGAGAATACTCTGTATATTTTTAAATGCCAAGAGCAAATTTATGTCTAGCTCTTGGGATGCGGGTTTTCTGAACTCTGTTCTCAATGTCATTTTTTTCTCTCATCCTTAGCAAGAGTTACCTTTCTTACAGCCACTCAGCATGAAAATACATTATGTAAATAATTTATTGTATTTTATGTGTGATCATCCTCCCTCTTCTCTCAAACATGCATGAATCTATGGCATACATTTTATTTTCACAGATATATTACTCGATGCAGTTGAGCATGTACTGCAGATGGAGCAGATGGCCCAATTTTACAGTTGCACCCAAGCTGTGAAATAATGGTTCTAGAATTTGAATACAAATTTCTAAGTCGTAACTCCATGATTAGAATTCTAATGCACCATCATGTCTGACCCTTTCTCAAGGAATGACAATACCTAAGTTGTATCCTCAATGGACTTAGAGAGTTTCACAATGAAAACACAGCAAATTATATTTTTATTGGGAGTTGACTCATAAATCAACTAAATAAAATTGTTTCTGTCAATTTTGGGGGCTTAGTTATTTGGTAAAATCTAAATCACTGTGGATGTCTTACAGCAAAAATTTTAAGCATGCATCTAATCTGTTTACTAATTCTTTTTCTTCTTTCTCTGAGGTTAATTCATCTCTCAGTCTAAAGATATTACTCTATTTCTCTTTTGCTTCTTGATATTTATTTATTTTCTTGTTAATATGCATAGCCATGTGTTACATTTATTTTTATATTGAGGTGTTGATGAATAACTGGTTGTGGCTTAAGATCAGAGCTTGTCCTTTTTGGTGACAGTATTAATGTATTTTTGAAGAAGTTTATTTGTGTGTGTGTGCTTGTTTTGTTTTGTTTTCTGAAAACACTCTGATTGGCTAAGAGAGTATTTACTGTTCTGACAGAGACATTTCCTCTCCTGGAGTGGATAGTTGATTTATTTTATAGTGACGGTTGACTCACTGGTTAGTTGTCCTGTAGCAAGCATAGCATGTGTATACATGCTTTATTTAACATTAGACTGTAAGAGAAGGCTTTGCATAATTGTCTTCCTAAGGAATATTTTAAAAGAGCTTCTTGCATTTATGAAAAGAGATTATGAAAATTGATGTAGATATAATTATATTTTAAAATTACTTATTTACAATGTGTAATCCATTCAACATGAATGTATTTCTACATTTGTACAGTGAACATGGGAGCAGCCTTGTTAGTTTAGTCTACCGTGCTTCTAAAATGTTCTCTGTCTGTCTTTAATTCTCCTCAGTTTCATATTGACATAAATAAGTGTGTTTGTTAGTTTTCTAGTCCATAACTGAGATTGTGAAGAATGGTGCCCACAGAAGTCTCCTGAGATTACATTGTCTTTATTCATGGGACGAGTAGGAGGGAAGCAAGTGACTCAAGTGACATTATGAAGGGAAGTGAGTTTTATTTCCTAGAGTCCCACACATGGGCTCCTCTTCAATTGAACATCTGTTCCTATGATCATGTACATGATAACTGAGAGGTAATACAGGGAGCCCCGAAAGTGGCCATTTTTCCATTTTTGACTACTTTGCTCATCTTTTGAATAAAAATAAAATTAGAAAATACACATTTGGAATTTAGAAAGCAAGATTCTTGAAAATAATCAATAGGAAAATACAAAACTTGAATAGAGGTATTACCATAGTAAAAATAATGAGGCTTTTTATCGTGATCTTTATACCAAAAAAATCAAGTAATCATGTTTTAAGCAGTAAGTTCTGTCAAAATTTATAGAAAGATTAAGTTCAAGCAAAACAAACTGTTAAACAAAAAGAGAGGGTGTGTATTGTAAAGGAAGGGAAAGAGAAATAAATAAAATAAAATAATTATGAAATAAAGGTAGATTTGAAGATCAAGTTATTACTTTCAACTGTCGATACCTTGCCCCAACTTATGCTGGGGTTATGCTTCCTGTGGCACTCTGCACTCTACCTTTCAACATGTCAGTTTTGAACTATCAAATCAAATTTAGCAAATAAAATGCCAGTGAAATTTGCAATTTTTTTCAAAAATATAGTAGACTTAAATTTTCAGATCAATATCACTTCCATATGCAAAATCTGAAATGAAATATTAGAAGAAAGATGAATACCACATTATTTAAAAAGGTCATTGTAACAGAGTAATATTTTTCAGGTATGTGTGAAGTAAAATATCAAAATATATTAATTTATTTGATGAATATATGCAAAAAGTAAAAATCAACATATCACTCGCATATTCGCTTGAGTATGTTTGGTAAAGGTCAAGTTGTTTTCATATTTAGAAAACAGATAGATATTTTTTAAATAAGTAAAATATACCTATACTCTCTACTGCTAGAAGCATGTCTGAGTTTCCTTCAAGGGAACCATAAAGAATAATTATTTGCATGCCTATTTTTATGTAACTGTATTCTACTACTAACAATAACAGTAATAAAGAGAACATTTCTGTATAAACAGCAGAGCCAGGTATGTTGGAACACACCTGTAATTCCATTATTCTGGGAGGCTGAGGTGGGAAGAATGCTTCTTTCTCATCCTGGGCAACTTAGTAGCAAACTATCTCAAAAGTAAAACTAGGAAAAAAAAAAGGGCATGGATTTAGCTGAATACAATGATCCTTCCGGGACTCAAATGCATTACTACACAATATAAGGAGAAAATAAAGATCAATCTTTACCAAGGACATAATTTTATGCTTGAAAAACAAAATTCTTTCACTACTTTAAAATGATTGAGGTATCATGTAGAAAGGAAATATATATATATATATATAAAAGCTCTCATGTATAGAAATAGATTGGCTAGATGGCATTGTTTTTAAAAGATTCCATTTGTAATTACAACAAAACAGTGTAATTCCTTGGTGCATAACCTTAACATTAAATATGTAAAAGCTATAGAAGCCTAGGCAATATCATCAGGTTAAAAAAAAGAAAGAAAAACTGTAAATACAAACTGAGACATAAAAAAGTGAAAAGCCTTTTAGTGCAAGCTCTAAATCATAAATATGAGTTCCTCAGAAGGAAATCATTGCGTGTAGCTTGATTTTAAAAATAACAAATTTATCTTTTAAAACAAATCACAAACTATGTGAAAAGTCATTAGAGTAAAAAAATTACAAACAAAAGTAGCCAGGATAAGTTTAAATCAGAAAAGAAAGCTTTGATCCCACACCCGTATCCAGATTAAAACACTTCACGATGTCATCAAGTTAACATTGTAGCTTTGGAGCCTAAACAGGCATTGTAGATAAACAGAGCAGAATAAAATGTCAATTAAGAAGTCAGAGTGAATAGGAAAATTTAGTGCATATAGGTGGCTTCTGAATTAGTATTGACAAAAGATGTCGACACTCTTGCTTTGGCAATAAAAGAAAAGCAATTACATGGAAAAATTATCAGAAAACAAAGATAAATTTTATTTTATTTTATCTTACTTATTTTTTGGTAGTAGAAGTTAAACATAGGACTTCACAGACAAACGCATCGACCTGTATCCTCAGAACTAGAATAAAATTTTTAAAAAAGTATTATACAACTACTAAGAACATATAGGGAATTATTTTCCATAATGTGGAAATCAGTACTTACATGCGTATCAATTTGTAAGTTGCATAAAAATGTTATGGAGGGAAAAAGAACAAATCAAAATATAAATGAAAAACTGAGGAAAAATTATTCTGCATTTGAAGTTATGGGAGAAAGAAATAAATTTTTACTATATAAAGAGGTGCTAAAATCACTAAGACACAAAACCTTCCAGTGGAAAAATGAACATATGGCAAAAACAGCTAAGCACAAGACAGTAACTAAACACGCAGGCTATACCAGCTTCGACCATGAAAGAGAGGAAAGACTCAAGATTAATCTAAAGGCTCCTCTACTATTCAGATCTGCAAACATTGAAAATTTGAGGACAAAATGAGAGAAAGGATTACTTAGAATCACGGATTCAAATTGTTGAAAAAGCGTGAACTGGAAAAAGCATCTATTCAGTTTCCAAGTCTGACTAAAATTTATATAAAATACATAGAAAGACATAACCCTATCTATCATCTATCTATCTCTGTGCCATTGATAGATATGAGCAAATAAGTTAATTTATACTCTTATGGAACCCCTTTATAGTACACAATCCTTATATATCCTTGAAACATCAAAAATAAATGCAAAAACTGCAATATTGGTTTGACGATTTAGTATATGCAATTGGATTGGATTTTGTGGTTGTTTTTAGATTGGGCAAGATGTAAAAAGAAGAACTGAGTAATGAAAATATTTTTTAAAAACCTTTTAAATAATAACCTAAATCACTTGATATAGTAGATATTATCTAATAATTTTAGGTAAGAACTAGAGGGAATAAATTACTCAGAAATAACTTTTACAGGTAGTAGATCTGTCTTAAAGAAATTACTGCATAGTGGATAGAAAGGTGTACTTCAGATTTTAAGTACAGTCATTAATATCTGAAAGTTTACCCTATGATATATTTAGGCACATTAAAATAATATTTAAAACAGTAAGACTATGTTTCACCTGTAATTTTCAATTATTAACAAAATAAATAGTGAGCTAAGAAGGAAGGTGTCTGGCTATACTACTTCCAGCATTTTGAAATTTTGAGGCAGGCAGATTGCAAGTTTTGAGTCCATCTTGGGTAAATTAACCATTTAATGAGACTTCGTTTCAAAATAGTGAAAAAAAAAAAAGTTTTAAAAGGCTCGGTGTGAAGTCCTGGAAATTAATGGCCAATGCTACACACCCACACCCACACACACAGAACTAAAATTCCAAATTTATGATTTGCTTAATACGCTACTTTGAAAAAAATCCTTAAACATCCTTGAATACCAGTTTCTTGGTTATGAATTGGACTCATGCAACTTGGGAAATTTCTTTCTTACATTGTGCCCAGCCGCACAGACTTATAGATGGGGTAATTATTAATGGCAGTAGTGTACACATGTGTGACTCAGTTACATGAGAACTTTGTGAATTTTCTCAAATCTATTTACCCTATTCATGCAGAATGTCTGTGAATTGTTATGGTCTAGGTTTGGAATATCCCCCAAAGACTCTGGTCCATGGTAGGTAATTTGATTCTGCAGGTTTTTTTTTTTTTCAATTTCCTATGCTATTAAGAGGTGGGCCCATGCTGCAAGAGCAGATTTCTGGAGCGCGACCTCCAAGGCCATACCTTCCTCACTGGGTCTACCCTTCTCCATCTCTGCTTCCAGCCTTGCTGTGCTGGGAACAGCATCTCTCCAGCTGCTACCAGTGCTTGGCCTTTCCACTCTTGCCAGTCACCCATGAATGAACCTTCTGAAACTGTGAGCTAGAATAAAACTTTTCTTTAAGTTATGGCTGATGGGTATTTTCTCTTAGCAACAATAAAGCAACTAATACCTGCATATACAGTAAAATGAATATTTAAAGTATAGCAGACTCTTTCCATTGTAATTGAACAATCACTGAACAATGAGAGCTATGGAAAAGGTATTAAATACTCAGTATAGAATATGAACTACTTAAAATAAACCATACATTTTCTTAGTTATAATAGGTTTATAGAGATAAGCAGTATTTTGAGTATATTTCAAAATCTTCATGTGCAGTGTGCCCTGCTTCACTGTTTACTACTTTTCTAGTTTCTACTCAGTTTGAAAAACTTTAACTTTTTTTTTTTTTTTGAAACAGGGTCTCATGCTGTAGACTAGGCTGGTCTTAAATTCACTATATAGTCTCTGCTGCTCTCAGACTCAGGCAATTCTCCTACCCCTGTCTCTGGAGTGATAGAATTACAGACGCGCATCACCAAACCCAGCTCATGTGGTGCTGGGAAATCAAACTCCAGACGTTGCTCTTGCTAGGCAAGTGCTCCCCCCAATCTTTTTTCTTCAGCCCCCAACTTTTACTTCTCGACACAGCATTTTTCAAAATTCATCAACATACTCACTGACATTCTATTTAAGCTTGTCTTACCCCATCCTTCTCTCTCTCTCTCCCTCTCTCTCTCTCTCTATCTCTCTCTCTCTCTTCTCTCTCTCTCTCTTCTCTCTCTCTCTCTCTCTCTCTCTCTCTCTCTCTCTCTCTCTCTCTCTCTCTCTCTTTTCTTTGTACTGGAGGTCAAGCTGAGGGCCTTTGCACTGAGCTACATCTTCAGCCCCATTTTTTAATTTGGACTTTGAAGAGGACCTCATGCAGTCACTACATTGCCCAGGCTGATCTGAGTTCGCCATCTTCCTACCTTAAGGGCTCAGAGCCCTGGGGTTATAGACCTGCACCGACGGGTCTGGGTCCCACTCTTTGTCCTTGTCGTTGTCTTTCCGACCCTCTTAGTCTCTCTTATCATAATACATTTATCGCAGGGTTCTGCCTGGTCATATCCTTGTCATCTACGTATGCTCCCTCTAGTGGTGCTCAAGTACCAGCTCAGGTTGGATTACTACTATATATTGTGGAATTGATAAACATGTTGTATTTTTCCCCCATTTTACTGATATGTATACTTGCAAAATTTGGGGTTTACAATGGAGTTGAGTCTTTTATGCACATATGTATCTTGTCAAGGAGACGAGGGCTTTCCCACTCTCCTTTTGTCCCTCCCCTTATTCTCCCCTCCCTCCTTCCTCCCCTACCTGACCCCCCTGTTTCACTTTGTTTCTCGGTTTAAGTTCCATAGGAGTTGTGCTCTGGGTCTCTCATGTAAGACAGACCATTCGATGTTTCACCTTCTGCTTCTGACTCACTTCACTAAGCATGATATTCTCAAGTTTCTTCCATTTGCCTGCAAAAGCCTCCACGCTGTTGGACTTTATTGATGCATAGTATTCCATTGTGTATAAATACCACAGTTTGTGTATCCACTGGTCTGTTGATGGGTATTTTGGTGACTTTCCTATTTTTAGTTATTGTTAGTTGTGCTGCTATGAACACGGGTATACAAATATCTCTGTTGTGTGTTGTTTTGACCTCTTTTGGATATATTCCCAGGAGGGGTGTCGCTGGATCAAAGGTGTACTTCTCTAAATAAATCCCGGAGTAGCTAAGCCGTTTGTATTTCTTTGTAACATGTATGGAAAATAAAGTCGTGGAAGGGCTACAACTAAAATGTCCACATCGACCATGCTTGAGGGAAGCACAGTTGCCAGCATGGGATATGCATCCTTACTGTCAGGACTAAATCAGAGGTCCCCCTGGGGTTGGGAATGCTGGGCTTGGAGGAGTAAGGACAACAGGAAGATTGTCCATAAGCCAGCCATGCAAGTGTCCACTGTCACATCCACCCACACTGCTCCCGAGCTCACAACAGTCCAAGATATTATCATTGGTAATTTTTAAAACATATCTTTGACTAAAATACTCAATATTTGGTAGTCCGAATGGATAAGTAGATGGCGATAGAGAGCTAGATAGGGAAATAGAAACAAATGCAGGCAAGACAAAGGATAGGTCACATGATTCCAACCTGAGTTGCAAATTTTCTTCTATTTTCTGTGAGACTTGTATTGCCTTTCCAGCTCATGCTGGCAATTTCTCCTAATATCTTTCTACCCTTGAATTGATTTGACATTTTTCTATTAAGAATTTTTATTATATTTTTACACAATTTTCTCTTTGTAAATACTTGATTAAGTGTTATTTTAATTACAATTCCAAAAACTCAATATGTTTCACAAAATACATAGTGTGCAATAATTTCCCGGAGTGAATCCGCAGCCCATCTTTTCCCTTGTGTGTTTCTGTTTGCGGAATGTTTTCTCTTCTCTGAAACATATTTCAATATTTTGGCCACTTACCTAGTGGACATAATGAACTTTGTTTACACTGAGTCAGTGGGAGGGAGAGAATTTAGAAACACTATCATTTGTTGAAATAGCAACTTCCAGAATAATTAGAAGTAGAAGCTGTGTCTCCCAAAGTCTAACTATATGGACAAAATAATACTTTCACACTGATGCAAATTGACAATTAATTTTGCCTGGAGTGGCTCAGACTCATGAATTTTTAACTGTTATGAACTTACTCTTACGTGATTACATATAGATACTAATTTACATATAAAATATTGAAATGCGTACACGTATGGGTACGTGTTTGTGTGTTATATGTGCTTTCTAATTAAAAATAGTGCAAATGAGAAACTTTCAAATCATAAAAATGAATATTTAATGCTTATCATTAAATATTTAAATAGTTGATCAATTTTAACAATATAAGAATTTTTGACAGCATTGCAGGAAATAAATAATTCTTTGCGTTTTTCATTTTCATATCACTGCTAGAGTACAGTTCCAATCTCTCAGTAATGAGAATGGATAGTCACTTGGAAATGAAGCAGAATAAACACAAAATAATAAATTCACTATCATATTTTCTTCATGTGCATTTTGTCAGTGTTCACCTGATGACTTTTTTAAACAATTTTCTAGCTTTGCACGCAAAAGCACACTTTTAAATTTGTTTCCACAAAATACAAATAATTATAAATGAAATTACAGCAGGTTTTATGAGTGTTCATGTGCTTAATAGGCAGTTAGATGATAATGAAGTTTCCTGGGCAATTTATTTAGCCTTTATGTATTATATAAAACTTTCCAATGAAGTATCTAAAATATAGTTATTGTAAGCAAAGGTTGGATAAATGCTTTCTTTGTTATAATTAGTCTAATTTTGTATCATCATTATTAATTATTTCATAAGGACCAAATTCTCTCCTAAACCTGAACTGAGAAATAGGCAATTTTTCAAGACCATAAAAATATTCTTTTGAATTATAGTTGCGACCATTATCCTAGAAATGAACTTATCCTTAGGGTGCAATCACTCTGCCTATAATGAAGATTTTTCTCTTTTGCTATTATAAATAATAGTAATATTTAACTTTTGCTATTACAAACTGCATAAGCCCTAAACAGTTATGGAAGCTCCCAATTTATACATATTATTAAACTGAATATTTTATTCCTTTTATTTATTAGCTATGTGTTCTTTTTTATTATTCTAGGTTTTGTTGCAATAAATATATTTTTACTGAAGCTACGGTTTAAAAATGTCCTAGTTTACAATATTAATTAATTGAAGCTATGGAAACTTGGGTAGTATTCATCAAGAATAAAAATACATCTTTTTCAGATACTATAGATTATATGTTATGGAAAAATAAACACAGCAGTTTAATACGCACTCGATATTTATTATTTTTATTACAAAATGAGAGTAAAGAAAAATAAGAATAAAACCAATTTTACCATAACACTGTCTCACATCAGTAGTTAAAGATGCTTTAGAAACATTTTGAATATCCAGGACATGGGATCCAGTTCAATATCTAGGAAGTGCAAAGCCCTAAGTCCATGTCCCAGCACCCCATGATAGTTGGGTGTAGTGATGCATATTTGTAATCCCAGCATTCAGGAGGCAGGAGGGTTATCAACAGTTTGGAGGCCAGCCTGGACTATATGGGGAGTTAAAGACCAACCTGTACTGTAGAATGACACCCTATCTTTAAAAAAGAGAAGAAAGATATTTAATTTTTAGAGTATTCTTTCTCCTAAAAAAGGTATTTGTTCAGAAAAAAAATGTAAATTAATGGCTTATTGCTAAGTGAGAAAATGAAGAAAAATACTTACTCAAAATTCAATTGTTATTTATTTTGAAATGGATTAAAGCCTAAGGATAACGCTTCCTATATATCTATTTAGCATAATCAGAAGTTACCACATAGTCAAAGATTTATGAAACTTGATCTCTAAAGAAAATAGATTAAAATCCTGAAATGGCTTTCTGATTTTTCCCCCTCTGTTATATTTGCTAATTCACAGTGAACTTATAAGAAGCGACACATCTGAGATGCTGACAGTGACACACAGAGAATCTATGCTGGAACCTCAGAAGTTCTCAGGCCTTAAGAGGGCAGATGAGCCTGTGGGATCCACACCATTGATGCAGACCCTGTGATCACCCGACGTGTCACATAAGACTCTGATGGCTACGTTCTGAGAGTGAGGGAAGGCTGTTAATACATCGGCGTTAGAACAAGATGAAGGCCAGCTTGCATTTACTTCAATTATAATTTGGAGCTGTTGGCTTACCCTTTTATGACAAGCAGAATAAACCCTCTCTTTAAAAAACTCTACTTGTCCATTGAATATTACATTTTTTGACTTTTACATAAAATTTATCACAAAGTTAAAAAAGAATGCAAGCAGAAAATAATGTATTGAAAATGGAAAATAGCACATTTATTAGAAAATAATATGTGAGATATGATATATATAGGTAATGTGTATACATAATTCAAGATAGAGTAAGTAGGCAAAAGAAACTAGGACACAGAATGTCAGAATACTAAAATCTATACAGTAAATCTTATTAAGATACATAAAATATTTACTCATTATTAAAAATGCATATTTTGCACGAACAGATGTGCACTTTCTAAAATGTATCGTACTTTAGTTCATACGTGAAATATTAAATTTCTTACAGTAAAAGTAATAAAGATGAACAAAGGTGTTCAAGATTAAAATTGACATGCCTAAGACGCCGGAGCAAAAAGTGAAGATTTTCATGCTGCGTCACTGGAAAAAGTTTACACAAATATGAAATTACGTCATCTATGAATCGTACGGAATATCTGAAGTGTAAATGTTAAACTACATATAAGAGTGGGAGGCAGAGTATACGTGGTGTCATATGATCAGCTCAATGTAAAACTTCAACTAGAAATTCTAAATGGTAACGATGGTTACAAAACTCTTTTTAAGGAAGGTTGGAACACATGCTTGTCTGCACTGTAGCAGTACAGCAATCTGAAGTGTTTATGTAAACTAACATATAATTAGAGTTCTCAAACACATGCGCACATATTCAGAAACTCAATATGTGACCAAGTGCACTCCTGACTGGAAAGGGAGAGTAAAAATAATTTTGGTAATTGCTACTAAATAATCTGGCTAGTCTCCCAAATTGAAATTGATATTCAATATTTTATACATAGGACAAATCAGTTCTAGGGTGGTTAAACAACTGTATATCAGTGAAAAAGAAATTTTTTAAATGTTACATAGAGAATAATTTATTAAATATGAAAAGGAAGCATTAGTCATTAAGAGAAATACCACATTTTCTTTTATTAAAATAAGAAATTTGACCAGGAGTTGAATCTAGATAAACAAATACTTTAGAAAAGTAGAGTATAAAAGAAATCACTACAAAACAAAAGAGATCAACATAATAATGAATCAAATGACCTGTATAGAAAATAATAAAAAGGTAATCCATTTTACTACTAAATAAGGAAGCATAAATTTCAGCCATAGTGTTACTCCATTATTAAAAATTATATCAAAGTAGCAAAGACTAAAAAGTTGATATATCAATTGGAAGAACAGGAACTCTCTTCCACCACCTTTAGGAGACCAGAATAAATTTACTTAAATATTTCGTTTTTGTGATATGGGTGCTTGAACCCAGAGCCTAAAGAGCTCCATCCACAGCCTTCCATGCCCCCATTCCTTCTTGTTTCTCTCTCTCTTTTTTTTCAATTTTTAAGATAGTGTCTTACTGAGTTATGCAGATGGACTAAGCTGGCTTAAACTTGTGGTTCTTCTTCCTCAGCCTCCACAAATGCCTGAATTACAGGTCTGCGTTGCCACTACAGGCTAAGAAAAGATACATTTATATAAATTTATACATAATGATAACTAGTTTCTTCTTATTAGAAGTGTTGAATACAAGCCTAAACACACATGAATTTCTAGTTCTGAGATAAACCTCTGAATGTGTGCCTTCAGCATCCCGATACAAGATGTTTTACCCATAACTTGTACTACAAATATCATAGAAGACGCAGGAGGAATTTGTGCTCCTTAGGAGAGTACGCAATGGTGCACTTCACTGCAGTAACCATGAGCTCCAGAGACTATCATGGATGGATCTAGCAAACATAAGCTAGAACCAAAGAAGCACCCATTGGACTCTGGGTGCACACCAGTACGTAAACTTCAAAAACAAACATGATAGCTGCTCTGTAGTCCATGATGGTCCCAGGTTCACCTCAAACACATGGTGATTCTCCTGCCTCAGCCTTCCAGGTGCTGGGAATAGCTGATGTGCAGAGATTCATACATAAATATTTAATACAACAATATTTTTAAACAATCATGAAAAAATCAGGAAACGGGGTGGTAATTTAATCGATAAGAAACACAGAATTCATTTGACTCACTGTCAATGTGCTTTTCTTCCTCTCTCTCTCTTTCTTTCTTTCTTTCTTTCTTTCTTTCTTTCTTTCTTTCTTTCTCTCTTCCAAGAAAAGGTATTGCTCTATATTCCACTCTGGCCCTGAACTCACTATGAAGTCCAGGCTAGCTTTGAACTCACAGCAATCCTCCTGCCTCAGCCTCTCAATGTCCTTTTCTTTACTTCCATAGTGCTTACATAATTTTTGCCTGTCAAATACTTGAAAAGTTTTTATGTGATTTTTGGTATCTCTTTTATGTTTCATAGAGAAATGTGATATATTTAAAATGAAACCACTATGAAGATAATAAACTCTCAGAGATATTTATGAAGCTGTAAACATTATTTCTGAGTGGTAATATTTGGGAAATTTTAAAATCTCATTGTAGTATTTTTTATCATTCTAACTATTTTGCTGTTATCAGAAATCACTTAAAACATTACATATGAGAAAAGATCATTCTCTTAGCATAAGAAAAATTATTGTTTTGTTTCCAATGAACATGATTTTTTTTTTCCTGTGAGATTAGGACAGTTCTCCAAGAATACCACTGAAAAAGGAAAGAGTGAATTAACATTTGTACTATGACCCTATTTTTGCTATCTTCATGAAATTTGCAAAATGAAACTAGTAAATTTAAAAGAATTTTGTTATTAGGGGTTAATTTAAGTATTTGGAACATGTCACACAAACATTCCACTAATTTTAAATTTTTTGTATTTTACCAGAGAAAAAAATGTAAAGAACTCCTCAGTAATTTTTTTTTTATTTTAAAAAATGACTTCTGTAGTGTTTTTATTAAGAAGTGTTTTGGTAACATTGTGCTATTAAATTACCTTCTTTAGGAATTTTTATTCACCAATATAATCAGTTTGTTGTTTATCATTGTAGAAGGAAATTACCACCCTACGGTGAACATAAACTCTATGTAATATCAAATTGGGCTTTGCCCATTTTGTAATTCTGAAAAAAATATTTTTTATATATTGATTTATCCTTTTCTCAAATTTTGAAGAGATATGAATTTAAGTGATACAAAATGTTCTTAGGAAAATGTAGAGTCTATCAGAGCAGGAATATTTAAATTAGAAAAGTAAATACAAGATACTACATCTCTAAACATACTTGGTATGAACAAACTAACTTATCCAATTGGTATTAAATACGGTTACATATTTTGGGCATAATCTAGGAAAGATATTTCAGAGTTTTCTTGATCCAGATTTATGACCATTAGGACTTAATCCAAAATTATCTGAGGTTTTTAATATTACCTTCAAGTTGATGTCTATGTTTCAGTTTGTCCAACCCATTGATTATTGAAGGAAGATTGCATGTTTATTCAAAGTGTACAAGTTACCTTTAAAAGCTATAGATTCTTGAAACTTAATTGAGCCAAGTATTTTCAAGTATTTTAAATTTAATTTAGCTCATTCGGGTTATGCAGTCTCTACTGTAAATTCTCTTTGGTTTTGAACATTTTCATTACTAGGAATTTGTGCTAAATTCAATTTTGTCATAGAAAAAAGCAAAGAATATTATTCCAATATAAGAATACTATTTGTATTACTTAATGATTTTTACTTATAATATCCAACATTTGCCTTAACTAATACCATAAAATAGTGAATTTATATTAGTTGTATTATAAAAGTTGAAAATATCTTATACAAATTAGATTATAATTTTATAAATATGATGTGTAGAAAAACACCATCCTTGCACAAATTTGACATATATATATATATATATATATAGAGAGAGAGAGAGAGAGAGAGAGAGAGAGACCTTTAATAATTCCTGAAATGAATTTTAACAATGTTTGATATTTTTCCCAAATCAAGCTTGATTTATGGTTGAGAGAAACGTCCTTTTTAGATAAACTGCCTCTTTATATGTTGACTACTTAGCTTTTAAATTGAAAATAAAGTTGCAAAAGCCACTATGCACAGCTTATTTATTTAATTTATTATAAACTACTTTAAAAATAGAAACATAGTTTATTATGGTAAAACTACTATAAAATTTTACAACCAGTAGAAATGTAATACTTGTATTATAGTGATAAAATGAGTCCAGAGATATTTGAAAATTCTATGACACATTTGATCAAATCTTTAAATCTTTAGCTAGTTAATTTTAGTCTACTTCAAACTCATATGTGACTCAGTAAATCAATTTAAAGACTATTGTTAAAATTTTTTATATATTATCAATTTGTAAGCAAAAAAAAAAAAAAAAAAAACAGAATATCTCCCAAACTTTGCTCATTGTAGCCAACCAACCTTATTTTAGGAAAAATAAAATGCTTCTCCAGAGTGAAGAACTTTCAGTAGCTTCAGCAGATTACTTGAAAATATTTTTTCAAATTATAAATAGCTTTTGAGCATCTTGCCTCTAAGCAATTAATTTTATTCATTTTTCTGGAACATCCAGTCACAAAATTACTGTGCTTATTAAGTATGGATTTTATTTCATAAAAACTATCAAAGAAATAATATTTTATCCTAGCTTACTAATGGGTTTGGCATTCAATGACTTTCCAAAATTGCCTGCCTGTGACGTTATGTCTTTACATAGCAAATGGAGTCTCTTAGAAAAACACAACATCCAATAGAGAATATAAAAGATCACTGTCAATAATTACCCCAAATTATAAGAGTGATTAAGATATATTTCATTTTATGTCCATAAACAACACTTGGAGATTGACTTAGTTTAGAACATTGAAACATTATGCTTATTACATGTATAATAAATAGGCTTTATGATAGAAAATTAACTCTAGTTGTGATATTTGCTGATATTTTAACTAGCTCAAATATTACTCACATTATTTTGCCTTCAAAAATACAGCAAGTTAAATGACATTTACAATTTTTTTCCAAAAATTTAAGAGAACATACAAATACTTTGAAGAAGTTAGTGCCAAATATACAAATAAATGGCCAGAAATGAAGTGGCAATGCATATTCATATTAAAATTTAATTTGCTTCTCTTTCTATACTACCTCAGTTTTTAAATTTTTAAATTATCATGTGTAAAAAAAACAATAAAAATATCCAAGAGTAATGCTTTTGCTTTTGGACAATCAAGAATTTATGTTAAGTGCCTGTTACAATAATTAACATTGGAGTTTATAAAAAATAAAGTTTATTAAGTTTAACATTTCACTGAATGTATTAGATTAATGTAAAATGTTCAAATCTGTTAAAATACATTTGAAAATGCATCTTTTACTATGAGTGCACTATTATGTTAAAATTATATACTATCCTATAGAATGCAGATATTTTGATTTATTACTTTGAATATGCTTTAAAAACTTAAGAATGTGCTAAATTTTCTTTTCTGAGTGTTTCATATGTATTTGTATATGGTATAGTATTTAATTTTATATTTATACAAAATATTTTAAATTAATATAATTTTCGCTTTTATTTTTCTGTATCCAACACTTTATTCCTTCTCTTAGCAAATCATGTGTTTGATTTTGGGATGGGGGTGGCAATCCTGTGGCATGTGGTTAAAAGCAGGTCCCAGTAAGAGGCAACTGAGAAACAATGCAAAACAACTGCCTCTGGGAGGTAACTACTCCATGATTTTTATATGTAACGATAGGAAGAAAAAAACAACCTTGAAAGCCAGGCAATTGCATCAAAAGGGGAAGCGTACTTTTAAATGATAATGTCCGTCTATCACAAGCATGTCAAAGGCCAGTTTTGGCGTAATCAGCGGAGCATATTTTTTTCTGTAATATATGAAAGATGACATCTATGCTCACCATTTTACTTAATAACATATAATATGAAGAGGGTGAAACAGAGATAGAAGAGGAAGAATGGTAGCTAGAGATTTCTTACAATTTCTCTTTTGCAGTTTACATATAAGCAGGGCTTCTTACTATATTAATTACAATACTTAGAGGGTCAAATTGATGGAATTTATATATAACTACAATGGAAACTGTCTGGAGGGCTAACGTGTGCAGGAGCTGGAGGGTTCAGTGATTGCCAAATGTAAGACTGAAGAACATGAATGCGAGACCACAGCATTAAAACACAGCTGGTTTGAGTCTTTGCTATAGATTGTTGTCCAAAAGATGATGACCTAGACCTGAAGACTGGAGCAAATCTTCCATGGATCAAGTCGATGTTTGAAGACGGTGGTGAAGGCCAGAGCCATCCCAGTAGAATGGGTTGCGAAGAATCCCACCAGAACTCAAAGGGTAAGTCAAAATGCAGAAAATACAAACTAGACAAAATACATAATTCTGTTGTGAGGAAAGTTCTCATAGAGTGTGCAGCAAACTCCCAAGACAATGCTTATTACCCTTCTACTCCCCTTGCAATATCAGTATATTGGTGATTTACATAAATACTCCAATGTTGTCCTATGCTGTATGTTAGTATTTTGCCACTTTATCTGTTATAGTCTTCCTAAAATTTCAATTTAAAATTCCCGATTTGATGGATAAACACAGCAAAACTCTAATAAATTATACTCGCCTTTCTCAGTTGAAATCAGCCATTTAAATTAATTCCAAAAATCTTTTATTTGAAATATACAGGAAGGGACGAAAGCTACATAATCAAACACATGTGTTTAAAAATATTAGGCAAAATCCACCTTCAAATATTTTCAGTATGTCAGGAAATGCTAACAAAAATTTTGGCCCATGGTCATTTGGAGAAAGCAGTAGAAAGTAGAGTTGTAGGAAAAGGTTCTATACGTGATTGGATTTGAAAGGAAGACGCAAGGAAACGTGGAATACCATGTGTGACGTCAGCAGTTTGTCTCTGGCAGTACAACAGGGATTCTGAATCTCAAGGACCTGAAAGATTACATTTCACATGTTTTCTCTTACATGAGAAATCCAAAATGCAAATAATTGTAAAAAGCAAGACAAAAAGAGATAATAGGAAAAAAAGAGAATTTGAAGTTGTGGAGTTGGGAAGGGGACGCAGAATGAGGGAACAGAGGGGACGACGAGGGAAAGTCTAAATAAAAGTGATTACAATGTGATATGTATATGTACAAGGTGATTACTATGATTATGCACAGCACACATATCAATAAAGTAAAGAAAGCTAACACTTTCATAGCCACAGAAAAAAAATCTTGCTTATCTTTGGCTTAGAAAAATAAAACAAAAAAAAAAAAAACAGAGGAAACATATTAACAGCTGAAAACAACTGCAAAGAAAAGTGTTGCCATAGAACACATGAAACCTGTCGCTGAACTTCTCACACCTAATATTGTGTAAGATATCTAATTAACCCAACTTCTAATAATACAGCATCAATTGTAAGAATTAATCTCACTGTTCATGAAGTGTCTTGTAGTTTTCTCTGTATCATTTGTATTATTTGAATCCCTGAATACTGTTTTCATGACAGCATTTAGAAATATACATGGGGATTTCTGGGTAGAACTCAGATGTGGATCTTATTTTATCAGTGAAGAACCTAACTCGGCTAACTTTACCCAATTATTTCCAAAGCAACGACAAAACCAGCTGCTCTGCTTAGATAACAATCATTTACATGATTATTGGGAGTTCTCTAGTAAATTTTTCACAGTGGGAGATTTTTACAGATAAGAAATTCATCAGGGATAGAGGAATAGGTCACAAAAGAGTCTACTTAAATGCTATTATAGGGAACTTGCAGATTTCAACTATTTAAACAGTATTGCTTTGTTTTTGAGTATAGGTTCAAATAAGCCTTTGAATATAAAATTTTTCAAGAAGTCATTTTCTCTAAGAAACTAACTAGGTTAAAAATAAACTTCTGTCAGCAGAAAAATTGTTTAGCTAACTGTTTGTAATCCTCAGTAGGAGCAGCTCAGAGAAATCCAACTCCATCAATCGTATGATAAATAGTCCAGGCTGTACTACATTTAGGCTAAAGATGGTCATGTGAGAGAAGTACTCTTGCTGGATAATATTTTTATCCTTTATTATAGTCATGGGATTGGCAGCTGGAAGTAAAGGCCACACTCGTAAGTTTTGAAAAAAAAAACATCTTTTTCATTTCATTTTAGTTTCACTTTGATTCAGGCAGTGAATAAATTCCAAGAAATGCTCCTCAGGCACACACAGGTGAATCCTAGGGTAGTAAGTTCAGTTCAGCAGCTTGGCTAATTGAAAAACGCTGACACCCAAATTGATTAGCTTCCTGCTTCCCTCTGAGGCCACAGATTTGTATTAGCAAGAACACCTTGGGCAGCATAGACAATACATCTAACTGTGTTTAAGCATAAATAATTTTTAGGGAAACAGAAGGATTGTATCTAAAGACAGTGAGTGACACCCCATTAAAAACAGCCAGTGGCGCTACAAAGTACCCGTGACATTGTTTTCCCTTTATACTTGCAGTGAAATGGCTTCTGTTTATAAATATTGTAAGTTGAATATAAATGTTTTTCACTAGATCATAAATTTGATATAACAGGCCATAAGCTTCTGATACATTTTGTTGCTTTAGAGAATTTGTTTGCCTCAAGTTTTTACATTTTTCTAGATTTTAAATGTTTTTCATCAAAATTAAAGTTATGCCATGAAAATAATAACCAGGGTGGATTTTACTTTATAAGTATCTGGCAAAACAGAACCTAAACTTTAAAAATGTTATAAGGATAAGAAGGAAATCTTACTTTAGTAAAAGCTTCATAGCAAAGCACTGTAACAAATACAAGGATCCACGTACCTAGTCACAGGCCATCAGTGTATGAGCTATAGTCTAAAGGGTTAGCGGTTAAAGGATTCTACAAAAAAATTGAAGATCTCAATGTCTCATTTTCAACAACAGTTATAATGATTACACAGATAAGGAGTAGGAGAAAAAGACTTAGAGCAGTTCGGTAATCCGCGCAGATGTAGCCGGCCTGTAGAGAACACTACATGCCCCCAACAGCACCACGATTCTCTCTAAGGCATATGAGACATTTTCTAAGGCAGGCGGAGACCTTGGCCTTCAAATAAGGTCTTAGTAAATTTTCTTTTTCACAGTTCTTACCTGGCTGCAACAGGATGCAACTAGAAATTAGTAACAATCGTAAGAAGAAAAAGGTAGCTCAGTGGTAAAACAATTGCCCCGTCTGCAAGAGGCTCAGGATTTGAGCCCTAGAACTAGAGAAAAAAATAAATTAACTTCAAATATTGTGGAAATTAAATACCCCAGCCTTAAAAGTTTAAAAGTTTCGGCTTTCTTTGGATTAATTAAAATTTTTAGTGTTTGACTTAATTTCCTTGTTGACTTTAGCCATACTTTTATGTGTATGTATAAGTATGCATATGTGTATATTTATGTATCTGTGTATCTGCATATTGTATTTTCATGTAACTATGTATGTTTTTTTTTTAGATATCACAACACACAACCTTAAATTATTTAAATCCACTCATGCTTAATGTCACCTCACAGAAAATATAACTTGCTGGCATCAGTATATTTGTATTAAATCTCCATATGTTTGGGTATGCATACACCCATATGTAAATATAGGGGGAGTGTGGACTGTTTCTATTAGTCTACAAATACAGTTATTCATATTTTCTAGCAGATTTCATTTTTAGCTTATTTTTGCTGTCAAATTTATTTTTTCTTATATTAAGATACCTATGAATTCATACAGGTGTTATTTTCCTTGATATAAAGTTCAGAATTAATAAAGTAAACAATTTTTTTCAGAATTATAAAACTGTCCTCTTGCCTCTGTTTCCAAGTCAGTGCATGCCGTTAGCTATTTTTGGTTTTAATCTACACATATTTCTTCCTTCTCTCTGCTGCTTTTAATATTTATTTTAGTCTTGCAAAGATTTGTTTTTATATTCTTTGAATGGCTTTCTTATATTACAACTATTCAAGGCGTACTAATACTCTCAGATGTACACATACGTGCTTCCTATAAACATAGTGGTATTTCTTTGAATGTTATGTCTGCTCCACTTTACATATTATCCAAAATACAGACTTTAGTAACATTTATGTTGAACTATTATTATTTTGCTCTCAAATACTTGTTATTCTGATTAATTTTTCAATGTTCTCGATTTTTATCAAATTAAACATTATTTTGTTGATGTCTTCCAGCTCACTGTTTTATTTTACTATATCTTGTTTTTCATTAGTTCTTTTGTGCATGCATGCATACGTGCGTATGTGTGTGTGTATGTGTGTGTGTGTGTGTGTGTGTGTGTGTGTGTGTGTGTGTGTGTATTATATATATATATATTTTTTTTTTTTCTTCTTTGCAGGTCTGGGACCCAATCACTAAGCAAGAATTCTACTGTTGAGCTATACTCCCAGATGCTACTAAACTTTTAATGCTATAGATATTTTCTGTCATTCTGTAATTATTATATAATTTTAGTCTCACTCTGAGGTTTCCTACATTGCATCTCATTACATCTATTATTTCCTTTCAATCATTAACTGTATTTGTAAGAGAAATTAAAAAGTTTTTCTGTCATTGCTGATCAGCATTGCCATTTCAAATTCTGTCTTTAGTTTTTAAAATTACAATTGGTCATATTTTTCTGCTTTTGCAAATTAAATATTTTGTGCCTGACAGTGAGTATTGTACTTTTTAGCATATGTGGATTGTTTTATCTTCCTTTAGAGAGTATTTTCCCTCAGAATATTCCTGAATTACAGTTTATTTTATTCTTGCTTTTAAAATGCCCATCTCTTTGCTTTTTTATTAGTTCTGTGTGTGGCTTTAATCAAGGGCAGTGGATTCACTTTACATGGCCCAGGCTGTTGAAGTCTCTAGTGAGACTGACCAGCCTAACCAGGTCTAGTTCTCTTGATCAGGTAAGAACCTCATCGCGTTTCCATACACCCTGATCTCTTGTGTTTGTGCTCCTATCTCAGCCAGCTAGCAGCTGCTCTGTGTCAGATGCTAATAGACACTTCGTGTATATATGCAGACCATGCACCAGACAAAAACACAAGCATGCCTTTTGCCTGTATCCATGGCTGCCTCCTGACTGCCGTACTTAACCAGGAAACAGCTTTATAAACTTTAGTCACTTACCCAGGTCCTGACTTAGTCTTCTCAGCTCAGTGAGATTGTTGTCTTATTGGGGAATAGTTGATAAAATACTCTCTAGCAGAAATTTAAGTGAGTATAAAGTTTATGGCATTCTTTTCTTACAGAGCACAGCTCTGCAATGTCTTTGTCCGATGCCTGAAAAAGAGATCGCACACAGTTTGATCATTTTTGAGTAGTTGTTACTAGAGAAGCAAGTCAGAGAAAACATCATCATCAGTAACCAGAGTCAGCCCATCTCATATAACTTGCTTTAGGATAGATTTCTCAAATAATTTGAATTCCTGATCATCATTAACAACTGCAGCCTTTCTTTTTACCGCTAATGATGTTTTATTTTAAATTGTCCAGACCAAAATCTTGTAATTTTTGACTTTCTTTTATGACAGTCTGTATCCAATGATTCAGAAATTTCTGTCATACATTTACCATTAAGGTATATCCAGAGCATTGCTTTCTGTCTGACATAAAATTATTATTATATAATAGTTGTCATACCGGATTCTTCTTCTCTTTTTGACCTCATTGGGCCATCATTATTTCTTGTAGCATTTCTGTAGAAGTTAGAAGATGTCATACGTGAGCAAAGCACTTCACTTTTTTTCATATTAGTTAGGGAAAAAAATAGTTTTGTGGTATCCTGCAGCAGGACAAGATCATTCCTATGGTTTCTCATTTTCTATCATTCCTTCCATTATTCCACCCTCATTTTTCTATAAAAATGTCCTTTATTGTACTTACAGTAAGCAAAGTTTACCCCTACTCCAATATATCTATGACAGGGATTTTATTAGACTGAGTTGTTTTTTTTCCTAGATACGCAAACTGATCTCACTAGAATATCACTTTTTCAATGAGAATATAGCTGCTTTGTCTATTGAAGTGACATTTTGACCTAATCTCACCCCAAACCATAATTACCACCTGATAATTACTACTTCTTGGCCACAGCTTATTAGATGAAAGCAATAAAAGAATTTAAAGAGAGATATTAATATTTTCAATGGATCTTCTTGCTTTCATAATGTAGCATTCATTATTCCTTTCTGGTATAAGAACTGCAATTTGTTTAAGAATAAAAAAAAAACAAGCTTTTCTAAATGGACATTGACAGGTATGGAATTTAGCCCATTTTGGAACACTATTTAACAGATAATGTCTTTTAATCAGCATACTACCAAATCAGGCTGAAAGCTATCGTTCTCGTATTTTGATGAATTTTATTTTGTATATATAATTTTAATAATCAAAAACCTTTCAACTTACCTCCTTATATTTCAACTATTTTGTACAGATACTTATGTTCTCATCTTTATGACACATCTCTTGTCTGTACCGACTTCAAGCTAAATCATGATTCCTCTTTAAATACTTTGTTTCATAAGAGAAGTCAAGGAAAGTCTCTGTCAGTGTTAAAAATCTCAAGATATGCAGAAGCAGTAGGGATTCATTTAGTTTCATATTAGCTAATATTCATTATTAAACACATAAAACATTTTATTTCTTTATGTAGTGTCTTTTACATTTTTTATTCTACATGTGCCTTAATTCTTCAATGTTTTTTTTCTCATTTCTGAAGGACTGCATATTGTGTATTTGAACGACTAAATATATATATATATCAGGATCTAGGTCTGATTGTTAGAAATAAGTAGGCTGACAGATTGAGGTACTTATTCATACATGGTGAGGACAAGATAAAAATCGCTCTAGAAAATTGTTCTGGTGTCTGAGGGAAAATACAATAAAATATAGAAATTGGCCTTGATTTAATAGTATTTTAATAATAAATAGATAAACATAAAAAACTCTACCATAATACAAAGACAATGAAGACTCTCTCTCTCTCTCTCTCTCTCTCTCTCTCTCTCTCTCTCTATATATATATATATATATATATATATATATATATATAACTACATGTTGTCAGCAACATATGAGTGAAATGAAACATTTAATTATTTTATATTCTAAAGTTATTATAATGGCTGGGAATAGTATCAAGAAATAATTAACCGATAGCTAGAGTGTGTATATTGTGAGACTTTGTAGTAGGTTCAGGTAGAATCCAAAGAGAAAACTTAAGGAATATTTAGAAGGAAGGCAATGTTTACATTATAAAAACAACTAATAAGCTAAGAGCTTGTTCCATATTCAGTTGGTTATACTCTTTTAGGCAAATTCACTAATAACTAGTGATTTGGGGAGAAATAAACCCTTCACCTTTAAGCCTTTTCTCTCCCCTTAGCCACAGTGACACCTCCTGGGAGGGCAGGTGTCACAACTCATCCCCTTGGTTTCCTCTCCGTGTCATTCTGCTCGGGAATTTTAAACTTCATAAGACCATTCGCCTCAGCTAATCTTCTTTGAGCCTTGTTGTTGTCAAGATTAATTGAAATCAAACTGATTAGGATTAAAGAAAGACTATACACCAGAATTTATTGTATAGCAACAAATCTCAAACTGTGGTGCTTGGATCTCTGGGAATACCTGAGAATCTGTTTGAAATAACACCTATTACTTTGCACTTGACGTTTCCGCGGGACTTAAGTGGATCTTCTTCCTCAAAGTGTAGCTAGGTGTCAAAGCTCTCATCCAGGGGTCTGAAAATTCTAGAATTTCACACGAAGGCTTTTTGAGGAAGTGATCCACTCCTGGGTTCCTTTTGTTGATGGGATTAGAAATTTTGTAAGATGTTCAATAGAAAGTCTTGCTTTCTGGTGAGCCGTTGAAATGGGCCACCTTGCTGGCTTATCTTGCACGTCTTTCCAAAATGGCTGCTTCTCCAAAGAATTGTGAACCACTCAAAAGCAGTCACAGTAATTTCTACCTAGCAAGACTGACATTACAACCATCGGTGACCTAATCATCAAAGTGACATCTTATCACCAAAGGGATCCTCTTTCTAAGAAAATGCGAATCACAGCTCCTTTTTACACTGAAGATTAATGAAAATATAGGAGAGTAATATTCAGGATCCTTAGGTCATCGTCACGAAGCCAACTTGCCTCAGCTATTAACTGATTATTTTGAGTATATAGAATTACACGTGTGTTTCTTTTTTGTCAATTCTCAACATTTGAAACTCTTTTTAACTTGGACCTCTATATTAAAATATGTTACATTTTTAGTTAATTATAGTTTATCTGAATATTGAAATGATACAGCAATTACAATTAGCTGAAAACGAAAGATACTGTATTCAGCTTTCTCTTTCAGCATTTGGTATTCTAAGACGCAGTGGTCAAATACCCAGTTCAATTATTGTATCTTTGTTAATCCTGGTAGGTAGACCATTGGACTTTCTACTTTTTTCATAATCCCTGATTTTTTACATTTTAAGCAAAACACCTATTTGCAAATTATTTAAACATATAAAATTATGTTTTTTAAACAATTTTCTATTGAAGATGTATTAACATGTATCTGTGTATACATACATGTATAAATATAGAAATCTGTGTCTGCCTAAATGCAAAAACATAATGAATTCATTTACTATATTTAGTAATTACATTTTCTATAAAATTTATAGCATTTGTAAATTTACTCATGGATTTACAGAATGCAGCTGATACATTATACCCTCTTCTTCATGGTCATTGGGTTTTTTCCTTTATATTGGTTCTATAATTTTCAATTATTGGACTACTTGTCTCAGTTTTCAAAGGTTTCATTACAAATAATTGGAGACTTATAACCTAAACAAAAGTTAACAAACCTATGTGCTTTTTTTTTTTCTGAGACAAGGTTTCACTCTATAATCCAGGCTGATCCTAATATCACTATGTATCCCAGCTCCAAATTCACAGCAATCCTCTTGCCTCAGCCTGTCAATATAAGCCTAAGTGTTAAATTCAAATCTAACAATTCTTTATCTGCTAGGAAAATTTTTATTTTTTTCTAACATAAAATGTGAAATTTCCCATGGGCGTTTTTTTCCTGCTTTTATGAACTGCACGTGCTGAAGAACTTTTTCCAACATATACCAAATATTTTCAAAAGAACGTCTAGTGTTTTAGCCAGCAACTTGACATCGTAGGTTGGCCAGTGAACATAAAGATTTTGGCCATCACACTGACAGATGTTTTGAAATTGGTCAGGGAATTCCAACAGAACCTAAATGTTTTACTGAAGTGATTCCATACTCGGTTTTTCGTTCTTGTTGTTATTTGTTTGTTGTTCTTTTGCTGGTTTAGGAGATAGATCTAATTATGTTGCTCCAGCTAGACAGGGATTCCTGAATCACAGCCTTCTGGGGAGCAGAGACGAGAGGCATGTCACTACATAGGCATGTCTTTTGTTTCTTTGTTCATTTTTGTGCTGAGGATCAAATCTGGGGTCTTGTTCATTCTTGGAAAGTGCTCTACCACTTAACATGGCCAACATGCTTGTCTTCTGATTCTTAACGTCTTTGTGATCTTGTTGTCTTGTGTTAAAGCGCCAATTATAGTTCTCAACAACTCCTTTCTAAGAGTACAATCATAATACTAGTACAGCAAGGTCCATTTTCACTTGTAGGCTACTTTTTTTTATTTTTAAGTAATGATGTAATTAGCAGTTTTCTGTTGTGCTCAGTACCTGTTTTTGATTCTCTAAGATTGTTTTTGCAAGTGACTCATGATTTGGACAGGTTCATCCAGATCTCCCTTGTGATTTTTCCTACATATCTGTTGGGGAGCTTATGGAATTAAGAGCAGTGTCTACAGTTTGCCTTTTTTTTTTTAAATAATGCTTATAGAGACAATAATGATGGGATTTTCTTACTCAAATGGCCATGACGTTTCTGCTTCTGGGAACTCTTGGGTGATGGACACCAGAAATGTTGTTAATGCTCATACAAATGCAAACAAGAAATATTGGTGTGTGTTACAGAAGAGGATTTTAGAGAGGGAAAAAAAATTACATCTGGGAAAGAGGAAGGCTGGGAGAGAGAGCCTGGGCTGACTTCATACTCTGTAGTGGAAATCCAAACAGTCAAGCTATAATTCTAAATGTAAATCTAGCCTGACTTTTGTTAAGAAGATACATTTGTGAAAGTGAAATTGTGGATATATTTTATTTAACATTAACATATGATTTCTGAATGTTTGAAACATTAGTACTTGACTTTAATTATCTACAGTAGATTTTACATTTAACAAAATAAAGTTGTATCTCTACATTGCTTATATCTGTATTCCTAAATCACAGTATGTGTCATGTAGTAAACATTCACTCATACCTATTTTTAAATCAAATTTTTTAAACTCTTATAATTAGATACTGAAAAGACCAGATTTCTATTCTTAAGTTATTCTAACCTACTGTGCAACCTTACATAAATTATTTGGCCTCTTGGCTTTCATTTGTAAAAGGTGAGGCAATGATCATTGTAAAGTTATATTCCAGATGTAAAATGTACCTACAAGAGGTTTTTTTTTTTTAAATGAATACACACTAAAATATATTTAACAAAGAAAACTAAGGTGGGTTAGAGAGACAATAATTATAGCTAAGAGGAAAAATGATCAAATTCAACATCAGAATATTAGTTTCTATAGTAACAGGAACATCTTTGCTCTACTGTTTAGTTTTAGTTATTATTTCTTAAAAAAAAAAAAACCCTTGCAAGAGAAATTGGTTTCTCCCATTTTAAAGATGAAGAAACCAAGAAGCAAAAAACAATTGTTCATCTGCCCATATTCTTACTGGGCGGGCCAAGGACACTCTACCACTAGATTTTGTTTCTTACATGCATAGGATCTATCCCTTATTCAAAATGCTTGAATATTGAAAATATTTGATTTTTTTCAGAATTTGAAACTTGTTTATACTTAATATTGTTGAAATCACCCATTCCTGATCAGAAATTTCATCTGCATTACATATATTTATATGAAAAATTAGGAGGTAATTATGTGCAGGATTTTGAATTATTAATAAGGTTTTGACTGTGTCTCAGAACATGGGATTGGGTGTAAAACTTTTCCTTTGTACTGTTATGTCTATGCTGAAAAGCTGGTCGATTTTAGAACATCTTGGAATTTTAAATTAAAGATATTCAACCTACATTAGGCAATCATGATCACCTATTTATATCTTTCTTTGTGCAGGACAATTTCTCTTTTTGTCTACATCATTCTGTATTCACTGTTTCAGAACAGAAAGAAATAGCATTCCGCTTTACAGAGTAGCAAATTTTAACTATTTTCATCAAAGTGCCCAGGTCTAATTTTCTTAGATTGAAACTGTTATTTGTCTTCTTTTTGTTTCTTTTTTCTATTGTTGTCAAAATCTGTCATAATAAAATGTACACATAGGGATAAATACTAAAATTCTTAGTGACACATTTATATGAAAATATAGAGGAAGTGTTTGTGAATATTACTGAATTATTAAATCTTTTAATCTCTCATAAAGCTAAATGTTGAACTGACGCTAAATTTGCAATGCTGAATAAAACTTTCAATCCAGATTTACGTTTCATACTTGATATTTACATTTGATGCACTTGAAAGAATGGCAGATGTGGTAAGGTGCGTCTGAAAGTTTCAAGCCTGTTCAGATAACCTCTTAGGGAAATCAATAGATATTTCAAGCAACTGGGAAGTACCGTCATGTACTGTGTGGCAAATTTTCGGTGACTGAGGGACCGACACATCCAAAGGCGAGTCCATGAGATTCTGGTACCTCCAGATAACATAGGCATCTCAATATTGTGATCTGGGGTTCACAGTTCTTGCACTAAAATGAAATCACCCAATGACGCACCTCTCAGAACAACTCTGGTTGTTAAGGAACAACATCTGTATTGAGTTTTTACTATGTGCTTTGTGAGTTAAAACAAAATTGTGCACAGTACATAGTCTCCAGTTTATTGTACTTAGGAATGCTATGAGCTGTCAATTTTCTCAAAAAAGATTAGATATTGATTATGATGATTTTATAAATTTAGTACTCAACATGCTTGATTATTAATAGCTATTTTATGGAAAAGTTATTAATTATGCAATTACTCCTTTTTTGTTGTTGCCTCTTCCAAGACTTGTCAAAAATTTCCTATATTTTGCATTATATATATTGGTCATATATCTTTAAATTTGGTTTTTTTTCTTCAAACTTTAAAGCTAAAAAAACACTGGGCGACATATTGTATTAGGGATCATGTTTTTGTAAGAGCCGCTTCTCAGAGAGTCTATCTCAGTTTATGTTCAAAATATATATGTAAAATTTAAAATTTAAGTAGAATTTTTGTCAGTAAAAAAGCATCCAACCAAAAAATAAGTGTCTACAAATATTTTCTTGTGAAACTGCGAATATGTATTAGAATGACCTTTTTTTCATTAAAATTATCTAAAGGAGATATTTTTTAAAAATTCATTCTTAATGGCTTTTCCTCATTGAATTCAGCTTCCCACTCCAGCTGTAGGACCAAATTTCAGAATCATGTTTTTACGCTATGTAATTCCCTTCAATCTGGTAGCAGCAGTAAATTGAGTATGACACACTTTTCTGGATCTCTCAAGGTTTCCTTTCATCCACTTTCCCAGGTTCTTAGTACTTTGCTTCTTCAGTTTTATTTACTGTAAATGAAATAGATGTGGTAGTGATTATGGCTGGGGTAGGTGGCTCCAAGTTAGGACAACATTCATTCACAGTAATCCTTCAGTCTACTGGGAATCTAAACTTATTTCATGGACATATTGGCTTCTTTGCAAAATTAAGTAAGACGATAGATAAACTGACATATCGCTGTAGACATATATACTGAAATATTGCTTTTTGGTAAAAGAAATTTCAGATTGTGAAAGAAGTGTGTTCCTTCAACATCAGCTTAGAATTTAATTACAAACTCATAATAATTTTATGTGTGTCAAATAACCCTTAGGAAACCTTATGAATATCCCTGGGTAACATCATTGAATTTTTGTTTTTTATTTTTAGCAGGAAATATTATCTTCTTTGAAACTTGACTGTGCACTTAAGAAACTGAAGCTCTATTTCTTTCCCAGCACAAAGCTTTTTTTTTTTTTTTTTTTTTTT
This sequence comes from Ctenodactylus gundi, assembly GCA_004027205.1. Taxonomy (NCBI): domain Eukaryota; kingdom Metazoa; phylum Chordata; class Mammalia; order Rodentia; family Ctenodactylidae; genus Ctenodactylus; species Ctenodactylus gundi. Next base: position 471,454 of record PVKB01000021.1, read on the forward strand.
TTTTTTTTTTTTTTTAAAATTTTTTTTTTTTTTTTTTTTTTTTTTTTTTTTTTTTTTTTTTTTTTTTTTTTTTTTTTTTTTTTTTTTTTTTTTTTGTGGCTGAAAAATCTTCTTGGTATCTTCTAGTTGTTTCATTCTTTTTGAATTATATACCTGTTATGCATTTATAAAGTTTTATCTTCTGATTACATAGAGCTGATCATATCTATCACTTGGTTACATATGAATACCTCTATTATTGTATTATGGATTAATTTCTTTGGGGGGGTGTACTTGGTTTTGAACCAAGGGCCTTCCACTAGCAACTTCCCCAGCCAAGTACACACAAACACACACACACACACACACACACACACACACACACACAAAATCAAGCTGGGTCTGGGCGTACAGTTCTATAATCCCAGCATTATAGCCAGATGAGGCAGAAGAGTGATAAATTAAGTCCATAGTATGTAGCCTTGCTGTACATTGGTAATGCTTGATGAGATATTTCCAAAGAAACAAAAAATTCCGTCCAACCATGAAACAAACATCAGACAAATTCCAGCTAAGGGGCAACCTACAAAACACATTACCTCAGAACTATGAAGGTTAATTAAAAACGAGAAATTCAAGAAAATCCAATTTATTCTTCAGAGCTTTGGAGGCTGGAAAGTTCAAGATCAAGGTGAGGGTAGAGTGAGTTGACTGGCTAAGGCTGCTCTTGGCTTCCAAGATGTATGTCACAGCTGAATCCTCAGGAAGCAGAGGTCATGTTCCTCATGTTTCTGAACACTACGTGGGCCACGTGTCTTTTGGCCTTACTGTCATCCATGAGAAAGCAGCCATCATGGTCTAATCATTTCTTAAAGGCCTTGCCTCTTAACATGTCAGAGCAGTCAATTTGGAAGATGTACTTGAAATGATAGCAATAAGGAAATCAAAAGCTTTGTACTAAAACCGCTTTGTAATAATGTGGCAATATTAGTTCTATTATAACAAATGTTTCATACTAAAAGAGAACCTAGTTACTGGGAACATCGGGTATACGTGTATATGCTTGTACCATATGAACAGATTTCTAAAATAAATCTCAGTATATTCTATAATTGAAAGTCTATCTAAAATGTACATGAAAATAAAGCAATAGAATAATCTTAAGTTTCTTTTCTAGGACTATTTTCCAGTTTTGGATAATAACCCTTACTATGACACTTTCGAAGCTGGCATTTTTGATGTACAGCATTGTTTTTATTCAGAGACCTCTAACAAACTGTGAATTCTTAAAGCCAAGCTTACAATCACCTTCACAAGGAGAAAAACATGAGGCTGAAGTGTTATTGTACTTTTAATCATAAAATTCAGATCACAGTATTAGTAATCTAATTTTTATTAATGTTTTAATCATTTATGAAAGCATATTCTAGCTTATTAATAATATAATTCTTAGACATAATATTAGAGAAAGGAACATTACTATTAATATTCAGTGGAGATCATTCTTCTATTTTAAAATATATACACAGCATATATACAACTCAAGTATACAATTTAGGTAATAATAATAATGATAATAATATGATAATATGACAATAATAATCTTTGTCATTAAGGCAAAAACATGGATAACTATTACTTTTTAAGCTGTTACTTGTATTTTTGATATTTCTACTCTCTTGATTATTTTAATCTTTTTCCTTGACTTTTTCTTAATCTGTCGCTTTCACGCACACATACCCCAAACCAAGTAGTGCTTTTTGTGAAGTACTTTCCACCAACAACCTACTACTTTTCAATAGTTTCTATTTCTTGACACAAAACTCTCAATAATTAATATTAATTGTAAGCTAAGAGGCCAATAAGATTACATGGATCTCTATTCATAATTTTAAAAATTTAAAAAATCACTTTTGTTTTCCTAAATAACTATATTAGCAATAATTGACATTCAAAATGAACCATTAATTAACAAGTCAAAAATACCAAATTCACAGCATGGACATTATAGTTATGTTAATTAAAATCTAATAAATATTAAATTGATAAACAATATTCTTTTCTTCTTTCTCTTCTTTTCTTTCTTTTTTTTCTGTTTTTTTTGTTTTATTTTTGTATCACTAGAGACAGAACCCAGGACCTTCACATGGAGCAACATCCATGGCCATTTTCTTTCTCTTTCTTCTTCTTCTTCTTTTTCCCCCCAAGGTGTGAGTCTTGTTAAATTGCCTAGACTCAGCTCACACTCGCTATCCTCCTGATTCAGCCACAGAGAATGCTGTGATTCCAGGTCTAAGTCACTGGGCCAGGCCTCCATAGCATGTTCTTTAGAGAACATTACCTGGCTTCTGCCACTTGGCTGTGAAAAATGCATTATTTTCTCATTTTAGCTTGTTTTGTACTTCTATTACTGAATACCAAAGACTACGTGATGTACAATACACAAGAGTTTATGGCTGATTCTACAGGGCGGGAAGTCCAAGACCAGGTGAATGATGTCCACTGAAGTCCCTCTTAAAGAAGGCAGGAAGAGGCCAAGTGCAGGAGAGGGCCACTTCTTCTTTCTCTAGGGACTCATCCCCGCATTGATGGACTTACTGCACCTCCTCCTATGTCCAATCTCTTCTGATGATCCTAGCATTGGTCCTTGACCTATAACACTTACATATTCTGAGAATGGAAAATGTTATTGATTGATTGTTATTGATTATTGATTGCTATTAAATTAATTCTAATGATGATTAGTGAAATTCAGGGATTGGACAAGGCATGAGTTTAGAGAAAGGTGATAAGAGAAAGAAAGGAATGCTTTTAAAATCTGTAAAGAATAAATCTTAAATGTATTTTAACTATTCCTTTTCATTTTTTTATATGGTCTTTAATTTGAGGGCTCTGATTTTTGTTTTTTTCTCAGTTACCTGTATATCCTGGTTATCAGTCTCCTGCTTGAGGTATAGGTGGTAATTTCTTTTTTCCATTCTATCTTCTTTCTGTACTCTGCTGATAGTTTCCTTCATCATGCAGAAATTTTTAATTTAATATAATCAAAGTTGTTGATTCTGGAGCTATTTTGCTTTTGGTGGTGTCTTATTTAGAAGGACCTTGCAGAATCCTGTATATTCTAGAGTTTTGTCTGCTTTATCCTCTAGAAGGCTCCGTGTTTCCATCTTACTCTCTAGGTCTTCCGCGTGTGGATAACCAGTTTTCCCAGCAACATTAGTTGAAGAGGCTATCTTTTTTTTCCTGTGTATGTTAAAGGAAATAGGCAGTTCTCAGATGAAGTAGTTCAAATGGCCAGAAAATAGTTGTTCAACATCTTTTGTCTTTAGAAATGCAAATCAAGACATCACTAAGATATCAGGTAATCCCAATGAGAATGGTACATATCAAGAAGTTGAACAACAATTGATGCTGGTGAGGCTGTAGGGGAAAAAGAACACTTTTAAATTGCTCAAGGTGGGACGATACGCTTATACAACCACTAAGGAAGCGATGTGCGTAGTCCTCAAAGGGCTCGAAATAAATACCCCATTTGAGCAGATGATACCTCTTTTAGGATCTGATCTTTCCAAAGGAGTTAAAGGCAATCTATAGTAGAGACACACCTATACCCATGTTTGTAACAGTATAACTAACAATACCTAAAATGTGGAAGCCACCAAAACACCCATCAACAGACCAATGGATAGAAAGACTGTGATATATGTGCTCAATGGAGTTCTGCTCTTTGCAAAAATAGATAAATTTGAGGCTTTTGTAAGTAAATGAATGCAACTTGAAGCCATTATGCTTAACAAGAGAGCCGAACTCAGAAAGTGAAATATTGCACGTTTTATCTAATATGAGAAACTTAGAATATGGGCATTTTATAGAACCAGATTGGCGTGATAGTGGGAGGTAGATTGAGGAAGTTGAACTTACGGTGCAGGAAAGGAGGGAGTAGGAGGGCCAACTGCGGTGAGGGAGGGAAGGGATTGTAATGTGGTTGTGATATGTATGTGCTCAAAATTCTCAAGCTCAGTATATCCATTGTATATCATATATATAATATATATACATATATACTAATAAATATTAAGGGAAATATATTTTAACTCTATAATATAAATGATGGTTAAATAATGTATTTATACATTTTTAAAAACAAAGCTGCAATTGTTAATTTTCTATCATCTCACGAGCAAAGTCTTCCTTACTGTGAGATTATGTAATACCAGTTTAACTTCATTCTATTGATTCCAGAAAATTACGAGATAAGCCAAAAACCAGAATGAGGGGGAAAAACATTTTATCTCGTGGAGAGATTGAAAGTAACTACATATCTACATATGCAGAGAATCTACCATACTGCTCTTTTAAAATTATGGAAAATTGAGTATATAACTTTGGATAGGTGTTGATATAGTCAACATGAGCAACTAAAAATAAATCTAATTTCTAACAGAATATGCTTCATTCTGCTCAAAATTGGTAATGCTACTAATTGGATTTTTCTCTGACAAAGTTGATTGAAACATGATCCATATCAGTTTTACAAATGTCTGAAGTCCTTTTGTGGTAGGATTCATAAGTAGAGTGTGTTAAAAAATGAGTTCATTATAAATAAATATACAGCCAATATATGATGTACACTCTAAATGCATATATTTCTAGCATTCACACTTACCCTCATTTTACCAGGTATCTAGCCCCTAAGAGACAAAGAGAGACATGCTAAATGAGGTTAATGCCAATTATAAATTCACAGCCTATTACACACTCCTCAAACTAATACTGCTACAACATCATTTAAGGTTGGGAAGTGTAGCTAAAGGAATTAATCTGCTCTGCGTGGAACTAGGTTTATTTAATCAATGTTGCTTCCACTAGAAAAGTGGATTAGTTTTTCTTGAACACGGTGTTAAAAGTTTTGCAGCTAATTTATTTTAATAAGCATTCTTACTGACGGCTCAAAAAAAAAAAACGTAAGGGTGGGGGTTGTTAAACTGTAATGAAGCATCCGGAAAGAAAGCGTGACTTAATTATTTTTCTAGGGTGGATAATGAATAAATTGGCCACACTGCGAGCTTGTCATTTGTATAAAATATGTGACTTTTGCTTTAAGAGCTACATCATGACAAAGTCAGTTTTTCTCCTGACTGCAGGCAGAGGGACATGGTTGTGTTGGCCAGTGAAAGACATCCTCTTCATCATTGCTCCAGCGGTGTAGATACCGGAAATTTTCTGGAGTTCACGCTCTCACATGTAATCACAAATGACAATTATATTACCTGTTTTTCACAAGCTGCCTAATTACATAGACTAAAGTGTTAATAACTTATATGTGTCCCAATGTATGTGATTAAAACTTATATATGATCAACTGTATGAAGGCCATATGATGTTAGGGACTAATCCACATGCATTTCTTTGAAGATGATGTTTTGTTATACATCTGATCTGTCCCTGGGATTTAGAGTCACTGGTCCTTGAGGGAAGTCATCCACTTGGGTAAAATGGAACAAGCTGGGTTTCTAGGCTACGGATAGTGATTCAAAAGGTTTCCCTTCTTTTTTCAGGCGAATGTTTATGACTTCAAAAATTAGCATGTGTTCTTGAAATCTCTAAAACATATTTTAATGAAAAATAGTGTTCGGTTTTGAATCTGGAAAGTCTGCCCAAAGCCTAGTGTTTGGAAATTCAATCATAGCAGTTAATATGTTGATTTCCTGTGCCTTAAGTGGTGGGGCCTGAACTGAAGGGATGGATCGCTCCGATTAGACGAGGAAGAGGTGGGTCACCGGGACGTGACCTGGAGAATTTGTGCTACTTCCGACTTTCCTTTCTGTTTCCTATCCACCATGGGACAACAAGCTTTTCTCCGGCGAGGCCATCTGCCAGACCCTTCCACCATTGCCAGCTGACCAGGAATAGACTGAGACCTCTTGAAACTGTGAGTTAAAATAAACCTTTTCTTCCTTAAACTGTGGATGCTGGGTATTGTGCCCCATCAATGAAAGAGTACCTAAGATAAATAGTTTACAGATGGGTATATACTATGTGTGTTTTTATTTAATCAACGTTGCCTTGGCTTCCTGCATCTGCCTTAGAAATAAGCTTCGATATTAAATTGATAAAAAATACAGTTTAATACTGAAACAGCAAATGAAAAATGAAGATTTTTTCAGTAATTCAAATTCAAGCTTGCAAAACCACGATACCAAACTTCTTTTTTAAATTATTAAAATGGTCTTGGTTGTTAATTATAAGCAAATTTTAGAAAAGGAGATTCATAGATACCCTTACCATCCTGTTTTTAAAAATAATCTCTCATAAATATACATAGTTATTACATTACTTTTAATCAATTAGAGAAAACTGTAATTTTTTAGAAACAGGTCTTCTCTAGTTTTTCAATTAAAAACAAATTAATTGTGTTTTCTTCATGAAATACAAACACAATCCCTTCTTGAAACTCTTATATTCTGTCAGAAATAAATGGAATCTCAATGGAGTTTTGATTTTTAGCTCCTACATGGCTAAAGATGATGAATATTTTTTCATATAATTGTTAACCATTTGTACCTATTTAAGAAATGTTTGTTCATTTTTCACCCATTTACATATTTTTGGGGGTGTGGTTATTTGGTTTTAGAGTTTTTATATATACATATATTCGATATTAATCCTCTGTCGGAGGAGTACCTGGCAAGACTCTTCTCAGTCTATAAATGTCATTGTCTAAGTCTATTGCTTCTTTTGAAATGCAACAGGTTTTTAATTTGTGGCAATGTCATTAGTTGATTTGTGATAATACTTTCTGAGCTACTAGAATCCTAGTAAAGAATTCACTGCCTGTGCATATGTCTTGAAGTGTCTTCTTTTTGCAGTTTCAGAGGTACATTTCCTTGATAATTTTTCTTTCTATAATGATTCTTAATCCATGAAGACACATAATGTACCTTTGAGTAATGACCTGGGATGACTGTGAGAAAGGAGAACCCTGGTGTGACCCAGCCGCCGCTGTCACACTTGGACAAACCATGGAGAAGCAGACCAATGTCTACTCTGCCATATCTCAAACTGGTTTATAGACTTTGAATTTAATTTGCATAAACTTCCTCCCTGTGAGCATTTCTACCACAATTCAGGATTAGCGAGGTCTTCACTGCTAAGGTTAGGAATAAAATTGTATTTCTCTAATAATGTCTTCCATCCCCACAACACAGTCTTTCCACAATATCAAGATTCCAAGATTCCAGTGGTATTTCTCTGGGGGACAGTTCCATCAGAAAGTATTTTCTCTTCTATAACAATGTGACTATACTCCTAGGATTACACTTGACTTCCTTGCTCTTAGATTATGTGTGTGTGTGTGTGTGTGTGTGTGCTCCCCTTTATCCTCCAAAGAAATTTCTTTCTTGTCCCAAGAAAGTACATTCTAGAATACGCAAACCAACCAATGCCATAATCTAAAAGATAAGATCAATTTCAAAGTACTTAGTGGTTTAGGGAGTGAACAAAGCATAAATTATATTTCTGATGTCATATTAAATTGATTTCCTAGTATAAGACTGAAATTTAGAAAATTAATGTTATAATGGATAAAAGGCTAAGAATTTGAATGAGCTCTATAATTTGCAAAATTACAAAGTGCAAAGTACAAATGCAGCCTCCTTTTTTATGAAAAATTCAAAAAGTTTAACATAAGGAGATCAGAGTACTAAACCATGCATGGGGTCCATTGAAGTCCAGCGCTCTGTGAGTTGGCAGAAGTTGCCTACTTAAGAATCAGACACTGAAAAAACCTGATATTTTTTTCACTAGTCAGACAAAACTGTATGTAAAAGAGCATTAATTCAGAGGTGAAGGGAACTTTCAGACTTTAGTAACTACCAACATGGAAAAAAATAGAAAGTTGATTTTCCCTTTCAAAAACTTCTCATAGAAATCCATTTTATTCTATTTAACGCTGGACCTTTCCCCATATGCTTTCTCCATGGAGTAAATCTATTTTTGCCTTTTCTTTCATGAAACTGATACCTTTTCTTATCTATTTTTCTTCACATGGAGAGATTCCTTTGGCTTCAGTGATGAGTATAAAAAGCTTTAAATAACTTAGCTTTCCTGGAGGAAAAATGAAACTCCATTCACTTAGTGCTTAAATTGGAATGCATGCCTTTTAAATCTGTAGATCACCTGCTAAAATTTTATTCTTTTAGAATCAAAAATTGGCATTATAAAGTATAAATACTATGTACAATTCTAAGTAAAGTGAAAGTATATTTTATGGAGGAAACTACCATTGAAAATATTTATTTCTGGAATTATCATTTTGGGAAAATATTATTCAATGATAATACATTAGATTCATAATAAGGCAAATAACGTAATTTTTATTTAACTTCTTCGAAACTATAAAACTTCTGCACAGGTGCTTCTGTTGAGTACATTTTTTTTTCAATATTGAATCCACAAACTAAGTGCTATGCTGTTCTGACAACATAATGGTTTTTCACTTAATAACATTACAATTTGTTTAGTTAAAAATATTTTTACAAAAGGTCACATATTAATCATAAAAATATGTTATTTTCTGTGATAATTTTTTAAAGTCCTCAAATAAGATTAACAGAAGAAAATTTATTTTTACTTGTGCGTTCATGTTTTGGTGGTTGCTTTTAAAGTCGATTAATTGTATAATATGTTCCTAATTTAAAATAAATTTTTTTCTGATAATGCCAGAAGTAATTTGAAAATGTATCATTTTACTTAGAAAAAAACTTACAATATGCCAATTTAGAGCAATTTTTATTTTATTATAATATCAACTTAAACATTATGAGAGTAATCATAACTTGTATAAAGTTTACATTATTTTGCATGCAATAATTAAATTATACTTAGAGAATTTAACAGTAATAAAATACAGTTTTCTAATTCGTAGAAATGGTTTTTTTCAGAATTTAATCCAAATCTAAGCATGATATTTATTTTCCATTTTCTTTTCATAATGATAAAGTTCCCTGTTGTTTTCTTTGCTTTTCTTGATCTTGACTTTAAAATGGAGCAAGCTCTTTATTGTACCAAACAGCCGTCTTGAGAGTCTGTGTGTTACTCCCCTGACCACCGTCAGCTTAATCATTTTTGGCCAACTCTCTGCAGAGGCATAGTGTGTCTTTCTCACAGCATTGCTTCTCGCATCACAGGATGTCAATTTGTATCAGTATGGGTGATAATTTTCACTATAGATTTAATTTTGAAATGGCTAGATTTTCTTGCTGTAGAATTAGCATTTTTCTCTTTATGATTAATAAATAATTTAAGAGCAAATACTTGAAAGGTATGCGAATCATTTTTTGATAATACAACACGAGGCTCAACTATATTGATGACTTTCAAATTCTCATTCAATATTTTCATTTGAAATTCTGTTGCAATAGGTCTTCTCTCCTCCTCTGTGTACATGATTATGTATATATGTCTATTCGTATGCATACCAGCACAGGAGAACATTAACAATATGATGACTATGTGTTTCATTTATTATTAGACCATATTATTTATTAATTTAGTAAATTTATTTTTTGTGGATATCAATGCCTTAGCTTAACAGATGTTATTAACAAGTTTATAAAATATAAAATTTTGAATTATTGAGGTGTCAGATAAGAAGTGTGTCACTGCTAACATCAACGACAGAAGAAGAGAAAGAAAAGGAAGAGAGCAGAAGGAAGGAGGGATGAGAGAGAGCGAAGAAAGGGTAACGGTTAAAGTAAAGAAAAAAACGACAAGACAAGCCGGGAAGACCTCAGGACACAGGAAGAGGAGGAAGAGCGAGAGTTTAGAAAACTACAAATAAAAATGGCGAAAGATAGCCACTATGTTTTACATAATTAATATTAAAGGCACTGTTAAATTTTATCAGTCCCATTTTAATTTTCCCCCATTTTCTTGATATGCATAAGCGCAAAATTTAAGGTTTACAATGAAGTTGAGCATTTAGTGCACCTCTGTATCTTGTCAAGGTGACAAGGACTTTCCCTCTTTCCTTTTGTCCCTCCCTTTACCCACTCCTCCCTCCCTCCTTGCCCTACCCTCCCGGTTCACTTTGTTTTTCGTTTTAAGTTCCATGAGATAGTTGTGATCTAGGACTCTCATATCAGAGAGACCATTCGATGTTTCACCTTCTGCTTGTGACTCACTTCACTAAGCATGAACTTGAGAACACCATTTTAATATTTTAAAGAACAAGTGTAAGAAAATGATCCCTTTTGCCTTAGCGCATTCCCCTCTGAGAAGGCCGTCTTCTCAACGAAAGTCACAGCGAAGTCAAGGCCACAGGGCCACGGGTTAATTCTGTTTCATATCAAGTTAAAAACCCTTCGTGTGTGAAAGCTTTGCACGGATTGATATCACTCCTAAGAATGCAAAATTAAAGACATGCTGGGCAAATAATAAAATCATAGTCCACCGACATTTTAATGCATAGTTGAGGACATGTGAAAAATAGGGATTAATTCAGTTAGTTTTCGATCATTGTGATATCTGCACTCAACTGACTTGACTTTTTTAAAATGGAAAAACTCATGGAGTAATTTTTCGCCATCCGGATCTCTAGGAGTGTGAAGATGAGCTGCATGTTCACTGTCAAATTCCTTTTCTCTTGTAATATCCTGTCTACTCTTCTACAGATACAGCAGAAATTTTCATAGTAAAGGTAAGCCATGCTGATATTTTTATATCAAAAAGTGTAGCATGAAGGCATTAAAAAATTGTTTTCAAATTTCACCCTACCACATTCTCTAAAATGTTTTTAAAAGACATTATTTGAAAAGAAAGTTCTGAGTGTTTCTTGGGAAAAAGAAAGAAGATTAAATGATTAAAATGATGAATGTATTTTTGCCTGATATGATCATTATAAACATATCCATGGAAGGAAATATCTCATTGTACTTCATAAATATGTAAAATAAGTATATCACAATTAAAAATTAACTAAAATTTTCCTTTAAATTTTCTTGGCTTGAAGTATGACTCAATGATAGAGTATTTGCCTATCACATATGAGACCATGGTGTTTACATACTGAACTGAGTTAATATAAATAACATTTGTTAAGAAAGCAATCCCTGAATGTATCTAAAAACACTTATTCATATTTCTTCAATGACTATATTTGTCTAGGGGATCTTCATTATTGTTTCTTATAGAGTTTATTTCTTTCTTTCAAAATAGTCATATATCTTCATTAATGAGATATAAGTAGAAAATGCTTCAAAAATAATAACATAATTTTCACACTAGGTTATTATAAGCATATGATTGTCTGACTTTACTGAATACAAAATATACAATACCTGTCTCGTTTCTTTGATGGTAGAATGGCTATGTCTTGATTGCTTTTATGAATTGATGCATTAACTATTCTAAACATTTAATTATTTATTATGAGACAAACATGATATTAGTATCACTTTACTATTAAATATTTTGCATGTATTTTACTAGTTTTCTATACTTTTTATTTCTATTGTATATTTTTTACATGCAGTATCTTGTCATCATTAGCCACATCTCTTTTTGTGTGTAGAAATCTCTTGATTTCCCTGAGGTCAGGTGAACACTACTCAATTTTTTTCTCCTATATTTTATGATCTCATTTTTGTTTTGCTTTAGAGTGAAACAAAAAAAAAAAAACCTGTATCTCATTTTTCCAAATTTTCAGATTATCATACCAGTAAAATATCTTAGAATATCTTTGAAAGCTTCTACAATTGTAAACATATCCCAGTATATATTAAGCCTTATCATTCTGTTTAACTCTTTTGTCCCTAGATTATTGATCAAAAAGTATGTCATTTAACCACTATATACTCATTAATAGTATACAGTCTAATGGAGCCAAAAGAAAACCTCTGCCATCTTCATACTTGATTTTCTTTAGGTCATCATTATCATTTAACAGTGTTGTGCTTTCTATTTTATGTTAAGTAGACGTTCAGTTGAAGAGAGATTTTTGTGGAGGTTTATTTTGAGGGAGGAGGGGCCAGGGTCTCTCTCTAGTGCAGGCTGATCCTGAACTCACTATACAACCCAGGTTTTGAACTCATAGCAATCCTCCTGCCTCAGATTCCTGAGTTCTATGATTACAGGTGTGCACCACTAGGTCCAGTGTACTGGGTACTGAGGAATCAAAACCAGGGCCTTGCGCTTGCTAGGTGAATGTGATATTTCACTGTGAGATTTCTCCAGCCTTAGAGAGAGCACATTGTTGATACTCAAGTGAGGAAGAGCTGACCCTGAACAATTCTATAACCGAGTTAATTCCAGAGAGACACAAAACTGAAAGAAGAAATAGAGCATCAGGCAGATAAGAGAAAGACAGAGAAGGAGCAGAAACGCTTGTCTCCTGATCCCTTCTCCTGGCAGCTTCCTCCCCGGCTGCCTTCACTTCTTTCTGAGTAAGGTTGTGGGGAGGCAAACTTTTCTTTCATTAGGATAATCAGAAATACCTCTTCCAAGAGCTGGCAATCTTTGAGACCTCTAACTTCTAACAGTAGCCATCAGGACTCAAAAACATTGCTTATTGGCTTGATTTGTTTTGGGGGTTTTATAATTTATTTTATTTTTTAAATTTTATTTGAGAGAGAAAAGATCTCACTAAGTTGGTTAAATCACCCTGGCTGTGCTCGGACTTGGGAGTCTGCTGTCTAAACTACCCAGAGGGCTGCAGTTACAGCCATGTGCGAACTTGTCTGCCTCAGGCAAGAACTGAGGACATTTTTCAGAGAAAAAAAAAAAAGAATACATTTGAACTCCAACTGAAGAACCAGCGTGGGAGAATGTCAAAATGAAAGAATAAAGCAGAAGGTAGGAAACCCTGCTGAAGGTAGAGCACTTGATTTTGCCCAAGTAGTCCCACCAGGTAGCCTTGGCCCTGGATGCTTGACTCTGTCTGTTATCCACCACTGGTGTGGCAGAAAATGGTCCTCATTCCTGCATCTTCACATAACTTCAGGACTTCATACTCAAAGCCGTAGGCGAAAGCGTCTGATCAGTCCACCAATGTGTCCAGCTCATACTCTAACCACCAGGAATCAAGAGGAAAAGAGAGGTATGGTTCTCGTTCTCCTCTTCATTCTGAGCTTTGGCTCCCAGTCACCAAGCATGACTTATGCAACAGTAACATTTGGCCAATGTAGGAGTTCAGATGCTGGGCAGCCAAAACCAAATATCTATTATATATGAACATGTGGGCTATGTGCTGGCCATAGAAAGAAGACGTCATGGAGAGATGAGTAGAATAAACAACAACTGCAGAGTCTCTAAGCGAGGAACAAGATTGAAACAGTCAAGGCGTAGGGCGGGAGACCGCAATTTCTTTGACAATGATGTATAATATCAGTCTATGCTCCCAATGTCTTGAAAGGGAACCTTTCCTATTTGTTACAGAAAGAGCTTTTTAAAAAGACTTATATGAGGGGTTTAATTAACTTAAAATCATAACAGAATCTTTTCGATTTGTATCAGTTGAAATTATTTTTTTAATCTTTCCACTCAGTAAACATGATGTTATCCATTAAAATTGTCCCAATATTTAATTTTTATTTTGGTACTCTCCTAAATTCAGCTTTTCATTATTTTTTTCATAGCTTAAATTTCTAGTCAAAACACAGATTGAACTCTACTTATGTTCTCCCATTTCTTAAAAAATATTCTGTTCCTAGATCCTTGAGTATATTTGAAATATTGAAAATTTGCTCTGAGACGGAACAAACTGGACAACACTGACTGCGTATATATGAGTGTGTATATACATTGAATTTGAAAACATTAATGTCTTATGCAGCTTCTGTATTTTCATTTTATTTGACTGGCAGAACTGAAATGATTGGCAGGTCTGAGCTTGATGTCACCTTCCTGCATCTCCCCAGGAAGAGCTTAAGGGACCTTCAAATAAGTCTGGGGATCTCCAATCATCTCTGCCTTTGCTAACACTAGTATTGCTGTTGTGTCAGAATTTGAGTTCTCAAAAACTGACCATAAGTTATTTTTAGACCTAGATCTATTGACTTACTTAACTGAGTCCATGGAGGGTTGCTGCCAGCTAGATGGACAGATTGGCAGCAAATACCAAAAAGTTGGGCTTTGGGGTCATTGCTTTCTTTTTTGAGTGATGCACTAATTCAACAGTAATTTATGAAAGCTCTCTCCGCCTATATGAGTATGAACTGTGGAATCCGCTGGTCTCACTTTGATTCTTGGCATGCAGTCTTTGACCATGGAAATGACTTAACTTCACCAGGGTTTTACATTATTCATCATGAAACAAGGATAACAGTTTCATCACATTCATAAAATTGTGTTTTATATATGTGTGCGCAGTAGATTCCATCTCTTTGGGTATGTAGTTCTAAAGGTTTTAACACGTGTATAAACAAAAAAGCCTCACATCAATCTAATAACCTCCACATGTGACCTCTATTATGTCTTTGTATTCATTCTCTCTCCCACAAGGCAATGGTGAAGATGACTAATGTGTTCTTCAACTCTCTAACTTTTTATGTTCTATAAGAGTAACATCATACAAATTTTTGACAAGCTTTCTTCATTTGTCATATTACTTTTTATTTTCAGCAAATTATTGTGTACATTGACAACTTTTGCTTTTAACATAAATGAACACAATTTCTTTTTATGGAGGTACCATAATATTTCTATTTCTTCACTCATCGTAGGAAATTTTAATTTTTTCAAGTGATTATAAAGAGAATGCTCTGTAGTTATTTTTGCTCATAAATAATATTTATTTTTTCAAAATAAATAGAGCAAGATTATTGGATCATGTGGCATGTGCATGATTATTAGAAGTGTCAACTGTTTTCTAATTAGTGTGCATTGGACCATTTTGCTAACACATGAAAGACACTTACATCGATGCCTAAGGTATAGTTAGTACAAAATAATTGACAGTAATATTTGGCATCTATTGCCAGTATCTAAATCTACTTAAGAGACTAGAGTTTTCTGTCTTCAAAGTGGTCAACGACTAAGAGAGAGATATGTAAAATTAGTTATCAATTTTAGAAAAAAAAACCCTGCAGATAATAACACAAAAATTGAACAGTGAGAATATTACTTTGAGTGAATCTTTTCTAGAGCATTTATGTATATATGTGTGTGGATTGTCACTTGCTGGAAATTACCCAAATATTTTGAAGAATGAAGAGTTAACTACTAAGTGTATTGTGAGTGCTTTGGGGAGCTATAAGGGAAACTACAGCACAATTGTATTTTATGATTCACCAGTGACTTATTTAACAGTTACTTTTTATTTTAATGTTGATTGCCAATGTATCACATTTTCATTTAGATTGCCTTAGCCTTTTAATAGGATAATCGGTTTCTCGTGCTTTAGCATTCCTTTGATCAAATGGGAAACCAAGCTTCTGGATGGTAGCCAGGTCGCATGTATTCGCTAATTGGCTACCTGTCTGAGCTAAGCTGGACATGTGTGGAGGACGAGGGAGAGCAGGGCGTTAAAGCTGCTGCTCTGTGGTGCCCAGACAAGGAAGAGCTCCGTGTGAGCTGAGCAAATGGAATGCCGCTAGCTCACAGATGAGAGAGCCTCAGGAAGGAATTGGACTATAAGACAGAGAGAGTAGCAGGCAGATGGCCTCCTAGTTGTGAGTGAACACGCCGATGGTCTACCCACATGCCATTGTTCATGGTCAAAATAACTAAGAAAAGATACTAAGATCTCAAAGAGAGAACACGCATTACACACGCATACTTTCTCAGACATTCAAAGGCATAGCACACAGGCTTTCTATGGAGTAGAAATAATGCCAATTTACTAGGAACAATTAAAAAACTGACTAGACCTGCGGTTGCCGAAGACCCTCCAGGAAGCCATGATTATTTCTGTACAAGGCCTTTCACTATGTTCTCATAAGTTTTAACAAAATTAATTTTCCACAGAATCAATTTTTCAATTCAAAACTTAACTTCCATAAACAACACCTTTTTAAATGGTCACTAGTCAAATATTTGCTTTCATAAAAGTTTAAACTTTTATGGCATAGGAATTGTGCCTACTCTACTTAGCATTGAAGTTCCCATGGCTTCCGTTGCCCAAAAGGTGATAGTTGCTTTTAAATATTTAATTAATATAGAATATAATTAATCACATTTGTTGAGCATTTGGGGGCAATAAAACATCCATCAGAAGAATGAATGTTTCTCCTTGTACGTTCATGGACACAAATTTATACCCCATAAAGGAATAAAGTGAATCCATGAAAATTGCTTAAAATACTCCCTGAAAACTGTATCATGAACTCTGATGATTTTTATACACTAATATGTAAATACATAATATAAAAAGCCCAAGTTTCACTTTTCTTGTCATTTAAAAACAGGGAGTTTCAAAAAGAATATAGGGAAATAGGTCAGTGACTACAGTGCTTACCTAGCATACAAAAGGCCTGTGTTCAAGTTTTCACCATCCTATAAAAATTAGATGTGGTAGTACATGCCTGTAATCCCAGAACTCAGAGATGGAGGTAGCAAGATTGCCAGGTGGGCGGATTATGAGTTGAGGCCAGCCTGGTCTACACTGTGAGTTCAGGACCAGCCTGGACTATAGATATATAGCAAGCCGATAGTGGATATTCATCAGGTTAGGATGAAAGAATACATTTGAACAGTATCATTTAAAAAAAAAACTGCTATTGAACTGAATCATAAAGGAAGATGTTCATGGACTTCTAATCAAAATGGTGCTGGAGTAGAAGCCCTGAAAACGACCCTACTAAAAAAATTAACAAGTACATATCGAGACTATAACATAATCTAAAGAGTAGAGGTAAAAATAACGTTGGGTGATCACGTGCTGGAGAGGCCCTAGTGGGGTTCTCCTACCCACACGGTAGTGTGAGCTACGTGTGGACGGCGATAGCTGGAGTGGATGCAGGGAGCCCAGGCACGAGCTAGTGGCAGTGGACTGAATGACAGTGGGCTGGATGGAGCCCTGCATGCATGGTGGACTGCTAGAGCCAGCGTACCTCTAACTGCGCCTGGGGACACTGCGGGCTGATTAAACCAGGCAGCAGTGGCATAAGCTAGGTGATGGGAAGGTGAGCTGTGACTTAAAACAGGCAAAGAAAAGGTGAGCTGAGCCTCTCATCCCCTGGGCACCGTTCACTACCCTAGAGCAGCAAGATACAGCTGGCGATCTAAATACACAACGAACGAGCACCAAGGACTGTGGATTGTAAGAAGAGGCAAATCTCCACCCCGGAGGACTTGACTTGCCCATAGCACTATTGATACGGGACTAGATGGCTTGTGGACAAAGGAAAGCCCTGAAGAGTCCAGGGGTGGAGACTCACCTCCAAGGTTTCACCTGGCAAGCTCCGGGAGGAGTGTTGGAGCCCCATCGAGAGGAAAACGGGACCGGCTGGGAAGAATGCGCAGACATTCAGAAAACTCCCAGGAACAGAGCACCCAACACCCTCTTCATGTAAAAATTACATGTGTGGGAGCTCACTGATGTTTCTGTTGTTATTTGTTATTTTTGCTTTGTATATTGTCCTGGATTTTTTTTTTCTTTGCCTCATCAATTTGGTTTTTCTTTTGTTTGTCAACTTGATTTCTATATTTATTCCTTATTATATTGTTCTTTTTTCTTTATTATAAGTTCTAAAGAGTTCAAAACAGTTAAACGCATCAACTAAAAAAGACACGTATATACCCATGTTCATAGCGACACAAATAACAGTAGCTAAAATGTGGCAGACAACAAAATACCCATCGACAGACCCACGGATGCATAAATTGTGGTATATATGCACAATGGAATACTACTCTTCTGTAAAGATAGATTTGAAGCTTGTGTGGGTAAATGGGTACAACTTGAATTTGAGACCCTCGTACTTGGTGAAATGAGTCAGATGCAGGTTAATATGAGAAGCTCAGAATACAGGCATTTCATAGAATTAAGTGGCAGGACAGTGGAAGCAAGAGGGGACCAGGAGGAAACAGGAAGGTGGAAAAGGCAGAGGGGGAGGGTTTGTAATTTTGACTCCAGACATACATTCACAAAATACTCCAGTTCAATATAAACATGATATATCACACATATGCACATTAATAAAATGGGAAAATGAATTAAGGAAAAGAAGATGCCTCATATGATCTATGCTTATTTGTATATCTAAATATAAAATATTAATATGTAATCTTTACAGTACCCTTGCCACAAACAGAAAGAATAGTGTCCAAGATTCAATATATATGATAAGGACACGTGACAAATGCCCTATGCGTCTGTCATTCTGGCTTCATTTCTAATTTAGCTACAATTTGCCTGTTGTTTTTCTTTCTGCCAACAGTCCTGTTACAGTGAATTCTAAAACTGAGACATGCTTTGAAAAATTAGTACATGATTCAGTAGAAAATACTTTGGGGCTGTTTTTAATGTTTGTAAATCTCCTTGGTAAGATAATATGGATCTACATTTTTAATCCTCTCCCAAAGTAAAAAGGAATTAGAGTGTGTTATTTGCAGTGATTATTAATAGAAATATCCTTGGCATTAAGAGGATGTTCTTTGCTTCTAAGTTGTCCAGAGATCCCTTGTGACCTTTTTTACTGCCTGGTGTCATAGTGTCCCAACTATAATATCTCTGTTCTTTTACTGTAATTTCATTCTCTTGCATAATAATGAAATATATTCAATCACTTTTTAACCAAAACATTCTGCTCAATGTCAACTTTCTGTATTTGGGTACCATGGATGGAGTCACAGCACTGAACAAAAAGTAAAATCTTTTCACAATTTGGCCACTATTAACCAAGTGCATGGAACCCAGTCAATATCCTAGGTAAACAAGGAAAAGTTTGCATATGAAAATTTCACCATGTCTTATATATTAATAATAGAAAAAATAGTCATGAAATGAAAGAGAAAATTATCATTTCTTAGGGGCAGACAGTCTATGAGGATTTTCTCTTTTGTCTCATTAATTCTGAACAAACTGCAACATCTTCACTTAAGCTGTTCCTCTCCAACTGAAGGTCTAGGAAATACTGGATGACCAGACACAACTCCCTCTTTGATTTATATCTTTATTTTAAAAGGCATATTTTAATATAACTCTTTAACTCTTAGGAAATAGATCATAGAACTATTATACTAAAATCACCTCTTCTGTATTGGAAAGAAATTTTGGCCTACAAGTTCCATGCTTTCTTTCATTCACCGATGGTGTCCTGGTGGTTGCTACAGATAAGGGTCATACAGATAATGCAAAGCAAATTTAATAGGGAATAATAAAGCTTCAGTATGTATTTCCTTTAGCACTTGATATTTGCATAGCTTATCACTACATTGGCATTCTGTTTATAATAAATTGTCTTTTGTTAAGTACCAGAGAAATAGCCAGGGAGGAGAGTATTAGTCAATTTTCTCTGAAAGTTCTGGAAACTCATATATCTGAATTCTCTGGGTGATTTGTTTATTCAGAATGATTATTTTGTAAACTGTTGCTTCTTTTCAGAGATTATTTCTTTAAATCCATTTGTTGGCTCTTGCATCCCATTTCACTGAGCAAGATGTTAATGAGTTAAATACAAGATGGAAAAATGCTATGTACAAATAGAATTTTTTTGTATTTGTCTATAAAATTCTCATATATCTTGGGCACTTTCCTGTTTACTACATCTTTGTCATAATAAAAGAAATAAGAAAAGCTTACAGGATTTTTAAAAATGGGAATTGAATCGAGAGACTTTCGCTGACCTGTATCCCCGGCAGAACTTTGAGGAGGAAATAGAAGCTATTTGTAAACTTCGTGATTGTTTTATTATTTTAGACTCAGTCTTACTTAGTTTCTAAGTTTTCCTGGCCGAGCTCAAACTTGTGATTTATCTCCTTCAGGCTTCTAGAATACTGAGATTACATCATCATATTTTTCAAAATATTAAGCAGAAACATTTTCACTGTTATACAAAATACAGATCCCCTCAGTACACAGATACACACACACGTATGTGTATATATGTTTAATATAAATTTGTCTTTACTACTGTAACAATATTAATCTTTTAGCTTTTCATTAAAAACATTAGTAATTCAAAAGCTTTTTTGTATATATGAATTTAATGAATATATAGCATTCAAAATGTATAATGTTCCATATTTAACTCATATAGTACTAAACATAACCAACAGATACACATTGATTATTTTTATTAGATTCTAAATCTTCCTTTTAAGATAATTACTAAAACCTTTATTCATCCGAAATAGATCCTTAGTGATCCTAGCTAGATTCCTCTTTGTTTCCCGTCATCATTTGTACCATTTAACCCCATGTATCCCCACACTTTGTTTCTCTACTCCTCTTTTGGGGGACCAGGGACCTTCATGTGTTAGCAAAGTTGGCCTACTTGGACAGTGGGCACTCAAGGTTCCAAATAAGCCCTTGCCTTGTTTTTTCCTTTCCTTTTCTTTCTCTCTAATATTATACCTGTCTTACTGTACCATAAGTTTTTAGTTATATCCCACATAAAACACACTCATATGCCATCAGTGAGGTATGTTTGGTTAACAGTTAAAAAAAACATGCAATTATTTTGAAAACAACTCTTGATTATAAGATAGGACTTGCATATTACAAAAGACAGATAACCTATGGAGAACAGCAATAATAAGATTTGTTTCTATCTTGCATTCACAGCCCAGAACTAACTGGTAAATCCTTTCAAAACTACAAGTCGGTTCTGCTTTACAGAAATTGTCAATATCCGATGATATCCTGGACCCCGGCCTGCTGTGTCGTGTAAGCGTTTTAATCACAGAGCGTTCTTCCATTGTGAAGCCTTTCTTTTTCCTTCTTGTTAAAATCATATGATTGATTTAGTATCAATCTGCTTTTCTCTCTGACATAGGAACAAAAGACAGAATTTTCTGCATATAATTCCCCTGATGACAATTTCCCACGACAGAGACCTATGTCACCTTTTGTATTTCAATTCAGGAGCATTTCTGAATATATATTGTAAATTATGGCAGTTGTGAAGAATTATCCAAATTTGAGATGACATGGGGGAAGTTACAAAAAAGGTCCCTTTTTCTTGTTTGTTTTTTATGCTACTAATCTAAATACCTGTATGTGTACGCCCAGGTAGACATATTCCACACACGCGCACACACATACACAATTTTGCCTTCATAATTAAGTTTTATTGTATTTTAGATTGCATTTAGGAAAATTCTAAAGAAATCAGTTTCCTTTGTTACATGGTTATAGAAATAAAATTGTGAACCATTGTCAATATTTCTGTTTGCACTCACGCGGGCATCCATAAATACCAATATCTCTGGATGTACCCTGTAAACTCTCCTCTCTGATGACCTCCTGTCTCAATCTCTCTCTCTTTCAGGGATGTTAATTGTTTTTGTTCAGAGCATGTCTGCTTTCTACTAACACTCTGATTTTCCAGCTTTCAGATATTAGGGGATCGCTGAAGACTTGTGTAAACCAGATTCCTGGACTCTATGCTCAGAAATTCAGTCGCGCTACCACTCAGGTGCAGACAGTAATGCGTAAAGATTAGCCCAGAGGCTTCTTATGGGAAGGGATGGCTTTTTAATATGTGTTCCTAGTCCCTGGCATACATTGGGCCTAAGATGCAACAGACACAATTAAGTGCTTGTTGAACTGAATTAAGATAATTCAGCAGAATTTTTAAAAATATACCCAAGTTATATGTCATCTTCCCTGTTGAAACACTTCATTGACCCAGCTGTAGTGCAGGGGGCTTCTGAGACAAATGAGCGGAGAAGGTGTGGTGTCAGAGAGCATTTTTTTTCTATTTTTCATGTAGATGTTTGTTAATTCACTTGACATACATTGTCTACCCTTCTAAAATCCACATTCTATATTAGATGCTATTATTAACATGTGTAAAGTTAGTTCTTTACCCTCAAATAATTTACAAATTAGTGGAGAAGCTTATTAATAGTTCCAGAACATGATTTATAACAAACAAGAACAAACATGTATGAAACCTGGAATAATTAATATATCCTGAGTGTGGGCAAAAGATTCTTCAGAATTTAGAGTTCAAGAGTCAGCTTACTCTGATATTGTCAATAATAACACTTGTGGCTGGAGGAATGGCTCAGTGGTTAAAGCGCTTGTCTAGCAAGTGCTATGCAGGTGCTAAGTATCTGAGTTTTATTCCCAAGCACCACCTAAACTGGGGCATGGTTGTGCATTACTGTAACTGCAGCAGTCAAGAAGCTGAGGCAGGCTGATTGTCCTGAGTCCAAGGCCAGCCTGGGCTACATAGTAAGTTCAGAATGAGCCTAGACTACAGAGTGAGACCCCGCCTCAAAATAATAACAATAATAATAATAATAATAATAATAATAATAATGCTAACCATCATCTCTCCTGATTCACTAAGAGATTGGAAGGCATTATCAATTCTCAGTGTCCTAACACTTTTTCTTATTGAATATAAAAACAGCAAAATGGACTCTATGCTACCAGCTTTCTTCACTTACTTTCTCATCTACTTCCTATCCAAGAGCAAATGCACAAATCATGTCTTTGGTTTGTCTTCCCCCCCCCCCCCCCCCCCCGCCAGCATTCACATTCCATGTCACCCAGTCCTTAGCGGGTCATCTGTTCTTCACACGGGGCTCCATTTGAGTGGCTGCTCAACAGCATTTTCTTCCTCCTTCCCACCCACTGGAACGTTCCCTTTAAAATTCGACTTAATGTTTAGTTTTGTTAACATAAAAACTCTTTCCTATCATTGGTATTTTTTTTTCCTCTTAGTTTCCTTTTCTCCATTGTGTTGCAGTTGTTTTGATACCAGCGTGCAAGTTGGTGTCTCCAAGAAGCCTGTGTGTTTGATATTTACAACCTGAATTCCTTCTTCCTCTCAAGTTGGTTTTGTGGAAGGCAACAGTTAGCCTTCCAGGGGGAAAGTGGGGAGACCAAACCTTTCCATTTTCACTCTGTGATAGCTGACAGGCTGTTTTTTGATCCCATTCAACTGGCCTCTTCCACTTGAGATTTGGATCTTGAGTGATTAATGCAAAGACAAAGAGAGACTAGGTACTTGTCAGTATATGACAGTGTCCCGGTCAGGTTACACACCGAGTCACAAGTACTTCTGTGTTATCTTCTGTTCTTGTTTCTTGAACTTGGGTGAGAACTCCTTCGAAGGTTACTTTTACTTGACAACAGCTAACATTAGGTTCTGTTCTCTGGTAAATCATTGAGAACTAATAAGAACAAGAACCAAATCTAATGTAAAGTTTTTTTCTTGAATGTTAGGCTTTTTTTCTGGCAAAATACACAATTTCATGGAATTGGCAATATTGTGTCAAAGTACAAATATAGATGTTGTTTTAGGGCACAGTGCTTCTTTAAAAAACAATATTATCTCAAATATGTTATGAATAGACAAAAATATAAGTACACAGATAGTGATAACATAGGTCTAAAGACACATGCAAACCTAAAATTTGCCTATGGGGAGGGGGGGAGGGGTGGGCAGGAGGAGGGACAAAAGGAGAGTGGGAAAGTACTTGTCACCTTGACAAGATACGTAGTGCACAAAATGCTAGACTTCATTGTAAACCTTAAATTTTGCACTTATACATATCAATAAATGGGGGAAAATCTATATTTAAATAACTTAGACCATCAGTTATAGTGATATTTTATTTTGAGTGCCATAGAGCAATCTGGTCTATTAACTACAGTCAGTATTCACATTTCTCATTATGTTCAGGTGTGTTTTAGGATACCCTCAGACCAGACCTTCCATTTAAATGAAAATGTTATGTCCAGGCTTTTTTCAGAGACCAATCGTTCTACATAAATTTGTCATTTGGCATGACAGGTTTATAGTCCAATGAAATAATTATCCATAATCTTTGGAAGCTGTGTAACTTCTTAAATCCTAGAAATCCCATTCAGGAATCACTGCAGCGGTGTTCTTACCATTGGGATTCCTTTTATTGCTGGATTCTCAGAATGAACCAGAGTTGTGTGAAATGTGACTCAATCATTCCACTCTAAGTTGTGTCCAAGTCCCAAACAGACAATTTGCATTTGTGTTTTGCATATTACTTTATCTTTTAATTTGACATAATCCTATAAAGAGTGGAGAAGCACAACATATTGTCTTGTGTCCATACAATTTATTTTTTGCTCTCTCTCTCTCTCTCTCTCTCTCTCTCTCTCTCTCTCTATATATATATATATATATATATATATATATATATATATATATATATATTCTGTTGACCCTTTACATTCTGGTTTCATATATCAGCCATAGGGCTTTTGAATGTGTCTGGGGACTTTCAGGCTGCTTTTTAAGGACTAGAGTACATATTATGGTCTGAAAATATTTCTCATATAGAAGACAGGGAATTGTTAATTTTATTATCCTATCCACAAATCTATTTGAAAGAATACTAGTTAGAGTCCTTTTGACAGAGAATCTGATAAATTTGTGTTATGGAATAGTAAACAAAAAATAAAGTATGCTGATGATTTGAAATTATTCACAGATACTAAGATTAAAGTATAATAACACATACACAAATCAAATATCCATATATCTACTGAAAAAGACAGTTCTTTTATTGATGGTGAAAAAGTTTGTGTAATTGTCTTGGTTCTCATTTTATTTGGAGAATAAAGGTTTATTATTTTCTGTATCAATGAAAATGAGACCGTAATGTGTGTTTGTTTATATCTGATAATTTAAGAGATAAGAGTTAGTAAGCATTTTCTAATTTTGTCAATGTTTCCGTTTCAACAATCACCTTGCAGATCATGAATAAGTGCTATACCTACATCATCAAAATAATTTCATGCAAATAAGACATTTAAGCTTGAAAACATTTTAAGCATGATTTTCACAAATATATATTAAAGAAAAATCAACTTTCTAAGATTTTCTAGCAAGAACTTAGACATGTGGGATAAACAAATAAGTGATGAACCACGGATTACATCACGTAATGGTCTCGGAGTCACAGTGAGTCAGTCCACTTGTCCACAAACACTTGTTGGTGATATACCTGAGGGATTTCTTTGAATGTGTACGTTTCAAACAACAGCATTCCAAAGGAAGCTACAGAGGAAATTTATCTTGATTCCATTTTTTTCAGTCCACATATTTTGAGTAATATTTTTGAATCAAGCATCATTCTTGGTCCTACAGATTCCAAGGCTGGTAAGACTTGAACCTTGTCCTCAAGAACTTTAAAATGTCCCATAGAAAAAGAAATACAATTATCTAGACCCAATCAAATGGAACATGAAAGTGGTGCATAATTCATGTGTAAGGAGGAAAAGAGAATATAGGACATCTTCAAGCGATGGTCAAGGAAGACTTTTTTCGAACAGCAGATTCTGACAAGCTGAAAACTACAGAAGGCAGTGCAGTGCATTTAAAGATGATGGTACATCGTGAGCCAGGTTCCCAGAGCAGGGATCCGCTCAGGAAGCAGCAAGGGGAAGAAACACAAAGAAGTAGGTAGTGATGGACAAAGAACTTCCGCTTGGAAGCAGTGTATGCTGGGATGACGTGAGGGCATTTCAGGGAGGCGGTTTGATATCAGAGGTTATCAGAAGCCTCTGCAGATTTCTGAAGATTGGCTACTAGGATGATGGAATTTCTTTATTAGAAGGTAAATCTGCTGCCAATGTTAAAAAGCCAGAAGGGCTGAAAATTTTATAAAAGCACTACTTTTAAGGCTTAAAGTCTTTCTCTGTAGTCCAGGCTGGTTCTGAACTCACTGTGTAGCCCAGGCTAGCCCCCAACTGAAGGAAACCCTCCTGCCCCAGCTTCCTGAGTGCTGGGAACAGGCATGTACTGCCATGCCCAGCTTGCTAGATTCTGGGGAATGGAAATCAGGACCCTATGCTTGCTACACAAGTGCTGTAGCCACTGTGCTATTTCTCTTGCCCCTATGTTGGGATTAATATAAGTCAAAGCAGAAAAAAATTTTTGATCAATAGAAGACATGACTTCTATACACTTTGTGGAAAGAATGGTATCTGTCCATCAAGTAATAACACAAGTTAACCTCTATCTTGATTAATATGCTGGCAAATGATTTTTAAAATGCCCTTATTGGGGTGATACTAAGTTTAAATGCCAGAATTCTATAGGTGTACTTGACAGAGGGCAACATTCCCAGCAGTTACATACATTTATAATAACCAAAAAAAATTCTATGATTTAGAAAAAAATATGTGGAGATGGAAATTTACATCCCTAAGAGAAAATGATCACTTTGTAGAGAATGTAGCAAAGTGGAATTTAGAGCAATTATTAGTGAATAGCCAAAGGATAGTGAGTTTTTTTCCTTCCCCTGTGTGTTTTGAGCCACCTCTAAGCCACTTTCCAGACAGCTGAGCACATTAAGTGCATTCACGACTTGTAATTTAAAACTACAGTTGTGCGAAATTGCAGTTTAAGCTTGTATGGATCCATACCCATTGAGTTTGAATTAAGATTTACAAATATGTATTAGGTTTGGTAGGGCAGTCGTCGAATAAAAAATACATTTTGTGGTACTGCAGTGCAGCAAAAATATGAACATTTAAAATATGTATGAAATTTTTTCAATATGCTGATTAGATCTTATGCAGTGCGTATAGCCCATTTCAGAGATCAAGTGGGTGGATATATCCTGAATACCTTGATTATAAATTCTTAATTTGAAAATAAATTGGAGAAAGTCACTCTAAAAGTAATTACTTGAGAAAAACATCTGTCCTACAAAACTTATTCACAATCAAGAGACTGAAAAAGTGTATCAACCTTTTAAGTTCTTGGCTTTAAGTGGTTTTCTAAAAGCCTTGTGTTACAGAAATACAGTTTAACCATAATTCTACATATTTTCATGCAAAGAATGCTTCTAAAATTACAATCATATTCCTATAAAAAGTGGGATCAAAGTTGAAGCTTAAATGACATTATACCTTACATTGTTATACATAATAATTCCAGAATCACATTAACCCATTGCACGTAGTCTAGTGTTAAGCTGATCCAAATCCATTCCCAGGACAAAAATTAATTCAGTGACGTTGGTTCTTAACTCTGGTTGCTATTTCAAGAGACATACATAGACATTATCCCCAGAATATCTCATTTAGTTGGTCTACTTTAAAATATTTTGATATGTTTGTAATGCAACATCATGATTGAGAACTATTGTTCTCCCACAAAATATTAACCAAAATAAAGTGCATGGTTTCCCTCTTTTGGAATAATTCATATTCTGGTTAACAGCTTTATGTTAAAATGCAATCTGAATTCTTAAACCTTCTGTTTATTGAAATGATTTTTTCTACTTCTTTTTATATTCCAATGAAGGGTAGGTTACATAGTAGAAGGGCTATCTCAATTTGCTTTTAATCACCATCAAAATGGCTAATACCTTTTCTTAATTTGGTGTGAAGCTAACACTAACTCAGATGATTTATACACGATTTTTATGTTTCTCACCAATTGTAGAAGGTAGATATTATTATGGCCTCAATTTTAAATGTTAGAAAATGAAATACAGTAGAACTTAAAGCATGCCTCAAACGACCTGTCTAGAGAGCACTGAAAGTGGTGATTGACCAAAGCATTTAGACTCCCAGCTACTGCGCTTGCTCGCCCCAACACTCACCAAAGATAAGCCGAGCAAACCACACTGCACCTACCATTATTTTAATATTTATAAAAGCCATTGCCCTTCCCAACATTTTCAGCATGCCATGAACATATATTGGACACACATACACGTATGTACACAAAACCATATATGTGTTATTCATGACACTCTGCCTTGTCCCTATGAACTTGACACAAACTTGACTTGAGCTCTGACCCTGATTGGCCAATGGCATTACTCATGAAATTTAAAATTTTACTCCATGATCTTTCCAAGTTGTTGATGGCCTCTGCCTGTAGGATTCCTAATCTTTTTTCCACTTTAATTGTCACAAAAAAAGCCTTTATTTTACTCTAGATGCAAAACTACTCTTTTTTCAAAGATTTATATACATACAGCAACAAACACACCCACTCATAACTTTGTTCCTTTAATTAGGTGTCAAACAATTTTTGTATATCTCACTGCCCTAATCATAATTTTCTCTCAGTTAACTATCTACCTTAATTACCTTCCTAATTTTTTCTTATT
This sequence comes from Ctenodactylus gundi, assembly GCA_004027205.1. Taxonomy (NCBI): domain Eukaryota; kingdom Metazoa; phylum Chordata; class Mammalia; order Rodentia; family Ctenodactylidae; genus Ctenodactylus; species Ctenodactylus gundi. The sequence continues at coordinate 499,663 of PVKB01000021.1, forward strand.
GTATAATCCCTCCCCAAAAACAAAATTAAGAATTCCTTAATTTTTTCTTCATCTTTTTGTGGTTGTTTCTGTGACAGATAAAACACAGAAGAGTTTGTTAGTAAGTGAATCATAGATACAACTAGTGAAGTGAAGCTCCATGGGGCTCAAAGCTGGCTGCAGAAGGGTCCATAAGTGTCGTGTCCCCCTCGACCCGCAAGAAAGACGCAAGAGCAGCGGTTCTTCTCCAAGCTTTATTCAGGCCTCTTCTTAACTTCGTGCTCAAGCACCTTCTTTTCTCTCTCCTTCTTCCTCTCCTCTCCTCCCCCCGCTAAGCTGCAAGCAATTTTATAAGCCCCACAAGCCTATCATATCTCACTACGTAGCGCTTTTAGATAGGAGCCTGCGCATGAGGAGATCGATCAGTCGCCAGTCCGCGATTTCCACATATGGAGTTGTTTATCACATTTTATTAGGAGGTGTGGCTGCCACGCAGGCGCCATCCTTTGGGTGCGGCATCTAATCCTGCCCCTTGGCCCGTTGCCCGGTGCCATCTTAGGGTTCGGCTCCCCACACATATGAGTTTAAATTTAGTTCTGTAAGTATGGAAGGATATATTTCTGGGAATAGCCTATGGAAGCGCCACAAGAAGAAAGCCCTCAGCTCAGCAAGTATCACTTTTTCAAAGAATTCAGTTTGACCATTTATGAGGCTGAAGAGGTAAATAGAGGCAAGATGACAAAATTCTTTCAGACTAAATTAAGGATATTAGATTTAAATATTTACAGTAGAAAAATGTCAAAGTGACATCTTGTCCAGAGCATAGGTAGAATGTGGAGAGTAGACTTGAAGGCATTGGTACGAGTGGCATGAGGACTACAAAGAGAAAGCAAACCCATATTAAGTGCGATAACGGAAACTGCTGGACACTGCCTAAAGCTCTGATAAGTTGTGAGCCACCTGTGTGTGGACCCCGTGTGATGAAATCGCTATCTGTAGCCTGCTGACAAAGCCCTTGTATGATCGATAACCAGAACCCCTACCCACCTGAATGTGGACCCGGATACAATCACTATCCTTAGCTTGCAGGCGTAAAAATAGTATATAAACCACCCTGGTCCTAAGCTCATGGTCGAGGTAGGAGTCACAGACTCTGAACGCCCTATGTGCGTCTTGCTCTTTGTCACCAGCCTCCTCGCTTCTGGAGTGCTAAACTACACCTTCTCGCATCTGGAGGGCGAGACCCCCTGGAGAAGGAGTGACAGTCCAGACGGGCAGCTATCAGCGGGTCCTGATCCAGCCACAGACTGGGGAGCCCTGGACAAGCTCATACGTGGGTCGGCTGTGTCGCCGGTAGTCAAGAACACGTCGCATGGTGAGCGTAAGGAACCCAGGACGGGAACAGTTTTAAGATGCAGAACAACGCTTGCTTTCCTGCTTAATTAAATTAATTGATCGATTATGGTTTGATTTGTGATTTGGATTGATTGATTGTTGTGTGAATAAAGAACATTTCCAAAGTAAATTCATCTGCCTCTGTCCCGTCTGTCTCCTCTTACGGAGCGCTCGTGACACATCTATGGTCTAGAACCTCCATTCTAGTTGCTGGTTGGATTCTAGGTTAGATACCAAGAAGGACTAGAAGAACAAAGACATAGTTATGAAGTAGCATGAGGTCAGCAGAGCACAGATCAGAGGAGTGAGAGGACAGAAGAAAAAGGAAGGTTCGTAGAGATTGAAAAGAGGAAATTAACAGGATCTGAGTACTGTTTAGTAGGTGGAGGGGAGAGAAAAGGCGAGGAGATGCAGGTAGATATTTCTGACATATTTCTCAAAAGGGTGACAGCACCGTTCCCCGTGAAAGTAAAGAGACCAGAAAAAAATTGTAATAATTAGCAAGGTTTTTCATATCTTCAAAATCACTAACTTGGAGTTGTCTGGAATTTTTTTTGGTAGAAATTCTTATTAAGGAGATGACTTTGTATATTAGAAACCAAGGAAAGAGAAGAATTTTATAAACGTAGTTTTGGAAATTGTTAGTGTCCCAATAACTACAAAAAGGGGGAGTAGAAAATTATTTGATGTGCTAGAGAAATAGCTTTAGACACGATTGATCTGATGCACACTCTTTTTTTCAAAACAACCGGATAATAGGAATCTTAGAAATTTTTTAAGTATTTAATCTCCAAAGGGATAGATACCTAGACTCTAATATTTATTTTATTTTCTATTTTAATTATTTGCTATGTCTCTTACTATTGTTGTTTGCAAAAGCCTGTTGAACAGGCTGCAGGGAGAGTATTGCTTGTGATATCATTCATGAAAGAAAATCAAAATATTCAGTTTACCTTTATGTTTTAGAATTTGAATTTTTTGTCAAAGCAAAGTATCAGATAACTATGCAACAGGTGAATCATGGAGAGTAAATAAGTCAACTAAGTTATGATTGATGCATGTATAGGTTAATCAAACATTTCCAGTAGAACAGTATAGGAAGGATCCACAACATTAATCGAATGGTACCAGGAGAAAGAGAGAAAAGAACCAAAGAATAGAGAAGCTATAGAATAGATTAGATTCCAATTAATATCACACTGATGGTGTCAAGCTCCAAAATATCTATCTTAGGTTTTCCAAAGAAATTCCACAAAGCAATGCTATATTTATGTTTAAAGCCCTGAAATATAGCAAGCTGCTAAAAACGTGAAGGCTGAAATTGCTAACATTCCATAAAAGGCGAAAAAAAAAGAGGAAAAATACTCACTGCCTGAATGGAAACTGAACCAAACCCATAGAGAAGCAGATGTTTCCCTTTAGCAAACTTTCAAAGCAGCAGGAACTCTCGCATTCAGTGAGGAAACTGGCAGAGCGGTTGGAGCCATTTCTGAGTGGCTCTGAGATTTGATAGAATGTCCTTGAAGACCTGTGCTCTGGTGCAAATGGAAGTGGAGGTTTTGGCAGAGTGTGCTTTCGGACGCCTGCCAGCGATCTTGAAAAGTATGACAGCTAAGGCGGCTGCTCAGATCGTTCCTTGGCTGCACCTCTGGTTGGAAGACAAGATTCTGAAAGACTCCACACAGGATTTCCATTTGGCAAGGCCTTGCTTCCTGGCAAGGATGGGGAAAGTCTTGTTGAATAAGCTCTGAAGAATAAATTATGTCTGCCTCGGGATAAAACTTCTAGGGGTGGATAGGAAAGAATTAGGCAACAGATTATACAGAGGCAGAAAGTTTTCAGACTGGCAAGAGACATTAGAAATTTGCAATCAGTAGAAGTGACCCAATTGCAAGAATAAAACTGGAAAGTCCTTCAAAGGGTCCAGAATAAAAGGGAGCGGGCCTGGGTACTCAATCACTGCTCCAAATGGGGGAAGGGACAGTAATGGGGATCATATGTGAGCCAGAAATGGGAAGATGTACACTTATTTCAAGAAAGCATTTATCTGAAATATTAAAAATGTTTTGAATTATATAAAGCAGACTTACAAGGCAGAGTCTGTCACTGCTGTAATCATGAGTTCATGAAAATGCAGACTTAAACGTGCAGGCCTGGGGCTCTTTTGTCACTTGCTACATTAAGTCTCTGGGGGAACTGACTACTAATCTGACAGGTAACACACAGTGTGAAGTTTTCAGCACTAGGATGTATCCTTATGGTGCCTAACAGTGCCCACATGCCTCCTACATCTGAGAAATGTCATCGAATCTTCAGCTGCATGATCGCGGAGGCAGCTTCTGGTGTGAACAGATCAGCATCGTGTTAAGCCACCACTAATGGATCCAAAGAAGACCATGTTGACTTCACATCGTTTCTCTGTTATCATATGCATTTGTCATCACTAGAATCTTATGAGGGAATTGTTTTCTCTGGGTATCAAGTGAAATACAGAATGTGTAGTTTAATGACAATTTAAATTTCAGATAAAGGGAGACAAGTTTGTCTGTGTGTGTGTGTGTGTGTGTGTGTGTGTGTGTGTGTGTATCCTCGTCTGTGTGTGTACTAAGATTTCAAATTATCTGGGTATCTTCTATTATCTAATTGGGCGGTACCCTTTACAGATGACTGTATGAGTGAAGGGGATCACACATTGTGTTTTTGTTGCTAATAAGTACACAGCTCAACTTGGATAGACTTTGATACTTGTGCAACAAACAACCTATTTTACTCTTCATAAAATATTGAGAGCTGAATGTATAGATAGTTCTTTACCTTGTATTGTGGGGTCATTTGTTCTTGAAAAAATATGTATTTTTATAACTTGACTTCCAGTAAAACTGTTAAACAGATGGCCAAATTAGATGTCTATTTGACACAAAAAGGAAACAAAAGAAGGAAGGGTAGAAGTAACAGAAAAGTGAAACATTTTTGGTAAGAGAGGAAAGTGTGTATTTTTTGGTGATTAAATTTATGAGTTTTCACATCAGTCTGCCAATTACCTACTCATGTGGCATTGGCTGATTATGTGTTAAATAAAATAAGACATGGTAATTACAGAGGGCAGTGTTTGACATGTAATAGGTATTAGAAAAATTTTTGTGTCCCATCAATGATTTTACAATGATTGATTCTGGAAACTTGAGATTTATATCCAAATCTTCTCACTGCAAGAATAAGGCTCAAAATACAAATGCATTTAACTAGTGTCAGGAAAGAGACATTTGATTATAATGCAATGAAAGAATCAAGGAACAAAATGTAATTATAATTTAAAAATTAAATAGACTGCTGCTGCTCTGCCTATTTGGAAAACGCTTAATCAAAAGGCAATTTTACCCAGTTACTTCAGGATATTTGACTTCCATGGATAATTGCCTAATGTAAACTCTTAGGACACATATTTACAGTCAGCAGTTTTGAGAAACACGAACACAGAGTATTAAAGTCTTGTGAAATCCATCGTCTTCAAGTTTAGTGGAGTGAGGGTAGAAGATTACTTATCTCAGAATATTAAGTCTGTGAGGTTATTGATGAGAATATTTGCAGTATAACACAGCATTTTCTGATTTGATTATTAAGACTTGCTGCAAGATGTGCATTTTAAGCACTTTGAATACATTTGGGTTGGTTCTAAAAATGTTTCTGCAATAAGTGTTTCTATCTTGCCATTGTTTCAACTACATTATGAGCACTTTATAGTCAGGGTCTATTGATGTTTCATGTGTAGGTTTTTTAATCTTTATAAATGTACAATGGGCACACCTTATACCACTAAGAAATTGAGGAAATATTATATTTGAATGAAATCATCAGAGAAAAGAAAATCCAGTTTTCAACACCAAAAGTAAAAGTACAGAGTTCATGATAATTATATATACAAATAAGATTACAAATACCCTTATTTGTCTTGGATATTGTTAGGCACAGTAAACCCTTAAAAATCTGAAGGAGTTAACAATCATTTGTCCTATCCCTTCTTCTGACAAAAAAAAATTATAAGCAAATAGGAAACTAAATAATTAAATTGAAGAAAATTTTGATTATCAATTAATGTCATCACATTGAATGTCAAGTTTATATTAACTTTTCTCAATGAGTCATTTCTGTAACAGCTAAAACATATACTCTTTGGCTTAAAGAATTTGTGCCACCTTTCTATCACTATAACAAAGTTGCCGAGTCACCTAAGTTACAAGGAAGAAAGACTAACTGAGGCTCATTATTTAAGGCGGTCCAGTCCGTGATTAATTTGAGTTTGTAGTGAGACAGAACATCATGACAGGGAGTGAATGGGCGAACAAGGCTCTTTGCCTCAAAGCATCCAGGAAACACGTAGAGGGAGATGAGAAGAGGCACGGAACCCAATGTCCCCTGTGTGGGCAGCACCTGGTGACGTAACTTCCTTCTACAGTGTGATGTCCCATCTCCTAAAGGTTCCACCATCTCCCAAGTTGAAGGCCCTGTCTTCAGCATCTAGGATTAGTGGGGACACCCTTAGGTATTAAGCTGTAATGAGCTTATACCACTTCTTACATAGTCAAAATCAATTGTCTGAAAAGTGAAGGTTGTGTGTAAAAGAGTATACTGATTTCCAGTCCATAAAGTAAGTTTAAAACTCCAGGAAATGAAAGAAATGTGTATGCAAAGCACCTGGAATACATCTGCTCTTTTCACCCACCTTAATCACAGTGTTACTATTTGATGACTGTTTTATAGTCATGTGAAATAAATCTCCTATACTGAGTATATGAAGAAGAAAATATTTTCTAGTACTAAAAGAATAATAATAACGTTAGGTGATAGAAATGAATAGGAATTCTTGAGTTTATTTTGTACTAATGAATCCACTAATGACTTTTTTGTTTTGAGCCAATTTTTTTTTTTTTTTTTTTTTTTGACAGCCAGGGAAAGGAAATAGAATCTGCAGAAAGCAAGAAATCGTCTGGAAGACTTTTTTCAAGTAAATGCCATCAGAATCAAGCAACATTATGTTTTCTAGTGGCAGCATTATCCAGAGGTTATCAGAACTGTATCGATTATACCAGTTAAACCTTCCTACATTCAGTGACATTTAGTGGGAATCAAAAGGTTGGTGGCCAAATGCCAACCCAAGATATACCCCTTCCAATTCTACCTCTCAAAAACACCAGACTACAAATTGTGTACTTCTTCTCCAGGCTGTCATTGTAGTAGTGTGTATCAGAGTCACTTATGGTTATTGGCATTTAAATATATTAAAATTAAATATAGCTAAAATTTAAACTCTTTTTTTGCTGAAGACTTTTTTTTTAAGACACAGTCTGGCTCTGTATCTAGGGTGATGTTGGACTCACTATACAGCCCAAACTGGCTCAAACTCAAAGCAATCTGGATGCCACCTCAGGCCCCTAGTGCTGGGATTATGGGCGTATACCACCACACTCAGCTTAGGTGGCACTTATGTGGTGCTAATGTGGGAATTGAACTCAAGGCCTTCTGCTAGTTAGACAAGCAGCCTAATCACTGTGCTATTCCTCCAGGTCCAATCTTCATTTTCAATAGCTAAACTTAAGTGCTTAAATCCTAACAGCATTTTGACAGGGGCCTGAGGTCAAGTTCCTATAGCATCTCCTTTTAGTAAGGAAAAAAAGTCTCTAGAATGTGATGGATTCTTCTTGATTATCTGTGCTCTTCAATAAAGAGTGAATGTGACATTAAATTGATATCTTACAAAGCCCCCACTTGTTCATATTGTAGTAATCAAAGCCCAATAGAGAACAATGACTTTGGATAGATAGACAATGAACTTCGCATTAGGAGACAGTTGTAATGCAGAATGTATTACTGTTGTATTTAGGTGGTATAATACACTTGCTTATTTTTGCTTAATTCATTAAATTTTGAAATGAATATAATAATAGAAATAGAGTTGACACTGATGATAGTGGCAAAGAGAGGTGAATTTATCAGACGAAACAAAGAAGTATAAGACACCAGAAAATATAATGGGAATTGAGAGAGGACGGAGAAATAGTAAGTACTTTAAAATTTTGGAAAAGCAGGCTGTTTGGTTAATAATAACAAGCAGGAGAAAAGCAGATTTTCAACAGAAGTGCTTTATGTGGATAAAATCTAGGGAGCTAAGTGCACATCAAATCCTCCCAGCAAAAAGAGCTCAGCGAGCAAACATTCTAATACCAACTTTTCAAGTATATACAATACTTTCCTTCATGCAGAAGCCAAGCACAATTGTAATAATTTTGCTCCTGTCAATCTGTTTCACCCCTTCCATCACTACATGTAGGATAGGAAGGTGAGATTCAAGCAAATTGGGTCGGAAACAGGGACCTAATTCTGCAAAAATGCGTACTTCACTACAGACGCTTGAAGGATATTAGCTCAGGTCAAACCGTGCCAAAAAAGTGGGGTTTTTCTTCTTGAAATGTGGAAAAGAGTGATTGAGAAAATTGAGTGGTTGCGTGGTGATGCTTTACAGAATGTGGTCATCATCTACATCAGCACCATATGATGCTCAGTACTCTAGGAAACACAGAACGATTTACAGTTTGGAAATTTGAAAATGATGCCATGTTTTTGATGTTGGATTCAGTCTTGATAGTGGTACACAAAGCACATTCATGTAGCATGAGGGAGACCCACTCTTAACATGAACAGGTAATATATTCAAAATAGTGATATGAAGTGCTATGTTGACTGGTTAGAGCAGAATGAGGAGAAATGAATCATGGTGACTGGTGTCTTATTGCTTGTCACCATCATCGTTGTTACTATTGTACTGCAGATTGAACCCTTGATGTTCACACTAAGCTACATGCTCAGGTTTGCTTTCTTTTCTTTTTTTTTTTTTTTTTTTGGTTTTTGGATTGATTGATTGATTGATTGATTGATTTTGAGACAGGGCTGTTAATCTCCCTTGGCTGGCCTTGAATTTCCAACGGCAATGCCTCCCTCTCAGAATGCTGGGATTGCAGGTGTGGGCCACAAGCACAACTGGTAATTTAAATGTGATAAAGAGGGAAGGTTTTTCTCAGGAAGACATTAACCATTTAAGAAAACACCCAACTAATGTTAGAAGTGATTCTAGAATCTCTGTGGGACACCAGTGTCCTGGAAAAGGGAAAGGCCAAATATAATCAGCTTAAAATAGCCAAGCTCTTTGGAAAATTTGTGGAGTAACAGGAATCCAGAATATATGCCTTTTAAACGATTAGAAACTTAATGTGACTGCTGCCCAGGGTGGCACATGACTATAATCTTAGCCTTCTAATAGACTGAGTCAGGAGGATGGATCCTAAGTAGAAAACCCAGTCTAAGCAACTTAGAGAGTTAGTAAGACTCTTCTAAAGGAAGAAAAAAGAAAGATATAGAGAAAATAAAAACCAAGAAATAAAAAAATCTGGAGATAAAGTCGTGGGAAAAGTTTCTCAATTCAAGCCTTAGTATCGCACACACACGCACACACCAAAAAAAAAATCTCAGTATTTTCACAGTTTCCACATCCCACAATAGTTCAAAGACATCACTCTCATGTGGATGAATTACTTTCAGCAATCATCTAACTGCTTTGAACCCGCTGCCTGAAAGTAATTCTTTTCTAAATTTGTATTCACTCACCAGAGAGATCTTCTACAAAAAGCAAACAACTACTCTGTTCATGACACAACACCAAGAAAAACGTAAAGTGAGAATACCAAAGAAAATTTTTACCTGGGCAACCCTTTCAGTTTGTAGGGCTTTGACTACCACACCTCTGCAGTCATCTGTTGACATCCTTTTCGTTTGCTTTGATCCAAACCCATTGGCTTTTCTGCATGCCAGAAAGCCAACCACAGTCCCACAGTAAGGCCATGACAGTAGGCATTTCAACATACTTTCCTCAGATACACTTGCTCATAGACTCCTTTCTCATTTAGGTTTCTGCAGTCATTTTACCTCATTAGAATCTTTGTGAATTAACTGGTTTTCTTTCCTGTCGATTTCTACCCCACACCTCTTTCCAGACATGTGATACAACTAACAATTGGAACTCATATTCTGTTGCCATTTGCTCTTTTTTTTTCAGTCCATATACCAGCAGATAATTCCCAGGGAGTAAAGTTTTTATTTTTATTTGAAATTTTAAAACCTAAAACATTTCCTGACATACATATAATAGCATTTTTGTTTTGTTTTGTTTTGCAATAAATGAATCAGAAAATAACGACAGCAGCACAGCCTGTCAAGGAACTGGAAAACTTCTGTGAGAAAAACATAGGAATTCAGGAAGAGTTGAAGACCCTTTTTCTTAAGAAGATTTGAATGGGGGCTGGAGGAAGAACGCAGTGGTTAAAGCGCTTGCCTGACAAGGGCAAGGTCCTGAGTTTGATTCCCCATCACGACATAATCTAGACATGGTGGCACATATCTGTAAGCCCAGCTCCACGAAGCTGAGGCAAGAGACGTGCAGTGAAGCTGTGGTAGGGTCTGGGCTCCATAGTGAGATCAGGACCAGGTGGGGCTACAGAAAGAGAGTCTGTACCAATAAATAAATAAATAACATCAAAAAATAGTCAAGTGAAGGCTCTGTAATTCTACACGGAAATGAGGAGAGATGTGAAGCTTGGAGGGAAATATCAAGCATTCTATAAGGAAATATTGCTTTCATCGCCAACTTTACTTAAGACTAAATATAAAAATACATTCTGAAATAATTAAAATCATCACATTATAGAGACACTAGAATATTTTGTTATGTTAACTACAGCACAATTCACAATATCCAAGGTGTAAGAACAACCTTGCTGCCCATCAAAATTGGATGAATAAAGAAAATATGATATATGAGTACAACATATCATTCTACCCTAAAGAATAAAATCATGTTATTTGATTTTGTTTGTTACTTGAAGAATGAATGAGATAGCCAGATTCAATCAAATATTACATTTTCTCCTGGAAGAGGTATGTAGGAGAAGGAGAGAGAGAGACAGAGAGAGAGAGGGAAAGAGAGAGAGAACAAGGGTTATGATTAGAAAAAAGAATCACAGGAATTGGAAGGAGGCTCATACACAAATACAGAGAGAAGTCAAAATGAAGCCCAAGAGTCCATGGAACTAATATGCCCTCAAAAACATTGCCAGACACTCCTCTCATGCCTACAGTCCATGCCAGCTGTTCAACATACAGCACCATTGCACCATTGTTTAAGACAAAATTTAGCTTCTCTCATAACTAATTATATCTAATTAACTATTTATATCTAATATTTAGCTATGTTCCTGGGTTTACTGAAATTCATTATATCCATAAACCATTGTGAAGTTAATATGTTTTACTTAAATTTACTAAATTTTAAGATTTTATTTTTTGTCTCCTATCTTTGGTCTACCTATCAAATACAGATAGATAAATATCTAAATGATGCATAAAAATGTTAATAAGTATTGCTTCTGTATAGAAAGATTTATAGTGATTTTTTTCTTAATTTTTTTCCTTTTACTTTTAACAATATTTTTAAATTACATAAAACTTAAATGAAAACTGCAAAAACTGAACAAACTCTAAGAAGTTAGTATATATAACATAGGTTGATGGGATATATTATATGAGACATTATATATGTATATATAAGTATATATATGCATTATGTGTAATATATATCCTTAGAATTTTAAATAGTCTCAATTATGTTAGACTTCCTAAGAAAAAAGCAATATAAGGTGAATTCTTTGATTCAATAAAATTTTCTATTTGTGTTTCATTTCAGTGCTCTGAAATGCGATGCGGAATTATAAACACAAAATTCATATTGACATCTTATTCTGGGGCCTGAGTTCTCCGATAATTATCATAATTTGGTATATCTTTAATTTACCTAATTGATAGCATCATTATAATATATTTTAAAGCATGTATTTATGTTAAAATAATCTTCCACATGTAAACATTGCTTATGTGATAGTAATAAAGAAGATTAAAGCAATGCATTATAATCATGATTAGGAACTGTAAAGATAGAAGACTTTCAGAACCTTTAGCTAACTTAAGCCCTCATTACACATACAATTGGCGGGAGTTATCTCCTGTTTGGGGTTAAGCAAACAATAATAATTATAATAATAAAATAATCAGTTTTGTTTGTTGGGAACGCATTTCAAATGCAATGGATATTTTGATAATTTTAAGCAAATATAATCCCACAATTTTCCTCTTTTCTGGAAAGCTACAGTGAAACCTTTAAGACAAGTAAGTTTAATAAGAGTGGTTGATGTGAGATAAGCATATTCAACTTAAGTAATCCATGGTGTTTCTTCCTTCATTGAGAAGTGTCCTTGGGCATTAAGTACCCTAAGACTGGTGCACATATGGGGAAAATTTTTAGAGAGAAAATCACTAGCACCTGGACTGCAGTAACATTTGAAATGTCTTGTGTGAGCTTCCAGCTGGCAATGTATCTGCTCATTGAGAATATGTACTTAAAAGTTAAAATGCTTTTTCCCTTTCAAACCACCGTATCTTCGATATCACCTTCCTCACTCCTACTGTGTGCTTGTTTGATCGCAATAAAACTGACTTTATTCCAACATGTACACTAAGCCCCAAGGACCTATTGCTTTAATTTCCTATGTTAATTTGGACTCTTTACGAAGCCCCGAGCCACATACCTGAAGGTAATCCTTGCAATGTTTCTATGGCGTATGTTGAATGCCACTCTACAGTTATATATAAAAATTAATGCACCGAACTCAAACTTCTCTTAAAAATTTTTATACTCTGATAATTAATGTCTGCTACAATATACTGTTTTCAGTTTTTGAAACACATAAGTATTCTGTTATATATATATATATATATATATATATATATATATATATATATACATATATATACTTTTTTTCATCCAGAATATATTGCCAAAAAAGAGAAAAGAAATAAGTTTGTGAATTCCTAGGACTCAAAACAGATGAAAACAAAATCTAGCATTCCAAAATCTAAACACGTTTTGGCTGTAAGAGTTTCTAGTGTTGATCGTTTCTATTTTAATTCTTCTTCATCAGGTTCCTAAAACTATAACACCTATTTCTTTTTCTCTTTTTAAAAGAGAAAAAAAGCCGAAATTTCTTTTAACTCTAATGTACATTTGTTTAACTATTTCATCATCGGTATACTGCCAGAACCCTAACAATGTGTTCTAGCATCTTAGATTTAACAATGACATCAAAGATTTGTGTTTCTCTACATCATTAACCACAGTTGCATGATGATAAGCCTGGTGGATGTGATTTCTTCAATGAATGTTGTGTAAACGAATTATAACATAACCCCCTCTAGTACTGGAATGAAGATGGCACTTAAGGAACTAGAGAGACTAGCAAGATGACGTGGAGAAGGATTCTGTTCCTTTGTCGTTGCATAATCAGAGAGCTCTTAGTTAAAGAGCAAGACTGGGCAGAGACACCACTATTCAACATGTTGGAGTCTGCAGTCATACCAACGTGTGACTCTAATACATGAGCACAAGGGAAAGTGAGTACGATTTAAAAACTCAGCAATCCTAGGGGCAAGCAAGATTTTCCTCCCTTTCCTTTCTCTCGCAAACATCAGAATCCACTGGTAAAAAATGAAAGAAAATTTCCTCGCCAACAGCCGTACTAAACATTTCCCTCTTCCGCTTGTTTAAAACTTTCAAGAACACACCTTCGTGTGTTTGCCCCGTTTTCCTAGTTGTAATTCTCAAGTTGATGACCTGAATCTTGGGAGAAACCGTAAGGCACATAATGTCTCAGGTTCGATGCTGCACATGCAAAACACATGCTATTAAATTAATGGCAATTATTTTAATCACTTAAGGTATAAATTATCCAATAATTTAATTAGGTTTAATGCCGGTCTGCTTCTGCATAAGTCATTAAATAATACTTTGGGTGAAATGATGGTAAAGAAATATTTTAAACTCTTTATACAGAGGGAAAATGATCTATCTGCCATTTGTTGAAAATAGAAAAATAAATATAAAACAACACCACTCCAAAAAAACAACTTAATAGGATTATTTTCTGTTTCTATATAAAGGAGAACTTTTCACCCCAAAGCTATTTATGTCCATTAGAAGTATTTGCCAGATGACATAAGACCCTCTACACTGGCACATCCAATGGCTATTTGGAACGCTTCACCACCACCTGCAGATGCACCTGCTGTGAGATTTTTCTTGTGGATTCCTTGGTGAGTACAAAATCTATTGCCTAGATTAGTAAAATGAGCCTAATCCTAGAAGCAATTTTCTAACATAGTTAAGGCGTTTCCCTGGGTAGGAACGGACTCGACAGATATGTTTTCTCTTGTAAATTTATGTTAACTAATGGGTTCATAAACAATGAATAAATTGTGTCCTGGGATATAATTTTCCTCATTAACTAACATTATTATACTGGAATTGCCTAGGTCAGAATTCACTCTAGAGTTAATCCTTGGATAAGCAGCAAGTTTGAAGAAAAGATAGAAAAAAGAAAAGCAATTATCTCTGAAATTCTCTGCTTTTTTGTAATTTTAGTTGCTTCTTAGAAACTTTTTAAGGTGCTCGTGTCTTATGTTTTCTACTGCTTTGTTTTTTCAAAGTTGAAACCTTTGCCTTTACAAAGTAGACTTAAATAGTTCAAACTTTCTAGCCTGTCACTGAAGAAATCCTTTCACATAGCTCCAACACAGCCGTGATATCAGCTACCATCACTTGTCTTATTTTATACGGGTCCTACTTCATACTGGTCCTACCAAATTGGTTTCTTCAGGACCTTTAAAGATAACTAGGAACGCCATTGCCTCAGGGCCTTTAAATACTCTTCCCTAGAACCCGGTAAACTCATTTCCCAGCTATCTGCATGGCTGACCTTCTCACATCATTTAAATGCCTACTTCAGTGCAGGGTCTCGTGTGCATAGATAGCCCCTTTGCGTCCTGTTACCCTGGCTTTTTCATCCTCTGGTTCCCACCACCAAAATCTATGCTGCGAATTTATTTGAATTTCTGCTGTTTATCTCCTTTCAAACAGTTAAAGTTCCACAAGAGCAATTTCCTCTAGATTCTTTGTTTACATAATAAAACACTTTGTACACAGTATATATCCCATAAATGTCTGTTGTGCAAATTCACGAATGAATGATACACAAGGCCATGGCATAACTTTAAAGAATATTTTTGTGTTTTTAAAAAGTCAGTTTGTGACACACACTTCATTATAGCATTGATAATTTCAGAAATTAGATATGTAGTAAACATTCATTGAAGATATTCTAATAGTTTTAAATTACAGTAGATGAGAGAATAAATTTTGATAAAACTATAGTATCATTTTTTTAATTCATGGTTATTTTGCCAAGCATAAGGCAGGAGCTTATGCCCAGAATCAGGAACTTTGTAAAAGTATCAAATGCACCTTAGAGGAGATACTTGAAATGAGATGGGCACAATACTAGCATCTCTTGCAACTTAACATTTTTCTTTTAAATAAGAATTGCACAAATGACTTAAAAATGTTCTCAAATTAAGGTGCTGATGTTATTGTCTGCTCTCAGTCAATGAGAAGAGGCTACTTCTACATATGATGTCAGAAAACTTTGCTTACTGAAAAATGAATTGAGCCTGTAATCAGAAAGACTTCACTGTTCTCAAAAAGAAATAGGAAGGGATCGCCTCAAAAATTAGACTACAGTATTCTTTATGGAAGCCACACTGAGGGAAATGGTGATAAAAAATCGGTGATGTTATTTTGATTGGCTTCTTCAGGTCATTGCTTTGAAACAAAATGTTGACTTATTTTCTTAATTTCAGGTAAAATTTTGGTAGAGTCTTTTCATGACAATATTCTTTGTCAGTAAATTATATTCTAACACAATTTGGATACCCTTCATCATTTTAATAGCTTTCTTATTGTTTGAAGACAAAAGAATTACCACATAAAAACCATCCATAGAGTTTTTATAGTACTTTGTTAGGTATTCCAGATAATAGCTATTAAGCCAAAAAGTAAATAAATAACAGATTTTATATTTTGTTGGCAGAAAGAATTGACATTACTGGTGAAAAATATAGGATCACAGAAAAGATACGCATGGGATGAGTGAAGTGCAATAGGATGTTTTGGTGCAGCTTAATGTTATATATGCTCATGCCTAATTTTCTGAGATGTGTGCATGTGGGTGACCAGTTGTCATCATTTCCAAAATTAGAAAGGTTACATCAAAATTTGTCTTAATATTTGCATTTAGCATAATTATTATGCTTTCAATCACCCACAGCATATGCGATTTACTTTCTTTTAATAGTATTCCATGTTGGACACAGCTTTTAATTGAAGCTAGTTTTCTTCATAGTTGGCTACACTATGATAAAATTTTCAAGTCTTATGTGGTACAACTCCACCCCTTTCTATCATAATGTAAATGATATAAATGTAAGCCTTCTCAAAAGATAAATAATTTATGAAACTGAGCTAACGTAACTGGAGGCAACAGAAAATAATTTGTTCTGTAGATTGGTAAAACAAAAATAAATACGGAAAACCAGTTTTGGGAGTGGAATCAGATAAATTTTTGGTCTAAATTACCTCGTTGCCATCAAAAGAGAGGAAAATCTTTTTGATATTCTCAATATTCAAATAACAAAATTTATTTCCCTAAAATTAGTGCAATAAAGACTACAGACAAGTGTAAAGTTTAACATTCCTGGTTTAGTCATTCCTAAAAACTATTAAGGGTTTACTCAGTGGTTGTCACAAAGAAATAATCTTAGCGAATTATTCTGCAGGAACAAAGACATGTTATATATGATAGACATTGCATTGAATGAGAACAATGAGTGTTTTGAGTGTACAGAACAGAAAGCCATGTTATTAGACCAACAACAATCTATTTTCTTACATAACGGGGTTTATGGCCAGGAATGAATGTTAGTACAGTTGTAGTGACTTACTTTGTCAACATCAGAAACAACATTTAAGCTGGGCTCAGCGGTGCAGGCCTGTAATTCCAATGCTGTAGAAGGCTGAGGCAGGAAAAATAATAATGAAAATGCAAGAGTGTTCCTATAGCCTTGCTGACAAATACTTGAATTTTAGCTTGTTTAGTATGTAAGAAATATTTCTTCAGCTTAGTTTCAATTGTTAGGGTTTTTCTTTATTTCAGAAAAGCTAGGCATGCCTTCAGGAAAGCAAAAACTTCCATATATTTTTATAAATTATTTTTATGTCATTTTTCCACTGAATTTTTGGTCTCATTCTTGTTACTTAGTAAAAGACTCCTCATTAAAGATATACTAATATATTTTGATTTTAGTGCTAAATAACTCTGTTTGGTCAGTTATTTTCAATTATTTTATTTTATTTTATTTGTTTTTGTCTTCTTGTGGTTATTTGCTTTGATTTGGAACTGGGGATTGAACCCAGGGCCTTGCAGGTGCCAGGCAAGTGCTGTGCCATGGAGCTACATACTTGGAGCTAGCTGATTATTTTCATTGCATGTACCTATGTGTGTATTCATATTGGTGCTAAGGATTGAGCCCAACACCTCACATATGCGAAGCGGAAACTTTATCCAAACCTCATTTTTATTATTAAAGTGTTTATTTACCATCAAGAAGTTTTAAAGTTTTAATTTAATCCATTCTGATGGTCTTTATGTTTTACCCCAAGCTAAGTGAATGAAAATCCGTTTTGGTGAATTTATGTAGAATTTATGAATTTATGTAAGGAAATGTCAGCGGTACTTGTTCTAAGTCTAGAGGATGCTCTGCAGCTATGCCCAAGCCGTGATACTGTGGTGCCACACCTCTGGTCAGACATGTTTGTATGTTTTCTCAGTAACCTTTCCCTCTGATCACAGCAACAGTTTCTGCAGACTCCACATTTTTGCTACAAATTCTTACTTGTTTTTTTCAAACAATTAGCAACTATGATTTTATCATTGTCTCTTTGTTTATTTTTCTAAGTATTATTTGGAATTTTATGTAATTATAGCAAAATATTTAATGGGGTTTATTTACATTTCAGCTTATATTCTTTGCAGTCTAAAACTAAAGTCTAATTTGTTTTGAATACCACAGAATATCATTGCATAATAAACCCAAACATACCAACTAATGAGTTCATTAAGTGTTAAATTATTAGGTAATTGATATTTTAAATTCTTTATGTTATGCAAAAGTCCTTGGAGAATCGTTTTTATTGCTCTTTTACAGTGTTTATTGACATTTGGGGAAATTAGCCAGCGGTTCTGGATGGGCCAACTGTATTATTATTTTTCTCATTTAATATAATGGAATATAGACTTCTGTCTGAAGTCTGTCATGTGGTGTGTCTTCCGGCACAGATTAGTTTCGAGTAACAAGCTTACTTGCAATCGTACCATTTCTTTTTATGTTTGTTCTATACTACACTGTTTATATTTAGGTCTTTGATGTGTTTGTTTTTTTCTTCTGGTATTGTGTCTGATGTCTAGTTTCATTGTTTCTTTTCTCCAGATGTCTACTCAGCTGTCCCAACTCCATTTGTTAATGAGATGCATCTCTCCCGGGCTGTTGTGAGATGCAGTTTCATAAACACACTCATCTATGTGTGTCTGTCCCTCTTCTAAGTGCTAACCTTCTTAAAGACTCTGCCCATCTCTCCAATCCTCTAAGTTTCTCTTCTTAGAACATTACTTTTTTTTACAGCTATAATTCTCAAATAGCATTTCTACCATAATTCTCTTTGCACATTGTGTCCAATGCCTGTATGTGACTCTTTGAATACTTCCTTTTCCTTAATGCCATGTCAGAGTCAACGTAATTATAACCCAGCCAAACTTATTTCCTATGAATGCCCAATCTCCAATGCCCTCTATGGCATCTGATGACACCACCTTCCATGCAGTTCTTCAGATACTGACTACCTTACTTTTCACAATCACATATTATCACTAATTTCATCTTTTTCATTCTTTGATTTCAATATATTTATCAAAACTGTTCATTACTCGCCACCATCATCGGTACGAACATTGCCGTGATCTCTCAGGTCCCCTCCTGTGATTTCTCTGACTTTATCCTGAAACTTTTAGACCATCTAACAAATAACAAGCACAGCCCAGAGTAGCGGTAGTCTTGCCTTATCTCTTATACGTATTTTGGTTGATTGGTGGTAATCAATCTGAAGCTGTGCACTAAAGAAATCTTTGTTTCCTTAAGTTGTGGGTGTCAGGTATTCTGTGACAGCAGTAAGAAAATAAGGTAAGAAGTGAATATGCAAGTCGTATTTTTCTCCCAAGCTTCTAATAGAATTTTAAAAATACATCAAAGGCAAGAGAGAATATGGACAAGAGATAGTACAGATTCCATAGTTCACATTAAATTTCCTTGATACATATTTGCTTATAAGCTTTGACGTGGAGTTGAGTTGCTAAATATAATCAATTTGTTGTTTTTTCTAAAATGTATGTCTAGTCTGCAAGTTCTACCATTGTGTTTCCTGATTTGCAGGTATAATATTCAACTAATAAGTACTGACCTCTGATTATAAAGATAAACAGGAAATAGAGATTAAGAGCCTGTCTCAAAAAAAGGATACCCAGGAAAAAAAAATACTCATTGAATTGAACTAAAGTAACAAAATATGAAATTAAAAGGAGGACAATGACATTGGATAAAGTGGGGCAGTATGAAATAATTCCCTGTTTGGATGACTTCATTATCCTCTAAAAAATGAAAGTAAAATGATGTAGGAAAAGAAGAAGGTTTATGAGGTAAAAATAAATACACTGGTCTTCATAAAAATGGCCTCATCTAAATGGAGTGCTTAGACTGGAAGTAGAATACACATTGGTAAGCTTAGAGTAAGAATCAGTTTATGTTTTTGTCAGAATATGTTTTTGTTACTGTTGGGCTTTCAGGGTATAGACAATAGTTGAAACTGTATATTTTTGTGCATTGTCATTTGAGAATGCTTTTTGATTAAAAGTCATCCATATAGAAACAAAGCCAGAGATTACACAAAAGTATAGGTCATAGTTTTAAAAGAAATATATTGAGAAATATAGGGATACATTTATATTGTGTGGAAGGCAATGTGACACTTTGTGATTCTGTAAGACATAAAGGATCTAGATCAATTTCCACTGGTTTTTTGGTAGTCACAAGAACCAACAGTTTCCCTAAAGCAGCCATTTTGACGCTCCCATTGCTTACCTCTTTGTTATATCTACGTCATCCCTTTTCAATATTTTCCAGCAATTACTGCTGAATCTACTGAAAGCATAAAATTACAAATCTCTGTGTTGAGACTCTCTAGCAAGACCTCCAGCCTTAGCCATGAACAGAAAATATCTTTAACCCGCCCAATGTTGCCAAAGTTGTTCTTTGTTTACTCTTCAAGCCCAGCTCAAAGGCCAACTTCTCCAAAAAGAAGGAAAAAAAAGAATAATAAAATTATTTTTTAAATGTCAAGTAGGTAATGGCAGTTAAGTCATTTTACAATGATCTGGATTATTAGATAACTGCCATGTTTTCTGTTACCTACTACTGACCCTGTTCTAGCTCCATTTTCTACCAATGCATTTCTTTTTCTATTGGAAAAACTTCAATAGCTCGTTATTCATGCTAAGAGTGTCGCCCGTTCCAGGGCCTGACTCTAGGAGCACCGAGCTGCTTTTTCAAGACAATCATCAAAACTAGAGAAAAAATGATGCTGCTAACATGCAAAGACTTTGAAAGCTACTGAAGACATTTTCAATGAAAACAAATAAACTTGTGAAAAAATAAAAGCTCATGTTACAAAGTCCAAAAGGCAGCAGCTACGTGATAATTTAGTTATTTGTCACGGTGATAAATAACCTCCCATAAAGATAAGCTTTATTAATTTGGTAAGAATTCTGTTTATTTTTTCTTTTTTTTTCTTTTCATCTTATCCTAAGAAACACCACTGTATTGGAAAGAGCAGAAGCTAGTGAACTCAGGAAAAAAAAAAACCTCTTTGCTTCTTTATATAAAAAACATTCTCTTTCAATTTTAATAATATTAATACCATGAAGTGTTTTACTTATAGAATCAAAAATATACTAAAGAATTTTTTTACTGTTTGATTTACTTAATTGCCCAAGCTTTTAGACATTTTAATAAGAATCCAAATTCTTAAAAATCTTTGCAAACTGTTAATTTTTTTTCTTTGTAACTTTTGGGTTTTAAGACTATCTGTAGATATCCCTACATCCTTAATAGCTTTTTTTCCCCTTATCCTTGGAGTCATATCTTTTTTCCCATGTTTTTCCTTCCACATAAGATCCATTGCTCGCAGCTGCCCCGGAGCTGAGTGAATTCTCAGCCTCTGTGTAGAGCGGTTGTGTTGACTTCACTGTGCATTGCGTTGACCTATTGATGTGCGAAGTACGGGGTAGGCGGGAGGGACTACCAGGGGGAAGAACACAGTAGATATGAGAGAGAACACTGCAATGCAAATTGATGATCAGGACAATAATGCTTCCAGTAATGCACCCATGGAGTAAAAATATACGCGCTGCAATCCCTCTGCTCCCTACTCCTGATCTTGCGCACTGTGTGAACATTCTGAGGAACAAAACTAAGAACAAAAGATTTAGAATATTTCAACAAGCGAATCCTTGCCTGGCTTGTCAGATTGCACATACTTACTTTATGATTTATCACAGCTGGTGTTCCTGACCTGACTTCAGGCAAAGAGATTCAAGAGCAGCATGTTCCTCTACCTCAACATACTCGCCTATGGAGATATTTTGATAGCTTCTTTGGAAAAGTGCACCGTGCTCAAAGATGAAATGAGGACGAGGTTTAACTCCTAAGTACTGAAGTATAATTTATTTGCTTTACTTTTTAAAAATGTAATCATTTGTTTGGTTCCACATGTGGATTTGTGAATTGCTCAGCTGCGGAGTGGAGGCTTAACTTATACTGCCTAGCAGAGTAGCAGCGACCAAGGACCACGCATTGCATGCAACAAGGAAATGTTAAGGATGGAGAAAGTGGGACTGACAGGCTTATGAATAAACTCTACAGTTGAGTATTATCCACTCTAGACTAGACATATTGTTGAATCCCAGACAGGCAAGTGGAATGAAAGGAACTCTAGTCTACAGAGGTTTTCCTCTCTGTTTCTCTACAAATATTAATGTAGGCAAAAAAATGGAGATTTAATAGACAGTAAAACAAGCATTATTCTTCTACATGTGTAAGGCATGTATTCTGATTGGCATGAAGACAGTAAAAACAAATTACAGATATTTAGTTTTAATTACAAAATGATTCTGTTACAAAGAAATGTATAGAATACAGCATGCAACATCAAAAGGATGAATTCCAGCCTGGAGGGTTGTTTAATAAGCCTTTTTTCAGAAAGTGACATTTAACTTGAGTTTTAAAGATCAAAAGGATAAAGAGGTTGCAGATATATATATATATATATATATATATATATATATATATATATATATACATACATACATATATTCTAGGGAAAGGGATGGCAAATGCAAAGACCTTAAAGAATAAGTGATGGAAAACAAAGAAACCCGGAGGAAAGATTCTCCTGAAACTGAGAGCTCCGTGAAGTAAAACAAACAAACAAAAAACAAAAAACCTATCTTTTACTCCAAATGTCATCATTTTGTTTTAGTCATGTGGCCAACATGGTTATCAGCCACCACTGTCACGCTTTTGTGCATATTAATATAATATCACATTCTGTTACTGTTACAAAAATATTTAGATTAAATCATGCAAATGTAGACTTATGCAAAATGGATACAAGCTTTTTAGATCTACTCCCTTAATTTGTACGTAGGTCAGCCTCCCAACACCACCTACCCAGTGTCACCTTGTGCTCTGCGTGTTCCTTAGGCCCGCTGCTGGTTCCTGGTTGGCTTCCTTTGACCTCCATGACACTAGCTCCTCAAAATTCTTCTTATCTCTTTCTTCTGGGTTTCTAGCCAGTTGTGTTCCTCCATTTAGACAAATACAGTTTTCTCTTGATTTCTCCATTAAACCACTTTATTTTTCTGTCTATCCTCTGTTCCTTAGCAATTTATAAGAACTTGCAATGTGATAATTGATAACATTATGGTGAAAATAAACTTTCACTCAAATGATTGACAGATATGATTTTTTTAAAAATCAATAATATGTTTTACTGCAATTAACCCTTAAGAGATCACAATGTTTCTTCCACTGAATTCTCCTTTCAATATAATCTAGCAGGCGGATGACACCACAGGACAAAACTATTCATATTTCCATTTTGTAGACAAGACTTCACAGAGTTAAACAACTTGCCCAAGATCACACATTCAACAAGAACAGACAAAGAATTGAAACTAGACAGGCTGACACGAGATCGTAAGTCTTGGTCACAGTGCTGCCTCATTAACGATAGACACTGTAATTAGAATCAACTCCACCACAGATGGTATGTGACAACTGTAAAGTTGTGAGAACTCTGTAAAGCATATTTTGGAATCTCCACTTCATAGTTTTTAACTTTATGACTCTGGAGAAGTTTTTCAGCTTCTCTCAATTTTGTTGATCAATAAAATTAGGATTTGGATCATCACAATTAGACTTCTGATAAGATGATGTGAGCGCAAAGTATGTGGTATTTGTTCTGAAATACAGAATCCGAAACCATCTTTCATTGTTGGGCACACTTCAAAGTAGATACCTCTAGTTTTCAGTACCTTCACTTCTGAGTATCTGTTCTTTTCAGTCACTCATAATTATTAACTTCGCTTCTAAGGTACAGATGACTTTTCCTCTGTTATTTCTTATTTTGATGACAAAAAAAATTAATGTCATTGTCCTGTTCTGCTGAAATCGTAGCGCGCATGTGTGACTGCTCTGTATGTTACCCTCTTCTATCAGCACTTTGGTCCTATTTTAGACCCTGTTTCTCCAGTTGATTGAGCCATATATAAAATTGTTCAATTTAGTTATTACATTTTTTAAGAGGAATCATCTTTGACATTGGCCAGCGCATTTAATTTTATTTTGTTCTACTTGTATATCTGCATTAATTTATTTCTCATCTTTATTTCTTCAAAATTAATGTAATCATGGTTGGACTTGGTGGCAAATGCCTCTAATCCAACACTCTGGGAGGCGGAGGCAGGATACACAAAGCTGGATTCCCAATCTGGGTAACTTGATGACTCACGTAAGACCTTATTTCAAAACACAAAGTAGAAAAGCTGGAAATATAGCTCAATACAAAGACCCTGAGTTCCACACTCAATAACAACAACAAAATTAAAACATTTTTAACTTTTAAAATAATTCATTTTTAAATAATTATTCATTTTTAAATAAGTTTTAAAAATGTTTTAAAAATGTTTCTACAGCTGATTTCTTTCAAACTACTCAACCTTATTGATGTTTTAAATAATAATTCATTCAGCGTATATTCATTTTGATCTGCACAAGAACATCCTTATTTGAAAGACTAAAGCAAAATCACAAGGGAGCTTGCCCTGAGCCTTGGCCTTAAGACTCTTATAACTGAGAAAAAAGAATGCTATCTCCCAAACTCAGATCTCTTAAAACATGTCAGCAACAGCACACTTGCTAAATGTTTACTTGAGGGGCTGAAGGAATGGTTAAAGCACTTGCCTTGCAAGTGCTAAATTAAGCATTAAGTATCTGAGTTCAGTTCTCCAGCACCATGTAAACTGGGTGTGGTGGCACACACCTGTAATCCCAGAACTCAGGAGGCTGAGGCAGGAGGATTGCCACGGTGAGTCCGAGGCCAGCCTGGGCTTCATAGTGCGTTCAGGACCAGCTTGGATTAAAGAGCAAGACCTTGTCTCAAAAACAAAAACAAAGCCCAAGTGTTTACTTGATTAAACAATGTTTATGAAACAAAGAGTCATATCTACTTTACTGTTTCCAATGTATCTTTGTATGTTTCACGATGTTACATCATTTGAAACAAGTTCTTCATCTTGCTGAATCAGGAATTGTAGCTTCGTTGCGTCTTATTAACTTAACCGCTAATAGCTAATACCACCATTTGAAGAAGCAGAGATCTCAGGACATATATTGCTTTACTTTTGGAAAATAAGAACTACTATACACAGAGTGGTCTTTATTAGGGGCAGGAATTTGAAAGCTATCAAAAATTTAATTTCTTATTTTGGGGGGCTGTTATGTATTGCTTTTCACTCCTACCATTTTTTCACTTCTCATTAAATATGTGTAAGATGAAAATTAAGTCTTTTGAAGGAAAAATAAAGATTTTTCTGTGTACCTCCTTCCTTCATGAATCATCAGTGTAGTTTAAGCCAACATGTGTGTTAAAGAAGACACTGAGGAAAAAATAACTTTTAACTTTCGCAGAGTTTGAACTAGTAAGAATAAGCATCATGTAGAGGGAACCCTTTGACCCACTTCTCTTCACAAAGAGAGAATTTGCAAATACTGTGAGGGCTTGGCCAAGGCCTCTTAATTTAACCAATTGCCATCTCTTCACTAAAACTTGTGAATCGTCACTGTATTAGTTTGGGTTCTTTTCAAAAGACAGAATTTACAGATCTTAGCACAAGAGGGGCTATTAGGAAGGCTTACACATCCAATGATAGAGGGGGTCCAAGATGGCTGCTCAGCCAAGCAGTAGATCTCCTGTCCGGGACTGCAGAATAGCTGGTGAGGTGAGAATCTGCTGTAGATCTCAGGTGAAGATCGGCGACTGAAGATCAGCGACTGGAGGGCAGCAACAGACGGACAGGCACAAGTCGAGGCTGGAGCGAATCTGTGCTGATGATCTGTGGCGTCCTGTAGACAATCACGCAGGCTAGAGCTTCCCAGAGGAAGAGCAGGAACAATTGTCTGTCTTTTTCCTTCTTCCTCTGCCGGAGTTCCCCTTGGCCCTCCCACAACTGGGTGGGCATTCCTCTCTCATTGGCCAGCCCACAAATGACTCACGCTCCAATCCTAACAAGTTTGTAAGCCCCAGTCTACGGAGGTTGACAAATACTAGTAATAACAGAGGTGTGGATCCTTATTCCATCAAGTTGACATAATCCCATCAACGGACACAGTCACACTATGTCAATTTTTAACAGAATATGGATTTACCACAGACTTAAGGAAATATGAGTATTCTAATTTTTGCTTAGAATATCATGAAGAAATGTGGATATGTAGTATATTAAACTTGGTTAAAGGAGGTAGAGGTGGAAATAGAGATCTCCCTTCACCTGAAGCCCAACTTGATGATCTAATGCAGTCCTCTAGAAACAACACCCCGTATTCAGCCATATATTGTTATTTTTATTTTGTTTGCTTTAAATATTTTCTACGGATGCAGGTGACATGAGTCTGGGAAAGATTTCTTTATTTTCACTCAATCAAACCATGATGTAGATATATTCATTTTTTTTAAATTACCATTTACTTAGAGAACTAGAAAGAGAATTTAACTTTTCAGATTCCTAGTATAACTTTTCTTCTACTCTAATTTACAAATCATTATAGATTATGTACAAGCATCCCAAACTTTTGGTAATTTTCTCTATGCATCACACCTTTTGGGATACCTTGTACTTTGAATTTAGTGCTTTCTTTCTTTGTTTATTTTTCCAACAATTCTA
Source organism: Ctenodactylus gundi (assembly GCA_004027205.1). Classification (NCBI taxonomy): domain Eukaryota; kingdom Metazoa; phylum Chordata; class Mammalia; order Rodentia; family Ctenodactylidae; genus Ctenodactylus; species Ctenodactylus gundi. Next base: position 525,690 of record PVKB01000021.1, read on the forward strand.
TCACTTGAAATATTATGATCAATCAGTCCTGATCAAAGAAAATTTTGTATTTTTCATACCTTTCTCTATCTGATGTCACCATATTTTTCATACTTTTCTGTGCATGATGACCAGGGATCCCCAAGTTTTTCTCATCCAGTATATCAGTTGCATATCCTTCAGTGAATTGGTCACATCCCATAGTTGGATAATTGTTTTTTAAGAGTAACTTTTAATTAACCGCTCAATATTTATTTTAAACTTTGCTCAGCAAAATCTGACCCTTTTGATTATCTCATTCATAATTAATTTTACACTGGATTCCTTATTACTATATACTCTTGCTTCTTTTATTAAGGTTTGCTTGGAGAACATTTCTTTGTACCTAGTGTGCCTTGTGTCAGTTTCCACTTCCGTCTCTAACAGCAGCCAACACTTGCTTCCTTTCTTTTTTTTCTTCTCCTGCACTTCTTCCTTCTTTCTTCCAACTTCTTTATTTTGTGACTTTCAGTTTGTTTTTAAATTCTTCTTCCATAAAGCATTGATTTCTTCAATTATAAAGGGTAACATGCCATTCTTCCTAACACTGTCAAACTTAGTACTTAAAAATCTATGGATTAGCTTAAGGGACTTGAACTTACTAAGCATCTACTATGTACAATGTTGAGGCTCTGTGTGATGCCTTGCAAGTGCAGTACATGTTGTATTTAATTGAATTTTCATACGAACTCAGATATAAGATTCCCACGTTATAGTTTCTAAAATTTGCATTATTTCCAGAGAATTTAGTTTCATTTCTTATTTGAATATGGATTTATTTTAAGCGTAGAATTACATTTTCATCAAAGGAAGAAGAGATAAAAGAACGTATTCACTATTATATCCTCAGCCCTTAACATTTTATATATGTCTAAATTAATTTGTGAGTATCTTTTTATTGGTCTGATATGATCTGTCTGTTATTTAACAGTTTTCAACTTTTTGGTTTTATCTTAGGTCATGGGAATTGAACTACTTGGAATAAAAAATTTCATTTGTAATTTTGGGATGATTTTTCAAAAAAAAGTGAGAGAAATCATTTTTACTAACTTGCATTTTATGGCAAAAGAAGAGTAACTTTAGCCAAAAGCAAAGTCCAAAGACAAAGGTGTCTGTGCTCTAGCATGGGCATTCGTCATGTGCATTGTCCAGGGGTTGCCTACTGTTTCATTGAAAGGTAGCAAGGATTTTGACTACTTGTAGCCAACTGCAAATCACATCTGAGGCACTTTGCACACATCATGAATGCAAGTGATAACTGCAATTCATGAAGTACTTCATTTTGTGTCAGGCTAAAAAGTCACCAAAATATTGATTTTTCTTCTTTCTCTGTGGCACAGCCTGGATTAGGCAATGTGTCCTCAAAACCAAAAAATCTAATTATCACGTGATATGTCATCTTCCACGGAATTCAAAAGCCCATGAGATTGCAAAGTATGATTTGATTACTGCCGTGTTTCATGTAATTATAAGTTCTTCCATATTACATAGTAAATATAACATCATTCATTCATCACACATCAACCGAAGTTCTGAGTGACACCCTTTCGGCATCTTATGGTAGAAGAAGGGTAACTTTAGCTTGTGTGTGTGACAGTTGTCACCAGAAAGACACTAGTTCTTCCATACGTAGATTTTGAAAATTTCATTTGTGAGACATAGTGTATGTCTCTTAATAAAAGTACAATCACAAAATTAAATAAAAATGTGTTAAAGGATAGGAGGAAAAATTAGAAGAGTCTCAGAGTGTAGCAGAAATATTTGCTGTACCTCAGGCACAGCTCAAATTTCTTTAAAAGATTAATGTCTCTGCTTAAACCAAAAATGACTAGGTGTGAAATATGAAAAGAAGTCATCCCAGAGCCTTCAACTACTTCTCGAAGACTTGAGAAAATTTATTCTTATTGTGAGGAATAAACAGGAAATTCAGTTAATTGTGATAACAATGTGAGAAAATAGTGGAGGAGAGAGCTTGAGAGGACTCAGATTAGGGTTTAGGCATGCGGAATTTTACAAGGCGTTGAAATATTTTCATATTTATTCTAAAACTTGTAAATCAACCATTGAAAACATTTAAGCAGCGGATGTGACTGTTGAGAACTGTAAAGATTCTGATGTTTTACCCTTCTCACAATATAACGAGTCTTGTGCAGTCTGACACAAATAGATGTCTGAGACAGACACGAAGATTTTTATTACTCATTCACAGCAATAAAAGCAGCAGTTTCAAAGTTTGTAGTCAATCAGTTTTCTGCAGGATAATGTAAGGGGAACAGATGACACCTACTCTCGTGATACTGTGCCTTTCCTTAAGAATCTAATCTTTGCACTAAGTCTACTTGATTTTTACTGCACAGGGAGAAGTCATCTTGTTACACTGCACAGTAAGCTAGCCTGTACATTGCTCAGTGTGCGCAGAAAGAAGGCGTACTATCTCCATATTTCAAGCCCATTTGATCTACAAATGTCTTGAGAAGATAATCTTGAAGGATGAACCAACGTTTCTTCTCATAAGATACATAGGACTAGGAGAAATCTGAGGACAGTTCTTTCCTCATAACCCATGATATGATTACAATTAAATGTGTAGAATTTATAAAAACATCGATTGTATTATAGAGTCTTATAATTTATCAATGATTTTTACCACCTGACTTTCACTCATAATTCCAACTGTTTCAATTCTTGTTCCCAAATTGGTAAACTTACAAGGAGTTTTAAGCTACATACTCAACTTCACAGTTGTGTATAATATTATGGAAATATATGTGATGTGTAAGTTTAATTACCAATGGGATTGCCTTGGGAGCCACCTAACAGAAAGTAAAATACAATTCTAGGTATGTCTGAGGGTTCACTGTCCAACAACTTGGGGGTCTCTCACCCCTCTCTGGACCCTTCCTCTGTGGCACTGTTCTCCTGCTGTGCTCCCAGTGTGCCAAAAGTGAAGAGTTTTAAGTGTTTTTCAACCTTGATGATGCAAAGCTGAAGTCTGCATGGCCTGCAAACTCTGAAGCCATGAGGCAAATTAAATTTGTCTTCCTTTAGGTTGCGGGCATCAGGAATTCTGTCTTCACAATATCTGGGAAGCCTGATTAATGCAGACACTTGTTACCAGAGATCAGAAGCAATGCAGTGACTTTAACTGACAATGTGGTAGAAAAGTCTTTGGAAATGTTTGGAGGTCTGACTTCGGGAAGTTTTGGAAACTCTGGCTACAGAAACCTTTGAATGCTATAAATGGTGAATGTCCGGTGAGTGATACAGTTGGAACTCAGGAGAACAGAATGCTGGTAAGAATGTGTGCTTGGAAGGCCAGGCTCTAGATATTTCAGATGTGAACGAGAATTCTTTTGAGCACTAGGCAAGAGGCCATGAATGTTGCATTCTTGAAAAAAAAAAAAAAACAGCAACAGCAACAATAACAGCAACAGAACCTTACGGTAGTCCATGTCTCTTTCTTTGACAAGGTCTTGCTCTATAGACCTGGCTGGTCCTCAAATTCACGGCAAATCTCCTGCCTCACCCTCCTCAGTGTTGGGATTATAGGTGTATGGCATCTTGCCCAGTCGCTTCTCTATGTGTTGAGACTTGGTGGGTTACTCTTTAAAAGCTATATGTGAGGCTGAATTTAACTCACCTGGCAGAGAAATTATACAGCAACTCAACATTCAAGTTGTTGCTCTTCTAGTCAGATTCATAGTGAGGATAAGAAGAAAAATCACAGAAGAAGAATTATTTAAAATCTTAAAATTTTGCCTTAAGGATCATGTGTAAAGTTAGAGCCAAGGATACGTGGTGTTTGAAAAGACTGACGTCATTAATAAAACAAGGACAAGAAGGAAGATGCCATGAGCTCATCTCAGGAATCAAAAGACCACATCCATCGCAAGCTGAAGGGTATAAAATTGTAAACCTTTCATTTGAAAAGAAAGACCGTAAGTAAGCACCCTGCTGCCTAGAATTTTGATTCTTAAAATTCATTCCACTGAGATCAGCCATGTAGCTGTTCAGATACAGCTGTGTCCATGGTTCAAAGGGCCTTGGCTACTCCTTAGGCTACTGTTAGACTTTTGTTTTTTCTATACTAGTCTGGTTTATCAATATTCATGATCCAAGTGTTTTGAGGTCATTGAGGCTTGTGTAGAGGTTTTAAAAGGAGGACCGGGAGGCCAGGCAGCAAGCCCCTGAGAGTGGTGGCTGTGTAAGCCTAGTAGTGAATTGGAAATCTGCAACCTTTGCCGAGGAAAGTCAAAGACAGCAAGTAGATCAAGGTCCCAAGACACTCTGTGCCAGAAGAAATACTTTGTGGGTTGCAATTGTAGAGGTCACAGAGGTGAGGCCACTCAAGTCCTCTGATAAATATATTTCACTACTTTATTGCAGGGACACCAGATGTGGAACTTAATCTTTGCCCTGATAAGCTTAAGTCTTCCTTTTGTCCTATTCTTTTTTCATATAATAATCTCTACTTTTTCCATTTGGAATGGAAATGTTTACCCTATACCATCGTTCTTTGAATTTATAGACTTCCCAGCTAAGAGTTCGCATGGAGTCTGAAATTTCTAAGTAATGCTTGAACTATGGAGACTTTGGGAAAAAATATCATCACATTTAGGGACAATTTTAGTATAGCTATAATATATTAGGTTAAACTGTGTACTTGTTGTTGTATTTATTTCAAGATTACGTATGGTTTAAGAAAATATGTTAGAGTGTGGAGCTGATAAATTGTGTAATGTATACAGGTTAGCTTAACTTGCAACTTGATTGGTTTGGAACTTTCTAGGGCATTAGTAAAACACACTCAGAGTGTATCTGGGTGTGTACATCACGGAAGTATGACTTGGGGTCTGTATAGGATCTCTGGATTGTTCCATTCTGGTGCTATTTCCCTCCTCTGCTTCTGGATACCAGTAATTGTGGAATTTTGCTCCATGAATGCTCTTCCTCCGTTATGTTGCTGCCTTAGAGAAAGCCAACCAGGTAATGCAACCTCTAAAAGTGTGCACTGAATTTAGCACCCCTTCCTGCAAGGGCAAGTGTCATGAGGTTTGTCACAGTCGAGGCAATATAGCATCCTAAGCAGGTTGAGAAATCAGCTTTTGCTCTGACAGTTAAGAAGATTACTGTGTCACTGATTGAGAATATGTGCTGTGAGTGACATATCTCAAAGAAAAGGGTGCTTATTTTCAAACATTCTTTTCCTTTACAAATATTCATACTATTCTAGATGTTGGACATATTTTAATTACAGAACATCAGAACATAATTTTTAATTGGTTAATTTCAAAAGTATTGGGAAATATTTATTCCTACATATTTTTTACCTGAAAGCAGTTATAGGAAATGTTTTGCTCTATGGAAACAGGTTCATGAAGTTGTATTTAAATATCTACATATATATTTCACATATGATATATATATATATATAGAGAGAGAGAGAGAGAGAGAGAGAGAGAGAGACAGAGAGAGAGAGAGAGAGAGAGAGAGAGAGATTTGCTCTTAAACCATCTGTGTATGTAAAAACTATTTTTTTCTATTAGATATAACCAGTTATCCAGTATCACTTTTGGCCTTTAGACACTTTGAAGTCAGTTCTCCCTGAGGATTTTTACTTCATTTACAAGGGTAATTTATTTGGAAATATAACAGATTTTCTTTTCTTAAAATGGTTTGTGTTGGAAAAGGAAATAAATGCTAATAGAAACACAGATGGAGGCTACAGTGCTGGAGAAATCAGCTCCAAATAAATTCATTGACAAGAATATATTATGTGTGACTTTCAGACAGCATACTCATACAATTTAAGGGAAAAATGTTTAGAAGAGAACAAAGCAGTCAAGCAAAGAATTTATTTTTAAAACAATTATTTAAGAATATTATCATGTCTACATATGTATGTCTGAATGGCTTTATTTTGTTGTAGATTTGAGGTAACTAAATAAAACTTATTCTGACAATAGTCTATCAAATTCAGTAATATTATCATTAAATAACAACTAGACAAAGGCTGGAAGAATGGCACTGGGCTGGAAGAATAGCACAGCAGTTACAGCACTTGCCTTGCAAGCACAAGGTCGTGAGTTCAATTGCCCAGCACCACATAAAGCTGGGTGTGGTGGTGCACACCTATAATACAAGCCCTTGAGAGGCTGAGGCAGGCAGATTGTCCTGTGTCCAACGCCAGCCTGGGATGCATCAGTCAGTTCAGGACCAGCCTGGGCTACAGAGCGAGACCCTCCCAATTACAAAAAAAGAGAAAAAATAATAATAAATAAACCATTTAAATTTTTATCTCAAAGGCAACAGATTAACTTTTGAATAAAAAAGTTGTAATCATGTTTGAGTCTGAAAACAGGTATAGCTTGAGAAAAGATGGTCATAAGGTAAAGGAAACGTTCTAGTCATTGCTGGTTATTATGGATTTTAAGTGAAATGGTGTCAAACGGGTAAAACAGGCTATGAAATGTAAGAAGTGAATGTAAAACCAGCAAACCAAAACACAACAAAGAACTCAGGGGCTGCAGTGGTCTGGGCTCTCCAAGGCTCAAGCCTATTTATAAAGAAGGGTTTTTGTTTATTTGGTTGGTTGGTTTGGTTTTTTTGTTTGTTTGTTTGTTTGTTTTTGTTTTTTTGTTTTTTTAGTGTTTATTATGTTTGTTGATGTTCCTTATTTCTTCTGGAGGACAATAATCTTAAAAGTATTGAAAAATACTACGGTGGAGTCCATGAAAGAATTTTGCTCAAAAACAAGCAATACCTAACACCAAAACATTTGTTTCAAATCTGTATTTTTTTAAGTAAGGTGATTTCAATATTAATTCCTCACAGACAAATTTTAGGGAAGTGTGCTGTGAAATATTTTATCCTCTCCTCAGCTGACTCCAGCATTCTGCAAGATATGAATCAAAATAACAGATCAGGCTTATTTTAAAATCTTATTCATACTTTGAGCCTAGGTTGATTTTAATAGAAAAATGAAGAAAACTAAATGAAATAATCAAGCTGAATGAAATTCTTTCAATGATATGTTACATCATATTTTCTGCAAATGCAAAATTCAAATTCATTCATTGTTTTTTCAAGATTTCTGGGCTCATAGATATTTTCTTTAGAATTTTATACAGTGGAGCAACACTGTTCTCCAGTAGTTAGTTAAGTGAATCTCAACATTGCTTTTGATTCTGATACACACTCACCCACCTAGAACACACATTTTCTGTCATACACACATATTGCAAATCAATTCCACTGAAGAGTAGTTCCAGAAATTCTTTCACATGTCTCTGGCTCTGGGTTGAGGTCTTTTAGCATACGTCCCCTGATAATATGCCCCTATGTTGGGCTTCCAAAGTCCAGTATTATAGTAAAAACAAGTCACCCTTGATATGGCAGTGTTCCTCCCAGGAGAAAGCCATTAGGGAATAGGCAATAAAGTGAAATTATAAAATAAAAACCAATGACAGTGGGGAAATGGAGTATCATATTAGTCCTAGTCTTGGTAGGGTAGTCCTCAAACTATTTCCTTCATTTATTTGTAGCAGAAACTAAATATATATTTAAGATATTCAATAGCTTTAAAACATACCCATATATGTCTAGAAGGTCGTGCGTGATACAAAAACTAACAGCCCAAAATTATGTGCTAAGGTGCAAACTGCAATTAAACCTCATGACCTGGAAGTAAATATGAAAGAAACTAAATCACCCGGACCACTTGGAGTTATGTTCTAAAAAGCATGGTGATCTTTATGGCCCAGTTTCTTGTTTGATAACTCCAATAAATGGCTATACAAGTATTAGAGGCAGATAAGGTGTGGTCCTTAAACAACCCTAATATTCTAGCCTTTGGGTGTAATAAAGAACAAGGAAATAAATCATTCTTTCCATAATCCTCATCTTTTAAGGTTGCTTTTCCATCGTTGCACAACTCAGAGAGGACCACTTGGGGCCAAGAAAGGAGAAGGAGAATACTTAATGAATCAGTAAATGCTTTTTTATTAAATGTGCAGAAATATTCTGTGCAAGTGATGCATGCTTTTTTTGTTTTATGAATTTTGTCCTTAGCTATAATTCAGAAAGAAAGTTCCGATTATAGCTCTAGCTCAAGCTAATGTTCTGTGTATAGCTGGAAAATGTTTTATTTCTCTCTGGAAGTCTAGTCTCTGCATTTATCCATCCTTTTGAATAAATGACTATTATAATGTCATATATTTTAGAGCAGGCCATATTGCACTTTCCAAAGAGAATCACAGGCAGCTAAATTTGTCACTTTGGGATCACTTCAGGGGCATAAACTCTTCAAAGGTATCTGCTTGCTTTGGAAATCCTTTTTCCTCTCTACATGCATTCACATGCCTTAGAATCAGCTTTTCACCAAGCTGGCTGTATCCAGGAACTTGCTGTGCTTCTAATAATTACTCACCTAGCTTCTGAGAAAACCGCAGAGGAAAAATAGCTCTAGTAGTCTAGCATAGAGAATAAAGTGCATTTTTCAGACACCAATCTCTCTTACTGCAAAGTTTCAGTTGACTTCTATGAAGCTTAACATAAAAAAATAAAATGAAGACTTTGTATATGATACATTTCCTTTTAAACATGATTAATAAATGAGACCAACAAACTTTTCCAGTTTTGTTCCTGAGCTTCCCAGAGTATCAGAAGCCTGAGTTGGCCTAAAAGGACTCAAGTTGGCATTAATACGAGATAGGACAGCTGTTCCCATCATTTCCCCGGAAGGGATGCCATTCCTCTCCTGGCAAAGAGTGGGAAGTTGGCTGGAAAAAAAAAAAGACCTGTGCTCATACCATGCCAAAATAACCACGGAACTATGTCACAAACAAACAAAAAAATCAATTCACAACAAAAAGCCAATAATGTACTTTTAATGAAATTGATCCTTTGTAATACAAATCTGCAAATTAATGAATAATGAAAAACATATATTATAAAATCTTGGCATGATTCACACTGTCCTAACGGTTGTTGGTTACGGAGACACTTGAAAATATGTTTGATTTTTTTATCTCATTGCATTTTTTAGGGATTGATATGAAACTAACCAATTACCTCACATTTCAGTAACTATTGATCCAGTTCTCGCTATATATCAGATCTTTTATAAGGGTGAAGAAATTATCGATGAAAAAAGGATCAACTTTCCACCAAAGTCTTTCATAATTAACTGTCATAGAATGCTTTATGGATGTATCTTGGCCTTACTGTGTGGCTTTCTTTTAAAAAAGCCACTCATTACTAACCATTCATTTAAAACATTTAAAATGGAAAACAAATTCAAACTGGCAGTCAGTTGATTTCAAAATTCAATGTTTATAAACAAATAGTTTTTGAATTGTAGAACTTTGAGAAAAGATTTGAGAGAATAAGGGAGCAATCCAATAGGAAACATTTCCTCTTTGATGATGGTGCTAATACAGTTCCACATGCAAGATTATCTCTATATATATATACACACACATGAATGCACACACACACAGGAGTAAAGTTTTAAGTTAAACATTATGCAGTTTTTTAGAAAAGATAATAATTAGTGTATGTATTTATGTGTGTATACATGCATATATTTAATATATACTTATAGTGGTGCATATTTTTGGTACAGGGCCTTGGTACTGAGCTCCTTTTTCATTTTTTATTACGAAACAGGATCTTGCTAAGTCGCTAAGATGCCCAACCTGAGCTCAGACTTTCTATCTTCCTGCTTCAAACTTTCATAGTCTTTGAGTCACATATGTGCTACCATAACTGGTATGATTGCAATATTCTTAATATGCATATAAAAGTTACCACATATATCAATTATATGCATTTTATAATCATTTTTCTATAGTAATGAAGTATAAAAATCACAAAATTATTACTTTAGAGTACAAGTAATAAATGTCATGTTGGTTTAATTCAACAAAACTTTTTATGTACAATGCACTGTTATCAATGCACTGCGCCTATTGAAGCAATGGAAAGACTAGGCATCAAATATCACTCATAGAGAAAAATTTTCATGTTAATAAAAAGAATTAGAGATTCGCTAAAACTTAGGTTATAAAAATACACCTGTATTCCCAAAAACCAGACCATCTGGGTAGCTAAAGTCATGTATAAGTTGTAGTAGTCAGAATGCCCAAAAGAACTAATATTTTTACATATAGTTTTATGTTGGGGTCTTCAGGGCCCTAGAGCCTCAGCATCTCTTGGCGGAGTTCCTTCCTTCCCAGGAACAAATGTTACTGCTTGTAAGTTAAGCCGGGTGTTGTTTTGCTTAAGCTCTTGGAAGTGCTCCTTATCGCATCCTCCCTTCTCTACTGCTTCCCTCCCCCTGGGCGACCCCATGCTGGTTAAGGCCTTGGTAATTGGCCCAAGATAACTACCTCAGTCCATTTAAGCCCCTGTACTCCCTAAATAAACTTGAGATGGTGATCATTGAATAACTCCCAGAGTGTGTTACTCTGTAGTCCGATCCCTCCTTGGCTGTTCTGGGGATCCCCATGGGACGGAGACCCTTACAGCTTTAGATATTTGTTTCTTTCCTAGTGCAATTCTTAATGGTATGTAATATGCTAATCAATACTTTTTATTATTATAGGATGATAGTATTCCAGAATCGATATATACTTAAGTCACAAATGTAAATTTTTAAGAACCCTTAAGTTTGCAAATACAACTTTGCATGTAATTTAAACTATTTCAATCCATTTATCTGAACAGTGCATGTTTTCGTAGTGTTGATTACATACCAGCTGCTGTTCTAGGTTCAAGTGAGAAAGAATTGACTAGGGCCGATGATTCTTGATGTTGTGGAATAGATATTCTTATATTTAAGGAGATGCATTTTTAGCAAACTTCATTATGGATATCTTACACTTTGTATGCCAAAATTCATACTTTCTATTTTATCAATTGACATGATTGCTTTGATTTTATGCTGTTTCTTTAATCAACTATTGGTTTATTCTAAGCTATATCTCTATCGTCATGCTCTCTTCTGTTTTAGAAGGACAATGCATTTTCTAAGATTTCTTATTGTTTACTGGGGAAGAAGTTTGATAACACAATCATGGGCCTTCCCAAATTGCCAGTCCAAGAGAAATGTTATCATTTTTCCCTTTTTCTTTAATTGAAAACTCTACTTGTAGAGCGTCTAGTTATTTGTTCTGATTCTGTGTAAGATAAGTACAAACAACATCTTTCCAAGGGACATTTGTTGAAAGCAATTAGTGATACTCATTTACTGTCAGGGCTGGCTGAGACAGTAGTACCAACTGTGGCAAAGAATGAAGCTGCCCAAAAACAGAACTAAAAGCTCAGAAAGAGATGTTCACACAGGGCTTTGAAAGCCCTAATGAATTTCTAGGAAGCCAGCAGGTCAAAAGCATGTAGTGGAAGAATGGAAATTTTTAACTCCAGCTGACCTTGAAGAGCTGTGCAAACGATTGGGTCAGTGGAGTTGTAAACTGCCTACCTGTGCATGGAAGATGTGCTCCAACACCCAGACAAGGGCTGGGAAACTGCTTCCCTCTAAATATTCAAGGAAATATTTGTCCAGCTGTTTAGCTGTCTAGGAAGTTAATCAAGCACACACTTTAGTAACAACTCAGAGCAAACAATGTACAGAGAATAATTCAGAATCAATAAAGTCATGAGACAAATAGCAAAAAAGACAAAACAGGAAATTGTAAACCTTGGGCGATAGGTGTGATCTCCAAATTAACAAAACATGTAAAGAAGCAAAAATGTATGGCCCATAAAAGTAGATGAAGGAAGCATTCAATAGGAACTGTCCATGAGGAAGTCCAGAGGTTAGGTTACTAAACAAATCTGGCTTCAAAATAATTATTTTATGCATATTCAAATAATCAGAGTAAGCTTTAGATAGGAAATATGAAAGTAATTGCCCACATGGAGATTGCCACTAAATAAAAAACATAGACTACATATATGTTTTACAGACTATGTATAGACATAGCTTTAAATTCTACATTTTATCTATAACATATATGAATGTGTTTATGTATCTGCATATATATATATATATATTTTATGTTTTAGTTTAAAACTATAATAATTACAGTGAAAAATGAGCTAAAGTGTCTCAACTACAGATGTGAATAGGCAAAAGAAAAAAATATGAACTTGAATAGAGATCAACTGATATTATTAATTCTGAGCAATAGAAGGAAAACAAGAAAAAAAATAGAAAAAGCTTCAGGGACTTCTAGGACACAATCGAGTGTGCCAATATTTGACTAACAAATGTGTCAGAATGGGAGGAGAAAATAAAAGGGTGAAAGAAATATTCCATCAAGGATTTTTCCAAATGATTTTCCCAAAATTGGTAAAAATATTAATCTACATGTCTGAAAAGCTAACTGAACTTCATGTATGGTAATTTCAGAAATCCAGACTTGCATATGTCACAGTCAAACTGGAAAAAAATTATCAAGAAAGCATCAATGAGAAAGTGGCTTATCGGATACAGGGGATGTACATTAAGATTTACAGAGGCTCTCTAATGCAGCAAAACCATGGAATCCAGAAGACAGTGGAATGATAGACTCAAAGTGCCGAAAGAAAGTTAGCTGTCAATCAAGAGAGCTTCTGTGGCAATATTAATTAGCTTGACACTGCAAATATTATATCATTTGTAGAGTCAAATGAAATCATTCTCATTAACTTTTTTATAAATCAGTGCCAAAGCACTGAAGATATAGCATTATATTAAGAAAAGTTGATATTTTGTGTCTTTCAATCTAGCTAGAAAATAGATATTAAGCATCTAATCAACCAATTATTTCAATATAACAAAAATTTATATATATTTATGGAGAGCACACAGTTATTTGCTATAATAATATGCACTGGGTTGGTTTAGTACTTTCTATATCTTTGAACATGATTGTTAAAAATGAATGAAAAATATTGGTTCTCCTCACAGTTACCATTTATTGATCTCTAACCTTCAAGTGGCTGAGAGACATGTCTGTCATTTTTCCACAAATTTTGTGCAATGCCTGACCCATAGTACATAACTCATTAGTATCTGTTGAATAAATGAATGAATATTGAATTTAGCTGCTTTGGATTTAATGCATGGAAGAATTTTCACAAAAGAATACATGGAGTACAAGAGTAGAACTAGTAGAATACATACATACACGAGTAGAACTAGTACAGTATGGAAACGGGGAGAGGTCCTGACTGTAAGACCTCAGAGCTTGGGGACAGCAGACTGAAGGACAGCCCTTGGAATCACAGGGCTAGCGTCACAGCCAGTGGCCTCTTGCAGGCACAGAGAGAAAAACGTAAAGTGTGTTGTGAGCTCTCCCAGGAGACAGACTCCACAAATCATAGTCCAGGGCACTGCACACCCTCGCTGCTAATCAATTGGAAGGGAAGATAGCTGACCACAGGAGGGAGCAAAAAGGACTGTGACCCTCAAGAAAGATCTGAGCTAAATAAGATCAAGTCTCAGAAATCAGAGGTCTCATTCTCCCACCCTCACAACGTGGAAGAGAACAGATCCTGCTTATCTAGGTGTGGTTTGCACATAGAGAATAAGTGTAAGCACCTGTGGGCATGGAAAACCCTGCCCTTTCTCAACCTAACACTGTAGGAGAGGCAGGAAGTACTTCCCAGCATGGCATCTTTAATGTTGTGACACAGGAAAACTAGGTAAAACCTTTACACCCTCTTTCTCCTCCCACCCACCACAGTGTCCCATCCAACATTAACAGACTATACTATTTTCTCAACACATGAGCAATTTTCTGAAACAGACCATATTACAAGCCATAAGTTTAATAAGTAGAAACGAATTGAAATAATCCCTTGTATACACTCAGATCCTAGGGAAAAATTTAGAAGCTAATTTCAAAAGAAATTACAGATACACAAGTAAATGCAGACTAAGCAGTGTATTATTGAACAAAAAATTGGATCACTGAAGAAAATGGAAGAAATCAAGAACTTCATAAAGTCAAATGACTATAGAAGCACATTATACAAGAACTTGTGGGGTACACTTAAAGTAACACTAATAATGAATGATATAGTTCTGAATGCATACATTATAAAACAGGAATTCCAAATAAACAATTGAATTATGAATCTCAAAGTTTTAGAGAAACAAGAACTACCCGAATTGAAATAAAATTATCTAAATTGAGCTATACCAATTGAAACAAACTAACAAAAAATAATGCAAAAGATTAACTACTAGAAGAGTTGGTTCTTCGAAAGAATAGGTAAGATCAATACACCTCTTTCTAGGCCAACCCAAGAAAGAAGAAAATGTCCACATCAATGAAATTAGAGATGGTAAAAATGAAATCACAACAGACCTTGAAGAAATTCAGAAAATTATAAGAAACTATTTTTAAAACTTATACTCTAACCAATTTGACAATTTACTAGAATTTGTCTCTGCATTTTATTTTGTTCCAGTGTTCAACCTGTCTGTTTTTGAGCCAACGCCATATTTTTTTAAATAACTGCTTCTATGTTATATAGTCACAGGCATGTGACTGTAATTGGTGAAATGGGCTTGGAGCCAGATTTAGAGACAGAGATCATCTCAGCATGGCAGAATAGAACCACATCTCAGGGAGAAAGGACAGAATCAGTACACACCCTCAGGTCAAGCCCCAAGCCAGGCCTCAGCTCCAAAGAGTACACAGTATTCATGGGAACATGGGATTTTGGGGGACACTTAAGATCCAAATCAAAACACAAGGCCAGACAAAGACACCTAGGAAAGATAACTATAGGCTAATCTTAATAAATATGGGTATAAAAATCCTCAGTAAAATACTTATAAATAAAATTCAACAAATCACTAAAATATTATACACCATGATCAGGATGGCTTCATTCCAGAGACACAAGGATGATTCAATATGCATAAGTTAATTATTATAATGTGCCACATAAATAAGAGCAAAAACGAAAGTGACATGATCATCTCAATAGAAGTAGAAAAGCCTTTGACAAACTCCAATATCTATTCATGATAAAAATCCCTGAGAAAAGTAAGTATAGGAAGATCTTGCCTATACCTAACAGAAGCCATTAGATCATACCTACAGCCAACGATGTACTAAATGGGGAAAAAACTGAAAGCATTTCATCTTAAATCAGAAACGCAATAAGGATATCCACTTTTAGCACCCCTGTTCAATATAGTACTTGAAACCCTAGCCAAAAGAATGAAATAAAGAAAATACCTATTGAAAGGGGGAATTTGAACTATTCTCATTTGCTCCTGTAATTATTATCTACATAAAAGACTCTAAGAACTCCACCAAGACTCTCTTGAACTAATTCACAAACTCAGCCAAGATAGAGTATACACAATTAATACAAAAATATCTATAAGAGTTCCCTACAGTAACAATTAACTCATTGAAATAGAGCAGAGGAAAATAATCCCATTCTCAATAGCCCCACAAGTAATTAAATACCTAGTATTAATTTAACCAAGAAAGTAAAAGGATCTCTACAATGAAAACTACATTACACAGAAAAGAGAAATTGAAGAAGACATTTTTTAAAAATAGAAAAACATCCCCTTTGCCTGGAAAGGTAGAATTAATATTGTCAAAACATCTATACTGCCAAAACAGATTCCATGCAACTCCTAACAAAATACAAACAATTTTTGTAACAGAAACTGAAAAAAAAAATTCTAAAAATTTACATGGAATCAAAAGAAAAATAGCCAAAACAATCCTTGGAAACAAGAAGAAAGCAGGTGACATTACAACTTTAGACAGCAAATTATATAACATAGAAGCAGTTGTTTTAAAAAAAAATGTGGCATTGGCTCAAAAACAGACAGGTTGACATTGGAACAAAATAAAATGCAGAGACAAATTCTAGTAACCTCCATCTATCTCATCTTTGACAAAAAAAAAAAGGTCAAATACATCCACAGTGAAAAGGACAGCTGTTTCAATATATTGCACTGGAAGAACTGATTATCCATATGCAGAAAAATGATTCTAGACCTTCACCTAAAATCAAATGAAAGTAACTCAAGGACTTAGATATTAAAATGGAAACACTGAACCTAACACAGGCATTGGTAAAGTCTTTCTCAATAGGACACCTAGAGTAAAAGAAATAACCTCCAGAATTAACAAGTGTGATTATATCAAATTAAAAAGCTCCTGTATGGTGAAAAACCAGCAAAGTAAAGACATAAACAACAGAACAGAAAAAAAAAAATTACTACCTAAATCTCCGACAGGGAGCTAGTAATTAGAACATAAAAACTGGAGAAAACCAGATCCCTCAAAGACAAAGGTCAATTTTAAAATGAGCTATTGAAAAGGACAAGTTCTTAGAAAAAGAAATACAAATGGCCAGCAAATACAGGGGGAAAATGTTCAACATCCTTACTTATTAGATAAATGCAAATCAAAACAACATCGTGATACTACCTTTACCTTTTGGGAATTCTTATGTTAAAAACTCAAAAAGCAGTTGGGGAAAAGAAACTGTTTTACATTTGTCTTGGGTCAGTAAACTGGTACTGCCACTATGCAGAGTAGCATAGAAATTCTTCTTCAGAAAAAAAAATCTAAAACTACATAGCTCATCTGACCCATTGCCACTTTTTCTTGGCAACTTTCCAAAGATTTAAAAGCATTGTATAGCATAAACACATGCACGCCTATGCCTCTAGTAGCACAACTAATAGTATCTAGATGATGGAAGAACCCAAAATATCCATCAAAAACCATGACTTTTTAAATGATATGTGTGCACAATGAGGTATTTCTCTGCCATAAAGACAGATATGAAACCTTCGTGGGTAAATGGATACGACTTAAGACCATCATGCTTAGGGACATGATTCATACTCAGAAGATGAAGTACTGCATGTTTTCTCTTATAGGAGAAGCTCAGAGTATAAATAAACAATAGTGACAAATAAATGAGATGTGTATATGTATTTAATAACCAGCAAAGAAAACCATCTAAATATTGACTATATTTATAGGGATCGAAACTCATCAATAATTCTTTCATCAAAAATGTCAGTTTGCACGGGCTGGAACAATACCACAGTGGTTAGAACACTTGCCTAGCAAACACAAGGTCCTGCGATTGATTTTCCAGCACGACATCGGTTGTGTATGGTAGTCCGTGCCTATAATCTCAACACTAAAGAGGCCGAGGCAGGATCATTGCCATGAGTTCAAGATCAGCCTGAGTTATATAGTGAGTTCAGGACCAGCCTGGACTACGTAGCAAGACCCTGTGTCAAAAAAAAGTCACTTTGCCTGTGTTTGTATCATGGTGTTGGAGAGTTTTTAGTGATTATATGTACAACCTAAGAGGCAGAGAGATATATTTATCTTCTGTCTTTTTAAGGAGAATTATGAGCATAATTTTTCAAGGTTTCCTAAAAACTTTCCATCATATTTCTTACTAGCCTTATATTTAGGCAAATTTACCATTGGTGATTATGATCCGAAATGGCCAAATTGCGTTTATAACAACATGTGCACTTTTGCTAGTGTGCCATAACTCTGACTCTAAATTAGTCTGGCAAATTTTTATAAGCAAGAATGGCAGACACATTTTTTCATCAGTGCCTGACTCTCATTAATATAATTATTTTGTCAAACATCTTGGCTGACAAGTTAAATATTACTGCCACATTCATGTAGGCTGGCAGAACACAATAGCATACGAACATCTCTTTCTTTGGTTCTAATTAAACAGGATATTATTTTCTTATTATTATATTCAAGATGAAGCATAATTTTCAGGTTCATGAAACCAAACATGCAATTTCAATAAATGCTCTCTGTTGAAGCTGTGTATGCATAGATAGCCATGTCCTCAGGATGTAAACTATCCCTACAGCCACACACACACACACACACACATATTGTTACTCATAAGGCACAACGTTCTGAACTAGTCTGCTGCAATGCACATCGTAAGTAGTAAAGCGGTTTCAACGAAAAAGAAATTAGATATAGCTTTGATCTCTAATCCAAAATGTCCCTTTTACAGCCATAAAATTAAGCAATATATACCAGAGGACCTTTTTTTAAAATAATAATGTTTCTGTAACTATACAGTCATGCATCTTCAACATTTTCCTTTTTCTGTAAGAATTACAATAAAATTGGTGATATTTAATTAGTTTTTAATTAGATATAAAACTTTTTCTTAATGAAAATAGAATAAGTAATAATAAATGGCATTTATAAAGAGTATTTATTGTACGTGTGAATATAAAAATTTATCTGAGACCTCTAAATATATAGAACAAGCTCTAGAGACTTATCACCATGTTTTGATCATTTCAAAGATGGAAAATTGAGATGAGATTCGATGACTTCCTTTTGTCACTTGCCATGCTAATTGTGAGAACTGTTATTGAATATTGTTTCCCTCAACTTTAAATCATCCTTCCTCTCTCCATATTAGTAATAAATAAATGGCTATAAATTATTGTGCCATGGAAGATCGTTTTATCTCAATTCATACTGGTACATTTTATACTGCAAATAAAAAAGTTTTATACTATTGTTAGGAGGTGATTTTAAGAAGATGTTAAACTTCCCATAAATTTCAACTTCAGTCAGTTTACACAGAAGCCAGTTTGTATTTTCTGTGCAAACACAGTTTGCAAAGAGCCACCTAGCATTCCACCTCTTTGCCACCGACTGACTGGACCTGCCACTTGGATGCTAGGCACAGAACAGGCTGACAAAGTGCGGCTTGTGGGGAAGGAGCTGGGGAGTTTGTTTGAACCTTAGGAATATAATTCCAGTGAAAATGATTTACTTGTGGATGAGGAAAAGTACTTGAATTTCACTGTCTTTTCATACATGTAATACGGTTGATTTCTCTTTGGCTGAAAATTAAAATTTACTCAATCCAGTCTAATTAAATCAGTTTGGTCACCAGAAAGTCTCCTATGTCCTTCATGTATGGACAGAGTGTAGTAGCTCTCTGAAATATGTGTAAAACAAATGCTCTGAAAGTTGATTTATACATGAGATGTCTTATATACCATAGCACGAATCACATTCTAGTACTAAAATAACAGCTGATATTCATTATAAGGGACAAGTGTTACCTTGACTGTAGTATTTAATTTTCACAATGACATGCTTTCATAATCATATAGCAGAATCCACCAAAGATTTTTGTTTAGTTATAAGAGCTACCATGTAATGCACTCAGTAAGACCGCTATACATACTGAATGTGTAAATACTAGCGGGTCATCAGAACCACACTATAAGATAAACATCTTTATTTATATTAATAATTTGGACATCTAAAGCACAGAAAGCTTGCTTGGTTTGAGACCATCTAGTAAGAGTGGAGCAGAGCTGCATTTGTACTCAAAGTTCAAATTTTAACATTGCTCTTCTTCAGGAATGTCATTTTAGGAAAACCTTCTACTCACCTATGGTCTGCTATAATTTGCAGCCCACTTACAATGTAGTGAATGAACACAGAACCTATAATTCTAGAAGCTGGCGAGCCTGTCTCATACAGTGTAAATAAATCATCTTGGAATGATTGCCTTCCACCAGAACTAACACTGAAATAACTGTGATGAGTGAATGATATTTTCTGTTACATGAACAAGTTCAGCACAATGTTATGATGTTAATTGTTACTCTAATAATGATTACTTATATTGATAAATAATACGCCAGAGAAGATGTTCAAGTCTCCTACCAAAGGATTAAAAACAGAGCAGGCATGCTCTGGGACAAGCAGTTTACTATTGAAGCCCTACCTTTTCCCTTTTACACTCTCCCACAAAGCTCACCTAGCACAATCAGGGGGTGTCTAATAAATGCATGTAAATTTTCCTTTTCTTTCAAGTTTCAAAGAAAGTGCCTTCAATTTGAGAATAAATACCAAGGGATAAAAGCTTCTGCTAACCTGAAGGGAGCCTGCAAGGGGTAGCCCAATGTAAATTGTTTAAATATAAAAGCTAGTTAAACAAACAAAAACCCACTATGTGTCTTTGGTACAAATTAGAAAAAAAAATCTTCAAATAGATCTATTTTTTAAATTTTGAGACTGTATCTCCCAAAGTTGCAGATTTTGTATGAAAATGATTTCTTTGTCCTTAGAACTGTCAGAAAGCATGCCTCGGTGTTCACAGGATCCTGGACTGAAGAGAGAGGCAGCAATGAGAAGGTAGGTGGGGCAAGAGGAAATCACAAGTGATGTGGGCTCCAACTCTTCTTTAGGGCTGGATGCTAATTTGTAAGTGCATTGCCAGTCTCCTAAGTCCTAAGTAGTGCTCATAGCTTCTGAAGGGTTTCTTAGTTCCAATGCCAGGCAGAAGCCACATCTCCAGCCTGTCATGGAGGAAACAGAAGAAGGATTCCCCAGCACCAGGGCCTACATCTTGGTGCCTGTACCTTAATTCACTTCATAGAACTAGAAAAGAACAAAAGAGCAAATGAATTTTAAATTACTAGTTTCATTTTCCTTACATTTAACCTTTACAAAGTTCCTAGAATCAGTTAATTAACCCAATTTGAGATTGAAATCATCATGCTGAGTTTCCATGTAAGTACTTTTTAAATCAGTGTTTCTCTCACTAAAGGACTGAATTGTTCTTGTCCTACAATTTTTATATTAAACTATTTACATAAACATTGGAATAAGTACATTTAAATGCATTTAGATTTTCTTTAATTTGCGATTCTTCATCTATCTTATTTTTAATTTAAACATGTCAACATTTTCTCATATATTAAATAGCTTCTATTGCATCTTAATTTTGATGATAATCTTTTTCTCAGTGATTGTCTGGGTTCAAGTTTTGTTACTATGAGAACAAAAAGTCTTATCCTATAATAATCTCATACTTTACAATTAAAGATATTAATGTCCATGAAGTTTAAGTGATAAGCCTATTTTTATCATGTCAATTGGCTGGATAGATATTTAGGTGAACAATGGTAAAACTCTAATCTAATTTCTTGCAGCCTAACTCCCATGCTACTCAACTTTTTCTTGAGTAGCATGTCTGATTATTATAATTCTGTTAATCATGAATGATGTTATATTAATTTAAAATCTAAAGACACCATTCCTTTTCTTATAAAATGTGTATTACATGACATTTTGAGGTTTTGTTTTTTAACACTCTTAAAAATAGTAAATTATAATTATCAACACATATGAGAAAATTAGCTTCTCTGTAATTAACTCTAAATCATTATATGTAATTTTACTGAACACTTCTAAGAAAACATATCCTATGCTGACTTGATGGTAATTATGTTAAACTACATGTATACAATATGTGAATACATATCAATAAGTTGTTTGATAATATTATATTAACAAAATTACACAGGGTATGTGTGTGTGTGTGTGTGTGTGTGTGTCCTGCAAAATTAAATAACACTTGATAAAAATGTTCTCAATGGTTTTGTCAGGCTGTGTCCTACATTGATCTTGACCTTAGTAACACTAAATTAACTCTGCAGAATATTATTTAGAATATCTTAGTTTTATTAGAGGTCTTTAACGACATATATGTTTTATATGTAGAACAGAAATAAAGATGAAGCAGAGAAATGAGAAATTTTCAATTGTATATTTTTATCAAAGGCTGCTAAAAACAAGTTTCTGCTTATCTAAGGAAATGATATCTGATTGGATTAACATCACATGGCATTTGTGAAAACAAATGGCTAAAAAGCACTTGAATCTCTCTAGTAGCATGTGCATTAGATCAAAGAAGATAATTAGAATGGATGATTTATCAGCTTTGTGATGGAAAAAAATAAGGAAAAATCTACCTGCAAATGACACTATTGGATATTTCGCTACTTGAAATGAACCTTCCACTTGAACTGAATTTTGTAAAGATTTGGACATCTGCTCATGTGGAGAACCTGGGGAATGTTTAAATTGGCTTTTAAATAATCTGGAAATGACTACTATGTACTTGTTTGGAGAAAAGATGGTATAGAACACCTGTGATCAGTGCTTAAGCGTCACCACAGCTGTACAACTGAAAACCATCCAAAATGGAAAACAGAACGATTTGTTTAGGTTTCAGACTTTACAAATTATATTTTGCATTGGAATCTTATAGTATGCATAAACTGAGCAGGAAGGAAAGGTCTACAACTGCAATTTTATTGCATAAAATGTTGCAGAATATTACGACGTTTGTTATGTCAATACAAAATTGTTTCAGCTAACACATTTTGGTCCCTGTAGGTTTCATCTAGAGAAAGAAAGATAAGAGATTCAGGAAAGAAGGAACTAATGTACCTCCAATCCAGATGTATTTAGGGAAGAACATTTTCAAAATTTAGGAAGCAAATGTGATGGACGTCAAAAGAGATACAAATATACATTTCAACACATTCCTCCCGATATATTATAGAACAAAAAGAAAATAATTGGCAAGGATTTTCAGTATTTTAAAATTACTATTAATCATCTTTACCTGATTGACTTTATACAGAAATCTACAACGAATAATTGTGAAATACTCATTCTTTGCAGGTGCACAGGGACATTTATCAAAACAGGCTAACATTTTTCAGGTCAAAGGGATAAAATTTGGGGGCAACCCACCTCCTCCCAGAAAATGAAAGCTTTTACTCCTTTCTAACTAAATATTTGTTGTTAAAATTTATCGATAGAGTCAATATTGTAACAAGAGTGGCTGTATTTGTGTTTAGGCGGCAAAGACCTATGTGATTGCACCTGATTTAAACTGCATTAAAATAAATAAATAAACAAGCTAATATTTATTCAATAAGAACCCAGAGTTTACTTATATAATAGGCTAGACAATGAAGATTTTTTTCATCTAATTCCCATGCTTAGAAATTGACGTAGTGTCATGATTTGGATCTAGAGTGACACTCAGAAGCCTCATGTTGCCTATGGACAGATGCTGCGTAGTGTTGGGAGGAGGGACTTGGCTGGAAGGTGCCCATGCCTGAGGCTCAACCTGGAGGGGCTTGTGCTGGTTCTGCCCTTCCTCCCAGACTAGTCTCAGCTCTGCCTGCTGCTGTGAGGGTCTCTGTCTCCCACAGCACCAGCTCTGGTTCTGGCTCTAGCTATGGCCTCACCGTGTGATTCCACCATTTTCTGTCAGCCCACCTGTGAATTGACTGAGACTTTCCAAAACTGTAAGCTAAAATACATCTTTCCTCCTCTAATTTGTGCATGTCTGGTATTAAGTCACAGCACAAAAAATTAACTAAGAAACTTAGCCAGTAGCAAAATGATAAGTCCATTTAATGTGTCGAATTCATGTAGGATTGCTCAATGAACTGTACAATTAATTCAAATTTAACTAATAACATTTTTCTCTTTTAAATGTATAATATAGTAAGTTATATGATTTATCACTTGAATACATTATCATTAAAAGAATTAATTTAGGAATTTTGGGGGGTAGAACCCCAAATGTTGACCAACATCATACATAGTTGTCTCTTAGTGCTGGTTGACGCAAATGAGCCATATTTTAAGGATTAGCTTTGACGTGCATTGAGGTTAGGCCTATGCAACAGGCATTGGGCAAAATGAGAATTTTGGGTTACATTTTATGAAGATCCTGTGTCTTCTAATTCTGAATGCTTTAAAATTCTAATCGATCAAGAATACTAAATGCTTTGTTACGAAAACTACAGAAAGGAAGGACAGAAAGGAAACAGCCAACTTTTTCCTGGGTGTAAACACTGCTGGACCCCAGCGACCTCCTACCTGAAAGCCTCAGTCCTCTAGGCAACCAGCAAGCAGGCCATCAAAACACATTCTCAACTAAGTCTCTCCCAGATTATAGGAATGGGAGAAAATAAAATAGCTAGCCTTTTGAACTTTTAAATTTTGGGGTGGTTTACTGTGCAGGAAGAGATAACTGAAACACTGTATCATTAACTTAGCTTGGGGTTTGATGTTAAATATGTTAATTAGACAGAGCTGAAATGAAGCGGGCATTGGGGTTGACACAAGAGTGACTTTTATGTTCACCTCAAGTCAGAGTGATGAAGCATATAATGGATTTTCAGTCTTTTAAAATCTAGCCTGAACTCCTATCAAAAGAATTCTTTTTATCTTAATTGGAGTTGAGTTAGTATTATGTTTGTAAAATAGCCACAGGGAGGCCTAGTGACCTAGCTTTTGTATAGAAAAATCAAAGTGTGAATCTTAATTTCACAGGCATTGAAGAAATGTCCTGCTTGTGCATTTGAATTCAGAGTTAACATATTTAAAGTCCTTTAAACTGTCTTATTAGAATCATTTTTTAAAAGTAAAATAATATATATTCCACAAAGGGGAATGTTCCCTTTAATTGGTTGGACAAATCAAGGAGAAAAAGAAAAAAAATCCCCAAGTGAATACATAGGAAGTAGTAGAGGATTACCAAGTAAATTACTGGGTACCCGATTAAATTTGAATTTCAGCTAACAACAATGAATAGTGTTTTGTACAAATATGTCCTACATAATATTTGAGATGTAGTTAGTTGCATTCTACCTTGATGGATGTCCCATATGAAATTCAACTTTAACAACTTTTTTCTCTTTCTGTCTCTCTCTCTCTCTCCTTTTCCCCCTGTATCTGGGAATTCTGAAACAGCCAGTATTTGTTGAGCCATACAGGAAGAAGAATTGGGTTGAAACAGGGCCTCATTGTGAAGAGAAGGGATAGAGTTTGACTCACTTCCCTGAGCATGGTGGACTCATGTTGCAACCTCAACTTTGTCTGTCTTGGTGGAAGAGTAGAGAGAAACCCAGAATACAGGCATTTCACAGAACCACGTGGGTGAGATAGTGTAAATCAGGGCGGGGGGTGGGGGGGGGGGCAAGAGGGCCGAAGAGGAGGATGGGAAGGGATCGTAATGGTGAGGAGATCTAATACTCAAGCTCAACGTAAGCATTGTGTAACACACGTACGTACACTAATAAAACATGTTGGGAAAAGAGGAAGAAGAGAGAGACAAAAGAGATGAGGAGAGGAAGGTTGAGAAGGAAGAGAGTACTGCATCTTTATTTTACAGTTGGAAAAATAAATATGCTCCGAAGAATAATACAATTCTAAGAAAATGTAAAATGTGTGACCAGGGATGCTTGCAAGTACTTCATGCCTTTTCTGTAACTAATCTGAACTTTTTGTATTCCCCAGGTAATGGCAAACAGAGATTAGACCCTTATTAACCTCTTGATAATGTTTTATTGCTGTTATCCTAAGGGTTTTGTTGTTGTTTTTCCTGTATTTTCACCTGTATGTTTGTTTAGCTCTGTAAGCTTTGAGAATATTGCAATCTTTTAGATTCTAAGTTCTGCCACTTACCCTCCTTGAAATGTTACAAAGGGAACGTGGGTGTGAGGGGACCATTCATAAGGCTGGCTTTGGGGTAAAATCTGCTGCTTTTACTTGCGTGTGTATTTGCACATCGCCTTCAAGCTTACAAAACACACTGGTGACATGAAGGGCCATACCTAGACAAGTCCGTGGCCCAGCGCAGTGGGTGGGAGACCCGCCATGGCTTCCTACGACCTCCTGAATTTCTAGTCACACTGAAGGCTTCTCTGAGGTACCTGTACCCAGAAAGAAGGAACCTGGACCCAGTATATTAACGCTTCTTCATTTTTAAGGGAAAAGTGTGAGCACGCACTTTTGAAAAATAACTTTGAAGTGGCTCTTCTAAAATAGCATGGACTTTGAAGAGAATTATTTTGTATTCTTTATTTAAAGAACATAATGGCTCTATGAAGTTGCACATCAAATATTTATGAAAATGCAGGCGATTTTTTTAATATCTTGCAACAGATGGCCTCTGTGGATTCTGTATTTACTATCTGAGTGTTGTTCTCACTAATCTTCCTCATCCTTTATAAACCTAAGGTTTACCTGGGGGGATATCAATAGTTCATGAGTTTGATTTTAAATAAGAAATCCCTGTGTTGTAGCTTAGTGAGAGAAGATTTTTTTTCTGCTTTTAGAAATGTAATCAGTATTGAAGATCAATATTGCTATTCTTTTCAAGACTGAAGTTTTATGCTCAGAGAAATGTGATGTTTTATTAGTCAGGGGAAAATGTTACTTTGGAAACATATTTTTTAAAAAAAAATATTAAACATGCCCTAGAAATCAGTGATAGTGAGACGAGATCTGTTGTATATTTTCTGTGGTATAATCTCTTATCCCTTCTGATACTTAGAGCTAATTTTTCAATGACAAGAGTTTTAAACAAAAAGTAGCTGAGTGCTTATTTTAAATCTAATAATGCTTTGGGAGTCTGCTCAAAATATTGCAGAATTTTAACTTTGAACGCTGAATGCATTTTTTTGAGAGTTTAAGTGATTAAAGTGTGTTTTCTTATTTGGTGGTGAACTTGTATTTCAGCCAAACAGCTGTGTCTTGGGGCTGCCAGAATCTTTCTTCACACTTTCAGGTTCTATTACTATCAGTTATTATATATACAGTAAAATAATTCCTTCCAAAGATTAATTAAAAGATAGTCAAGGTTATACAGCACTCAGTTCCATGAAAATTTTAAATTAATTGTAATAAAATAATAGTTCACTTCCAAATGCCATTATTTCTTTTATACTTATTTCAAAGGACTTATATTAATTATATCGTTTAATCTTCAAACCAGCTCCATATAGAAAAGCAGTGCGAATACTTGCTCTTTTATCTCTGAGTGATTAAATCTCAGAGAATTCAACAGTATAAATAAATGCAAATAAATAGATGGCACATATTAGTGGTAAAAAATGATAGTTTTATCCTCCTCTCTGTTAAGCACTCCGTAAGATACTTTCATTTGTTAGAATTGTGATTCAAGGATCTGCTATAGTTTGGATCTCTTGAAGGTTGGCTCCCCAGTAAGATGCTACTGGAGAC
Source organism: Ctenodactylus gundi (assembly GCA_004027205.1). NCBI lineage: Eukaryota > Metazoa > Chordata > Mammalia > Rodentia > Ctenodactylidae > Ctenodactylus > Ctenodactylus gundi. The sequence continues at coordinate 552,620 of PVKB01000021.1, forward strand.
AGTAGAAATGCTAAAAAGACAAATCTCTTGGATGGTCTTCAGGTGTGACACATAAGGACCATCATGGCAAAGAAGATAAACGACTCCTCCTCCTCCTCCTTTCTGTTTTATATGCTTTTCTTTTTCTCCCGACTACCCATGAAGTAAGTTATCTTTATCATTGTGTGTCCTCATTACCTCATTATAATGTGCTGCCTCTCCACAGTAATGACACCAGCCAATAAAGGACTAAAGTCTTTAAGTCAAGAGGTGAAAGTCAACCTTTTCTCTCTTGATGTTGATTACCTTATTTGTTATGGCAACAGAAAGCTAATTAGCACAATCTATACATTTGTTCTTTATTTTCTAAAAGCTACGTCTCTAATATCAGTTGACTGAGAATAATACTGAATGAACCTCCACCCTCACTACTCCTAATCTAATAAAATATATGTTCAATGAATCTGAGTTTCGGCTGAAAGCTGAGATTAAAATTCCATTATAGAGATTGAAAAAAATAAAAGTTAGAAGCCTGCTTTTGCATCATCCGTAATGGTAGTGTGACTTTATAATTGTAGTGGAATTTTTTTCAAATATAATAACCACATTACACAAAACACACACACACACACACACACACACACACACACACACACACACACACACACAAAATAGCAAGTGCAGAATTCAAAGCCAGAAGTCATCTGTATCAAACATGGTGGCATTTTTTATTTTTATTTCACACCAGCACTAACTTCTGTAGGGTGGGAATTTATTTTGTGATAGACATATTTCTAAAGTATTAGACAATTGCCAAAATTTATTATGCATTATGGTATTATGAGTTTACTGTATTTTGGTTTGTTCAAATAATTTCACATATCTGGTAGAAATTGTATCTTATGTGATGATTTGATCTAACTGCAGCTGCAGCAATATAAATTACACTTAAGACTGTGCTGATTGATTATAATCAGTCGTAATCATGTCTTATAATTACATTGCATTCTAGAGGCAGAGGCTGTTTAAGCCTACTCAGCACCAAGCTATATAAAGAAGATTATTTGATACTTCTGCCAGTCTCAGTCAACATTCAAAATTGCCTGCAAACAATAAGTTTTATTAAATTTATTGTCCAGGCATCAAATAGGCTTCTTGACTTGCCCACAGAAGTTGAAATGGAATTGCAATCCAGTGTAAAGCTTATTAACTAATATTTATACAAAAAGCAGCTTCTTAAAACCTTCATAATACTATGTCTGGGTCACAATGATGTATAAATATTTCAAGTGCATTATATTTCAACATATGTAAAAATAATCAGATGAGAAAGTCAATAGTATGTGATTGTATATACAAGAGATATTTGCCAAACGTAGGTACATAGGAGCACAGTAGGTTATTTTGCCTACCATCATGTATATGGTTTAAATTATAAGTTTACATGCATATACAATACATATTTTCATGCAAATGTAAAAGCTTACCATAATAAAACTTGACCAATAATATATATATGTATATAGATATAGATATAGATATAGATATAGATATATATATGTATATATATATATATATATATACATATATGTATACCTGTTACACTTATATATAATAATGACAAAGATATCATTTTAAAGTTTAAGTATTCAAGTTATTTTGTTTCTCAGAGAAACATTATTCCTTCACATTCAAATACATTATTATAGGGTTAACATCTTTGGCATACTCTCCTATGTTACCCAAAGTCTCAACACTCTTTTGTAGCTTAACTCTCTCTACCTCCTTGCCCCAGTAACTGCCCTCTGCCACCTGCCCTCTCAGTCTACCACAGCAAGGACTCCTCTGAAAAACAGTGTGCTACTCTATCATCAATGCTTTACTTATTATTAAAGAGGATTATACTTTAAACTATTAAATGTTTCCTACACAAGAGGCCTATCAACATTTGAAGTTTGTTACACAGTTTCATCCTTAGTGAGTTGCCAGGTTCATTGTCATTCTAATTGTACTTGTTTGGAGCAAAGGAAAAATGAATTTCCATTTTGAGATTACTTTTTACTTTTTTTATGAGCAACTGATTTAAACCTATCGTGGTACCCAAGCGAGATAGTAATACAAGGGAGAAGCGCCATCAATGGAGGGGATATTAGGAACCCTTCTTAGCTGGCCACTGAGAACAGGCTCATGTCCCAAAGAATTCTCAGTGTCAGGGGAGAATTTGGTGGGGTTTGTAAGGGTAAAAAACGCAAGAAAGGGAAGGGTCACAGGAACTGACAGAGGAAGAAGCCACCTGTGGGCGAAGGGAAATAGCATGGTGGAGGACATGCAAAACAGAGCAAGTAGTAGTAGATTACAGAATCAAATGACAACTAACTGTTTTTCAGGATTTATACTTCGTGCTAATTTTCCAATGAATAACAACCCAGGCGGCAGAAGGGCAGCTAAGGGTGAATCCCAGGCGAAAGGAGGCAGTTACATCTACACGGGGAGAAAATACCAGAGAAAATCTGAAACGGTAGAGCTTTCGCCACTTTGCTATGACAGAATATTTTCAACATCCTATGAGTAGATATCGTGAATATAATTTCATTTTGTGTAAATTTGACCTATAGGAACAGTATGGGGTAAATGTTTATTATTGATGGATATGCTTACATTTTTAATGAAATCTTTTATATACTTTTTCAGTTAGGTGTCTATATTATAATAAACATCTAATAGACTCTGAAGGCGAAAGGGAGAAGGGGAGAAGATTTGTGCTGACTCAGAGTTTGGGAGTTCCAACCCATTATAAATTGACGTCATGACTTCCATCTATGGTGAGGCAAGATACCCTAATGAAATAATTCAGGGCAAAATTTCTCCCATCATAAACTAGATATCAAAGCAGAGGAAAAAGGATCTCACTTCCCACTTAAAGGCATGTTATGATCTGAGTATCTCAAACTAGGATCTCCCCTATCTTTTACGTGTTCCATCAGGAACGTCATTGAAGGATACAAACCTTTGCCCCGTGGACTTTTGGAAGACATTTAACATCCAAACTGCAGTAGCGCTCAAATGAAGTTGTGTTATGGTTTGAATTCATATTTGGAATAAAAACATAGTCCTAATCTGAGCAGCCTCATTAGTGTCACCTGTTCACAGTTTGGACATATTTTTATGACTTAAGTAACATGATGTGAAGCAGATATTTTTCTTTAGTAGGCATTTGAGCTAAGGTCTCAGAAATGAAGAGAAAGAATTTTTTAAAACCCTGTGAGAGTTAGGCCAACTTACAGCAGGAAATAATTCTACAAAAGAAGTGGATGGCCACGTGTGGGGTACCTGCCTGTGATGCTAGCACTCACCAGGCTGAGACAGGAGCTTCCTGAGTTCAAGGCCAGCTTGGACTACATAACAAATTCAAGGCCACCCTGAGCTACATAATAACACACTGTCTGAAAGAACCAACCAAGCGACCAACAATTAGTCAACCAACCAACCAAATAAAGAGTTAAGGAAACTATTCCATAAAAGTAGACCAAGATTAACAATAATATGTTTAAAATATAAATGTATAAATTAATACATAATAGGGTTATATGAATGTTTTTGTATAATATATATGTTTGTTTTTATATCTGTATTCATAGTTGTTTCAACAATCAAGAAAGTTGCCCCTCCCTACGCCCATAAAAACTTAATTAAAATAAAAGGAAGATTTTTTAAAAACCTTGGATGTTCAGAGTTCCACAACCCTATAATCTTAGGAAGCTGAGGCTAGAGAATCACAAGTTTGAGCCATATAATGACTCAACAGGACCCTGTCTCAAATAAAAATTACAATGGCCTGGAGTTGTAGCTCCGAGCAAAGGCGATGGTACCAAAAAAAGAAAGAAAAATATCTCAAACTTACACAAAAATATTCAATTGCCACCCTGCTTACTTCCATTCACTCCAAATACCTGGTTCTCAGAAATTCTTTAGAGAGAAATTAAAGGAAAAGTAAGAACTTCGAAGCATGGCTCTCTTATACTTAAGGTTATAGAAATATGGAATATAGATAATTAATTGCTAAAACGAGGAAAAGGACTCCATCTGTAAAATACACTTTTGAAAGAATTAAACTAAGAAGAGCTTTAAAAGAAAAGTGTGCCATAGCAGCATATCGAAAGTACAATGTGAGCTCTCATGTGATATTCAAGATGTTTCAGTATATTAACAGAATAGATCAATCACTAACCTGCCACATGTCAGTCATTAAGTGATTATCAAATTCCCTTTGCAACAGCTTTCTTGACTAAGTCAATCATTATAAATAGAATTTACCATCAAGGCTCTAAAAGAAAGCAGACAAGAAATTGAAATTTTGACGTTTAACTACATTGGACTATATAAAGATTAAAAATGGGACTCTGACAAAAGATAAAATTGATCGGCAAAGTTTTGGCATCTTCTGTGGGTGTCATTAGTAGTAATACTAGTCAGGCTCAGAGAGATGTAGATCTTAGTCATATACCTGTTCATTTATACACTGGTTTATTTAGACATTTAGATTTTAGGAAAGATCTTTAGAGAAAATAATGCATGTTACAACTTGATCAATGGATATATTAATAAAAACCTCAGCACTCAGGAGGCTGAGACAGGAGAATTGCTGGGAATTGAAGGTCAGGTTGAGCTACATAGTGAGTTTAGGAGCAGCCTGGACTACAGAACAAAACTTTGTCTCCCAGAAAAAAAAAATATTAAATCCCATCTGGAATTTGAGGTTTCTATTAGATAATTCAACTTCTAGCTTTCCAAAAAGAGAAATGCTAAGAGATTTGTAACTTACAGCGGTTCCACGTGTACTCTAGTGGTCACAGCTTCACCTCTTCCTTGCCTACAGTCTGTTTCCTGGAAAAAAAATAAACTGGTATTTCTTCCTGTTGTGTGAACTCTTAATTTTAATATCACTGTTATTATTTGACTAATATGAGGATGGTAAGTACCTGCTGATTGTAATTCATTAGAATTGTGGTAACTTCCTGTGAAGCTGTCTTCCTGTGCATAGTAGCATCAGAAAGAAATTTGGGGTGCATCAAGGCATTTCCCAGAGAAGGAAGCACATAACACAAAGCTCATATCACGACCTAATTGCACAATGCTGATCCATTAATAATTACCATGACCTTTTAATAATGTTCATTATCATGTATGTAAACATGCAATCACATCCACAACATTTCCACAGCAAAATATATATATATATATATATATATGGTTTTTTTTTTGAGGACAAGAAAATAGCACTTTTTTATAATGTGAGTCAGTGGTTACTGAGAATTTAAAAATTAAATTTTCTAATATCCAAGAACATATTTTAAACGCATTATTACTTTACTGTGTGCAAGGAAAATTGCTTCCTTGATCAACACAGAAAATACAACCTAGAATTTGCTGTTGTTTCATATTATTTTATATGAGTTGAAATTGGAATGTGGCATGAAAATATATTTAAAATACTGAAATATATGCTATAGCCAATGAAAAAAATCATTTAATTTTCTTATATTATATAACCTAGATCTCTTTGTATATTCCAGAAGTTAAACAAGTCACTTACGGCAAAATTACATAATTTCTTTTGGTCTTTCAATTCTCTTTATTTATTTTTGAAAGTTCATCTGGAAATCAAAATTCCAATGAGAAAGACAATGAGGATCAAGTTTAAAAGATACACTTACATTTCTTTAAATTGTTTCACCAATATTATATAAAACACTTAATCTGCACATTTTGCAGCCAGACATCATGAGTTACCAACCCTCACTCTCAATTGGCTAGTTTTGGATCTTCAGGTATATTTTACTATTTCTAAACTGCAAGCCTCTGAACTGTTCCATGTAGATATTATATAACAGACAGAGCTACAATGGCTTAAATGGTTACTATTATAAGCAATTTCTGGATTTGTACAACTATTTGAGGAGAGGGAAAAATACCTGTATTTAATATTATCCAAATTAAATATATATCATACTATTGTTTCCCCTAGAGTGCCCAAACCGCCTCAGTCGTTTATGTATCTACGCGAGAACTTTTGGCAAAATTACACCGTGGAATGGTGCGCATGAACGGCCCTGGCTGTGGTTTAGGCTGTAAGTGTAGAATGCAGATACAAGGTAATACGGTTATGCTTTGAAGATGTTCTCATACCACTAATTTGCCTCATAATTTAATTATAGGGATAATTTACTGAGAGAACTTGCATCTTCTTCTAGACTTTTGTCCCTGCTTGGCACTTCATTATACTACTGTGACACTGTGCACTAATAATGAGTCATTGACTATGACACTTTGAAGGTGATTTGGTTACTGGTAATCTTGCAGAAAGCCCTTCTCTGTGCTAAGTGCTCGGGAAACATCATAAAGGGGAATTTATGTTGCATCTATAATATTGGACAAATAGTAAGCTAGGGATGATCTAAAACAACTTTGTTTATTCCTTTAGTACTAGTCTAAAAGATATAGGATGATACTTTCAGGAACATGGGTTTGGAACCAAGAGACCTAAAGTTAAATGCCCAGCTCTTTCACTTCAACTGAAATGGAAAACTGAAGCAATTCTTACAATTTTAGCAGAGAAAACACTTAGTCTCAACTATTTAAATATTTCAAGCAAAAGATTTTCTTGGGCCTGAATTGTGCGTGTTTCTGCTGGGCTCTGATTTATATCACATGGGTAAACATAGCCTAAGTGTGCAGAAGCGATTTTAATAGGCCCAGCGTAGAAAAAAAGTCTAATAAAATGGTTGCAAGATGAAAATCCAATAGAATTTTAACTCCAGGTCAATTCTTTGAAGAAACTGGAAAAAAAAAAAAAACTCACCTGGGAAAGATCAGTGGAACACTTAGATAGACAGAGAAATGCTACTAATTGCTAATGATCAGCTGGAATACGTGTGGAACCGGGGAAGTTACTGCACAGGTGCGGGATTCCCTTTGACATTTGTTTTAGATTTAAAGTCTGACATTTGTGTAACTTCAAATTAAAACAGAATAATGATAATTAGATAAGAAAGGATCTCAAGTTAAGCTCTGAAATTTTACTACATTTCTTATGTACAGTAAACTTCACTGCTTTGACATTTGGCTGTTTTTCCCCTCTGGCTGTATAAAACATGTACCAACAAAAATTAATTAACTTTATAATGTTGCTGAAAAAATTTTATACATTATAGTCTAGACAAAATATGAATACGTGTACTAATGTCTCTCTGTATTAAACATAGATGGTGCTCACCTGAATATGGATTTGATACACTGGAATTTAGTACATGGTATCGTCAAGAATGAACATTGCTTTTTCTTTAAGGGAATCCATTAGTCAATAATATTGATGGATGTCTACATAATATCATTTGGTAAAATTTTATACAATGCCTTAATTCATAGGAATCACAAATTTTCACTTTATTAATATTTAAACTCTAGATTAAAAGCTTATAAAGGGATTAATACTTGCTGGCCAAAGATTCTTCTTCTATTGAAAAAAATTAAATAGTATGGAATAATAGGATACAGTTTTATTTAAGTGAAAAATTTCAGATATAATACATTAAATTCATTTGGACTTTTTTGTTTAGATAAATTTAATTAATGATCTGAAAATTTTGTCAAAACAAGTATTATTTGGCCAAATATGGAATAAAAGTCAAATGATTTCAATTTCACTGTGTAATTTTCCAAATTAGGTTGTACAAAACAATCCAAACAACCGCTACGCAAAACAAAATTATTAATTTCACATTCTGAGTCACCTAAATATGTATGTATGTATATATATTTGTACGTATTTATATACACATATTTATACATAACAGAAGTTTTTCAGATTTTCTCTGACATAGAATTTAGTACATATCAAAGGAATTATCTCATGGACCATATTCTAGTATAAAAACAAAATTTAATGGTATACCATGGCACCTTACATACTAAACTAATCATGATTTTTATTGTATCTGCATTTTTTATTGCAATTTGTCACATTTGGTCAGATGTGGAATTAACTAACTTGGTGCATGTTTACGTTTAAAAAGTTGCAAATTTTGGAAGAGTTTAAATTTTCGAATTAGGGATACTCAGCCTGGGGTATGTTTTCCCTCAAGAAATATCACTGATATATATCAAGAAATATCACTATAAGAGTAAGGTAAAATTTAACCTGTTAATACTCAGAGAAATTTTAGGAGGTAGGCTTTTCTAAGAAAAGTATACTTAAAATATATTTTATAGTATATTCTGATACAAATTCCATTAATTTATCATTTTCTAATTCATTCTCAAACCTGACTTATGTACAGCTCTCAGTTATATGCATTAGAAAATTTCATGGTTCTGTATCAGATAAATGGGTGAGAAATATATATATATATATATATATATATATATATATATATATATATATATTTCAATTATTTCTGGAAGTTAGGAATTCATGTGATTTGAGCAAGTAGGGTGCTTCCCTGTATGTTTGATGGAGACAGGAGAAGGAGTTACAGTCAGGATATACCTGGTATATCAAGAGGTATAAAGATGCTTTATTCATAATGTCCAAGGCACATTTACATCTCAGTTCAGTTAAAATTATTCAAGGATGAGCAAATACACATGTGGGATATGGTGACAAGTGTGAGGTTATTATACATGTAAAAGTACTAAAATTTAATCTATCATGTCTTAGGTCCTTATGTTCTAAACTATATAGAATACATCTTACATTCCTTTATTTTGGTATTTCAGTGAGATGAATACAATTGGTTTGATTATACCCATTGGAAAAATAAAATTCTAGGAAGCTAGATTGTCTTCCCTGTGAGAAACAGCTGGGGAGAGTAAATCCAACGAGGTTGAGGGTATAGCTCAGTGATTGACTGGGAAGCGGGAGCTTCCTGAGTTTCATCTTCTTCAGAGCTGGGCATGAGGGCGCAGGCCTGTAATCCCAGCACCTGGGAGTCTGGAACATGACAGTTGTCAATTGCTGTGACTTCTAGGCTAGCCTGGGCTACTTAGTGAGATCAGGCGCAGCCTTGAAAGCAGAGCAAGTGATTTGAGACCATCATGCTTAGTGAAGTGAGTCAGAAGCAGAAGGTAAAGTGTCAAATGATTTCTCTAAGATGAGAAAGCCAGACCACAATGATTTCATGGAACCTAACGTGGGGAATAAGGAGAACTGGAGGGAAGGAGGAGAGAGTCGGAATTTCGAAAAGAAAGAAGGGAAGGATTTGTAACTTTGCCATGATATGTATGTACACAAAATACTCAAGATCAATGTAGATTTTATGTAATATATATATATATATATATATATATATATATATATATATATATATGAAAGAAAAAAAGAGTCCATTTGTTTGAGGTTTATATGGCTCCAAACTTCATACTGTTAATCCATGAAAACTCAAGCTATGCCTAGAATCATTTTCCTACAATAAATAACTTTATTTTGGAAATACTATCTACCTATTCATCAATCCATACATAATAGATTTTTGTCTGAATAAGAAACTAAGCCAAGAAAAGAGATTAATATGGAATTGTGTGTACTATAAATAAGATTAAGATAGAGTAATTTAAATAATTTTATTCAATAAGAGGATTTAAATCTTTGTTGGAGGCAATAAGAAGAGAAACACCGTGGCATGTGAAATTAATACATTGATTATGTTTATGGTCTATCCAAAAATATCCTTGTCGCACTTCAAGCTGATTCTAGGCATTTTTCCTATGTCTAACTTAATATTCTCCTTTTTCTTTCTCTGTCTAAATATTTTTGGTTAGTTCAGAGTTTCTCAGCTTTATAACTACTGAGGTTTGAGGGAGATGAGTTTTGAATATGAGGCCAAATTCCTGGCCTCTCCTGTCTAGATATCAGATCCCTGATCTACCTTGACTACCTGCAGTAACAAAACGTCTCCGGTGTACTAAAACAACCATTGTGAACTGCTTGGTTGCCCAACCACGAGAAGTATATCATGATTTTGTTTGTATTTTATTTGATCAACAAGCAAACCTTTAAGAAAATCACACTGTGACTCTATGAAGAACATTCACTAGCAAGTACACCGAGAAAGCCGAATTCATCTCTCAACACAAAAACGTCTTCACGTATTCTGAGTTTTCCACGGTTCACGTAGTTAGCCTTTTAATACTATAATCCACCTCTGAGATAACTTACAAAGAGGGAAGGTTTATTTTGACTCACAGGTTTGAAGATTTGAGCCCAGGGTCCATTCGCCCATTGCTTTTGGGCCTGTAACAAGGCAGCATAACACAGAGGGGCCATATGGCCAAATAATTTGCCTCATGGCTGGACAGAAAGAAGAGAAGCGTAAACAAGAGTCCCAGGACCCCTTTAAAAGGCATGTTTCATACCCATGTGACTAAAGACTTCCAACGAAGCCCTGTCCCTGGAGGTTCTATCGTCTTCCAATAAGACCACAAGCAGTGCAGTAAGTCTTAACACATGGGCCTTTGACAAACGCTAATCCAAACTGTAGCATCCGTGTGAAATGAAACTGCGTTTTTTTAATATCTCTATAAATTAAGCTATTTAAAAACATGAAAACAGAAAAGCATTTAAGTATGCTAATACAGTGGGTAATAACCAATAATGAAATAATAAATCTTTTTGTTGTTGAGTGTAAGGTGCTAGGGAGTCAATTCAAGGCCTTTTCAATATTAAACACGCAATCTACCAATGACCTACCTTACCGACCCAAAAATACATCTTATTAGAGCCATTGTATTAAAATGTCATTCCAGCCAGAAAGAGTTTCTTTAGGATCTCTAACCTGTAGGAGACACATAGATATTTCTAGAAATGTTAACAGACTACCTGTTGTAATCACTTTCTTATTGCTCTGGCAAAACATCCAACTGCAACAATTTAAGGGAGAAAATATTTATTTACCTCACAGTTTCAGAAGGTCTCCTACACAGCATCCATCGAAGGGACAGCAGGCAACATGGAGGGCACATGGTAGAGGCTGGAGAGCTGCTCACCCCATTGCAAACCAGAAGACAAGTGAATATGAAGACTCAGCAACGACTAGGGCTTTCTCAGGAAGAAACTGGAAAATTCTTTATTTTTCCTTCCTTTAATAATTTCAAACTGCTAGTTGGGCCCCCACCAGGATGGCTACCTCTCCCCCATTTCCTGTTCCACAGATCAATAACAAATTCCTAGAAGCTCACCCCTGGGTAACCCACAATCTCAACAAGTTGGTAGAATCCCTTCAGGTCAAACCCCAAACCTCCTCCCCTTTCAGCCAAATTCTGCCTCTCAGTAACACACAGTTCCAAACACATAAGGCTTTTGGGCAACTCTCAAGTTCCAAACTGCATAGCATTCCCTGTATGAAAAACCCTGCATTTCTATGGATATTAATATTTTTCTATATTCTTTATGGTTTAAAACGCAGTCATATATGAACCAATGTGATGTGCTAGCAATGTTCTCTATGCCTATGCTGTTGGAAAATCTTCCCAAATGTTTGATTCATTTTTGCTTCTAAAGTGAGTACTTCAGAATATTGGCAATTTCTGGTAATAAACAGATGACAAAACTCTCCCCTCGGCTCTTCTCCTCTCTACTACGTTGAACACTTCTGTTAGATATTGTCTCTGTGGGCTCTTGTTCTGTTCCGACTTCTCTGAGAGTCCCACTGGGCTACAACAAAACTTTTGGTTTTCAGGATCTGAATTCCTGTAGCCTCTTCTGGGTTGCCTTCTTTGATCTACTTGGCACTTTTTTTCCCCCTTTCTCCTAAAAGGATAGATTTTTCATTTGGAACCCTTAACTCTAGACAGTGAACATAGAGGTTAAAAAGCAGTTACATGAAACAGTCTTCTTAAATTTGACTGAGAGTGGAAAATAGTTTCCAGGTTAATTTTTATGTTTTTCTTAAAGTTTAAAGCAATGATTTTAAGTGATTATATACTATCACATATGCATATTAATAATGTCTTCAGTATATCTCCTCGGTCTTTTAGAGTCTATGGACCGAAACAGACATGTTAGAGTTGTAGCGCAATCTAACACTGAACCATACACTTATTGAAATTAATCTTATTCTAAAATATAATTGAAAACAAAATAGTAGTATTACTATTCAATCCTAATCATTGAGTTATGCTCCCAGACCCCATCATTTCCATATGCTCATATTTGTATATGATAATTAGAAAAGTCATTTTCTCCTTTCTTCCAATAGAATATTTTATTTTCCCAATATTTTTATCTCAATAAAAGACTCATATCCCAGTGTCATTTAACACATTTCCTCTTTATATTTCAATGTATTAAATTTGACAGGGAACAAACTATAACAGCCACATTCCTATGAAGTCACAACAAAAACAGCATAGCACACCTAAGGGTGTGTATGTGTGTGTGTGTGTGTGTGTGTCTGTGTGTGTGTGATATTGTGTGTGGGGGGAGGGGGCTCATGACAGGGAGAGAAATACAATAATAAAAAGGGAAACGAGTCGGCAGGCTCTCACTTTACTCTTACGGGAAGTTTTAAAAGATGGCCGATCAAAGAGAGCTGGACTTTCTAGTTGCAGTTACAGTTCACATTCAGAATCTTTGATGAATAAGAACCACAGGTGCCTTGAACAAATTATTTCTGAGATTGTGATGAATATGAGAAGACATTTTGAAAATAGTAGCTACTATATAAATGAGGGGAAAAAATCAAGCTCAACTTTTTTCCCTGAGCCTGCTGCCTTCTGGGTCCAACAAATTGCACACTGAGCTAGATCTTTCTAAACTTAAATCGTTGAATGATTCAGAAAATGACCCAATCTTATCTAACAGAGAAGAATCTTTCAGACGTTAGAGTTATCTTCCCTGCATTACTCTACTGAATCCTGTGTCAGATAATCCCAGCTAATGTGTATTCAGGGCTTACTACATGTCCTCAGTTCTATGTGTTCTCTTTATGACCCCTGTAAATGAGAAAAAAATAGGTTTCGTTTTATTTTTTAAAGACCTAGAAGAGGATGGTAACCTACCCAAACACTCACCTGGCAAATAACAGATGTGAAACATTAATCCAGAATCTCCTGACAACAACATTTGCTGTTAAGAAAACTGCCTTGCAGAAATATTTTAAAAATCACAGAAACTGTTTTGGATATTTCTTAAATAAAACTTTCTGTTTATATCTAACTTTGGAAGTTCATTGAGATATTATATTATCTAAAATATAGTGATAGTTATATTTACCAACTCTTTAAGATGACTGTAATTGGTATGTATCACAAACACATATTAATAAAAACAATAATTAAAGAAGGCAAGAAAATAAGATCTACTATACTAGACTTTTCTGAGTGATTTACATAAACAAACCATTTGCTCTTCCCCCAAAATCATTTAAGTTGTTATGACCTCTATCTAGTTCACAGATGGGAAAAAAAAAGAGTCAACCAACATTTAAACAGCAGGGATTTGGGAGAGGTTGAATTCTGGGCCTTCTGCACATGAGGCAAGTATACTGCCACTGAGCTATAACTGGTAAGGATTTCTTAACCTTTGAAATAAATGAAAAATTATCATTAATATGACCAGGGATCTATGTTGAGTGTCATTTGGCTAAAATATGTCATGAAACATATCTTTGGCAGGTATGTACTGCCAGCAAAATAAGCCACATTTACTAAATTTAATGTCACATTTATAACCAATTCTGATATTTTTTTCTCTACGGGAAACTTGGAAGAAAGTGAGCCAATGAAAAACAGGGGCGTGTTTGCACTCCAATTCTGATGTGCTGATGGCTAGATCCAGGCAGTAGGAGTTGGATTTATTTGGTGGGTAGAAGAGGGAAGTGAAAGAAAACAGGAAGCTAGGAAAGGTCTGAACTCTCTGTCGTTATGATGTTGGGTCCAACTCTCTTGGACAAAATTGTGCTGTGATGGAAGAATATCGACCCTAATGTCAAAAAAAAAAAAGAAAAAAAGAACCTTGACCCAGGATCTCTAATTTAAATATTCCATCTCTCATGTTTTTCCCAGGTCTAAGAATGAATCTTTTCACTTGACTCATGCAGGTGTTAAATTACTCAATGTGACCGGATTCGGCAAACATAGGAGGCAAATCATAGATGATAGCCTAGAAATCAATGTAATTTTCAGAATTCAAACTAGAGGAAATGCCAGATCTGTTCATTCAGTGTTAAAAGGGTAGATAAGTCCTGGAGGGAGAACGGAGAAGTAGCCCCAGAGGCTGGTGGGTAATCAATGCAAAGCATTTTCTTTTTAATGAGATTCCTGATGGAAACAATCATCAGTTAGCAAAGTAACTACGTAAATTCTAATTTACTGTTTAATTTCTAACACATTAAATAAAAGAGTTGAAAGAAACAAACAAACAAAAAAAGACAGACATGAACTAGAAGAATGAAGTTCAAGTATATGAACAAAGGTAGAATGTTTCAAATGAAGAAAGAAAAACCTCCAAGAAACGTGAACTCTTTCCCGCATGTATTGGTTCTGGCCTGTTCCCTAGGGAGAACATCTGAAAGCCTCAGGGCCCCTTCTGGCCACAGTTAACCCTGCAGCCATTCGCAGGCTATAGGTATTATAAAAAAGGTCAGAGATCAAACACCCTTCTGAAAGAATCAGAGCTCGTCCGTATTTGCTTAAAAATGCCCTTTTGCGCATCTGATGTCCCCAACTCTGAGTCTTGCTTCTTCTATTGCAGCCAATTTCAGGATTCATTCTGCCTAGGGCAGTGGTGCCGGCTCTCCTTTGAGTCCTGCACCTACCTGCAAAATTCAGTGTCACTCTTTTTTCTCTCCTGCCTTTCTTTTCCATGTAGTCAACTCCAATACCCAGAAGCATCTGATCTGCACCAAGGTGGGCCTTGCACATTCCTGTTGGCTGAATATATCTATTCATTCATTCCGGAAATGTTTTTGTGTGTACTCTCTGTCCCTTATTTATTCTCAAGTGTATATGAAGGCTGTACAAGTGAGCCTAGGAGGCATTATGAGAGGTAAGAGAAATACAAATAATAAAATAACAAGTTATGAACTGTGGAAGGTTTGTCAGCATGATTACTACTGTTACGGTTAGTCAACAATATGGGTCCTGAACCTCAAACTAAGTAACAGCACTCTGTACAGTCCCATCTCTTCCCTTCATTGATCCATCCTGTTGGCCAGAGGCACAACACCTTCAGGAGCTAAGAAAGGCTACTGAATAACGAAGACAAATAGTTCACTCTTCTATTGAGGAAACACTTTTATAAGCCAGACAAGATTCAGGCTGATGCTTGACTTTTTCTTTTTTGGCCGCAAGCTCAGAAGTTTAGCGTAGAGTCTACCAACACAGGAAGCAATCTCAGCGTTCTCTGCTCGAATAAAACGGTAATTAGGAACACCTGGCTCAGGTGGAGGGCCGATGTATGTGCGAAGGGAAGTCACAGATTCCAGCAGGTTGCTGTGAGGTGGGGAGCACGAAGTCGGACATAGCGGAACTGCTCCTAAAGCTATTCCTGTAACATGCCTCATCCTCCTTCCCGCTTCGTGTTGCCTGCTCTCCTACTGTTACTGGCCTCTGAAATTTTGGTTTCTACTGCAAGAGGTGGAGAAGACTCACTCGGCAAAGCTCATTACTGCAGGGCTGTCAAGGGGGATACATGACATGGTGGGGTTTTTTGTTTGGTTGGTTGGTTTTATTCCACTCTGGCTCAGGAATTCCCTACAGGATTTTGGCATCAGAGTGCACTTGCAAAAACTGCTTGTCCTGATCGTAGATCTCCTGCTTCTAATTTGCTTTGCTGTTGGACCTCAGGCCCCTCACTTTTCCATTCCTGTGACACTGAACTAGAGTAACTCAGATAAGAAATTAAAATGTTAACTTGTAGTAGTACCTGCAATCTCATAGAAAAGAACTGAAGCCGAATAGTTTAATTAATGAATAAACCAATAAAAATATTTATCTTGCAAAAGGATCTGAAACACGGCAAGTAAGTGGAACCAATATAAATGATTCAGACATTTCGCATTAAAGGAACATTTGTATCTTGTCTCCTATGAAACATAATTGCATAGCACTAAAATTACACGGGAATATGATCTTTGCTTGGCGAGGATATTAGCACTCAGCTGTCAACAAGAAAATATAAGAGGAAGGGCATAAATTTCTCACCATCTAAGATAAGGGAAATCCAAAGAAGAGTAAAGCAAAAAAGTGACCTTCGACTAGCTTCTTTGGTTGCCAGAGGGATTTTGAAGAGTGAGAATAACTTCTTCATTCCCCTCTAAATGCTTTCGTATTGAGAATGAGGTGTCTATGAGTGGAGAGAGTTTAAAGTCTCAGGTCTCTGATAGAGAAGGCTTTCCCCATCTTGAGAGCTTAACCCTAGGAGCAAGATGCTATAACCCTGGGCCTTATAAAACACAAGCAGTAAATTCAGTGAGAACTGGGCTTGGGCAGTCTCAGATCCCTCCCCAGCCAAGGATTTAGTTTAAAATGGAATCCAAATTATATCTTTAGCAAGTGTAGGAAATGGAAGGGAGAAAGGCTATTTGGTCCGATCCTTCGAGTGAGATAGAAACAAATCTCTTCTTTGAAACAGCATTAGTTCGTATCAAGTACCCAGAATCCATTTAATAAATTGCTTTTCTCTAGTGACCCGAAAGAGTTAAGATACCTATAAATGGCAAGCAGTTCCGGACCTTCTAGACAGCTCGAGGTGAGACAAGTTATTAAGAGAAATATGAAGCATACCCATTGAAGGAGGGAGTTGGTGATTACCCAACACGGCTCAGTGTGGAGCACCACTTAATGACGTGTGCTTATGAAAGTAATCCACGCAGCCACAAAAGGCATTTACCTCACCATAGCCATAAGAAAACTGTTGGAAATGAAGTGAGGTGGCGAAGCAAGTGACAGCAGAATTGGCAAGTGTATTTCCCATTAAGATGCAATCAGAACGTGTGCCATCATTGCTTTGGTCTGGGTTGGGCCCTTCTACTTTGAAAGCTCAGGGTTTAGAGGAGACTTGGAGACTCTGTCAGTGTCAGGAGAACAGAGAATGAAAAATCACTGACGGGTGACCTCTGTGGACACACCAGTGGTTGCTTTTCTCTTTTTATGTATCTGAAATGATCAACTATGATGACATCCAGTTATAATTTGATTATATCTAGTCACCTCTCCAAACCCATTTTTACATTTAATAAAAGAAAAAAAAACAAGCCCTAATATCTTCTGAGATATTATTTATATATCTATGCTTTCAACTGTACTGCGAATATACTTGCTTAATTGGAAAATATATTTTCAAGAGATAACACTAATGGCATGATACTGAATATTCTGTTCCTAGGTGGTTCTGGTATATAGTAGATTACAAATCATTTCATACGACATTTACTGGTAATTTTTTTTAACTTCATAGTATGATTTAATGGATTAGTTAATTTTGTTTATTTTTGTTTTTATTTTCTTGAGACAGAGCTTTACTCTGTAGCCGAGGCTAGTCCTGAGTATCCTGTGTAGCCTAGACTGGCGTTGGTACTCATGGCAATCCTCCTGCCTCAGCCTCTTGAGTGCTGGGGTTATAGACAAGTGCCACCAAACCAGGTTTATGTGGTGTTGGGGCATTTAATTCAGGGCCTTGCACTTCCTATGCAGGTGCTTCAAATGCTATGCCATTTCTCCAGTCCCTGGGTTAGTTAATTTTATTGCATAACTTTATTCTAAAAAGTTGGGTCACCCTTGAGTGAAATGGTCATGTTGTAAACACTTCTATCATTCAAAATTATCTTCTGAATTTTAGAAAGGTAGTCATGCACAGGGTATCTTTTAAAATAAATGACACTTGAATTAACCAAAATTTGTCAAACAAATTTAATGTACATTGTTTAGTGAACAGAAGGAGATCTCCTGTCTCAATATTAACTTATTGATCAGAAAATATTTTAAGACCTCTAAGAGGTATGTGGGAAAAGTGGCAGGTAGAATTATTAAACATAACCCATGAGTATGATTTTAAGTTGAATTAAACTCTGGCAGGGAAGATAGAACTTATTTTCCTTCAGTGGTTTGTTTTTTCCAATACACAATTTGTTATAATTTGTTATTATTTGAAATTTGCCTCCCATTAACTTTTTGGAATTTTGTTTTAAACACACGTATTTCTTTTAATGTGGAACTGTGTATCTGTTCTGATTTAGAGAACTTCAAGTGTTGTTATTCTAACTACTACTATCATGGCCCATATTCTGTTGAACATGAAAAAGAAATACAATACATCCCCACTCAAAGAGTTATTAAGTTCATCCCAAAACTGAATAATATAAAAAGCCCCACTATGGGGGGCTGCATTGGGTCTTTTGTTGTTAATACCTTTATAAGTTGATCTTCAAGGCATTATGGCGCTGTATGTTAACCAATAAATTTGTTAACTCCCATTGCTTCGCCTTTAACAAATTCTTGGAGCCCTTCTGTATTCTTAACTGAGCCTCTGACTATTTGATTTGTTCAGCAGTGGCCTGCAAACTGTCACCGTGCTGTATGGGCGCAGTCGTGAAGTATTCCACTGTGGGGCTGCTCCGAGCTCTCCAGTAAATACTGTGGATTATTTAAGCGGTTTTTATATATTACGTACATTTGTACATTTTATGTGGTTATACATATTTATAAGTTTTTAAAAGAATCATTTTGTTTACTTGAACATTTCAAGTTTATTGGAAAATATGTATTTATGAATGTTTTAAACCATGTTATAGATATATGAATACTCATTTCGTTACTTAGCCCCAAAACCCTTGAAAATTTCTTTATACCAATAATTGTACATTTTACTTATGGCAAATGCTTCACAAATTTTAACTTTTTAGTTTTTTTCTTTCTCAAATAACAATAATAATGATTGCTAGATGATACTTTCAATGTTGAACAACTGTTTGAAAACTTTTAAAAAACAAACAGGAGAGTAATAAAATCATTTCTAATTAGCAATAATTCTGAGCTACTGGAAGTCAAGAACTTTTAAAATGCTCAGTCTGCTCTTCAAGTCATAATCAGAATACTGAACATCATTCATACGCTCATTTATTGATCCCTTACCTTGCTACAGAGAACTGTGTCAGAAAACAAAAATTGAGATATAAAAATGACACAGATATTCACCAGTCTCCTGTTTCTTAAATTTAAATAATCACTAAATTTGTTCACCAATTTCACACAGAGTATTAAAAGAAATAGCATATTATATATGGCAATTATAGGCTACATATTAATTGAAGATATTTCATCATGACTTGGGTGTACAGAGGAATGTGCTGCTACAGTTATCATTCCATATTTTTCTCCTTCATAATAAACATTTTAAGAGAGTTCTCATTACTCAGTACTGTAGTTGCTTCAGCCCCTACTCACAAGTCAGCATATGTTTGTTTGAATTCAACATAACGATTCTACAAAATAATTTTGTATCTCCAGGAACTCAGTGGTTACTAGCCTCAGTAGACATCCACCATCTCGTATCATTGACCTATCAGCAGCCTGGGATCCAAACCCTGCTTTCTTACACAATCACTGTCCCATTTGCTTCTGTACCACTACCTATGGGGTTTCACTCTATCTCTTTGATTGCTAACCCTCTATCCTTCATATTTTGTTTTACCTCAATGGCAGCTGTTATTTCCAGGCTCCTCAAAGCCTTATCCTAGATCCTAACTTTCTACGCGCCCCATTGTTCTACTTACATGACTCAGAGACACATAAAACTGCATCACAAAAGAATTGAGTTGACCAGCAGTCTGAGCGTTGGAGGCAGGAGGATGAAGAGTGAGTCCAGCCTGGGCTGGTTGGTGACTCAGTGGGAGCCCAGCCTGGCTTACTTAGTGGCAAAATGAGACCCTGTCTCAATAGAGAAAATAATGAAAAAAGAGCTGGAGATGTAGTTTAGTGCATAGACCCAGGATTCAAACCCAGTGCTGAAAGAAGAGGAAGAGGAAGGAGGAGGGGGAAGATGAGGAGGAGGAGGAGGAGGAGGATGAAGGGAAAGAATGAATGAAAAGAAGACTTTAATTCCTACCATAACTGTCTCCCCTATACTAGTTTTCTTCTATTTTCTTCCTAGAAAATGGTGCTATCGTTCATCTGGTTGCCTGACCATACGTAACTTTTCTATCCAACTCGTCTTTATCCTTATTTCTACTACTTCTCTGAATAACATTCACACTGAGCTTTTGTTTTCTTAACTTCAGCATTACATCTTTAATTTTTTCTCAATAAGCTCTCTCCAGGTTGCTAAATTGCTTATACGAGGCTTGAACTTGGGATTCTCTTGTCTCTGGCTTCCAGAGTGCTATGATTACAGGCCTGTGCCACCAGGTCTGGCTAGCATGGCCATCTCAACAAATGCTAGAATCATCTCTGACCCGGACCCCTGTCATACTTTGTCCTGAAATCTTTCAAGACCCGCTCTGATTGAATTTCCCCTATCTCAAAGTCATCTCTCTGCAACATGTTCTGAAGCTATGTCAGTGATATGTCTCCTTATAGAATAAAATCTTCCCATCTGATTCCTGATGTTCTTTGAAGGAAGATCAAAACGTTTAGGCCAATACACAAAACTCTGATGGCTTGGTCCCTATTTTCATCCTCAGAATACAGTTTCCAGCCTCATTTTAGAGTCTGTCTGTTCCTCCTAAAGACCCTGCTAATTCTCGTATCCAAACTTGGATGTGCTTTAAATTTTGCATGTATTGTGGCTGCTGGGGGAATTCTTCCTTCTGTGCTTTCTTCATGGCTAAGTGTGTTTCATGACAAATAGTTTTTAAATTAATAATGCCTGTTAAATGCATACCATATTAAATTTACAGTATGTGGTTGTTTGGCAAGAAGTACATGCTAATTCCTCCAGTTTTAATATCTTTTAATTAACTTCTTTTCTCTGTTAAATCTTGCCTATCTTTATATGGCTCTTACTTAAGGTGAATTAGGGAATAATCCTCCCTGTTAAATGTTCTCAAATGGCTGTTTGTTTTTCGTGAGGCCCTAACTTTAATTACCTGGTTTTATTTAGACCCTGGGTCTGTATTTACATCTAGATTTGCTGAGTGTTCACAAGCAAGTTACATAGCCCCTTTCTTCCTCCGTTACCTCTGTTCTAAAAAAGACAAAACAATAATAAAATCATTTCTATTGGTTTGTTTGAAGGATTAACTAACATAACAAATTTAAAGCATTTAAAAATGCTTGAAACACACTGAATGGCCATATTTGACTTATATAAATTGCACCTACATTCATTTGCAATTTCACATTCATTATCATGATTATTTGATCAACATCTTCTGTATTAAATAGATTATAAATTCTGCAGTGTTAAAATCCCATTATGTCCCTTAAAACAGATTCATTTTAGCACATAAAAGTCACCCAACACATATTGGTTGAATGAATAAAAGAATAAGTGATGTGACTAATAAGATGGATAACTAAAAAAGGAAAAAATGAAACATTACACATATTGTCACATATGCAAGGTGCAGTTGAAAAATAAGGTATTTACATTTTAAGACTTTATTGCAGTGAAAGATACACTGTCATTGGCTTCACGCAAGCTACCCACCCCCCTCACTTCATGCGTCCATGTCGCCCTCGCCTCTTTCTGAAAATGTTTCTAGAAAGCTTCTGTCTTAGATTTCCAAAGTGTGATTGAAAAGATAATGATATGGTGAACAATGCTGCTAAGTGCCATCCAGTGGAAAGGAGACTTGTGAACACACCACCATGTGACCTCATTTGCCCTATTCACCGACTCTGGCATTGTGGGATTTCAGTTTTCCCCCAAAGTAAAATGACCATGAAAGGTGCTCTTTCTATATCGGTTGAGCACTGAGGGAGCGACTACAGTGCAACGGGAGACATTTGTAAGAGAAGACCGTCAGAGCTGTTTCAGAGAGTGTGTTCGAAGTGAGGAGTATTGTGAGGAATATTAATGGTAATGTGTTTTACCATAACACATTTTTCAAATTTGCATTCTGTTATTCAACTATACTTTGCAAATGTCTAACATATGTTTGATATATATGTATCTATACATGAACATATATGTTAGATGCATTCATATGCATATGCATGTATGTATGTGATAGTGTGTTATCTGAGTATGTATGTATAAATATATAAGTCATACAAGTACAGGCAAACGAATGTGTTCCATATATACAAATACATATAGTACATATATGTTTCTGTATGTGTGTAATGCAAACATACATGTATTTACAGTAAGAGTGTACATAAAATTTTGGAGAACATTGTTAGAAATATGTTCACAAAATTCAGAAACAAGATCATGGTGCCCGCTGTCCAATTGATCCCGCAATATGTTTTTTAAAGTTCTTGATCATGTGCTTTACTAGAGGAATTGAAAACTTTAAAAAGTTATCTCTGAGCATGTTCTTTCAATAAAAATGACCATGACATTCACCTAGAAAAGTGATGTTAGATAATAATGGTCTCAGTTCTCAAAGGCAAATTATTTTCCCACTGATTCCACATTTGGAATAGACTTTAAAACTTACACGACTTACCTATAACGTCAATGCAGTTCTGTCTACTCTTTGCTTCATTTTAAATGCATTTTTATGACAAGTGTTTGTTAAATTAATAATGCACTTTAAATGCGTAATGTCTCAAGGATATATGAGTGTTTGGTTAGATAACTGATTACAAAATAAATCATATGCAATAGCTTTCAACTCTATCAAGAAGAACCAGTTAATAAATACAGCAAAAACAAAAGCCCCAAATCCAATTTCCAATAATTCAATTACATAAAACAAATTAGAATAAAATTAATTCAAAAATGTGTACGACAAGTATAATGAAAACCACAAATCTTTACACAGGAGCAAAAACACTTTAGCAAGTAGTGAAAGATGCCTTACATTCCTAGAGCCTGAACTTACTAAAACAAAAAGTCTAGTTTTAAGTGTCCATGGTGTGTTGTAAACTGGCTTACAGTATGGTTTTGAGAAGGAGATGGGAGCTTTCTTTAAACTTCCTCTCTCATGAGACATTCTTTTAATTTTTCTCTAGAGTTGTAGTTTGTGTTCATTTTCCAATTTGTTCCTTAGGACACTTTTGAAATAAATAGAATGTATTTAGTATTTGAAGTGCCCCAAAATTCATCGAGAGATAGTTAACTCAGACACGGTAGAGAAGTAATTAACCTAGTTTAATTTTTAAAGCTTCATTTATGAGTTTGCATGTACACAAACTCCTGGGTCTCATCTCAAACTCTTATGCCTCATCAGATTTATCTTCAGATATTTTAATTATCTTAGGATCTAGTGATCCATCTGTTTCTCTAACACACTCACCAAAAATATACAGAAAACTAGCCTGAATAAGACCCAGTATAGATCTGTAAGGTATTTTTTTTTCAATCTTACATGCATTTATTGCATCATTGTGAGTCATAGTGTAAGGAGATTTCTAACAAAAGGTTGAAATCTTTTTGTTATTTTATATGTTTACATTGTTTTCTGTTAAGTGTATTAATTAAAAAGTCATTTTGTCCCAGCACTAAGGAGGCTGTGGCGAGAGGATTGCCATGAATTCTAGCCCAGCCTGAGATATGTAGAGGTTTCAGGACCAGCCTGGAAGACAGACTGGGATCATGTCTCCAAATAAATGAACTTCATTTTGCATTGGTAACATTAATCTTAAGTTGGCCATCTTCGTGAAAAAAGTGTTCGCAATATAAAAATCTCATTACGCTACATTAGGATATTGCAATTATTGAGATGCAAATCACATCCTGGAAAAATGACAGCAGATTATCTCCCAAGAAGTCTCAGGATACTTTTGGTTTTGGCTAATTTGTTGGTTAAAGTGGACACAGTACAGGTGGAGAACTACAGAGACTAAAGAAATGTCTTCTTCTTACATTCCTTGATTTTGATGTCTTTACCAGAAATGTCGTTCTCACTGTGAGAGCTGCTGTGTAAGGAAGCACCTCTTACCTCATTTTTGGAGATTCATGGCAAGACTAGCCCAGCCCTGTCAGGGTGTCCTGCTGGGTGCCCCCTACTAAGTTGCTATTTTGCAAGATCAAGGCTTCCTTGAAATTTGAGTGCTTCCCTAATGTTAGTCAGTTATGAGTTTTACTGAATATGTACTAAGTATTTTGGCCTCTCCTGTTCTCAAGATTCTCAATCGAAGTCTGATATATTTTTTTTCATTTTCGTGGACCCAATAGATATGGGTAGGAGACAGGCCGTTCAGCCTTGGAGGATGGGCTCACGCTGTGGGGGCCCCACAGGGATGCTTTGCCATCCAGTTGCCTTTTAAACTAGATTGCCCATCATTATTGGCTTTAATGCCATGTTGCTTTGTGCATGTATTCTGACATTGAGAAAACACTGTGTTGGGCTGGCTTCTTACAGTGTGTATCTCGTGCTTTTTGTCAATGGTCATTAACTAAAATTCATTGAGCATCTCCTATATGTCAATCACTGGCTAAGTACCTCACTTCTGTTTTGTCAGCTAGCCTTAGGACGCCAATGTTGCCAGTAGGTGTGTTATAATAGCAACGAAACAAACATACTGGAAATAGAATATTTTGTCAAAAGGCAAACACCTACATGCATCTTAGGCTAATTTTTAATTGAAGTCAGGTTGCAGAAATCACCCTCTTAGCAAACGTAGCATGCTTAACACAGGAGCTGGAGTGATCAATCCGTGATCATAGAGCACTTGTCTAGCATGTGTGAGGTTGTCGGGCTCAGTCATTGGCATTACAAAGGGGAAAAAAAGACAAAAGAATAAACCTATTAATTCAAAGGAATAGACAAGCTCAAAATCCAAGACAACTGGTGAAAACAGCACAATAAAAGT
The DNA here is from genome assembly GCA_004027205.1 of Ctenodactylus gundi. Classification (NCBI taxonomy): domain Eukaryota; kingdom Metazoa; phylum Chordata; class Mammalia; order Rodentia; family Ctenodactylidae; genus Ctenodactylus; species Ctenodactylus gundi. The sequence continues at coordinate 577,517 of PVKB01000021.1, forward strand.
GCAAGAAACTGTAAAGTTCCTCCTATGAAAGTAGATCTTGTTGAGAAGACAGAGCCCTAAGAGCCTGAGAGCAGAAAGAATACAAACCAGGAAGAAAGTCGGTGGCCAGAAAGCTCATTTTTCACTCTTGCTTCTGACAGTTCCAGTTCCTATCATGCAAAGAGCTTGTTTCCTACTATGTTTTGTGCTGCTACAACAGCATACCCCCAAGTAGACAACGCATAATATAGACATTAAGATTCTGGAGGTGAGGAATTCCTTGATCAAAGGGTGGTGGCAGGCAAGGGCCCTCTTGGTGCTTCATACTCTACCACAAGACAAGATGCAGAGACAGAGCAACCAAAAACCAAAATCTTCTTTCATATGGACCTCATCCATGTGGTGATAACTTTAATCTATGCAGAAAAACCATGTACTCCTGAACTTAGGCCCTCTGTTCAAACACTGATGCATGGGATTAAGTTTCCAACACTTGCTTCTTGAGGGAGTCATTCAAAGCGTAGCAACTTGTTATTGAGATAAAGAACCAAAATGTTGAAAAATCAAAAAATTCAAGCATGCTGGGAAGATGGATTTTCAACTGCTAGTCTTTCTAAAACAGTTGCTGTGCAGTCACTCAGTAGGAGTCCCATTGCCCTGTGCTGTACAAGGAGGGTGATTTATTCGGCACACTTCCTTCCTTTAGAGATACTGTGATTTACTGAGAAAAATAAGATGTGTTCATGAATAATTTAAGATAATAAATAATAAGACTCTGTTATTGCTACAAATAATAAAAGTTTTCAATAGTTTAAAGGACAGAGCACATGTGAGTAGAGTGGTAATGGCCATGTAGATCACAGTCCTGGAGGTCGAGAAAGTCAAAGAAAACGAAAAACAGAAGGGAAGATATTACCAAAAAAAAAAAAAAAAAAAGTGTGTTCATCATAGAATGATCATGGTGAGTAAAGATCCCCAGAGAAATAACAACAAACACCCCACAAGACTTACCAGCTATTACACAGATCAGGAAATAAGAGTTTAAAAGCATGAGGGACAAGGGCAAAGCCCAGTGCATTCATTTATGGGTGGAGGAGTCTGCCCAGAAAAGGGGAAAAAAATACATCAGTAAAGGACATTAAGCCATATCTTCTAGGGAGTTGAGGTGGTGGACACTTACCTGGTAAGCAGAACTTGCACAGGACAAGTGCAAGGGCTGGAGAAATTGTACATTTGAATAATCATAGGGATTAAGAGTCAAACTTGAGTTCTCAGACACATGCAATGATCTATATTGGTTCTTAAGGTTTTTTCCCCATAAAATTAGATTTGCTTGGGGTTCTTCAGCAAACAGTTTATTACTAATCACCTGGTGGTATGAATCACATTGGAGCAGAACCATCCTGGGGGTTATTCTGCGGATATAGAAGCAGGGTTCAAGTCCAAGAAGATAGCTTAAGAGTTCAGAATCTCAGAAGCTCCCTCAGCCTTAATAGCATACAGCTGCATTTTAATTTTAACAAACATAATATCATTGTTACAAATCCCAGAAAAGTTATAAAGGAAAGGATTCAGTTTCTAAAAGGGTGAACGATATCAGATCCCAGTAAGTAGCCCTAGAATCCATTTTTATATTATTTAGCACAGAAAACAATTCTACAAGGTAGAACAGACATAGTGTTACTTTTAAAGGAAATATAAAAAACCAAAGAATAACAATTGTTCTGTGATTTCAGCTGGAAGCTTAAGATATTTTGGGTATTGATGCTATCCACACCATCGCATCTCCTCACTCCAATTGCTCAGTATGTGGAAAGCTGAAAAACATTATTTTTTTCAAAGGGATATTTTTAAAGTTTGTTTCTTTTTAAAATGCCATTATGATATTTTAAGGATATGCACTTACATAGATCTTGGCAAATTCATTTATTTCTGTACTTGCTGAAAAGCATAAGTGGGTGCACTTTTATGTAGGCCTTAAACATGTTTAAAGGAAATAGAGAAAGTACTCCAAGCCTTAAAATTAGTTTTATATTCAATAACTGACCAAAAATGTAAAATGTCAATCATGTTTTCTAGCTGTATACTATAATTCCTATCAAAAGAAATTGCTGTTTCCCAATTTAATTTTAGGGGAGGGCTAGATCGATGTTATTGACTTAAGAGGTTCATTCATTATTTATTTTAAACTTTGTTTATTACCCAAGTGTCATATAGAGACTAATTATTTAGATGGGAAACTGCAACTGTCTAAATTAATATTAAGAAAATTGAGCATTTGCCCTGAGGCAGCAAAATCGGACTTTGTCAGGAAGCCGATCTGAGTCTGCATGCTGCAAAATGCCTAAAATTGGTCATTAAAGAGAAATAATCCGAAGCCATTATGTCCCACTAGAGCATAATTAAATGCAAATAATAAAGGGAGCATTGTCTCTTAAGTTCCACTTTTTCTATTTGCAGAAAATGGACTCATGAATAGCAGCTGTCAGCGGAGCTTGGCTTACTGACACTAGCCAATTGTAGGTTTCTAATTGCTGGGTCCCTGAAGTAATAGCACTTTCCACTAGAGAATCATCTTTGGCTAAAGTAGGGGATTCTGTGACCATAGCCAGTGGCAACTCAACAAATAGGAGAATTTAGCAGAGAGCAAGATAAACAAAGGCTGTGGACAAAGGAGGTCACATTAAGAACACACTCCTCATTCACGAAAGCAGCTCTCACTACTTTTGGAGCGACATCAACAGAAGGTTGGTACCCATCCTGCTGAAAATTAGCTTGGAGGGCTGGTGGGTCAAATGAGGATAATCACTCAAAAATGTTGACAGCAACTCTCATTAGTAAAACCTTTTCCTATTCTTATGCTGACATTTATGAATTCATTTAGTGACTCTTTTAAAATAATCTAGTTTTTTTTTTAGTTTCTTCTTTAAAATGTGGGAGAAACAAGAAGCCCAAAAGTTGTGTCATAACGTGGTAGTGCTCAGATAGCCTGGCTGATAAATTCACAAAAGTTGAACGCGATCTTTTACTCTTTGCAAAAAAAAAGGTGTGATTCTAAATGCCAGATAATGTATTATATACTGAAATGTCTGTTAGACAGAAAAATATACTATAGATTATGTGCATAGTATGAAATATATATAATATATATGAGTTCCTATAATCAAATGGAAAAGCTAAATGGAAATATATTTCCTATTAGTATTTCACTGTATTTGTTGAATCTTTTCAATAGTATAAGCCATATTTCTTTACAAACCTATACAAAACCATGTAAATAAAACTAATACAAATATAAAATTACGAATTTTAGAATCTTGGGAACAAATTCTGACTGTGTAATATCCAACTATGTATTATTAAAAGATGGTGATATAGACAGTTTAAATATTGTATGTCATTGACCGAGAATATAAAATGTAAGCATTAGGGCTGTAATATGAAAACCAAGTTCAATACTGCCATGAAAGGTAATATTCTTTTTCTGTTTTTATTCCCACCACCCCAGTCCTGTCTTTTTTTAAAATTCCTACAACCTCTTTGTGTTGGTAAATTGCTTTCTATAAATAAATTTTGGGCCTAGTTTTATTCTTGCCAACTTATTTTCGTAGTTATTCTGATTGGTAGTGATAAATTAAATATAACAGAATTTCTAATAAACACATTATAAATCTATCAAACTATTCCAGGAGGATCAGAGTGTAACTCGTGTATATTCTTAAATGTATCCTTTGCATCATAAATTATGTAAATAGGTTCATTTGAAGGCATAACTAGTATTGAGTCTTCTGGTATCTCCTGGAATAGACCCAGTTTCACAGTAGAAGTACAGACCCACATGGTCAATTGTGTAAGTAGATTGGACACAGATGAGCTCCATGTTCCCTACCTATGTTTAAACTATTTTCTCCCTCTCAAGAGGTTTGTAGTTCTTGCCAAATAATTTCATCAAAGTCTGGCCCCAGCAAAATGCACATTCCAGCTGTTTCTCACACTGCAGTTTCTTCCAGTCAATCCCTCGTTGCTCCTGTTGCTCCAGTAGGCCTTAAGTCCCCTTTCCTGTACTTTTGAAAGTTATTACTGTGGGAATAAGCAAATGCATATTTTTATGGAACTACCTGATGTGCTCCTCAAGTCAAGATTTTTGAAACCATGCAAGCATACGATCTTGTATTCTGTTTCTCATTCTATGCATAGAAAACTATTGGAATTTGATCTCCTTCTCTCTCTCTCTCTCTCTCTCCCTCTCTCTCTCTCTCTCTTTCTGCAAGAAAACTTTCTTCTTTTGAATGAGTTACTTGCAAGAGTTGTATTCTGGTATAGAAAAATGTTCTCTTTCTTTTCTTAATGTGTCTGTAGTTCCTCTAGGGATGAACTATAAATTCAATAAGCACATACAAATTTTAGATAACTATTAAGCAGTGTTCACTGATTTCGCAGGTTCCAGTTGGTATAGAGAATCATAAATTTATATATATCAAAAATATATACTTATATGTATTACATAGATATAAGCATATAGATATTAAATATACAAATATATTTATATATAGACACCTGTATGTAATTTACATATAGATATATTTTATGTAAAATATATAAGTATTTTATGCAAATAGAAAAATTTGTGTATATAAATACTCTCTGAATTGGATCCGAACTTAGATAAAACCATTTTTTCTTGGAAAGAGATGCTCTGCAAGAAAGCCACAGAATTTTGTAGGATCTCAACTGTGTGATCCATCTATCCAATTTAAACAATGCTGTGGCTGAATTATCATTTATGCTAATAAATATTGTAAAACAATAGCTGTCACTTAGAATAAAATATATTCTAAAGATGTGCAATGTATAAATAATGGTAGTAGATACTGATTCACATCAAGAAACAAATAAAAATTCTCTGCACTATATTCATTTCCCAAATACCTAAGCAAAAGTCTACTAAACATGCAGATGTAAAGACTGACATTAAAGATGAAGCCATGAATACAATTAAGTCAGAATAGCAGTAGTAGATGTGATTAAGAAATTAGTTTTATATTCCAAATGATTCTTCAAGAATAAAATGAATTTGAGTGTATTTATTAGCCTATAGTCTAATAATTTTCATCATCAAATATATTTTCAATAAACATTTTAAAACAATGATGAGTGCTTGATAGAAAACATACTAAAAAGATTCAAATGTATATCTCACATTTGAAATGACTTTCCAAAGACTTTAACTTGTTCATATTAGATTTTATTAAGTAGGGAAAATTAGGTTGAAAAGTATTTAAAATACCCCTTCCCTTTTTTTCTTTTTTAGGTCAACAGTAGGTTGAATTCAAATAAATGGGGTCGATTCTTCCAACAGAAAATGATAGGCCACCCCTCTGGCTGAATTTTAATAAACAGTATATTTAATTCTTTTTGGCTTCTTTGGAATTTTAATGAATAATTTTCCTAAATGATGATAAATCAAAAAGAACTTGAAAAGGAACTTGATCAGTGTGATTTGCCAAAGTATTTGACATTCATTCTCTACAATAATCTTCTATAGAAACTAATATGGCATCAGCCATAAACAAAAAATTTCTAATTTTGAAATAAATCTGAAAGCATGCACTTTTCCTCTGAGGCATATTCCTGACTTCATTTCTGCAGGACATTTCCTGAGGATTACTGACTGATAGGGATTTAATGGTTTCAGAGTTTGCAAAATCTGAAGATTTTTCCTAAGTAGCTATTATAAACCTAAAATTATCTTTTGTGTTCATTATTTTTACATAATTACATTTTTATATAAAGAAAAAACCCTTAATCAGTGAGAATACAATAGTATAAATTATAGAACCTATTTTTCCATTCATTTTATTTTTACTTAGAACTTGACAAATGATACAAAGTAGAAATTCCTTTCCTAGTAATGCCAAGGCACTGGAAAGCAAACCAATATAAATCTATAACTATCATGATGATAATTATATTTAAAGGAAGGAAAAACAAGTTTCTTTCTACTGCTTTCCAGAAATCACCAGAAAATTTAGTTTTTCAACTACAGACGGATAAAAATTTTGTCTGTAAAGCTTAGATTAGGAAGGAAAAAAGTAGTGACTTTCAATTTACCTCAATTTTGTGGAAGTCTACGCCCCAGAGTTTAGAAAGATTAACAAAGTATGTGATACAATATGGACATGCATGTATATAATATTAATATTCAACAATGTTCTGAGATTTTCCAAGGGGACTATTTGTACTTTGGCTATATATACATATAGGTATGGTGAGATATTTGTGGGGAGGAGGTGACTGTGAATATCTGTGAATTTTTCTAAAAATTTGTATGTTGTTCAATTTTTTGGCAAAAGCTGTCAATAAATTATTTGTTTACACGACTGATCTTTATCAAAGAAAAATGTCATAGCAAGAGCACCATACAAGGCATAGTTTTGCGATATTTTCCCCAATAATAAACTATTTTTGCCAATCAATTGAGTTGGTATAATTTTAAAAAAACATTAGCCGATTTTCGGGTATAAAGAAACACGGGGCTGTATTGTTCAAGGCTATTGGTCCTGTAGGCAAATGAATAGGTTTCAATGTTGTCCCTCAACTTACAAGCTGCATAAACTATTTTACAGATTTAAGCTTTCTGGGCCTCAATCGGTTTCTTATCTGAACATTAGAAATGTATCTGCGCTACGTAGCTGCTACGTGATAAAAATAATAATGCTCAAAAATGACATGGAACAGAGCCTGACTCACAGGAAGTCCTCAAAGAACGCTGGGTGTGATTATCAACACACTCGAACATATGCCTTTTAAGGTCAGTTTGCATGCATCACGGATCCTAAACACTTTCTTGAATTCAAACGCAACACAATTTTTTTCTGGAGATAGCAACCCTGTTGACAAGAAAATTTACTATACCCATGTAGGAAGCCAAAATTAGCAAGTGGTCCAATTTCAGGAATAAGGACAGCAGACAGGTGGTGTCAGCCGCTGGATGTCGGTGACAAACGTATCCGAGCTGTAATGTAGATCGGGCAACTCTTGCTGCTGCCCTCACCTTACGTCCTGTGGCTGCTGCTGTGCCTTCCTGGGTGACTGATACTGAGAAAGTTGCTGGGAGCCCAGGGTCAGGTACAGGTAAGCATCTCCCCAAGGTTGTGTAGCAGAGACACAGCCTCAAGCGTTGCACCTACCTCCGGGGCCTTCCGGCCGGCCACCCGACTGCAGCTGGGCTGCTCTAGTTCCAGACAGCACCGGAGCCCTGGCCTTGAGGCTCAGCGATTACTGGTCTTCTTGGCTCTTTAGTTGGAAGGGCCTGAGAGGAAGTACGATGACTAGTTGTTTCTAGTCTTTTTTCTGACAGGATTCTTATTTCATATTAAAGCAATTGTGTTTATACTGTCTGTCTTATCTTTCCAAATATAGTACAGGAAAAAATATGTAAAGCCTTTGATTATACTCAATCTTCATTTTAATTCAATGTCTTTGCATAGCATAAAAACATGACTTACAATTTGACAAGATAGTCGTTAAGTATCTTCAGAAATTGTTTATTTAAGACTAAAGAGTTTCATGGGTTTTCACCTATGTCTTACCATTTCTTCCAAGTAGATGTACCATGCATGTTCTAATTTAACTTTCTGTAATCCCATCCTGTTCTTTCCATAAGTGAACATTTTTCTCCACTACAGATTATAATGTTGATAACCAATCATAACCTGTAGGCATTTAGGTAAGTGCTAAAATATCCAAAGTCCTCACAGGTAATTTACTTACTTGAGTTTTATAAACAACATGAGGCAGCCAGGAAATGTTACCTACATCTGAAGACTGAGGAAACTAAGGCACACATAACATTAAGTGATTTGTCAAAGATCAATAAAGTAAAACTAGACTTTATGGTCTGGAATTGAGTCTTCCATTCCACCATTTTCCTGTGGCAGGGTGACCTAATTGAACAAACATGGATTTCCGGTCAGCAGTACATGGGTCTGAAATCTAGTTCTGTCTTAAATTGTTTCACTTAGGAATGCTTTTAAATAAAATAAAAGATTTTGGTGGGGCCACATGAAATTGCAAGTCTTTAATGAGAACAGAATCAAGGACCATAATTTCATTTGCTTTAATCTATTGCTTTGGTTCTTGGTCATATTTTCTCGAATCTTCATGATGCTTTTGCTTTGACTTGGGCATCTTTACTTTTATGAATATACATTTTTAGAAATGTTTTATAGGTCCCAAAATGTGAAGTTACACAGATAACATGTAAGTCTTAGAATATTTCCTACTCCTTAGCCACCCAGGTTTTTCCTCTTGAAACAATCACTAATAGAGAATGCTCATGATCCTGTGTAATGATTTCTTTTTCACTTAAAAGTGAACAAAATATATCATTTCTGAAAATTAATATTTTCAGAGTATTCTGGATTCTGAATACCCCATTCCTTCTATGTACATAATTTCTGAATTGTTTTCAGTCCTTTAACTCTCATTCGTACTTCACCTTCTCTTCCCTAACACTGGCTTCTTCCCCTTTCCAGAGTCTCCAACCTTTGCTCTCTGCCAACTCTTCACTATTTAATTTTATAATTAGTTTATATTTTATATCTCTCTAGGAAGGAAAATCATGCTATATTTAACTTCCTGTGCCCAAATTATTTCAGCTAGTATTATGGTCTCAAGACCAACCCATTTTCTTGAAAATGACCTAATTTCATTCTTCCTTATACATATATAATGTTTCATTACATATGTACATAGATATGTCACATTTTCTTTGTCCATTTATCTGTTGATGAACATTCAGGCTCTTTTTGGTTTTAACACTTGTGGATTTTTTTGCCAGAAACATGGATGTGCATGTATTGCTACTATAGCATGATGTCTTTAACCTTTTGTAAAATATACCTAGGAGAGATGTAGCTTGAAAAATTGGAATTTCTATTTTTAGGGGTTTTTTTGAGAAATCTCTATACTGAAGAAACTTAACTCTTTGCTGGCATGGCAAAGAGATAGAATAGAAAAAGAAGATTGGATGTTCAGGTTCCTGAGCAAGAAATATCCATAATTTTGTAATAATAGTTATCGAATTTGAAAGAGTGTGCACAATATGAGAAATATATTGATGTACAAATGTCGTATGTTAAAAAAACATGAAATATCCATTTCTAACTCTAACACACCCAGCCACTATGCCTACTGAAAAGACTGGTATTAAATAATGTTTATAGGAGACCATTGATTTAGATCAAGTTCCTATGCTGGATCCCAATGAATGAAGCCAAGAGGTGGCCACTCATTTTGAAATTCCACATCACCAAATGATATTGTTTATTTAACCTTCAAAGGAATCGAGAAAATAGGTAATAGCCGCATCCTTGTAAAAATTTTTAGTTGGCATAATAAGAAAGTTACATTTTCTCTAACACTTACAAGGCAAGTAACGTCAAGCAACCTTGTCGATTGATCCAGTTTGTACCATTTCTGCTTTCTTCACTCCTTTTCTACCTACAGAGCTAATCTCTTCCCTCGGATCATTGGAGAACCCATTGCATTTCAGAGAACCACATGTTGCCTGATTCTAGGATTGCTAGTAAAAGCCAACTGTACCTTTAAACTAAATTTGTTGTAAATTTTCCTTTGACACTCATAATCAATTGCTGTCTTGTGATCAGTCAGGAGAGCAGACTCAAGACTCAGTGAAGAAAGAGATTGCATTTTTAGTGTCTTTTCATGGGACAGAAAAAAAAAAACAGTTCTTACACCAGGTCTGTCCCCACAACCATAACATTTAAGTTAAATTCAAATGTGCACAGAGCAGCAAGGCAAGAAGTAATAAGAGTATTATCACTGACTGATGGACAGTCAAGTTGCTGTGTTTTGGATAAGTGTTCCTCGATGCCCCTGTGTTAAAGGGCTCAATTCCAAGCCCATAGACACAGTGGAAGGTCTTAGGTCATTGGGATTGTGCCTTTGAAGGGGCATGTGAAACCCCAGGCTTTTCCTTTAACTCTTTGCTTCCCAGCCAACACAATATTATTGGTCTTGTGCCATATTTATCCTTGCCAACTTCTCAAAGACTAAAATATAATATGGTCAATCATTTCTGAGCAAGAGCCTCAAAAATGGTGATCCAAAATAAATCTTCCCTCTTTTTTAAGTTAGTTATCTCATGTAATTTGTTCCAGTTATGGAAAGCCAATTAGAACAGTTGTAGAACATTATCAAGTACACACTTATCAAAGCCAGCTAGGTCAAGTATGCAGGGACTCAATTTTGGAGACTGCTACAGCTGTGGTTTTTGTACGTTCCACAGTTCCTTTGTTGAATTGTTATCCCTCAAGTGTTCATCTTAGAGTTTGGGCCATATGAGGAAACTTGTGATTCTCCAGCCTTAGTCTCATCAGGGTCCAGCCCAGCAGGGACTGCAGGCGATCTGCAATCTTATAAAGGAAGCCCTGAAATATTCCTCCCATCTCTGTCATATGAGCATACAGGCTATCTATGAAACAAAATGGGTATACTAAGTCTTGTACTTAACTTCCAGAACTACAAGAAATAACGTTCTATTGTTTGCAAATTCCCACCTTATAGCATTTTTGTTAAAACGTACTGAATGGTTAAAGATAGGGATTGGATGAAAGAAAGGAGCTATTAAAAGAGGGAACAAAAAGAGGCTTTAATTGAAGGTCAATTATAAGAAGGGGATAGCAAAACAAGCTTCACAAAGCTCTCCTATACATAGCAATTATAGGTTTAATTCAAGTTGCTATTAGGCTCAATATTTGCTTCTCTAAACTTGAAATTGTTACTGGGATTAAATGAGGCTTTATAAGCTGAGGACAGTTATTTGTTTTGTCTTCTCCATAACATTTAAAACAATCATTGCATGTATTATGCTTCCAAATTTCTAAGATGAAATAAATATAGGCTCTAACTATTTTAGAATTTAAAAGTTTTTTGGCATAATGCTTCTTGTTTCAGTTCATGCCTTTAAACTAACAGAAGTTTAATGTAAAAGGAACCCAATCTGCTAAAAAATTTTTGTTTTTTGAGTGAGACCCTACCTCAAAAAACAAGAATTTTTGCTTTTCTACCTGTGAGTAGACACTACCAGCCTTCTGATAGGGAGCTCATAGCACCATAGGGTATAATCATACATGCTCAATCAAAACTCAACCCCAGCGCTTGACATAGTCCCAGTCACTTAGTCAATGCAAGAGGAACCCTTACCTAATTGTATTTGAATTAATAATTGCCCATTATGAATAAGAAAAAAAATTATCTAATATTAGTCAAAACATTGAACTGCAGAGACTTGAAGTCTCTTAAAATCAAATTCCAAGTCAGTGTTTTCAGCTATTTCGAAACCAACCACTGTGAACCCATAGTAATAGAATCAAAAATGACCTATGTCATGGAGTAATAGAAAAATTCGAACAACAAATTAGACTTTATGCCTAAATGGAAAGCCAGAGTTGGTGTGTGTGCATATCTATCTTATTCAGAGAGTTTCTTTTTCCATTCTAATTTAACTTGTCCTGCACAGTATTGGGCACCTAAAAAACACAGCTCTTGTGTGTTGAATTAAAATGACGACTGCATAAGCCCAACCATAACTATTGCTGCAAGCTGCAATTTACCTACTCTGTAATGTCAATGAGGCATCTGGTTGCTACTCTGTCACTTTCCCCCTAGGGCTTCAAAATGAAAGGGAGAGAGGGAAAAGTGGGTCATTATACACATATGGCTGGAACGAGAAGTACACTGTGGTGGTTCTGAAACATATTTCTGCAATTTCATAAATGGCCTATAATTGAATAATAGCCATCAAAACTTTATTAGTTTCATTACAGTTAGGCTATAAATGAGGTTTTTTTTCCTGCCAAATCGCTCATATTCATATTTTCAACTATTTTAGTGGTAGTTATTAGCATCATGATAATGATCTTTTTCTACAACATTTATATTAGAAAAGTTCAGATCATTCCTGTAAGTATTGTTTTCTAATAGAAGACAAGTTTTTTTTTATTTCAAATGAGATCTTCTTGCTAAAAGGAAAATAAAAAGTTGCTTTGCATTATTTCATTTTTGTCTGTCTCTAAGGTTAGTGTGTCTATTATTGACAGGCTAACCATTACAAGTGAATTGTAAGTACACAGCACTTACAGGTTACCTTTCCCTTGGCCTCACACATGCAGTTTGATTTAGTCAACTACTATATTTTAATTTGCAATGCTGTGAGGGAAACATTTAAGAGAATTTGCAATATAGCCTGCTTGATTAACTTAACAGATGTTCATCTAGAGTTTATTTTGAGATTTGTGTTATCTTTAAAATTTGTGACCATTCTTGGTTTGATTTTGAGTTTGTTTGCTTACTTAAATAGTAATTTTCTTCATAGCTATGTAAATTTGTGATTTGCCGTACATAAAAAAATATTCCTAATGTCAAATTTCTTTTCTTCTTTAAAGGCAAGTTCAGCATAGATATCTTTTGTATTATTACATAATAATAAACAATTCAGGAAAGATTATTAGATTTTTAAATGATGACTTCATGTGAGTATAATAAATTGGCTGAAATGCTCTCATGTGTTGACTTTACTATCATCATGTGTAAGTAATCATATTTTTAAAAATTAACAGGACAGATCTTTTAAATAAACCAGAAACCCCCTGGACAAAAAACATAAACTTACTCTGGCATGTAATTTATCAAGCTGTGGGACTCTACTATAGTAAACAAAATAAGACAAGAATAAATGAGCTCAAAAATAATAAATAAGGTAAGTATAATAATGGAAAAATTCCTTTTGAGCAAAACTCAAATTTGATATTTTGTTTCATTAATGTTATGAATTGTAAAACTGACTTGGCAGACTATTTTTGATTGAAGAATAAGTAATTCAAAAGCAGTGATTGGAAGTAGTTGCATTATTTTTGCTAAGTGCAGAGAGTCAGCTTTTGACGACGTATTTACTTAGGTAAATCCTCTAAAAAATAATAATCTTTTCCATAAAAAAATACACATCAGTAGGACCCTAGAATGTTGGGGATGGATTGGCACTGGATTTGAAGAGAAAGAAACTGTGCCAAAATTGAGAGGATTATTTTTCTGCAGTATGTAGTAATGCACACTGTCCCAAGTATTTTCTCCTCGATGGGGTTTAACCCACTTTCTTTAGAGCCCTTTAGTTAGATAATCACAGATTTATTAAAAAAATACCATCTCTGAAAAATGACATTTTAATGCAAACTAACCATATTAAATTATTCAAATTCATCATATCATTCATGGTATTATGTGATAGGGTGAAGTTTTAATCCTGGTTTCTGTCTATTTATTTATTTCAGTAATTCTAACTTTCTCTCTCTTTTTTTTTTTTTTTTTTGGTGGGGAGTGGGGAAGAGGTAGCTTCTTACTTTGTATTCTAGGCTGAGTCTGAACTCACACTATAAACCTGGTTGGCCCTGACTCACTACAATCCTCCTGTTTCAGTCTCCCAAATGTTGAAACTATAAACTTGGGCCACCATACCTGGCTAAGTTTTATGTGGTGCTTTTCACTTGCCAACCAAGAACTCTAACTACTGGCCTATTTCTCCAGTCCTTTCATTTTAATATAATTGTTTGCCTTTATTTTATAAATTTCCTCATTTCTCCGCAAAGTAGATGGCATGATTAAAAATATTCCTCATGATAAAGTGCCAATTGGATACTGTCAGTCATGGCAAAATAGTTTTCACTTCTCAACAACTCAATTTCTACTTTCCTTCAAAAAACACACAGATAAATTAGCGCTTCATATAAAAATTTTGTGAATCGGAGGCTTTTTGCCAAAAATATTTCTGTTCTCATTGAACTGCATTCTAATTATTAAAGTTCATGTAGTGTTCAAAGCTCTCCTTAGAGTCATTTGGAATGTTTGGACGAACCTGCTGATTTTAAGAATGTATTGGCCCATGGAATTTCCTTTGAATCTATCAAGATCTATGTTCTGAGTGTTTCGGAAAGACTACTTTTCACCTGCCATGGTTCAGTCCAGCAAATTTCTATGCTAGGAAAATATTAGTACCATGGCGCCTTTTTTATTTGATAAACTAACACCTGATTATATAGATTTTGTATTGAGACCTGATTCATCTTGATGGAGAAAAGATGGCAGATGTAGTGGCACTCCAGGACTCTCTCCAGCTGTGGTCTTGTGTACCCGTAATCATAGGTGTAAAACAAACACAAATGGTGCAGATGTACATGCAGCTTAAAGACCCTCCTGGGTTACGCCTCAAGCAAAAGTTCCCAATCCAAGTTTCCCAAAACTCGTGAAAACCACTCTTCATCAAATGTATTATACGGCAAAACCCAGAGTCAATGGACCACCCAGAGCAATTTTCTCAATCTAATTGTTCCTGAGTGTGCATTCCACATGAATAAGTCGATATTTATTAAAATTTTTCATTCAAATCAATCGGTTTGGTGCATGTGTGCATTTTATTTGAAAATAAAATTGTTTATTGAAATAACAGTCAATCAATAAGCACTGATTCTCACATCTTATTTTTCAGAGAAGTCAAATACATACAGGTTATTCTAAGTCAGCATCAGGCATTGTTACCTGGTGCCTGGCACGACGTAATTCCTCATTTAATAGAACAGGAGAGCATTTACAGTAAAATATTCATAAACTGTCAGCACATCTGTTACTACTGTCCCCAGGGCCACATTCATTTAAGCCTCCTATTTTCCGGACATTTTTCTATTTTCAAACATACACCGTACTTTGATCTGGCATATAACCAATCAAGCTGCCTTTTACAACCCGGCTACACCTGTTTCCGCAGGTGTAGCGACACAGAGAGGGCACTTTCAGGATGGGGCAAAGAGCTACCTGGGATTCATTCCGAACCAGTCACTTCCTCCCAGCATCGCAGCAAGGAGCTTTTGGGAATTTTTCATGAAACACATCAGTAGGATTTTTCTTTTTTTGTATCAGTGTGACTTCACTTAGAGTGAGAGTGTATAATACGTTTTGCAAATGAGGATTATCTGTAACTATGAAAAAATATTTTTAAAGGAATTTTAGTGATTTTCCTACTTTTGTCTTAAATGTGTACATTTTTAAAAATTTTATTACATAGGAATATAAATGATATACACACTATCATGTTGTTTCATTTTAGAATGCTTCATCTACCTATGTGTGTATCTGATTTTATTTGCTGAGGCTGTGCACGGGCATTAACAATCCTAGGACAGTTGCACTTGGTCTCCATTTAATTAATTCACCTAATATCAGGTGTACTTTCTTCATTCCTGTAAAGCACCTACTTCCATGCTCACATAAAACAGAATATTTGTAGCCATCATGCTGCCTCTACTGTGTCTGTTCACATCCACTTCCACCAATGGACTTGGATGCTTTTTCCAGCAGCAAAAATCACTGTCCCACAACTTTTTACATCAGAGGAACTTTGTGTAGCACTTAGGTCAACATTTTAACTGTTGAATGAGCTGCTGAGGAGTGACGGGAACAGAATTAAAAATAGTTAGTGAAAAACTCACTGTTTGGAATGGTCCACATGTTTCTTTACTTGCTTTTTCACATGTGAAAAATGGAATGGTAAATTATTTTGGAGGGTGAATAAGGGTCAATTGGAATATGAAAATCTGGGGCTGCCCTGTTCCAATACAGTAGCTACTGCCTTATTCGGCTCTTGTGAGACTCAAATTAGCTGAAATTAAAAAAAAATAAAATTCAGTTTTAAAATTGCTCTGTAGCATAGAGAAGCCAACACATAGCTACCAAATTGAACAACACAGATATAAAATGTACCCATCCTTACGGAAGGTTTTATTTGACAGACAAAAAGAATTTTCACACAATGATAAATCAATTTTTTTAATTCCTTGATCCAAAAAATATTAAAGCTAAAAATAGTAGATGAATAAGATTTTCATATTTCAGACCACAAAATGATTCAAATCTTTTTTGAAAGATTAAAAAATATATATGCATATCTGTTAAGTTTTTTAATGTACACATTAAAATTGTTTAAATTACATATATTTTTATGATTTATATTTCAACTTATCTTTCAATTTGCTTACTTTTTCTGTCCCCACTACTTTAGATTAAGAAGTCTTACACTGATGTTAGGATGATACAATGCATTTGCTTTAGTGGAAATGTAATTGTTAATAAACTTGAGCTGTCTGTACTTGTACCTGCCATATTGGAAAATGAAAGAATATATACAGTTGTTTTAAGGAAAATGAACTGATGATATTAAAATTATCTTCTTTATTTCTGACACATATGAAGAAATGAATATTTGTTATTAAAATAATGGATGAATTGTGAGACAATTTACAAATTATTATCATCTATATTATTTAATTCAATTCCTAATTAATTTTTCATATTTTACATAGGAAAGAGATCTCAGATAGCTGTCATGAGCTGCTAAATTAATATAATGAACACTTAATTTCTCTGACTTTAAGAATTATGTTACTATATCCTGCATGTACAGAATTTTGGTCTTCAAATTGCTGAAGAAAGCTGTGTACAACTTCACAAAGCTATGTAGAATTAGAATCGTTGCATATAACAAAATTGTTTTATTTATTTGATTGCTGGCTTCCTGTAATTTGAATACTTTATCAATAATGAACATCAGAGTAAAGTGTCATAATTTGGAACATTGGTCCCCATTTGGTTTTTTAAAGTCCAGTAAAGGGAGCGTCTGAACGGAAGAAAAGTGACAAAAGCATTCATCAATGTGTATGTACAAAGATATTTCACATCAGAGCAAACTAAGTATAAAAATAAATTGAATTTATACATTTTTATCTTCAGTTAAAATCATAATCTCATATAAGATTTCCCACACCCAATGGGCTAGTAAGAGGGGGGGAAAGGCAGAAAATGACTACAATAGAGAAATTTGGTTATGGTTTGTGAAACTGGGAACTCAAATGCACCTTTACCCCTTAAATTGAGGGTGTCAGTTAATGTACCCCAACAATCAATAAGTGACTAAGATAAACAGTAAAAGCAGTATCATGCTGCAGGGTGCTTAAAAAGATTTGAGTTTGTGTTACATTGAGGATGTGGCATTTGACTGGATGAATGAAGAGGCTTTTAATAATATTGTATACAAAATATGGTCCGGACAATGTATTATCTTCCATCTATTGTGTGAGTAAGACTTCCTGTGGGAGGTTTAGCATGATTTACAAAATCTTAACTCAACAGTGATTCACAGTCTACAATGTAAAGAGCTCCAGATGCCAGGCCTTGCTATTATCTGAGTTGCAAATTGGGTTTGTCCATGAGAGAAATTAGCATGAAATTAGAAGGCCAGAGGTGTTTTGTTTGTGTTTGTTTTGTTTTACCTTCAGTATTTCTGGCTTCAGTGCCAAAGTCTGCTTTGGCCTCTTAAAATCACATACACAAACATGGATTATGGATCTGCTGAGTGCAGACTCAACATAGCAGACATATGGAGGAGAATGGTTAAGTTGCAGCATCATGCAATTCAGGTGTGTGTTTGTGTGTGTGTGTGACCACACACCTCTTCTACTGGACTTTTTTTAGAATCCATAAAGTCACCTAGTCATTTGATTGTGATTTACATAGTCATATTTTTTTAGATTTGAAAAACTGGGACTCATCTCATATATATATATATATATATATATATATATATATATATATATATATATATATGACACTAAAAATTGCAAAGAAATGTGACCAGAAAAAAAATATGGGGCAGGAGATGAAAAATTAACACCTATGATTTAGCTCAGTAAATTTGTAGGTTAAGCCAAAAACATAAAGTCTAAAGAGTGTTATAATGAGAGTAAGGCTTCAATATGCAAAGACATATGTGTCAAGAAAATATCTTCCAACAATGTGACATGGAATTCCAAGGCGGTGTCCACCATCGTCTTCAACCCTACGTTAAAACATTCTGTAAGTCTTATCTAGTTGAAAAACCTTTGTGGATACTAATTAACTGATATTTTAAAATTTAAAGTTATCGTGTTATGTTCAAGAATATAGGAGAGAATAATAGAAAATGCACCATTCAAACTACTAGAATGGAAAAATTGATGCATAGAGCTTGCAAACCTTAAAATAGACATTGAAAAGACAGCTAAAACAATAAAAATAAGAAAATACAGAGTACAGTGTCGCTGGGAGAAAGAGTTGGTACAATTAGGATTTTATGTGGTTCTCCAAGGTCCATGTATTGAAAGCTGTTATCCTCAGAGAAGTATTATAGGGAGCTAGCGAACCTTTCAGGAAGCGGGAAATTCAAGGATTTAGTCATTTAGGGTACACCCTACAAGGCATCATAAGACATTAGCCCCTTCTTTTTGTCTTTTGTGATGAGTCCTTAAAATAGGAAGTTTTGCCCTGCTGTGCTTACTAGAAAACCTCTAAATCTGGGAGCTAAAATGAGCTTTTTCTTTACAAAATAATTACCTTAAGTGTTTGTTATGGTGACAGCAATCTGTGTAAAAGTCAATGTTTCATAGTTTTAAAGTGACATTGCTCAGGATAATAAAAGAGTGAAAAAATACAAAGTCAAATTCAAAGGAAAATTCTCTGAATAGCATAAAGATGCATAATTCATACCTATAGAAATAGCAATATATCAAAAAGCAATGGTCATCAACTTTCATGCATCTAAAAAAAATCTTTAAAATGAGCTTAAAACTCAAATTGTGTAATGGCTAAATCGTCAAATTCAAAACCTCAGCAAGACACTTTGTCATGTTTCCTTCAAAAGCCAACAGATCAAATAGACTGAAAAAAAGAGATAAGCATATTAAATAGTTTCCAATAGCAAATGTGAGACATCTATTCTGGTGAATAGACGAGTAATATGGCAAAACACATGGAGATTTCACACTTTAAGAAGCATCAAAAATTTGATAGACGAGCCACTTCTTGTTGGTTCACTTAATTAACAGCAAACCATTCATGTGACAAATATGTAACTGAGTATTTTCTGTGAGCCATACACTGTTCTCTCTCTAAGGACTCTAAATTGGACAGGGGAATAATAAACACATCATGGAAATACTGAAGAAGTGTGATCTGATTTCAATTTCAGAAAAATCATTTTGCTGAAGTACTAAATCTCGTAAAACATAATCTTAATGGAAGAACTCTACAAAATTTTCTCGGGATTGTTCAAATAAAATAGAATGGTCAAATATTTAAATACCTATTATTTCATTATCTTGCATCTGAGGCAAGAAAACGCAGTCTCTAAATATTTATATTTATTTCTTTTTTATATGTGCACATAAATGTATAACCCTCAAGGTGATGTTAGGTAGTGGGACCTTTGAAAAGTGAAAGAATTTTGAAGAGCAAAACTGTCTTGTGTATGTTTAATGTTTTTATAAGATAGGTCCAAGGTCTTTGGTTTCCATTTCTATCATTTAAAGAAGAGTCTCCAACTCTAAACTCTGCCATTGGATCAGACCTGATGCTGAATCTGCAAAAATGACTTGTTCTTAAACTTCTCAGTCAGTCTCTAAAACTAAGAAACAAGTTTCTGGTATATATGAACTTTACTGTCTCGGTGTATTTTGTTATAATGACTCAGGCTGTAATATAATGTTTCAACAAAGTTTATCATAAGAAGTACTTTCCAAATTTTCTCTTAAGAAGTTGGTGAGTTATAACATTTAAAATTAAGAGTAAATATTTGATAAGTTAATAAAAGTATCTGCAATGCTATATACTCAAAACAACTATATTTCATTTCTATACGTTATGTTTTTCCACCTTGATTTAAGAATTTTATATTCAAAAATGACTTTATTCAATCATCCCATTTAATAGTTTGAAAAATATTGTATTCATACTTTCGATATTTACTAAGTAGCTAGCTAGCTATTGAAATGTAAACATGTGTAGTTCCTTTGGAAAACAATTTAAAAATGTATTTATTATGGGAAAATTGAAATTGCCTTTCTAGATTTTAGTTGAACATTTTAATACTTTCATTCTCCCTGATAATTTTTATTGAAATTACTGCAATAAAAATTATCACAGCTATTTAACAAAAAGAGAGCATCAAAATCTAGGCTGAAATTGAGAAAACAAAAATTGAAAAGTGGCTCCTATGAAAGTTACAGTAAGTGCCAATAATTAAGCATTTTAAGGTTCTTTAAAAGTAGTAAGTGGTGATTTTTCTTCTACTACTACTGAAAGACCAAATTGAAAGTTCTGAAAAAAAAAAATCCTTGAAACCTTATTTCTTACAAGAAATCTAGGGCATGCATATTTATATTACTTTACATAAAAAAGAACATTGATTTACATAAATTTGCATCAACTGCTTAAGTATGTAAAACTAATTAATACAACTGAAAAGGATGTATTCAAGATTCACATTTAAGGTCATTCAATGAACTGAGGTCAACCAAGATTTGCAAATTAGGAAATCTGACTTCACCAGGGTATTTCTCCATAAGCAGGGATGACTTTCTAAATGCTCTGCCTAAAGACAAAGTCTCCCAAACCGATGACTCTTAAAAACAAATGTGTTTTCCTAATGTTGAACTAAGAGCCTCCTATATAGTTTGAGCATGCTTTGGGCTGCTATTCTCATTGACTCCCTTGTCTTAAGATGGATGTTAGACCATTCTGTCGGTAGCAGACGAGGCTATGACTTGAGCTGTCCTGGACTGATCCAGTCTGTGATAGGAAGCTTTCAGTGCTCTAAAAATGGCAAGTAACCTTAAGGAGAATGTTTAAAAACTGTCAGCTCTGCTTTTAAAACTTAGTGACTTAAGCTGTTAAGAAAGAAGCCTAACATAAGAAAGTTTTCTGTTTTAAATAAGATAACCTATGAAGTTTTAAAAGGTGCAACATTTGAGGCATTCTATTTTTCTTTCCTTGAGTTATGAGGGAACTTTAATAAAAAGTGTCTGTAATCTCAAATCCATTTAAACTCGCTCCCTGGGATATACTGATTTATAGACCATGATCTGCCTGTGACGGATCATAGCTGATCAGGTCATTTGCTGATAAACATATTTCAGAGGATTTTCCTTTCCATTTTCTGTTGAAATTGTTATACTGTAATGGTATGTACTTAGAGAGTCTAGTCTGACTTCTAACTTTTCTTTCTTGAAGAAAAGTCTATTTTCTGGAAATATAGATCATTCTGTAGAACGAACTTCACTATTTAAACTCCTGGCCCTTGTCAGTTCAAGTGGTAAATATTGAGATAAAAAGTGCATTTAATCAGTCAACTTTTTGAGCTCATGGATTTTGGGCTTGGTGGGATCTTAAGGCCATCAAATTGTTCAGCAGAAACTGTGTTTTTGTTACAGAATAAGTTTAACCCTCTCTCTCTTTTTCTCTCTCACACTTTCTTTTCTTTCTTAGACCTGAAATTTAAAAGCAGATATTCAATTGATTTTAAAGCTTTTTTCAGTCCATTGTTGACATTAGTGACAACGTATTTAAGAAATACCACATTCAAAACTTTTAGAACAAGCTCATGACTCTAGACTTCCAAATCTCATCCTTGGCCCAAGAAAGCATTTACAACTGATCCTATTTCATCCCAGTGACTTCACTTCCATGCTTCCACTAACAAAATCACCTCTGTTGATTACTGTTGGTTCCCTCTCTTGTCTAATCCCCATGCAACTTTTGTAGGAAACCACTCACAACCCACATTTTTTAATAACACTTTTTCATAACTGCTTTATTTTGTCTTTACCTTAATTCAGTTTCTCAATACTCAGCTCACACTGTCTTTGATGAGAGACATCTCATTTCTACTGGTCCTTATTTATTTTTTAACTTTTATTAATTTTTATCAATAATAAAAGAAGTTCTCCCACTTATTGAACATGCAGTACTGTATTTTACAGAAGAGCCAGTAATATATGTAAAGAACGGGAAGATTGCCCCCACTCACACAGCTGACATTCATTATCTGCATACTTCTCACTATGAAACCTTTGTGGACAATTCGAGTAAAAAAACTCCCAATTTCCTAAATTTTATTTACTTATTTCATGCTCATTAAGATGCTATTTTTATTATCCAATAAAATGCATTTTTGCTTTGTAATTTTTTGTGCATTCATTAAGTGTCTAATATTTTATGTTTCTTTTTGTTTATTGAAATTTAGGCAAACAGTGATTCATAATAATTTAACACATTCCTTTATTAATGGCAAGTACAAGACAGAAAATAAATTATCAATAATCAAATATTAATTATTTTTGTCTTTTAGACAACAGACATCACATGAATTAAAAATTTAATAATGCATTACAGAAATACTATGATATTGATTTTTATATTTAAAATATTCCTACAAAATATCTGAGAATAATGCAAACACAGTAATTAATATAATTTTTTAATTACCTGCTATTTATTTTGATAGCATTTTTTCTAAAACAATTAAGCAAAAATAGCGTCTGCCAGTTTTTGTGTGTAATTCATGAATACTATCTGAAAATCCAACTTCTCTGATGTTTCCTGACCTGAACATTCAATGTGTTTGTAACTCACAAGTGTTGCAAAAGAACACACAGGAAAAGAATGACTGGAAAAAAACACATCTAACTGGTCCAACTCTCTGTATTTCGTTTGTATAGGATCAACTTGACCTTAACCTGATTCTTCTAAAGATCCTAAGGTCTAGGCTATGGAGGAAATCTCTAAAATGTCACTGAGCTTTAAAAGAAAATGTTATCTTTCCCCCTCAGGGCACGTTATCTTTATATTTTTGCCATTCTGTTTCTTTCTATTTTTTCCCTCTCCATTCATCTTTTTGACTAACCATTGCAGACTAATTTTATTTTAAATTAAAGTTAAATAACTATACTTTCAATAATTTTATAGGATAACTGAAAGAATTTTATGTTTCTCATCCTAAAAATAACAGATTGAGAGAAAACATTGACGACTGCGTATCTGAGTAAGGAATAGGATCTATAGTACACAAATAAGTCTCAAAGCTCAATAAACATAATACGATTTTGAAAGAAGCAAAATCTATGAAAAGTCAAATTACTCAAAAGGATACACAGATGGTAAGTAGCACACTAAAATGCATTCACTATTTCTAGACTCCAGGGACACGAAAAGTGATAAACCACAATGAAATATCATTTCATGTCTAACAAAACGCTGCACCCCTTAAAAATGTTGACAATATGCCAAACTCTAGACAAGAGATGCAGAAATTGGGCTATTCACAGATCAGTAGTGATGATATAAAGTGTTCACCCAATTCGGCAAACAATTTGTGTGTTTCTTCTAAAACTAAACATTCAGTATTGTGTTTCACACTTGCCTTATTCTCACCAAAATGAAGACTTAACACAAAATTTTATACCAAAAGACTCAGAGCTGCTGCAGTATCATAGTCCAAAATTTCACACAGTCCCATCCCTCTCCATATATGTCTAATTTAACTGTTTTCCAAGCACATTAGACTACCCTCAGCAGTAAATAAGAACAAATACTGACATTTATAATAAAGAACTTTGCGTCTGAATACAGTTAATTATAGCAATAGTTCATCATACAGTCTGTCTCAGGTCAATTTACAGTATTTTGAATATTGAATTTATATTAGCAATAGCCAGGCTGTCAGGACAGGAGAAAGTTGTTTTTATTTTATAAATGGCATCCCTGAGGGTCCCCGTGGCAATGGAACTGCTTAGAATCTTAACAGTAGAGGTGAACATATAGACCTAAGAATCTGATGAAACTCAGTAAAATTAAGTACACAGATTCACACAGGCCTCTCATTCGTAAGAACATAGAATCTAATTCATAATAACTATAAAATATTATAAAAGTGTAGATCATAATGATACCAATATTTTATATTTTATTAAAATGTAGGTTATATCAACATCAATATTTTGGTTGTGATTTTTACCTTTAGCTTTGAAAAAATGCTACCGTTGTTGGAAATTGAATAAAGCATTTATGAGATCTCTGTATATTATTTCACAATAGTTTTTAAAAACAAAATTATCTTAAAAAAATCTCCAATTCAAAATAGCAATGTAATAAATAGTCTATTTCTTGATAAAAAATTGAGTAAATCAAAGCATAAAAATAAAGACAAAACCTACCAAATTATTACAAATCTGTGTCATTTTTTTTACGTAAATATTGATATTAATAATAGGAAGACTTCTTCATTTTTCAGTTTATGAAACTACACCTAACATCAGAGAAAGGGATGTGTTTGTAAATATTTACAAGCACATGCAAAATATAGCTAGAATTAAAAGGTAGCAGGAAAATGTTTGAGATTAAGAGGTAAAATATGCCAAATGAATTCTTAACAAGGTATTTGTGACCATATCTCTAAACTCACTAAATATGTCACTCCCAGAGGTCCTGATTCAGTACCTTGGGGTAGAGCTCTGAACTCACTCGTGCAAGGTGATCTCACAGCATCTGTCCACAGGCCATAAGTTGCAAAGCACTGGCTCAGAAGCATTCACTATAGAATATTGAAGTTTGCATTGTTCAAAAACATAGGATGTGTTGGAGATTAGTACCATCAATGAGATTAATATAAATTAGAGAAAATTAAAGGACTTGAGAAGACATTTACATTTTATGTAAGTATGTTATACGTAAGAATGTTATATGTACATTGTGTATGAGAACTGAATTAAAGTTTCCATCATTGTATTAGGACCATTTCTGCTACAACGAACTCAGAGTAGATTGATCTAGGAGACTTGCAACTTTAATGACTGCTGTCATAGAAATACAATAGGTTTCCATCAAACTCTTCAGCAGACTTGTTATGTAGGCAAACTAACCACTACATTAATAATGACATGAACAAGTGTAGATATTTTTCTTCTATTGCTAAAACATTTTGTTTTGGTTTTTACCTAAGTTTATTGTTGGAATATTTTTGTGTGTTTCAAGCTTTGTATCAGTCAGATCCGGTCATCCTGCTATTTGATAATAAATGTCCCCAAACTTAGTAACTTAAATTTAATTTTACAATTTTGAAGTTGCACTTAATCTAGATGTCTTCACACAGAACTTCTTCAAGATGCTTCTGTTTAGATCGATTAGGATAACATATCTCTACATATTTCCTTTCAGGACTTAGTTTGGAAATAAAATATCATTTTCTATAACAGAAGCACAAGAAGGCAATTCGGTTTGAAGTGTCTCTTCACTTTAGTTCTGTTACCAGCCTATTGGTGAAAGAGGAAAAGTCATAGAGCTTGACCATACACTTTCACCTACAATGATAATAACATCAAGGAGGAGGTTGGCCATACCACTACACCCAGAAATGTGAAATTTGATAAAATCCATGATTCAAGTAGTTATGTTCTTGTTAAGTAATTTATTAGAGGAAGTTTGCTAGGAAAATATAATTAAGCCATATTTGTAAAATTTTGTTATTATAATATGGATTTCATTAGTTTCTTTAATTTTTCATTTTATTTAAGTCATGTTTGAGCTTTTAATTTCCCTGCATCTTTTAACTATGTAATGCTTGCTTTGTAAGATATTATCTTTTATAATAGAAAAAGTTATAAAACTAGTTGTCCAAAGATAGTAGGTTGAAGCAATATTTATTTAGTTCAACAATTGAGGCTGTGGTCCAATGGGACACATCTCTCATAGGGAGCCTACACTGGGATAATTATCTCTAAAAGGACTTTGCTCCTCAAAGAACCCAGAACAGACTTGTGCTCACAGCAACATTATTCCAAAGGACAAGTTCAGAGGGCACAAAACACCTTAAGGAGAAGAATTGGAATTCATATGGTCACGCTGCCACTATATTTTATTGGTCAAAGCAAGTTGTAAGTTTATTTCAAATGAAAGAGGGAAAACTGAACTATTGTATTTTTCTATATTAATTTTTGGCATAAATTTGACAATTTTGATAAATATGATCTTTCAAATGACTTTGTGTTTTGTCCATATAGCTTCCTGGAAATGGCAGAAAGTTGAAATGCTATATCTCTCCAATTTTCACAAGTAGAGTTCTTTCAAATGTATACCCAGATCCATGATCTTTAATAAAGGTGTTTGAAAAACTTTAAATCAGGACTTACAATCAAACTTCTTTTTTAACTTTATTTTTTCAAAACTAAATGAAATTGTTTAGGAATTTTATACTAAGAAGGAAACCTGTGCTTTAGCAGTAGAATGATCAACATTACAAATCAATAAAAATATTTTTGCATTTATCATAGGTCAATATTTACATAGATTTTGTTCTCATCTCCTGAGACCATTGTGTTAAACTATTTGCTATCTTTAATAATAAACCACTTCTCATGCCAATGGTGAGCATTATTCTCAGTAACCATTTAACTATAATCAGCATAAATTTAAAAATGTCAATGACAACAAGGTAGTTTTTTTTTTAGTTCACATAATACTATAAGCGCGTGTTCTACATAGTATTTCCAACATTCCTTTATTGTTGCATCATTTTCAGCTTTTCCGAGCTTTTCTCACAAATCCATATGATTATTTTTTAACAATATGTGAGATGACATAAGTCTGCAAGTAAAAATAATTCTTGGCAGGAATAAATTTCCATGGCCATATCAAGGTGCACAGTAGACAGAGAAACGTGGCCCAGTCACACACCAAGAGGCAAATGTGGCGGTCTCCACCAGAGCGAAAAATCCCTGATGTGTAACAATAATGCTTTGTCCTTGGCTTTTTTCTCCCCACTGTTCACCTCAATGAGAACTTTTTAGAGATGAGACTGAATGCATGAAGGTTAGCTGTGTGAGTCTGGCCACAAAGAGTTCCCCTCCATGTATGTTTCCTGGGACTTGTTAAAACAGACCCCAGCTGCTATTCTTTAGACTATAAAGTGAATTTCTCATCAATTCTGCCCCTTTAGCAGCTGACAGGCAATTTGACTGCTTGGAGAACACACTGGGTTTTTATGACCCACACGTAAGTAATCATAACCAGCCATATGTAAAGCCACAAAGCATAAATTGATGGAACTAATACATTTTGAACCAACAATGTTGGAGGTTATTTTAAATCTGCAAGGTCTGTTTTAACACCTCAAATTTGTCCTGTAGGGGTGTACTAGTTTTTACTTTCCTATTGGAAATACACCTTATTTTACAAAAAAAAATTTGCATAACTTTCAATTTCTTCTTATATATCCTAATTTATTTTAAATGTCAATTATAGAATTAGAATCTGTGTTGGTGATATTAACATAAACATTTTGTGGCCTAATTAAGCTATATTATGTTAATAAATTATATTTTATATGCAACGATTATATTCTTCATATGCTATTAAGACAGAGTAAATATGTTATGAATGCTTATCTTTGTTTAAAATATGTTGTTTTAAGTAATAAGGAGTTATTGGTAATAGGGGGCTGCACCATGCAAAGAATAATTAGTACAGAGATAAATGTTAAGTATTTGACAACTGAAAATTTTTGATAGCTAATTTTTACCATAATGCTTAAAAATTAAATGTATTCAATTTATACTAAAATCTATAACTAAAGGGTAAACTTAGTAAAAGCCAAAGTTAATTATATCTGAAAGAAGTTTAAGGAAATATCTAAAATTATCATATATGTATAAAATTTGGGAATTGCTAATTTTTTAAGAACAAAAAATTAAGGGCCAGCTGTATACTTATTATTACTTAAAATAACATATTTTAAACACAGATGAGCCTCCATAACAGCTATATACCCAACAAAACATAAAGTTAATGAAAATATAAAACTTTAATTTTATTTATGTTGGTAATTTAATTTTAAATCAAATAATATTCAAAATATTTTCCTATGCACAGCAGGAAGTTATTCTTCTAAACAAATACATTTATAAAAAAGGGAGAGTTACTCAGATTCTGATTCTCAATCCCATCTCTGGGTTCTTGTGATTGTAAGATCTCATGATCTTACAATTGAGAAACATCATAGATTTTCTACTTCGATATCACCTAAAAGAGGGACTTTAACTTCTCATACTAATAACATTCCATATTTAATTATTCTCTATCCCCTTCCTGCATTTATTTATTTTTATAACAATGAATAGATTAATGGACAATTTTGTTATTTATTGTTACATATGTTAGTATAATATAATATATAGTTGTCGAGAAAATTTTCATAATTGGGTTTTAGCCCCATTTCAACCTTGAATATTCCTTGTTGGAAAGAGTAAAGATTGAAGGAAACAGAAAATAATTCAATTTTTATGCAACCAAGAAGAATTGAAGGCAGGATGTCATAAAAGATCTGTACACCAATACGGAAAGCAGAATTCTTAGGAGGACTCGAAAAGTGGAAGCAACCAAAATGTCAGTTGACAAAGAGTTTTTAAAATTGTGCTGTTTAGATATGGTGGATTATACTTGCGGTACAAAATAAAAGGTCAAGTAGAGTGACTTAAAAATAGACATGTCCTTAAAATGATCACATTTCATAAAGTATTAAAGATAATCAAGTTAAGCATTTTCAAAGTTCGCAGATGACTAAAGTAAGAACCAGATTAGTAAAGCTACTTAAGACAGATCTTCAAAACTATGTCTCCTGACACAGAGATTCTTTCTACTTAGCATGATGGTTTTTTAAAATAGTAAAATAAAAGGAAAAATTAAAGAAAGAAAAGAAAAAAAGAGAAAGAAAGGAAGGAAGGAAGAAAAAGGAAGAAAGGAAGGAAGGAAGGCTAGAAGGAAGAAAGGAAGGAGAGAAGGAAAGAAAAAAGGTCAAGCAAGCAAACAAGCGAACAGGCAAGCCAGCTAGGCTCATTGTTTGACCCTTAACTTAATCCTGTGAGATGGTGGAAATCTCTGCCTTATTTGGTTCCAGAGACAAAGCCATTGCCTTTGAAATAAAGGGCAAAGGGTTCAGCTTCATTCAGAAATTCTCCATGGCTTTTTCTACTTGTCTTTCTGTCCCTAGTGAAAACACATAAGGGAACATTTTGAAGAGGGTTGAACTCCCTGAAGACGTCTGAGTTCTCTAGAGAGTGGAACTTAGTTTAAGATAAGGGTCTGTTACCACAATCAAATATTACAATGATTGTCTAGTATAAAATGTTCATAACATTTTGAAAACTGCTAGGTAAAATTCTAAAAAAAAATAAGAAAGAAAGAAAGAAAGAAAGAAAGAAAGAAAGAAAGAAAGAAAGAAAAAGAAAAAAATCTTCCCTGAACAAGTTTCAAATCTGCTGAGGGCATTTGGTAAATGAAAAAAATTCTGCATTTTTATGATTTTCAGTAAAATTAGTGTTGATGAGAAGCCTAGGTATTTTGATGATTGAATAATGGTAACAGGAGAGAAAGAAAAGCTCGCAGAGCAGGAATTTGGAACCCGCGGCAATGTCACTTAGTCACTCTGGGCAGTGTTTGGTCTTTTTGTCTGCTGATATTTTCAGTTTCATCACTTGCATCGCTGATTAAAACTTCTATAACAGCAAAACCATTTAGACTTGACAGAGGACAATGTAGAAAAAAATAGCTCCCATCAGAGCTTCAGCTGTAATAACTCAATCGACAACCTCGTCATGCGCTCACATCGAGCCTCTGGGAAGATGAGTAGGAATGCTCCAAAACAATAAGCCACATTACCAGATGATAATGAAAATAAAACAACAAGATGCGAAGATGAGGAACGTTGCTATCAGGATGACTTAATATGATTTATGTATTGATTTCAGTATAATATTGCTCATAGCATGGGCATAGTACAGAGATGCATACAGTGTGCATATAGATTAAACTTTTTAAACAAAACAATAAATATCAATTTACATGGTAACTCATATGTAAACATAAGCATGCACAAGCAAATATTTCCTGAATATTTTTATGCTTCTTAGAGACATGTACTTTGATCTTTTCTCTGCCTTATTTTAAAAATATTAATGATAACATGTATCTACTAAAGGACTTCACAATCCATTAATGGATTGCCAAAGTAGTTTGAAAAAAATGCCTAACTCTAAATATGTTTTCCCTACTAAATTGCTTCGAAATCACTTTCGATTCATTATAAGTTTAAAAGAAATAAATTGCTTGATATTAAAATGCTATGCCAAATAATTTACATTATTAATTTTGCCTTCTAATTCTAATTCAGATTTTATCATTTCAATTTTCTTTATCCATAATGAAAAGAATACTTTATCAGTCAAGCATGGGGTGCATGCCTTACTCCCAGCTATATGGAAGGCTGAGACAGGAGAATTGCACTTTTAAGACTAGTAAGATCTGTCTCAAAAGAAAAAATGAGTCAATAAATAAATAATAAAAGACTGGGCATGTAGCCTAGGCCCTTGTTTCCACCAATACTCAGTACTTGTTGCCAGCGCTGCGTAAGAGGAGACAGAGTGGACTGAGGCAGATGAATTTGCCTTGGAAATGTTCTTTATTCACACAACAATCAATCAATCCAATTCACAAATTAAACCATAATAAATTGATCAATTAACTAATTAAACAGGAAAGCAAGTGTTGTTCTGCCTCTTAAAACTATTCCTGTCCTGGGTCCCTTACGCTCAAGATGTGACGTGTTCTTGACTACCGGCGACACAGCCAACCCACATATGAGCTTGTCCAGGGCTGGCCAGTCTGTGGCTGGATCAGGGCCCGCTGATAGCTGCCCAGCTGGACAGTCACTCCTTCTCCAGGGGGTCTCGCTCTCGGCACGCGAGGAGGTGTAGCCTCGCACTCCACTGGAGAAGCGAGGAGGCTGGGGACCAGGAGCAAGACGCGAATCCTGCGTTCAGAGTCTGTGACTCCTACCTCGACCCTGAGCTTAGGACCGGGCGGTTTATGTACTATTTCCATGCCTGCAAGCTAAGTATAGTGATTGTATCAGGGTCCACACGCAGGTGGACAGGGGTTCTGCTTATCGATCATGGGGCTTCTGGTTATCGATCATCCAAGGACATTATCCACAGCCTACAGATAGCGATTTTATTACATGGGGTCCACACACAGGTGGTTCACAACTTATCAGTATCATACAGAGCTTTAGGCAGTTTCCAGCAATTTACTTTATTGCACTTAATATGGGTTTGCTTTCTCTTTGTAGTCCTCATGCCGTTCATACCGATGCCTTCAAGTCTACTCTCCACATTCTACCTGTGCTCTGGACAGTACTGAAAACAAAGAAGAAGAAGAAGAAGAAAGAAAAAATGTTTTACCCTCTGTTAAGAATTGATCTTTAATAACTGAACAAAAACATTTAACTCTTTGATTAAATCAAAAACTCTTTGGGATTTTAGGTATTTTATATAATTCAATTATTTTGTTCCTTAAGGAAATAACAAGGTGGTTCCCACGTTGGCAAATATTTAATGAAATCAATTCACGAACCAAAAAGTGCTCATATTATACAGTCATGTGGATAATTCAGAGAGTTGTGCTGAGTGAAATTTAAAATATCAGATGATGAATTTAATCCGATGCCACTTCCACGTTTCCCAATTTTGGGTTCCTATAAAACATTATATCCTGGAAATTTTTAAACTGACAAATGAAGATCGTTTTAAGTTCTTTACAGTGGGAAAGCTTTCTCACACATTGCTTCTGTGGTCTTACGGCTACAAGATTTACATGCAGGCTCACAGAATGCCCACCAATGCGAAAACACTTCACCCACTTTGCTGTCTGGCTATGATGCGTATCTCTTAACTAGCTTCGTGGTTCTTACCAGCAACTGATTTGACAAGCAATGATTCCTTAATAGGAGCGGAAGATCGGAGTAGATAGAGATTTAACTGATGAAATTCCCATGCATGACCACTTTCTTTTTTTGTTCCCAAAACAATTAATTCTCCAGTCACCGCAAGTTATAACATACACCTTAAGAGAGAATGAGTTAAATGCTGAAATACGTTCACCGTTGTCTTGGCTTGTATGTTTTCATGGACCTGCATTTCCCAGTAAATCTCTAATAATTTTAGGTGAGACTTCCATTGCAATGTCTGATTCATTTTGGGAGACAATTGCAGCTAAAATCTTGGCTCTAAGAAAAATAAGAAGCCAGTGACAACTCTAAAGGTTGAAGACGAGTTAGAGAAGTATTAAGCCAGGAATCACAAGTAACTAAATAGCAAAGGACACGGGAGAGTTTAGTATTATAAAAATTCCAGTGGGAAGTGAAAAATTGCATAACAAAAGACATGAAGGCATATAGTGTACAATAAAGATTATGAAGAAACGTAAACAATATGTGTAATACTAACATATAACACTATTATAAGTAATAAAAGTTTCAACTTGTTAGTCTCCTATGTAGAAGAGTTTAGAGTAAAGGGAATATAAAATTTGAGACAAAAGTGAACAGGAAAGGTTAACCCACCCAAAACATAGAAAGCATTGGTCTCATGAAAATGTGCTACTCTCCAATGATGGCAGCCTGGGCTATGGGTCCACCACAGCCCTGTGAGTCTACCACCCTAAATGGCATAAAGTAGAGCACTGATGCTAAACTGAAAACAGGGTAATACTTAAGATCAGAAATTGAGCAATTTGCAGCGGCAGTCACAGACATTGTGCAACCATCTATCATGACAGAAGAGGGGTCATCATTTGCTTTCCACACATGCAGAACACTTTGGTTGATTATTCTCTCCAACAGTCACTGTAAAATCTAATTATTATTATTAATAGTGTTTGGAAGCAAGGAGTGGAAGAGGTGTTTAGCGCAAGAGAATGGGGCCCTCTGGATGGAGTAAGGGTGCTGACATCAGAGTGAGCTCCTTATACCACATCCTTCCTTTACTCCCATTTTAGAGCCAATGTCTATGATAATTCTGGAAATGACATGATGAAGAAGTCAGAGTCTAAACCTGGGTGCTCGAACAAATACAGACAGTGGAGCTTTACTACCAGTGCAACAAAGGCTTAAATTAACCTAAGCAGATAATTTTCCTGGTTG
The DNA here is from genome assembly GCA_004027205.1 of Ctenodactylus gundi. NCBI lineage: Eukaryota > Metazoa > Chordata > Mammalia > Rodentia > Ctenodactylidae > Ctenodactylus > Ctenodactylus gundi. The sequence continues at coordinate 610,458 of PVKB01000021.1, forward strand.
AAGTAAGTATTTGAGGAAACATGCAATGGTGAATAAAATTGTTAATTTACATAATATGATTTTTCTGCCATGTTCCTTAAACTCTGGATTCTGACTTGCTTGCTTGGATAGTTGGAATGACTGGCCCCTCTGTTATATCATTGAGTTCCTTATAAAAACAAAATCTGTATTAATTCTTCAGATGCTTGTGAACAGTAGCATGAAATAAATATATTGATAATTATAGGTCTTGTTTTTGAAACCAGGAAATTAAATAAGGATCACCAAGTATATTATTTGTTCTACCAGTCATTAAATGATGTGGAGACATTATTTCGGTCATGGTTCAATATGATCATAGTGTCTAATTGGCCATAATTAGAGTATGTCTTTCTCTCAATATACATTCAATTTTTGTTATTTCTATAAGTTCCATAAAAAACTCCTGGAAAGTCAGAAGTAGTCATTTCTATCTTTGAGGTCCAAAAGTGACTAGCACAATGCTTTGAATACCATAGCACTAACAAAGTATTTTATGATTTCTTAAATAAATAAATAAAACCTTGTTTGGTGCCAAGACAAAAAGTTAATAACACTCATAATCTTAGTAGAAATCTTAGTTGATTATCATTTGGAGAACTTTTAATTTATCAAAATACCCACTTGGCTCCAGTATTTTCTTTGTAAGTTAATTCACTTTTGTTCTTATTGGTCGTAATTACAAAGTACATAAGATGACTGATTTTTTGATTAACACTTTTGTAAGCTGAGAAAGAATCAGTAATTTATCACAAACCCAATATGCTACGAAGCAGCTTTCTGTAAACAGTAAAGTCAGGTAATTTAGAAAAGGCTTTCATCAGGAGCACTGTGTGTCATGAAAGGTCAATATTTTTTGGTCAAAAACTAAGAATTCCATAAAGAGGAAAAGAACCTCCTTCTGATTTAGGACTAGATTTTAGGTATAAATTGAAAATGTATGTGGAACGGAGGCAATTAGCTAAGAGAACAAATATAAGCAGTTGAAACAGAAAGATTCATCATAAGGGAGAAAGTGCAATATTTGAGATTTCAAAAAGTAATTCAAGTTACTGGCATGCATAAAAATGATAATTTCACATCAAAGCTGTTGTAATAAACACAATGACTAATTTTCAAACTTACAGAATTTTAACAATTTGAGCGATCATTTGAAGATTACCTCCTATTAAGTGTACTTTAGACTCTATAATAGAAACTTTAGCATTTTTTTCAGTTTAAAGTGAAGATATATTCCCAACAGTTTGTGACCCCACCCGAATGAAACATTTTAGCAGTTTGTGTCATTCTATATGTAATTAGGGAGAGCAGCACTTGTTCTTGATGTGTGGAAGTGTGTAGAAGGCACTCGATATGGCGGTCTCTTAAAATATTTTTAATTGGAAAGATACTTCACAAATGTATTATGTCTTCATCTCTGTTTCATAATTAACTTGAAAATAGGAATCCATATGGCAGATGAGCAACATTTAATAAAAATAACTGACTGGCACGCCTGAAACACAAGGATGTTACAATGGAAAGATTCGCACGTCATAGAATTTGTGATTTTTGTGGGAGACTTAGGATTCGTCATAGGACAGTTTGAGTATACAGTCTAACCAAGATACAGTACCATTTAAATAATGAATTACTCAGATACATTTACCTCTATGAACTACAGTGCAGAGACAGAGGCTAACTAATATATTTCACTAAGATCCAGGCCTGATGGCACACTTGTCTCTAAGCTCAGAAATCAGGAAGGCTGAGGAGGGAGGGTCGCAAGCTTAAACTCAATTTTCACAGTTTAGCAAGTTAGTAAAACCTTGTCTTAAAAATTAGAAAAAAAATTTTAAAAAGTGGTGGGGATGTAATTTAGTTTAAAGGCCCTGGTTCCAACTTACAGAACTGAAACAAACAAATAAACATATAATGATTAGGGGAAAATAATAAATGAGAACAGCGCCCATGATCTTCATGGAAGATCCCTGAAGATAAAAGTTTCTTTTTTTCTTTGTTTTTGTTTTCTTGATTAATTTATAAATGCAAACCTGCACATTTTCTACTTCCCAAATCCTTCCACGCACCAAGCTAATTCAACATCGATTCTTTAAAAATAACTTATCTTCAAATAAACTGATAAAATGATTTATCACAAAGATTTATGTAGTGCAATGGGTGCAGACTCTCAATACAATATATTTAGAAAATAAATAATAAAATGCAAATCCCTGGGACAGACCCTGTCGTCCAATTCATCAGCCAAAGAAGAGAGTCGGTCTGGAGTCAGCGTTACCACTAATCCTGCCTCTGCTCAGGACAAGAGTGAATTAAACTGATTCACTTCACACCTCTACTTACGTTCAAATAAATCGTGCCTTTATGGCTAATTTATGAGGAAAATACTGAAAAAGTATTGTCTTCTTAGAATAGATTTGAAAGAGTACAGTCCCTCAAACCCTGACAAGAAAGGATTTTTCTACCCACTAGTGGCATCAGAAAACCAAATATATTTTTCCTCTATCTTATTTCATCAGTTTGCCTATTGCTTAAAAATTTACTGTATGCATTTGAAGAAGAAATTTTAAGAAAGTTGCTGTTGGCATCTGAATATTGTTTAGAGATGGATAAAAATGCAAACGTTAGGATCTGAATTGAACAGATAATAAAAAAGTTCATCCTCATTTCATTTATTATCAAAAAGTTATTATTGTGAAGAACTTGACTATGTGCATCATTCAAAAGAAAAACATTATTTGCATGAAAATAAACATCCTGGGTTCATTATGCATCATCTATTTTCATTTAAGTAAAAATAATTTCCATCTTTCTCCATCACCATATATATATATATATATATATATATATATATATATATATATATATAATATTATTTTCAATATCTGTAGAATAGTTTTTGGGTAAATTCATAAACATTTAATTAAGAAATCTTTACTGATGGACAATGAATGTAATTTATAATGTCTTTTATTATAAACAGTATTTCAATAACGATCATTATATATACACCAACATTATCATCTAACTAGGGTGTGAATTTCTTATTTAGTTACACTTCTACGTTGAAGAAACTTATTTTTCCTTTTTCACGTTTCTTCTCATCAGCTCAAGAGTATTCCATATTCGTAACTTGATTTCATTAAGTACCACATTTTGGTGGTGATAGATACATTTATATAGTTTGTGTGAATACCAGTAGAGAAAATTTCTAGCCATAGGATCTATATCAGTTGTTATATGCATCTTTAATTTTGATAGATACTGCCAATTTCCTTCCAAATGGTTGGCAGCAATGGTATCTGAAATTGTCTATTTCTCCAGTTTTTCACAAGCTCTGAATATTACCAAACATTTGCATGTTTCCCTTGCTTGTAAAATTTTTTAAATATTATATTTTTATTTGCATTTCTTAAATTATATAAGAGGTGATGGTTTTTCCTAGTGCTTCCTGAATATTTATAATTTATGTTACTTAACTATCTGAAAAGCTACTTTGTTTTGGCTCCTAATGAACCCAGTGTAACTCAAGAAAAGTTTGCCGATCTTTTTTAATGGTAAATTGAGTTCTTTCTGTAACTTCCTTCTGATACGTTACACAAGATTTTTATTTCTGTACCTTTCAGTATGTTATGTACATACTATTATTTTTTTTTTTCTCCAGAAGATGGTTCTCGACTTGCTCTGTAGCCCAGGTTGGCTTCAAACTCATGACAGGGGCTGGAGGAATGGCTCAGCGGTTAAAGCGCTTGAGCGAGTGCTAAGCCAAGCACTAAGTACCTGAGTTCGATTCCCCAGCACCACACAAGCTGGGCACGGTGGCGCATACCTGTAATCCCAGCACTCGGGAGGCTGAGACAGGATTGCAGTGAGTCCAAGGCCAGCCTGGGCTCTGAAGTGAATTCAGGACCAGCCTGGACCACAGAGCGAGACCCTGTCTCAAAAAAAAAAAAAAAAAGAAAGAAAGAAAAGAAAGAAAGAAAAAAAAAAAACGCATGACAATCAGTATAGCTCAGATTCCTGGGTTCTGGGATTACAAACGTGTGCCACCATGGCTCAGCTATGCTGGCATGCTGGAAGATTAAATCTCAAGTGTCACACTTCCTGGGCAAGTGCTCTAATCACTAAGCAATGACCCACTGCTAATTTATGGGTAATTTGTCTTTTCAAATAGATCTACTGAATTATTTCTATTGGTTAAGAATATTTCATTGCGGCAACCCACTCCAGACACCCCACTAGGTAGCAGGAGCTTTTACCGTTTTGCTCTTTATTTCTAAAGACAGACCTTTTCTAAAAACAAAAAGTCCCATTTTTACAATGTAAGCTAATTCTATATTGGCCTACTTATAACTTGCTACTGTGTCACAATGTTTTTCTTCAGTTATCCTAAGACTAATGCACACTATATGCATTTACATAAAGGAGTTATAGTCATGTTTATTTATAAATATTATTTGTCAAAATTTTCCTGCCTATATTGCTCTCTTTTTCAAAAAAACATTGATACTGATTTTTAATTTCCCTCAAATATATAAAATGAATTTGCTATTTTTATTACTATAATATTCAACTTTCAGATTGACTTGAGTTATATCCTATTTCTAATTTAAACTTCTTGTCCAAAAACAAGTCACACATCTCTGATTAACAAAGTATGCTATATTCCCCCAGTAGTATTTTGAAGTTTTATTTAATCATGTATTAGATGTATCTAAACAGGATTAATTCTTAATGAGGTTACCTAGAGTTGTCTCTTAGTATCTGAGAGTGTTTATTTTCAGATATCTCACAAACATCAAAATTCTTGTGTGTTCAAGATTCATGCAAAAATATGCATAAAATCTGTGTGATTCTTTTATACATTTTAAGTCACCTTTAGATTGCATAGCATGCCCAATAAAGTATAAATGTTGTGTAAATATGATTTATATTTCATTATTTTAAGAATGAGTATATAGATAGATATAGATATAGATATGTATAATAATATATACTTGTCTCACAAATATCATTTTTCCTTTTTTTAATCCAAGATTAGGTAAATCTACAAAAATACACTCCCTAGACAAAGAAGAAAGATGTCTGGCTGTAGAATAAATTTAACTGTAAATTTTTAACATCTTTGCAAAGCATATACTCCTCTATAGTTTCTATTTGTTTATCATGTATTTATATATAAAAATATTGATTGGGGGTTTGACATTATGCTCATGTACATTAGTTTCTTAGGGGTGTTACAGCAAATTTCTAAAACCAGTAGTTTAAAATAAGGAAATACATATTACCTCATAAGTCAAGAATCTAGAAATTTGAAATTAATGTTACCTTGGTGCTTCTTTCTGGAATCGCTAAGTGAAAACTGTCTCAGGCCTTTCTCCTGACTTATGGGGAATGCCAACAATACTGAGGACACAATATTCACCATCCACCACCTGAACAAGTAGAGAGGTTGAACTTGGCTCATGGTTTCAGCCTATGTTTAGAGGGCTCTAAAAATAATCACCATATGTAAAGGGGGAGTTGAAGGAAGACTCTTAGTTCATAATTCTAGAATGCAGATAAATAAACAGTAGCAGACAGAATAGGGCAAGGGACCAGATGTGTTACCTATGGTAATGATTCCACTACCTAAAGGCACAGCCAGAAATGTGCTTTGCTAATCCCAAAGATGTTGATAACAGAAATTTGAACCACCATGTTGAGCAATTCTAGCCTATAGTACAGTTGCTCCAATTCCTGTCTTCATTATTACATGGCACTGCTCAGAATTATTGGGTTTACAGCCTAATCAATGAATTGTGCCTACAGACTATGTTTAAAATAAGATCACATTTTACATTTTTATGAAGTTTCTGCACACACACACACACACACACACACACACACACACACATATATATATATATATATATATAGAGAGAGAGAGAGAGAGAGAGAGAGAGAGAGAGAGAGAGAGAGAGAGACCAGGTCAATCCTGAACTTACTTTGTAGCCCAGGCTGGCCTCAACTTTTCTCCTAGTTTTTATACTTTGTAGCTTTTCAGTTTCTTACCTTTTTGTACATATAATCTTATACACATGTGCCAGTTAGTTTTCACATACTCTAACAAACATGTGAGATAACTTATGAGAAGAAATTTTTTCAGGTCACAGTTTTGGAGGTATCAGTCTATTGTTAAATGACCCTTTATTTTTGGCATGTGCGGGGCCACATACTGTCTTATGGTAGGAGCATGTTGCGAAGAAACACCACTCAACTAATAGAAAAAAAGAGAAAGAAGACGAGTCCTAACGTCCTACTGTCTGCTTCAAAGGCACCATCCTGGCAACCTAAAATCCTCCACTAGGACACACCCTGTATAAGTTCTACAGCCTCCCCAAAGCACCACTCTAAGGGCCAAACATTTAACCCATGAGTTTTTATTGGACAATTAAATCCAAACTATGGCATTCTACCCAGTCTACAAAGGCCAAAGTTCATCTCACCGTGCAAAATGCGTTGAGTCTACAACCAAGAGCTACCAACATCTTAGCAGTTGCAGCGTATTCGAAAGCTCAAGTACAAAACACGCTCATATACTCAAGGCAAACATGATATACTTATGCTCAGAGATAATATAAGAAAAGTAGGCTGATGCCAAAACATAAACATCACCGAATTCCAACCTGTCACATTAGCCAAGTTGATAAAAAGCTTTTACCAGTTTTGTTTTTTTTTTCCCTTCAGAAGACCATATACAGTTTGAAAGTGAGAGAAATTAACCATACCTACACAGTCAGGTACTCTGTTCTCAAAATACCAGATGGCAAACGTCACATCATTTCACCAGGCACACACCAGCTTCTACACTTATTCTCACATGGTATCTCTCCACCTCCCCTTACCTTCATGTTTTTGAAGCTGTGTTTCTCTTGCTTTCTTGCCCTTTAATTACATTTTTACCTAAAAAGGTACCTTCAGTTCTCCAACCTAAGGACTCTACCTTCGGTTACTTAGCTTCTAACTACGGTATGCTTGGTAAAAGAGGCTTTACTGAAATAAAATTTATGTCTAATAAAAAATTTTCATTTTAAGGGCAAAGTTTTATGAGTTTTGACAGATTTATTCTACTGCTCAGATGACATATAGAACATTTCTATCACCCAGAAGTGTTGGTGCCTGCCACCACCCCTCTACGACGTTAGGGCTGTTTGCATCATGGCATGTTATAATTGCGTCTTAAAATTTCATATAAGTACGTCTTGTTTTGTATCAGGATTTTCTTGAAACTCATCCATATTTTCATGGATCAAAATCTGCTTTTGCTAATGCTGAAAAATATTGCTTATTTATATGCCATAACTCATTTTGTCCATTTACAAATTTCTAATTTTTGCATAGTATTGATAAAGTTTCTAGGAATTTTATGTATACATCCTCTTGTGAAGATAAGTTTCCAATGTCTTCGGTAAAGTACGTTGATAAATCATGTGACAAGTGTATTTTTAAGTTACTAAGAGACTGAAAATCTCTTTTCCCTAGTTGTTGAACCATTTTATATTCTTATCAAAATATATAGGAGCTCCAGTTCAGACTGTATACTTTTGTATCAAATAATTTAGCACTATCAATAATTATACACTTCAAGAGTGCATATAAGTTTCATAAAGAAAATGGACCTGCTTTTTAAATTTATTCAAGCCCAGTAAAAGATGTGTAACATACACACAATACTCATTTGGTGGTATGGATTGAATTAAAATCTGTATATTTACTGTCTTTCTTCATGTGAGTTTGTTTTGAGATATAAAAATACAACAAAATATCTCTTTGTTTTGATGTCTTACAAAGCTAGTGATTTAAAAGGCCAGATCTTATCTATATTTTATTTCCAAACCCGGACAGTGGCTTTCCTTGCCAATCTCAGACACTCGGTTACACATTCAGCATCCTGAGGACTGTTTTGCCATGCCCTCCATCTTTCCTCTTGGCCACTTACAAGTCTACACATAAAAACAATCAAGATCAACAGGGGTTTTTATTTCAAAATTGTAAGGTGTTTGACAATATTTAGAGATAACAAATTCAACAAACAAGTCTGAGAGTTAAATACTCTGGTGTGCTTGAGACTAGGTCACTTTCAGGTCAGATTTTACCAGAAATAATAAGTGACCAATAGGATTATATTTACTTTAATTCATAATACAAGATTTACTAAAGCAGTCACAAAGTTAATTTAGAGCCCTCAGACCACAAAACCCTTTTTACTGAAAGTGCCTTATTTCCACAGTCAGTTTTTCTAGAGGAAACAAGAGCAAATGTTTATTGAAGAGAATTAATTGTGTTGTAGATGATGGTTTTTATACCCATGGCAACATGGAATGATTCAAGAAGTGACTGACTGAATTAAAATGGCCATAATTATCTGCTTAGTCACAGGACAGAGACAGCATTAGACATTGTAAAAAATGTGTTTTGAAAAGACGAGATTGTAAGAATGCTCAAATCATTAGTAATGCTATCAGTAGCCACTTCATTGTGTGTGACATGACACTCGTACTATTCACATTATTTCCTTGAGTATCATGAGAGTGTTGACATCTGCCTAGAGAATGAACTGTCACTGACATATATAAAAGCCAGTTCTTAAAACAATGCAGGACTTTGCATCTTTTTCTTTACTCTGAAATTTGTCCTGAGCTTGAATTCATGACTTCACCTGACTCCAAACAAAGAAAATAAAGCTCTAAAAGAAAGCAAACACCGATTTGGGGTGGGCTGAGTGTACAAGAGTTTGTGTGTATGTTTGTGTATGTTTTTAATGTGTGCTACTCCTTTGATCCATAATTTTGAGAAAATTGATATCTAACTATACCTTACTAACACAAAGAATGTTCAATGGGTAAATTGAGAAATTGTAGTGCCCATGTTAAGGGCATGACATTGATTGATAAAAACCAATATTTTACACAGGGCATAAATTCCTCAAATGTTTAAAAAATATCAATCAATTAGTAAAACTAGGATTCTATGTAAAATGGGAAAAAAATGTTCCCTGTTGATTAGATTTAGGTAAGTGTAAATCTACGGAAGAGAGGACATGACTCACATACCAAGACTTCTTCAATTCACTCTTATTTAATAAACAAAATTTCTCTTGCCATTGTTAGAAATGTGAAACATGATCTGGAGGAATACCTTGGTGGCTAACATGTTTACCCAAGAAGTTTAAGACCCTGGGTTCAATTCCTCAGCAACACATTAATATAAGCCATGTGATGGCTTATGTCCAAGGTACAGATGGCCAATTTTAAGTTTTGATAATGATGCTTATGTAAAGTCTAATTATGAAATGCCGGTAACCATCATATTACTATTGACATATATTGAACTCCACAATCAAATGGAGCAGAATAGAGTCCTGAGAAAAGGCCATTCATAGTTGATTGCTATGGTCTGAAATTAAAAAAAAAATGTCCCCCTAAAGACTGACCCATTGATGACATCATAACTGAAAGTGCCATTGGAATGCGGGGGCTAGTTGAAGGAAGTAGGTTACTGGGGCATGACTTGGAAGGATATTTCTCCTCTCTGGCTTTCTTGCTTTCTGTGTTTTTTCAGTTCCCAGGACGTGATCAGTTTTTTTCTTGCATGCCCTTTCTACCATGAGGTGTATTTTTTCATAGGAGCCTAGGACAATGAAGCAAGCTTACCATATTTGAATCCATGAGGTGAGTAAACCTTTTCTTTTTTAAGTTATGTATGTTAGGCATTTTGATTTAGTGACAGAAAGATGACTAATATAGTGGCCACGTATGCTTGAAAAATACACAAAGAATAGGCATGGCAAAAAGGTAGTTTTATAAATAAATTGATATGTATTTGTAACAGAATAAAATTGAGTCCTTATCTTATACCATATAAAAATTAATTAAAATTGAATGAAACACAAGACATGAAACTGCAAAACTGTGTAAGAAATAGGGAAACATTCCCTTCTCATTAAATGTCTTTGGACAACAGCAAATACACAAAAAAGCAGTCAATGAAATGAAAAGGCAACCTATGAAATGTGCGAATATATTTAAAAACTGCTCCTCTAATAGGGGAATAGGACCCAAAATACACTCAGAGTTCATACAACTCAAAAGTAAAAATAAACTGGATATAAAACATGAGCAAAGGAGAGGATATTTTCTCCAGTTTTGGAGGAAATTAATTTCTCAGATGTATTTACTTCTAACACAGAGTATTTTATCATATTTTGGTTTTAGAAATATTACTGAAATTAAATGCCCCAGTTTTTCACACTCAAAAGGTCGGCTTAATGACTAATATATATTCTCCTTTAAACACATGTTCAACTTGTGCTTTGGAATGGTAACTGTATTATCTACATAATCAGCAGTTCCTATTTTGGGTAAGTTATATCCTTCTGGTCAAGTTTTATGAGAGTTTAGGCAGAGTTTCCATGGAGGCAATGCATGTGTATTTGCATGTCACAGAATTAGCTCATAGCAGTGGGGTACACGTGAACATCAATGGTGATGTAATTTGAATGGATTGTGAGGTGCCTAACAGACACCATGCACCCACTTCTAGGGCTCCTAGGGCAGCATGGTATAATCAGACATGTCTAGTATAGAAACCAGGAAACTGAGGGGAAAGATTAACCTGGATAGTTGGTGACACTATCCGATAAATACGCAGCATAGGTGGAATGAAATGAGAAGGACAGTGTCTTTCAAAAAAAAATCCAGTTGAGCCAATAAGCTTTTTGCTACTTCTGCCACTTTTAAATATGAGGCTAGAGATTCTTCAACCTTTCAGCGTAGGCTTATGCCATCAAATGTCTGAGGACAGTCTAGGCTGTCAGTGCCGCACCAAAAGCAGCATTCAGCACTGAGCCCTTGATCCTTCGAATCCTTGATCCTTCTTGCTCAACAGGTTCTTCTTCTTGGGCCCAGGAGCTGTTTGGTCCTTCACACCTTCAGTGAGGAAATGACCGCTGGAATACCCTGCCTCTGATGCTGTCAACCTCTCTAATGAATCCCCTTGCGCTTTTATAGACATACACATTTGTCCTATTGATTTTCTTACTTTAGAGAATCCTAACCAGTGCAAGATTGAAGGCTATATGATTTACCTTTTGCAGTTGGCAAGCTGGAGAACCAAAGGTGCCATTCCAGTTCAAAAGGTGGTGAGCTCAGTGTGAGACCCAAGATGATGCTTCAGTTCCAGTCAGAAATTAAGAAAACTCTGGACAGATATATAAGTCCAAGCAGCCATACAAAATGACTTCTCTCACTGGAGAGAGGATCACTTTTTTGTTTGACTCGGGCCTTCATCTGATCAAATGGAGGGTCATCCACCTTAAGAGGATCAGCGGCTTTCCTCTGTCTTCTAGGCCAGATAGTAACCTTATCCTAAATAATCTTCTCAGACAACTCAGAATAGTGTTAGATCAAATGTCTGAACACGCTGTGATCAAGAAATATTGCTACATGAAATTAACAGTCACAGAAGGAAATCCTAGTAACCTAACAAATGTAGTCTTATCTTAATTCAACACCCATATAGTGGTTTATCAAAAGTAACAACTTAGCAATATTTGGATCTGGCTGCAAAAGGAAACCATTTTTACTCAGAGAATTGATGAAGTGATGTCATTTGAGTCTTCTAAATGATTAAAGATAGCTAAGAAAATGAAAATACTGTTTACTAATGGATAAGTGCTAATGAGCCTGATAAATTAAAACAAAGACTCCCCTAGCTGAAATACCTGAGATATTTTCTTTTTTTAAATTTTTATATTGTTGACTATTTTCTTCTTTCTACATTTACCTAACTGAGCTATGCAATCGCACAATGCATTATTCCCATTCACAGTTCAGTGAATGTGCCCTGTGCATTGCTACCCTGAAGCCACAACACATTTCCTAAGTATATGAATTTTTCTATGTCTTATGTTGCAATTCCTAGATGCATGAATGGTATGCTCAAATGAACACATACAGAGGAAACATTTCTTGATTATAGATATCAGGCTCTGTTTTTTTTTTTTTAAAGAATAAGAAAATAACATTAAAATGGCTCAAGTTCTGTTTTGAGTGGGTGAAATGACTCACTTTTGGATTTGACATCTCACCATTTATTTTCCCAAATAGCTTTTCATTATAAGCATTGAAATTCCTCCAATTACAAAATAAGTATACATGGAAATACTGCCACATGTCCCTTGGTGTCTGGAAGTTGAGCATATTGTAGAGATACGATGCCTACCTTCAATGATATTATGATGTAACTCCATAAGAAGAGAGAAAATATCTATGTAAAAAACACATGTTCCATATGGCCTCAGGCTTCTCTGAGTTTCTTTTTTGTCATTGCCAGGTAAGATGTCTTGAAACAAAGTTACAGTCACACCATCTTCCAACCTCCAGTCTGTCTAGGCTTGCACTAAGTGTACATCTAATTAAATGTTAACATCATGATTTTGAATTAAAACCATCAAGATTATTATTCAGTATATTTTCCATGTAACTCCTCTCTGACACATGGCCTAAAAGATAAAGTAGGATTTCTTTGCTTTTCCTAAATTCTGACTGATTTCCCCTTTCTTTGCTTTTATTTTAAACTTATTTTTAATTTCTTACACACTCCGTGTCTATCACTTTTATATAAAATCTCTTGCCAACCACTCAAATTTCTTCAAATACCATGTCTTTCTGGAGCATCCTTCTGTTTTTTCAAAATGAAAAAAAAATACTCATTTTAAAATCTGATCTTCGCTGGCATTTGGCCCTTTTTCTTACATAAAAGTTTTGCAATATTATTTTATCACCTATATGAAATGTCATTGTGTTCCTTGTCCATGAGAAATGATATTTATTTTGTGCTTGAATTGAGCATTTGTTAAGGTGAACTCTTCAGTGGTATCATTAAAGTCTACTTAAAAAGCGGCATTATTAATAAAAGCAAGCACTGATCTTTTGAGACAACATTGTCGTATGAAAACTACCACATTCACATGGTTCTTCAACAACTTGTACAATTATAATTGTTGTAAAGGAGAAAAGAAAATATCTTAGAAAAAAACGCTGACATACCAATGACACCGCTGGTCAGATTTGAAATGAGAAGAAATGGGAAATTATCAAGTATGTGTGCCTCGTTTGTTATGTCATTGTGTTAAACCAAATTGTCTTCTGAAGAAAAAATTACAAGAAGCAGTAAAGACATAATACAATCAGATTAAAATGCTTTCTTAGGAGAGCGATCAATTACACGAGACACTCTTTTAAGAAGATTTGGCTGGCAGGCAAACTAGTTGATTTTTAATCTCACTCAAAAGAAGTTTGAAGATGGGGTGGTCTCATGAAGTTAGGAAGGACTGGTGTTCATTCCGGAAGGTGGCTGTATATTCTATAACTTTCAATCCATAGTCCCATGTGGGTGATAGAACTCAAATTATTATGTGCACATCACAGCTGACATCAAGGAAAGGAGGATGAAGCCAGCTGTAACCTCTCCCTTAAAGGGGGATCTTTGAAATACATCAAGTCGCTTTTGATTAAGAAAACCCATTGGTCAGAGTAGATATCGTATCCACTCCTAATAAAAAAAGGAGATTGGGACATGGCTTTTTTCTAGGTTTCCATGAGTCCAGCTGAAAGTAAGTGATTCTTCTATTATTTTAAAAAAGGAGGAATTTCTTGCAGGGTTAGTAAGAAAAGACCACTGGGTTTTGCAAGAATACTGCATTTATGATCTTTGAAAGAACATAGTAGAAAAAAAGGACAGATATTAGAGAATAGTTGAAAAAGAAATCTAATTCTCAAATAAGAAAGACATTTGCCTGTGAAAGAAAAACTAGAAAGAGAAAGATCTTTGCAGAGTCTCCATGATAGGAAAGGCAAAGACTATTATTATTGTTTTCTTTGGAAGAGTAGCGAGAGCAACAGGCTACTCTTTTGGTGGAGAGGAATATCTGAGGACCTCCCCCTGCAGTTACGTTTGAAACCACATATGTACATACTAAGGCACATATGCTGTGGATGATTGATTGGAGGCTTCTTTCTGACAGTACCTCTGCGTCTGACAGCAAGACAAGCCACGCACTGTGCGTGAGGAAAGAGGAAAGTCCAATAGTCTAGGTGGTAAACGAGTGATGTTTGAAAGACAGTCACAAGGAAGGTTATGTCTGAGTAGAACCAAAGGACGGGCCTTGGCTATCCCAAGGGCTGCTAGGCCAGAGAACCATTCTACAGCATTAAAAGGAAACCAATATATTCATTAACAAAGTACTTTATTGCAGAATTTAGTCAATTTGAGTCACCTAGTTATTGCACATCTACAAAGAAGTGAGCATTCTTAATAGTCACAGGAAAAAGTGTTTATTTAACAAAAATGCAATTGGCCTCATATCAGCTCCGTTATTGTTTAGTTATGAACTTCTCAAAAAGATTTTTTTCTCTCCTTTAAATTCTTGCTGTCAGAGACAAATTCTTAACTCGTTTTAGAATACAATGTTGGCTTCCCCGGCAGAAAGCTAGTTATGTGAAGTGCTGAAAATTCGCCACAGCTTTGTCAGTGTAACTATAAATAACGGCTATATTGTGCCTTGGGAAAACACATACAGGCTTAAAACTTCATTAAAAGTTATTTTTTCCCTTGAAATGCTGTGTAAGTCACCTATAAGCTAGACCTCATAACTTATATTTTTTACTGTTAGAAGAAAGAAAAATGGATTGTTAGACTGTGTATCCATTTCAAAAATATCAACACACGACTTTGGACACAAGCAGAGAAAACAGGTGACAACATGACTGTCAGAGTACTTTCTAAGTGATGAGGGTAAGCATGTAATTTTAATAAAACTTTCTCAGTGCTTATGTTTTCTGGCAACTTCCTACTTAAGAGTAGAGAATTTTGCTGATTTTAAAATGTACTATTCTCCCATAGGTATTAATAAAAATGCATCCTTCAAATAATCTGTTCCAACAGGATGCATGCATTGTTTTAACAAAATGATGTATTTCATTTTAGAATTGATGAAAAACTCCAAAAATAGTTGTTCAAAATTTAAAGGCACCTAAGTGAATAAATTTCCCCTTCCACTTAAAAATCAAGTTGCTGTAAAATTTGTCTTGTTGATTTACGCTGTGCCGTTATTTTTTAATTGACTGATGAACAGAGCATTGTGTGGGACGTAAGGAGGAAAAAAATAAAGGGCGGTATAATTGTGTCAAGTGGCAAACAATGGAGAGGCTCTTATACGTCACCCTCAACACCACCCAGTAACAGCTTCTATCCCATGACTCTATTCAGGAGTAAAAACTTGACTTTTCTCAGTATGTTTTTCTTTTGACTTTGAAGTAATTAAGCTCCCTCTCTATATATCTGCCTCAAACCTCAGCAAATCTAAGCAAAAAGAACCCATTCGTTCCGAGGGATGGGAAGGACCGTCTTGCTTTCCTGGAGGTCATAAAAAAGAAAGCGATTCCATCCGTCATGCGCCTTCTGAAGGCTCATTTAGACAGAGTTTGGGGAAGCTGACCTGGAGGAAGGAGTCAACTGCCTGAGCGAAGAGTGGAATCTCAGCTCTTTGGAAACAGCAAGAAGAGGTGAAAGAAAATAACTAGGAGACTCCTGTTTGGGGTGTGCTCTCTGGTCGTCGAAGTGCCATTACCTTGTTGTGGAACAGGCTATTCCATTTTCTAATTTCTTTTATTGCTCTAGAGAGCTATGGGAGAAAATCCAGCCAGTGTTTCGATAGGCCACAAATTTTGGCATGTCATTTATTAAAAAATATAGACAAGACATTGAAAGAAAGTTATTTTTATATTATTTTGAAATTCAGGAACTGAGATTGGGTACATTATTAATAAAGATATAAAGTAACAATTTCACAAAACGTTATTCTTTTATAGCAGGTAGTACATTGAATTGGAATTATTTGTTTATATTTCTCCTTCACACTTAGTATTTGAGAGAAATAAAGTGCCTTGTATTTTTTAAGTGTTCGACAAAAATCTTTAAGTGATAAACTAACCTAACTGTGTTTATTTTATCCCTTTCAGCTCTTTTTCTTTTTATCCCTCATATTGGACTGTGTGTGTGTGTGTGTGTGTGTGTGTGTGTGTGTGTGTGTGTGTCAGGGTCTCTCTGCAGACTAGGCCAGCCCTGAACTCACTGTGTAGCCCAGCCTGGCTCGAACTCATAGTAGTTCTCCTGCTCAGCCTCCCAAGTGCTGGGATTACAGGTATGCACAGCCACCCCTGGCTTATGACATACTGGGGAATCAAACTCATAATCTTGTGCTTGCTAGGCAAGCACTCTAAACCACCGTGATGCAACTCCCATCCCTAATTTTTTGTCTCTAATACGAAATTTTCTTGTCATGAATTTAACTCTATATACTATTTCTGAGGATATTTAACAAATATGGAATAGGGATAACAGAGATGAAAGAGTGAGGGAGGACATACCAACTACTTTTTAAAAAATAATGTATCAAAGAGTCCATGCAAGTGAGTGACACAGCAGGAGAGAAGCTTCAATTCCTTGAGTGGCTACATAAGGAAAAAGTCGAGTGGGAAAGACACACGAATACAGAGGTTAAATCATGTCAGTATTGGAAAAGGAGTAACTTCCCCTTCAGGTATGAGCTCTCTGTTGGTGGAGCGTTAAAATGGAGGCATCCTCTGAAAGCAATGTTCCTAAGGGCATTCGTTCCTGGAAGGAAGGGAAGCAAGTTCATACCCATTTTCATCTTTTCTAGGTGTTAGTTGCCTCACCTGTTACTTAACTGCTAATTAAATCCTATATGTTATGAACACATATCTGACACAGATCATAATTAGCTCTCTGTACTTGTCCAGTAAGCACAGCTGAAAATAACTTCTGAGGGACTACAGAGACTAACTAGCATTTCCCTCTTTGGACATTTTGGGTGCAGGGTGAGAAAAAGAAAGCAACAGTTATTTTTGATCCAATGAGTAAAATATAAATCATCTTCTACGCATTTTCGTCTAAATATATCATGTCTATAAAAATAGCAGTTTGTAAATAAAAAGGTGGAAAATGTACCTATCCTTTTCTAATTTCAAATGTACCTATCCATTCTTTTCAAACTAGGGTTTTCTACATCCTCTATTCAGGAATGACAAGCTACTTATACTCACTCAGTCAACTGACCAATGCTTTTCTGTTGTATTATATTGTCTCAGGTCAGAATCCCTAAATTTTTGCTTATTTTGTGGCCTCTCTGCTGAAGAGAACACGTAGCACACATTATTTATAAAATTAGAAGAGATTCTTCAGATAACCAACAGTTGGTTTTATTAACAAAAAATAAAGTTTGTAAGATAGCCAGATTTCTAGCTACATTTTTATTGATTACTTAAAAGTAGAGATAATATTTTAATATCTTTTAATAAAATAATTCTATTTTCTTTTAAAACATTCTTAAAAGAGATCCATAAGAGTAAATATGAAATTATTTCCTATATATATATCTGCATTTGCCTAATGCTTATTAGATATTAGATTCATAAATACGATCAGCTCTATTGTCATTTGCTTACAAGGAATCAATGTTCAAAACTGTGTTGACTTAGACTATTAATGTGTGATACATGGATTTAATTGGCTATCAATACATTATACTACTAAAGAAAAGTCTCTGAGTCGTGTGATTTTTGGAACAAATATTGCTTGATTTTCTATTTAACGTAGTAATGATATCATAAGACACCGATAAGTGTGAGTCTTATTTGAATTTATCTTGAAAGCTCCATTATTTTAGTAAGTAATTTATATTTCATCTGATGGCTAAATAAAAAGCTCATTACAGGTAAACCAATTTTTTTAAGCACTACTAGCATTATACATTTTAAAGACAATATTTTCTCTTCTAAAAAATAAAGTTACTCCAACTACGGAGCTTGTTCCTTGCCTGTTCTACCATTCTAGGAGGTTTCAAGTTTCATAAACTCATTTCTGCTTAATTATTTGCAGAGAAGATTGTATCATAAGTAATATCCTAGGCTGGGATAATATTTTTCTATTTCAAGTTCTTGTAGAAAGAGAATAAAGATAAAGAATAAATAACTCACATATATCCTATAATATTTCTACTGAGAGAAAAAACAAATTTTTCTTTCCCTTCATTTTATTAATATGTAGATATATATGTTACACAATATTTATCTTTAACTTGAGTTTTGTGTGGATATATATATCACCTCAAAATTACAATATTTTCTGCCCCCACCACCCAACTCGCGCTTTCACCATTACCTCCATTTTGTCTTTTTTTTACATATTACCTCCATTTTCATTTCTTCCCTTTTACACCCCCTTCCTTTTCCCTCTCTATAACGTCTATTTTTCTACTTTCTTCCACGTCTTTTACATTTTTTGTGGTTTGTTTTTCTCATATTAGAGAAACCGATAGTACTTTACTTTCTGGGTCTAACTGATTTTGCTGAGCATACAGTTCTCAAGGTGCATCCATTTTCCTATAAATGATTCAAATATGTGATTCTTAAAGGCAGAGTAATAATCCTCTGTGTATATATACCACATCTTCTTTATGCTGTCATCTGTCCTTGGGCACATTGGCTTCTTTCAGGGTTTGGCTATTACTAATTGTGATGCTATACAAAAGACACTCAGGTTATCATTCATTACATCAATCAGATCTCTTAGGCAAAACTTATATCAAAGACCAAATAAATGAATCTCTACATTAAATGAACTTAAGTCTAAATTCTTAAATGGCTTTTTTTTTTTTAGAAAACTTGATCTTTTTGAAATATGAGTTCTGTGTACTTCTTTGAAATACCTTTTATAAAGTTTTGCTAACTTGTCTATCTTACCCAAATATCACCCACCAACTCTGAGAGATAGACCTGAACTGTAATAGAAAATGAAAAACCCCAGGATGCTTTTGTATTAAGATCTAACTGTGCAGTTCACCAAGGATGCGGGTCATGAACACTGCTTCTCTCTTTCCTTGATCTGCAAATGTTAATAAAGACTGGATTTAAAAATCTCAACTATAGTCTTGTTTGATACCATATGCCTGAATTTCTTTATATTGTACTTTCATGTAGAAAAACAAGTTGATTAAACTAAGTAATAAACTCAAAGTGTTAAATTCATTGATCTCAGAAAGTTTAGGCAATTTCAGATCAGGTTATAAGTTATAGCCATGTTATTTCACAATTTATTGTTTAAACTCTTTGTAATTTGGTAAAGGAGTAACAAGATGCTTCATTTTTTTCTAGTAAGCAATCACGAAAACTTCTATAAAAATCTGAGTGAGATATACCATATTTCTACTTTTTAAATTCCCCCACTATCTCCTTCCTAATTATTTAGATGATCTCAAAATTCTATTTACTTGAGGAAATTATAAGTGATCAGAGACTTGAAAACCTTGATATTTTAATTAAAAAACATTAGAAATATATAAAATGCTAGAATATACAGTGTTGATAAATTTGAAAACATACAAAGAAATGGTAATAGACTATTTTTAAATTCTTTGGTAAATATTTTGTTCAATATTTGATTTTACAAATTGCAAACACTTTCAAAACATTTGTACTGTTTGTATTTTAAGAGTTACTAAAGAAAGAAATAATATCTATCAAGGAGATATGGATACAATCTCCACACTCATTACTTGAAAATCATGCTTCTTTACTGAGTGAGATAGTTAATGTCAATTGAGGACATAATGGAAATTTTTATTTAATTGGACTGTCCTTAAATGGCCAACTTGTTCTAATTATATTTTTCCTAAATCATTGCTTTGCCCCAAGGTTCATTTCAGTATATAATCACACAAAGAAAATTTATGACTATATTTTCATTTTTATAATGCCCTTAATGTGAGATAATTTGCAGCAATGACAAATTTCTTTTAAAAATTAACTTCTATCAGTTCTGAAAATATGTGATAAGATTTTATGCAGCAATTACCTTGTTAAAGCTTAAATTCTAATATACACAAGCCTAATACATTATTATATTTTATGAGCTTATTTATAGTACATTTAGGTGTCCAAATTTTGAGGATATTTGTTACAATTTTGCTACACCTTTAAGTCAGGTTACAGATTAAAGTGAAATCAAGAAATAACAACAGTCTCTTACGTTATAAACTTGCCAAAATAATAAAGAAGTGGGGCAAATTAGTCTTCCTATCCTCCAGTAAAATTCAGGCAAGATTGATTCGACCTAAAATTTTTAGAGGCAAGATTTTTTATAGAAGTTCAATTACACTATTGTCACTTTCTTGTACTGCATATTATATTTACAAAATGAATATTATGAATATTTCAAATAAAGCATAAGCAGTAATACAATTTACATGCAGCATTATATTTTACTTGCAAAACTGTCAGACATGTTCAGTACGGCTATGAAATATATCTGATGAATACCCTTGTATTATTTAAAGTTTATGGTAAAAATGAATAATGTTTATTTGATTATACTTTTGTGCTAGGATGAATGGATATTAAACCAAATTTTTTTATGCATAAGACAATCAAATTTCAGAAAGCTTTAGTTCTTATAACAAACTGCCTGTAAAAGTACAAAATATTTGCATCCTTTCCAAATCAACATTTTTAAGTATATATTTTTTGGTCTACTCATTTATTTTCTGTTGAATGTTGCCAAGTCTAGAAATAATTTTTTGATCAAACCAATTGTTGTTTGCTGAACAGGAATAAAAGCAGCTTGAAAGCATAAGGATATTGATCTAAAAAGTATCTCAAAGGTCAAATTAAGAAGCATATTTCTTATATATATATTATATATATATATATATAATATATATACAATTTATATAGAGAGAGAGGAAGAAAGAGAGAGTTTTTTTTGGTTTAATAGTTTATGCTCATAGTAGCCAAAAAATGCTAAATGTGGCCACAAACATAATAAATACAATGAAATACTTATTTGGGAGAATCAGGGATTAATATAGTCTCATCAAACTTATAATTTATATTTGTAAGTACAAGCAATTATATTTACCAAATAAGAACATATTCTGAGCTGCTCTTCACACACAAAAATACTTTCACAAAGGCTAAGAAATTCAAATAACATGATACAGTATCTGAGAATGAAACATTAATAAGAAGGATTGAGAAGGACAAATTATCATGTAATTCTTTCTTAAGCCCATGGCGTGTGGCTCAGAGAGACTGATCTGCTATGCAACGGGGGAAGGGAGAAATGAAAGATCCTTGGATCCAGTCTTACCTGTCCTGGGAATTTTCCCAAAAGAGTTAAAAACAACATATAACAGATACATGTATACCATGTTCATAGCAGCACAAGTAACAACAGCTAAGATGTGGAAAACACCAAAATACCCATCAACAGACCAATGGACACATAAAGTGTGGCATTTATACACAATAAAGTACTACGCATCTATAAAGCCAGATAGGTGGGAGGCTTTTGTAGGTAAATGGAAGCAAATTGAGACCATTATGCTCAGTGAAGAGAGTTGGAAAGAGGTTAAATATCGAATGGTCTCTAATATAAGAAACCAACATCACAATTTTTTCATAGAATTAATTGAGGAGAATAATGAGAACTGGAGGGGAGAGGGATGGTGTGAGAGGGTTGAAAAGGGAAATAGGAGGGATTTGTAATTTTGCCACAATATGTATATGCAAAAAATACTCAAGATCAACATAAATATTATGTATTGCATCTATACATATTAATAAAATGAGAAAAAGAGATAAATAATTGTTTTTGCTAATCCTGAAAAACCTTTGAATAATGTTGGTTCTTAAATATGTACTTTTTGTAAAAGCTCATGACAGCCGTTTTTGTTTGTTCATTTGTTTGTTTGTTTTGTTTTTTGAGACAGGGTCTCACACTCTTGTCCGGGCTGTTGACGAACTCACTATGCAGCCCAGCCTGGCCTCAATCAGGCAGCAGTCCTCCTGCCTCAGTCTGAGTGCTGTAATTACAAGCATGTGCACCCTCCCCAGTTTTATGTAGTGCTGGGGAATTGGACCCAGGGCCTTGGAAGCTGCTAGTCAAGCATTTAATTGCTGAGCTCTTCCTCCAGCTCCATATCGCAGCATTTTTACCATTCAGCAGCACCAAACGTGATTAAGATTCAAGCCAGGATCAACATCATTGAGTAGATACCACATCTGCTTTCAGAGAGGGAGCCCGCTGCCTTTAAGGAAATGGCTGTCATCATCCAGTCACAGCTAGAAATTGCTAACGAAGAATGTTTCCGACATATATAAAGATTTATAATTAAACTACTAGCTTTGCATATTCTTAACAGTTGTGTATGTTTTTAGATAATTCTCTTTCTGTGAATTTCCATAGATATATCTGATGGCAGATATGAGTCAAAACTTGACCATTCAAAAAATTACTGGAAAAGTAGGAGATTATTTGGTGCTTCATTTTAAGTACATTGAAAAATCCTGAGAATTTTTGCGGGTTCTTACTACTTTCTGAGGCGAGTCCAAATGTCACCTTGGTGTTAGAGATGTGGAAGAATTTTACAAACGTGTCAGTGTGAGGAACTGCAGAGCCAGACCCCAGCTGCCCAGGAAGAGGGTGAGGCAGTCAGGAGGGCGGTCCAGATCAGGCAGCTGTAAATTAAGTGTCACGGTCACCAGCCTTGCAGTTGCTTAACCGCTCTCTCTATTAAGGCACACGCCCTTGCAGATCTTGGGAGTGGAATTTTATCCACTTATCTCCCCACTGTAACCGTGACATGACTGTCACCCAGATGATAAAGGAACGTAGAGGAGCAGGCAACTTTAAGTCGGGGTGTTGCTTCAAGTCAGGCTGTCTTTGATGATGTCAGTCTGTCCAGCAAAATTCTACCTGCACCTGGTTGCACCGGATCATGGCAACGTACACTTCAAACACATGAACATTGAAAACAGGCCAAGTTGTAGTCATTACATATTTTAAAGCAATAATATCCGTCCCATAAATAAATTAAGCAATTCTTTAGGTTTGGAACCCACAGTAAATCAGAGCTTTCGAAACTCCTAAGATAGTGTGGTGGTTTTAGAGGCCGACAAGCAAATTGGTTCCTGAGATTTATATGGAGGTTACAAGATACAGATTCCTCTTTCTGAGTAGATGTAAATCTGAGCTACTAAATGTGGTATTTCAGTCTTGCTACCACAAGAAGTCAGGTTCAAGGACAGACAAAAGGAACGTGGCTGAGCAACTAGCATAAAAAGGATGGTACCAGTGACAGTGTTTATGACCCAGGGTCACATCACATTTGCACTTCATCCTCGGATTTGTCAATTATATAAATTAATATATTCCTTTTCCTTTGCAAAAAATTGGCTCGTGTATGTGCCTGAAAATTTTCTAACTGGTAAGGAGGGATGTAGAAAAGAGTAGAAGAAACCGACACATTGATTATTCCATGCTGACTTTGTCATGTGCTTCATGAGGTCAGCCTAGAGCTCGCCTCCTCTTCTTTGGTATGTTTAATTCCCGTCTCCACATCTGTACTTATTTCTAAAATAGAGTTGTTGATTATCTTTTTTTCTGGATTTTATTTCTCATCTTCACCCTCAAAAGTATAGTAGGTATTTTTCTGAACAAAACCAGGTACCTGGAAAGCATTATGGTGCTAGCGAAGATCCCACAGGTTCCACCTTTTTTCTTAATATACAAATTTGTTGATATAGCTAGTTGTGTGCCTCGATAAACTCTAGTCTTTTCAACTAAAACTTGCCGTATTTCGGTTTTGACAAACATTCCATGTGGCCTGACAAATCAACAGCACACACTTAATGAAAAGACACACAAACGCACTTGGATTTGCTGTGATGTTTCTGTCCTTTATTTTCTCCAAACTAAAATAAAAAAGAAAACATTTTTTGTTAGGAAATAAACCATGCAAGATAAAATTTTCTACTATTCCTAAAACTCTAAAGTCTATGAGTTTAAAAGCTTTTCCGCCAGCTTCTGCTCCTTTAGCTTGGTGACTACTGTTTCATCCGAGCCACAGAAATCTGTTTCTCCATTCACGATTACACTGACAGTGTAAAAAGGCTGGGGATTCCAGGAGTGTTTTTTGAACCCTATGTGCAGTACTATTCGCTTGTTAGCTCAAATCCTTCTGAGCCTACTTGGAAAGTGAAAACACAATCAGTGTCCTGCTTCACAGTTTCCACAAGATGAACATAAAAATGATTATTCAGGAAAAGCATAATTCTTACTGTCATTGAAATCAAAGTTAATTTTGTTCACTTTCTCCTCCTGGGAGATGAGTAGAGAGATGTGAGGTAATTTTGTGAGTGTTTCTGTTAGCAACCTAGATCATTAAAAATGTAACCACATATAATTGCGGGATGATAACCAAATAAAAAAAATGAGCAGGCAAAATAATCTATAATAGTGTATTTGATTTTATAAGCTCTGATTTTTGACAAGCTCAATACCCAACTGTGCATCTCTGGGAAAATTGATTGATATCTTTGTTAGATTTTTTTAACAAAATAGAAGACAGAATTATATTTCTTGTTAATTTTACGGTAGAAGTAAAGAAAAAGGTGAGCTATTAGAATAAAACGCTAAGAATAGCACTTGGTTAATGTACGTGTTAAGGAAATTTTAGGTGCTACCTAATGTGATTTAGATCAAATACTTAGATTTCTGGTGATCTGATTTAATACACTATATTTAGAAATATTTTCTTCTTTTTGCTGATTGATAAATTCTCAATGCCTTTAGTGTTATAGCAGATTTTTCAAAAAAGCCATTTATATGCCCTAAATGGATCAACCATTTTATTCAAAGTTTTCAGAGAAGAAAGCACTTTAGAAGACATTTAGAGTACTCTCACTTGGAGAAATGGACACTTCACCCTTCCTGAAACTTTTTAGAGATATGATTACTTTCAGCCTACTCACAAATAACAAAGAATTCTCTTCACACTTTTCCCCCATTTTATTGATATGTATAAGTGCAAAATTTAAGGTTTACAATGAAGTTAAGTACAGCCTATGTGATGTTTGATGATACAACGATGCACTTTAGTAACCAGAACTATTTTTTTTTTTTGGTTTTTATATACACTTCGTGTGTGTGTGTGTGTGTGTGTGTGTGTGTGTGTGTGTGTGTGTGAAAAAACAAGCAGTCCAGTATGTTCTTTTTACTCAAACAAAGAACTAAAATAACCGAAGATCCATCCGCGGGGCTAGAATCTACCTCTTAATATTACAAAGATTTTACCCCAACAATCATAGCAAACATCATATGCACACAAACACACATGCACACACACGCACACACACACACACAGAGACATTGTAAAATATCTGCTCCTGCAAGGAGACAAAAAAATTGAAGACAGCAACAACAAAATTATGGGTAATATTTTAAGTACAGTGTCAAGAGTGGGTAAAAAAATCACCTTGATTATGTTCTATGAATTGTAAAACTAGTTAAAACATCTTGCTACTTTTCTTCTTTTCTAATTTTCCAAGTCTTTCCTCATTTCTCCTTGTATTTGGGAGAGTCATAGAGTTCCATGACTTACTGATTTGTGGAAAATTTACTCAGCTTTAACTCCTGAGATCTCATGATATAGTTCAATTCCTCCTCATTGGCTGAAAGTCATTCAAACAGAAAATAGATAAAGTTTAACACTTTATTTTTAATGCCTGTGTTTTGTTAATTAAAGTGAGCACAACTTAAAGACTCATCCAGGACTCTAACAGAAACAATGAATCTGGCTCCACCCAGATAAAATTGGGTCAAAAAATCCACATTTGTATCCAGTACATTTATATGAACATCAAAGCCTGAGATACATAGTTTATTGAAATTTATCTTTGGACAGATTTTAATTCAAGGTTTCCAGTAAAGTTTAGAAATTCATAACTAATCATCCTAATGCTGATTATTTTTAGATAAAACATTCAGAAATAGGAGCATGAAAGGGTCATCCAGGTGTATTGAGGTAAACAGAAGATATTTTAGGAAAAATGTGTAAGATACCCTGCAAGGAGTTTCTCTACCACTGCTACCAAAGAGGGGGGAGGGTAGAGTTTTAACCAGAACTTTTATTTTATTTTATTTTATTTTATTTTATTTTATTTTATAGTCTATACTTCTTACACTCATGAATATATATATATATATATATATATTCAGGGGTGAAGAACAGTGTAGACGCACCCACAGTCTTGGGGAAAAAAATCTTCTTTGGTAGAATCTCTCAGACAGATTGTGCTTAATGCGAAGGCGGGCTCATTGGCAAACTAAGAGAGAAGCTCTTGTTCTTAGTGGAATATTACCCATTTATAAAGACAGGCAGGTAGGTTGGAGGCTTTTGTAGGAAAATGGAGGCAACTTGAGACCATCATGCTTAGTGAAGTGAGTCAGAATCAGAAAGTGAAATATCAAATTGTATCTCTGATATGAGGAACACAGACCACAATTATTTCATAGAACTTAATGTGGGGAATAATGGGAACTGAAGGGAAGAGAGGGGGTCGAAAGAGAAGAGAAGGATTTGTGACTTTGCCGCAATATGTATGTGCACAAAATACTCAAGATCGATGTAAACTTTATGTTTTGCACTAATACATATTAATAAAATGGTGAAAGAAATGAAAGTAAATAAAAATTTAATCTGTGTGGGTAGTTCAACATGAGTAAGTAATCATGATTAATCATATCAAATAACATTTCTATAAGGCTACTTTAAAAAAGTTTCTTTTAATCTGTAGCATGTAAATGTGTTCGTGATATCGTAATTATGATGAAAATGCAGAATCTAGTGAGAAAACTCTGGTTTGGGGAACTTACACAATGTAATAATTCTATAAGTGATACAACAGAAAACAAGCATAGAGGTGCCATCTTATTCCAATATTTCTATGCTTATTAGAATAACAAAACTAAGGGTATCTGGTAATGTGTAAAAGTCACTGATGGATATTAATAGGGAAGATTGAAGTGGTAAAACCGAAAGCAATGAAGGATTATCGTTATCTACCTGGAAATAGACGTGAGGCATCAACGTGATTTTCCAGATTTTTTTTTGCTCCTTAGTATTTTATTGACTAAAACAACTAAGGATAAAAGGATAAAATGATATTCCTGAAAGTCCCAGAATTATACCTAACAAACATTTCATCCTGAAGTCAGTTTTTCTTCCCAATCAAAAAAAAAATGTCTTTGTCAATATACCACAAGCCCTTCTTTAGGGAACCTTCAATTACATATGAAAATACAAAGCTAGTTTTATTTTCTAAAAGGCAGAATTTAGACTCTGTGTAAGAGAACTAGAAATAGTAGGAACCCACGTGGTAGACCAGGCTCATTTGTTGGTTTTCAGGGAGAAGAAATTATATATATATATATATATATATATATATATATATATATATATATGCATTATAAATAACTCACGAATGCAAAAATAATGCTTTCAACCTTTATACATTGAAAGTTAATTAGGACACTAAGACAGTTAATGAATACTGTACCTGTGTTAAATTTATAGATTGTTCTCATGAAGAATGAAAGGAGAGGAGAGAGGAAAAATGAGAGAAGAGGAAAGGGTTGGAAACAATGGAACAGAAGAGAAAAAGAAACTTAAACTACATAGCATTCAATCTAATAGAGGAGAAAACCAGGACATGGAAAACAAACCCCAGTCAATTCAAAGTAAGAAAGAAAAGCAGAGAACGAGAAAAGGTCACGTGTTTACAATTCACCTTCTTCCGGCTTTGGCTATCCTTGTCGTTGATTGGTTCTTCCTGAGGCCCTGACCTCTAGCCACTGTCCATTTCTCAGAGTCCTACCCCTTAATCAATTCTGAGGACCTGATTTGGATGGCTGCACAGGCTTCTATATACTTCTACTTGTTTAGTCAATCTACATCTTTTTTGTTTTTTGTTTTTTGTCTTGTTGACTCTGCCCAGCTGCGTCATTGGCCTCCGCTAAGGAACATTTGGAAAGCCTAGCGAGTGAGCTGACTCATCCTAGGTTGCAGTAAATGCAGACACGGAGATGCGCTGCTTCTCGCCGTCATTCCAACCACAGCATTTGCTGTGGCACAGCCTGAGACAGGCCCACGCCACTGTGAAAGTTTTCTTTAGTCAATACAAGTGTAACCAAAAATATAACACCTGTGAACAAAAGTAACAATAAAAAACTGCATAGGATTGATAATTTAATAAACAAATTTATTTGCATTTTCATAGTCTTTACAGTGCTTTAAGCAGTGCAAATATGTGAATTGCCACTATATCAACACGGAAATATCTTAGAGTAGAAAATGTTGGAGAAATAAACAAGTCAAAGAAAAACACAGTCTTATGTAATGTTAAATATGTATTACTAAACAAAATTTTGGCATAGAGAAGAAAAGTCATCAACAGAATAGCTGATATGATGTTCGTAAAAATAGTCAAACATAGAATGAAAGATCTGGGCTATTGCAAGGGGGCCACCACTGAGGGGACATTCAGAATGTTGGTTATATATTCCTTCTTAGCTAATTGGGATATTTTAATTATGTTTTTTGTTTGTATTAAATGCATGTTATAGATATTGCTCTGGTTTATGACATAGAAATAGATTCTTTCACAAGTGAAATTAAATTAAGTAGCATATTTCTTACTGTTAAGGAAAGCATTTTTGCCAATTTTCTTCAAATCAATTGTGGTCATACTAATATTATTACATTTTCAACTCTTTTGTCTCTGTTTAGTTTCATCACACTAGGTTTTTTTTGTTCATGTGTTTGTTGTTATTTGACAAAAATCACAAACTACTTTCTAAGGTCCATATGTTAAGGAGAGAAAATGCAAATATGAAGTATTTATAATTCAAAATAGCCACCTAACTAACAATATGTAGGGTGCTTAAGTTCACCTTAAGAAATATCTTGCTCCCATGTGACTGGCAAAATCACTTAGAATGTGCCTTGTTAACAATCTTTACTTATTCTTACTGATAACTGGCTCAATCTGCCATTAGAAAGAGACAATCAGCATTATTATATAAAAGTAAATAGAGATTAGAATTAAGCTGTTACATTTTCGTATTAAGTTGGTTTTGTGTGCTCATGTATTCCTCGAAAGTCATCATTCATTCATCATTTGCATAGAATTTTTCATTCATTCGACAACTATTAACTGTGATTTGTGCACTCTACAACAAAGTGTGCTTTGGGCATTGATAGTAGAGAAACCCTGTTTCCAGACAAGGTATGTCTTTGCTTAAAGCAAAGTGACACTAGCTTTCTTATTGCTGGTTCTTGTAGGGTGGTTGATTCCAACTGTACCACTAGATGCAAACGTGTGATTCCTGCAAGTGTAAGATGACTCATCTCTTGGTCATCTATATTATTGACTATATGGAGACTATATTGAGAGTATATTGAGAGTTGGGTGTGTAAGTCAAGCACTTGCTCAAGCAAAGGCTTAGGGACATGACATTCTCCTGTCTACCACTGTTCCTTACCTTGAAAGGGCAAACTGGCACCTGCTCATTGCTACTTTGCTCTTATGGGGCAACTGGATACTAAACCATCGTGACAGAAAATTGGATCGAATGACAGGAAGACGAGAATTCTGACGACATCACTTGAACATTTCAATTAAACTTTCCTCGCTAAACAACTACTATTAAAGTGTGTTTGGGGCTGGAGGAATGGCTCAGCTAAGTAACAGGGTTTGTTTCCCTAGCTCCACGTAAGGCAGGCGTGGTGGTGCATGTCTGCAATCCTAGCACTTGAGAGACTGAGGCAGGAGGATTGCCCTGAGTTCAAGGCCAACCTGGGCGCCATAGTGAGTTCAGAACCAGCATGAGCTACAATGTGAGACTCTCAAAAAATTAATTAAATTAAATTAAAATTACATTTCTGTTAATCAGTTTAAATTTGTTTTTCTTTCACTTGTAACCAAAGGAGTCTTAGTTGATAATGCAATACACTCTATATATCATTTCATTCCATATAGGTATAAAAATATATCATTTCATTCCATATAGGTATAAAACATATTCATTGAAAAATATGTTGTCAAAATGTGAAAAATCTAAACAAAAAATGGGGAAAATATTTCTTGGAATTAACTATCCAGAAAAATCCATCCTAAAACCACATAATGAAATCACCAAATATTCTGATTCTGTGCATGTATGTGATCTATAAATTTTATCAAAATGTTAAAGAAAATAAAATATTTAAAGTAATTTTATAAGGTTATTATAATGGATTGGAGCCAATATGGCTTTTTTGTTCTGACTTGAGTAGATATCTCTGAACTTCAGTTTTTCCATTTGCAATCACATGTCAGCAAAATTGATCTTTGTATTTGAGTCTGAACAACGTGAAATACACAGGCCAATGGAGGAGCCCACGGAGCCCACTCCATTCCTGGGAATGTCATCAGAGACACCGGCAACGGCTTCATCTGCAAAGCAGTTGCGGCCAAATTTTACAGAGGCAAAGCCCTGTGAGTCTGCTGTTTGCCTCTGGAATGTCTAAAACCCCACGTTTTGGTGGTGATGCTATTGCTGTCACTGGGTATTTTATTGCTATTGCTAGGAATATCTTGTGGAGCCTTGGATCCTTCCTACTCATGGGGGCTATACATTTTCTCTTATTTCTATGCTAATTCCTCAATCTCAAAAGTCCCCCAAGATACTTAGCCTTCATCTGACATCACCTCTCATGACACCTCTCACAACTCCTCTGAACCTGTGTTTTCCCTTATCACAACACCTGATCTGGGTACATTTCCTTCTTTGCCATACACTACAGCCTACGTAGAGAGAGTGGGAAGGGTCAGATAGATGGATGTCAATGGCCTTCCTTTTACAATAAGACTACACAGAGTGGGCCCTCCATGGCACCTCATGACCCAGGAGGCAAAAGAGGCCATTAGGAAACAATGGAATGTTTACCACGGTAGAACACCCAACTGCCAACATTGTCTTTTAAGAAAATATGCCTTGGTGCATGTTTAACATATAGCTTTGCTTTAAGTTTAAAAACATACTATGCTTTGAGAAAACTTTCCCAACACCTTGATCTCTTTGTGACTTGTCATGACTGATTTATGTAACCGCAGTTGCTGCCAGTCTGGGCACTTCCTGACCACAATATCTGTGCCAGACTTGATATGATATGCTTGCTGTATGTTTCCTTAGAAATAAGTTTAATGGTATGGATAGTTGATCTCAGTAATAGATGGGAATGGAATGAGAAACCAAGGTGATTACAAAAACAGATTCATATATTCTGCAGAATATCTAAACATCCCCTGCTATAACCCCCTGCAAATAAGGAAGCTAAAAATTGCGTAAGAAAGGCGTATAAATAAACTGAGCCATAGCTGATCAGTGGCCATCGGATTCAAAGCCATCTGTGGTCCAGAGTCCTTCCTTTCGCTGATGTTCCACCTCCTTCAGGTGTCCTGACTCTCCCTGGGGTGGGGCTTGACCCCTGCAGGCCAACAACAAGTTCAGGGTAGCAACTTCTATAAAGTGTTCATTAATTCATCATTTCTTCCTGTTCTTCCCTCATTACTGTGAGCACATAAAATTCTAACATTTTATATGAAATCTTAGAACATATTCACCCTACTTTCACTTCTATAATTCCACCCAACCTAGCACACATACGATATTCACAACTGGATAATTTTCCAAAATATATCTTTGCAAATATTTTCGCATATACATTGGAAATTCCTGGAATCTGTGTTGAAGGCTCTGATAGCACTGGTAGGATTTTAAAGACGTACTCTCATAGAAATAAAGATGGATTACGTTTTTGAAATGAAGTGTGTGCATTTCACCAGATGAAACAAGTTCGTCGCAGATGCCCGAGATGCTGATAGCAGGCTGAGGGCTGTTAAACTGTGTTAGCGATCCGGAGACTGTATCAGAGAGTGAGGTGTTAAATTCCTGCTGATCACCAAAAATTATTTAGGTTAGTGAAAAACATGCAAGATTATGAGGAAATCCAGAAGGATCTAATTAAACTGGGTGATTGGGCAATGGGATGATAGATTAAATTTAGTGCAGATAAGTGCAAGGTAATGCATATTAGGAAACATAATTTAAACTTTTCATGCACTCTGATGGGCTCCGAATTAACTTGAACCTCTTAGGGAAAGCATTTAGAAGTCATTACAGATAGCTCAATGAGAAAGCTGCTCAATGTGCAAGAGCATTTAAAGTAGCCAATAGAAGCCTTATAGGTATTAATTTGAGCATGCCAAATAATATGAAAACTATTACTATGAAATTACATAAATCAATGATCCTCTCATACTAAGCTATGTTTATTTTAGGTATTTATCAGAAAACACTAAGAAATAATTGACGATGTGCTCAATTGTTAAATTAAAAGGGAGCGAATAGATGGTGTGTTTGTTTAAGAGCACAACAGCAGCAAGACAAAGATGTGAGAGGCACAGAAAATAAGGGGTTGTTCAGCAAAGATCTTCTGGAACATTCCTTTTCAATAAGTGCTGAAATGTGAGAATAAGATGGCATCGGGCAAACTGAAATCTACATTTTAACAGAAATGTCTTTAATGCGACTCAAAATCAATCTGTAATTCACTAAAGAAGTAAATCACAGAGGCAGATAGCTCAGCAAGATTCACAGGAATTAGGTATTTATATGACTGCAAATAGCATCTGTAGCCACGCTAGCTCCGCCAGGTTCAGATGCCTGAGACCGCATCCGTCTTTTGGCTACTGGGTTCAGAGAAATCCTCTAAGAGGCCCAGGGAAAATTCATTTTTTTTCTATTTTGAAAATGTAATTCATAAATGCTTAGAAACACAATGTAACAATGATTTTAGCTACTTCAAGTGTTCTTCTACGTGAAGATGTCCTTTTAAAAATAGCTCCTTGAGAGTGTATATCATGAAGAATGTAATTGCCCAAGCAGTTCCTAAAACACTATGGGGATCTCAGTAAAATTTCTAATTAAAAAAGGGCTAGATAAACATAAATGATCAGATTACATCGGCATCATTGTCATGGTTCATTCATTAAAATATGCAGAAAGAAAGCATATAATTTGCTTTATCAAGTATAGGGCACTAAGGATATAACATGAACAAGACCCCAATTGCAGCTTTTATAATCAGGTATTCCAGCAAATAGAATATAAGCAGGAAACTTAAAGTAAGTGGATGCTTCCTTAGAGGGACAAGAGAAAAGACTCTCATGGTTGGAATATAGTGCATAGTCTAGTCGCACTTACTCTGAAACAAAGCATTAGAAGACTACAAGGGGGAAATGAAGGCTTGAAAAATACAGAAACACAGAAAGAAAAACTACCTGTAGACAGAGACAAAAGGAACTTACGTCAGGGAAAGAACCGAGAAAACAAAGCGCAGGCAAAATTTAGAGAACTGTACACATCAGTAGAAGACAGTTTAGATGCTATAGGCTTTTAGTATTATTCTTTGTTCCTGATCAAAATTTGATTTGAAAAACTGAATTCATGTGAATTTATTGAAGAAAAACAAACATACTCACTAAAATGGTACTAGCGTGCATATTTTGGAAGTCTCTATTTTAAAAAAGTAGGGATAACCTTTTACTGAAAAGATGGTTGAATATGTATATTCCATAGGCTGTTAGATACTGATCTGGATAACATATTAAATATGATTATTGAATCCAGCTAAATTTGCCTAAAAATTACATTCTTTAAAAAACTTTACTTTCCAGAAAAACTTAACAATTAACATCTTAAGGCTAGGATTTATACCAGTGTCACAGCACTTCTTTTTGTTGGACAACTCTGAGAATTTTTCTTTCTTTATTTAGCAAAGTGTCATATATTTGAGTGGCTGTATGGTCTCCTGGAAGATCAGTAGAGTATGACATTGTTTGACATTGTTTCTAACTGGCCAATCATTCTTTTTTTTTTTTTTCCAACAAGATCTCACTCTGTAGTCCAGGCTGGCTGGTTCTGAACTTACTATGTAGCCCAGACTGGCATCCAACTCATAGCAATCTTCCTGCCTCAGCCTCACCAAGTGCTAGGATTAAAGGTACGCACCAACATGCCCAGCTTATGTGATGCTGCGGAATTGAACTTAGGTGCGTAACATTTGCTAGGCAAGCACTTTAACCCTTGACCTATTCCTCCAACCCCCAGACAACCATTCTTGAAGGTCAAATTTCTGTAACAATGCAGGAGGATTGCCTGAGTCCAGGGCTATCCTGGGCTACATAGTGAGCGTAGGGCCAGCCTGGCCTACAGAGCAGGATCCTCTGCCACCGTCCCCACTTCACCTTCAGTAAAAAATAAATAAATAAATAAAATTATGTAACAATCTCTTAACTAGAAAGGAGTATTCTCATCTTTTTACTTTTTTAACATTTTCTTTTAGGAATCATAACTCCCAAAGCAGATCTTAAATATAAAAAATCATAAAATACCTACTGACACAAATTACACAAATCAATTGCCACAGTGGCCGGTAAAACACTTACAACAACAACCATTTTCTCATTATCACATGGACAATACAGTTAACCAAAAATCGATATTAACCTTTATACTGATACTTTTCTTTCACTGTAACAGCTTTCCCTACTTATTTTATTCTCCATTTTTTCCCATTGCTTCCAAATGCTTGGAACTCTTTGTACTAAACCAGGCCAAACCAAGAGTTAAATGTCAAAGACACTATAAAAAGTATTCTAGCAAAGTACACACTGACAAAGAAACAGCAAGCATAAAGTTGTGTGGCCTCAGAGCTTTCCTAGCACAGCCAAATGACCAGGGAAGACATCTTGCCAATTCTATTGGCAGCATATCTTGAAACTCTCTGTTCATCCCTTTGTTTAAATTTTTAGAAGTGTTTGGATGCCAGCTTCCCATATCCTCAAGAGTCGCATAATTGTCTTGAAAGATTCCTTTTCACCCTCTAACAAGCCTAGAACACGTAAAAGAAATATTAAAAGAAAAATTATTGACCCTTCAAATTAAAATAAGCTTATTACAGTAAGAGACACATAGTTCAGAATTTGAGATAGAAATGATGGGTAGCCTTGTGAATCTTCTTGGCAGTAAATTGTCATTTACTGTAGCAGATTTTTTTAATTTAACTTTTACCATATGTTTTGAACACTGGTCATTCACTTTACTGGCCAGATCTGCCACCTTGTGGTTTCTGGCTCATTCACAAAAGCCAAAAAACCAGAAAAGTTATATATTCTGAGTCTATTTAAGATATCTAGTAATCATACCAGCACAAGACACAAAATAGTACTTTCCCAGCCACACCAAGAACCTTGGGGTAAGTACATTTCAAGTAGCAGTTTGAGGGGTATTTTGAGAGGATGAATGTCAATGGGCCTTTTGCTGTAATTTTTTTAAATTTAAACATTGTAATTTTGGGTCAGAACTTGCACAAAAGAAAGTCAAGAAGACAAAGCCAGAGGAGTGGGCACACGCGGGATCAGTGTTGCCAGAGAACAGCTTATTTAAAACAATCATTTCCCCTTCTCTCACTGTACCCTTTCTTTACTTCAAACTTTTGAGACTTAGCAAGAAGACTCAATATGAAAGCCAGAAATGTACCCACCCTAAATTGTGTTACAGCAGCAAAAAGATCGTGATTTTCCATCTTCTTCAATTAGTTATTATTCATAAATAACTTTACACATTTACAGCAACTCTTTTCTACAGAACTATAATGTTCACTTGACCTCATTCATTTATTAAGTTTTTTTTTTTGACGTTGGGCAATTTGTTTAACCATCTTAAGCAGTGTCTTTTTCTTCATCTTCTAATGAATTAAATAGTGTTAATTTTTCTAATTTCTCTTGCCTGCTTTTGATATGATTCTGTAAGAAAGAGAATTTAACCAATAGTCCCAAATTTCTGAGTTATGTGTGATAAACTCTACAGGATAAAGACATAAAAAGGGATTTTTCTCTCCCTCTCCTAGGTTTTACATACGAATTCACAAAGCAGTAAGGGGTATTTATATTCCATATGAGTCAAAATCAAGATCTTCATAGAGACAATAGAATCTTTAAACATATCACAGAGGATGACATGACTATTTCTCATAAGTCTATTTGCAAGGAAAAAAAACAACTTCTGAATTTCCATTTGCCACGTCTGGAAATACAATTTTAGCCTTGAGAAAGTTATTGTTGTAATTAAATTAGTAATCACAGACCCTCAGACTTAGAAACATCTATACAGTTAAATAGTTTGACCAACTAATAATAATCAAGTAATAAAAATATCTACTTTTTTCAGAGTTAACTATATGAGATCCAGTAGGATCATGATTTAATGTTGTCTCTCATTCAAATTTTTACTCCACCCTGTCTGCTGTCTTTATTCTTATTGTGTAGTTGAAGAATTTGGTCTTAAGAGATGATATATACTCAACTCAATGTCACATGGCTGCTCAACGTCTGAACTTGGTCTCCCCACAAACACCAGCCCTGCCCCACCCCAGTCCCTGCCCCTGGTCTTCCTTGCAATGGTGGCCAACCCTCTCCCTGACATTTCATTATCCACTAAGATACAAATGCCAGATTGTCATCCTATTGATCTTACCACTCCTGCCAAGTAGCTAAGCTCACCTTTTCTAGAAACAATTCATTTTATCTTTGAAAAATTTTGTTATATCAAATTGATAGCTCCTTTCCTGAAGTTTCTAATAATAAATATTTTTATCCCTCTAACAAATGATTTCTTATCCCAATTTACACCATCTACATTGGCTCAAGAGTTATAGTTGAAATAAAATTAAATCGAAATATTTCAATGAAAGAATATAAACTTGGTTTAACAGAAGATATCCAGGGTGAAAACGTTGAAATACATTTTATTATTTCAAAATTAATTGTAACAGACAGTGAAGGTTGAATTAACCATAAATATGGAGCAAGCATTGGTAACTGCAGTACTGAGAAAACTGTGGCCCCACCTATAAGAAACCTCCGTGGGAAAGGAAAGCTAGAAAGGTGTAGATTCAGAGGGACGTAACTATACAGAGAGTAAGAGCATAAGCTTTTGCTTAAGTGGTAGATGAAATATTACAAGTATTTCTGGTTTTGAAATAGGAAAAATCAGCATAGAATAGTAGTTTTATTAAGCATGCTAATAAAAAATTTAATCAATGTAAAGCAATACTGTTGAAGGTTTGTTAGAATTATTGATATTCCCACTAAAGGATTACAAATAGCAGAAATTTCAGGCACAAAAGAAAACAATCTGAAAGTGAGAAAGCAAAGCTAAGTTTGCAACTTGTGATACTAGTATATTTGATTACCTATTTATTTCAGAATTGCAGTCATTTTCTTCTAAACACTGTCCCGCCTTAGTAATCTGTTATACATGGAGATGAAGACGCCATCTGCTCTTCTCAGCCTCTGATTTCATACTAGATAAGAACTGGATGTGCCCAATATGTGAACCAGGGTAAGCAGGAAAAACAAAATCTAAGTACTTCAAATAAAAGAAAGTCAACCCATTGTATTTGTTACATAGTTGATGATAAACTGAGACTTCACAAGCAAGACTAGATACTACTGCCTGCAAGCTGGAATGACTAAGGTCTACTGCAGTGGTACCAGATCCGACCTCCCCTACAAGGCTGAAAGGGTCAGAACCAAAGCCTGGGAGGAGAGGCAACGCCTGCTGTGTAGAACGGCAGGACAGATAAGTCTTATTAGACTTCTCTTTCTTCAGTTTTTGTCAATTCTTGTCATTGACAAAGCTTCAAAGAAATTAGTACAAATTAAAGCCCATGAATGCGACTTGTAGGAATAAGCTCCTACAACTGGCAGAGAAAGAAGAAAAGACAATCTGAAGGTGAGTGAATCAAATGCCTGGCATGCCACCAAAATAATAATAATAATAATAATAATAATAATAATAATAATAAATTTTATAGCAGCCATAACAAAGTCAATTTTACCAACTGATTTATACAACAGATGAAACTTCATACTGCTTGTCCCATAGTCTGAAGTGTCTTTGACCCCATAATGTATTTCGTATTCCAAGCATGTGTCTACCCAGGAGTTTTCCTCTTTCTTCCTTAGCTCTTGTAGAGCCCAGGTTATAATAGCCACATCACTTCAAAGGGCCTTCCATTTAGTAGGATCTAGTCTCTTTGGGATGTAGTAATTATGAAGAAATTATAATTTTCCTCTAAAAATCAACCCATGAAATATCACTATAATAATTACAGAGGGTTTTTGAATTTTTATTTTTATGTACTTATTTATAAACAGATGTTATTTTTATTAGTATATATTTGTTACATATAATAGTTACGTCATACTTCAGTAATTGGTGTACGTACATACCTTATCAACTTCATATACTCTGCTCCTTCCTGCCCCCCCTTCCCAAATCTCCTCTCCCTTTCTCCTTTTCCACAAATTATCTCTTTGCTTAATATTTGAAAAGAAATTCAACTTGCCCTTATTTATTTTTTGTAAATATTTTTTCACAGGAAACAACCATCAGAACCCATAAGAATATTGGGGTTTGAGGAATAATAGCACAGAGGTTAAAGCACGTGCCTAGCGAGCACAGGCCCTGAGTTCACTTCCCGAGTACCACATAGGCTAGGCATGGTGGTGAAACCCTGTAGTCCCAGCACTTAGTAGGCTAAAGCAGGAGGATGGCCGTGAATTCAAGGCCAGCTTGAGCTACATGATGAGTTCAGGACGAGCCTGAACTACAGAGCTAGACCTTTGTCTCCAAAAGGGGAGAAAAACCCCTCATAAGTATACCGATTTGTTTATGAATCTGTAGTCCATGCGTACTCTAAAATTAAATTAAAAATAGTAATATAACTTGGCAACCTGTACTTTGCCTTCTGTGCCATCTTATTCACCTCTGACAAAGCAATTCTCATTCTTTTCATTCCATTTATAAGACAATAATGTATTCACTAATTGATTTACATTAATGAATCCAAAGTTATTTCTTTCCCAACATCTTAAGAACTTATTATTTGAGCTACCTTATTCCTCCCTTACACCTTTCATGTTAGCATCTTGTGATCTGCAACTTTATTATAATATTGACGTCGGATAGCTCCCCTTCTGCCCTAATCTTAATTAGCTATGTTCTTTCTCAAAGGTAGATAGATAGATAGAAATTTCTGTATTTTCTATCTTATTTTTCCTCTGTCATACTTGTCCACCTCCAGAGCTCCAAATACCCAGTGTACTTATTAATAAACATGTAATTCAAGCACACACGCTTCCTCATACTGCTGGGTCACATTCACCTGCATAAACCTCCCCTTGTTGGTCCCTAAGAGAGCCTGTTTTAAAACCAACTCGTCTTGAAAACATTTATTTTACTACTTCCAAATCTGATTCTTGTCTAGCCTTTTCTGTTCCTTTCTGATTCAACCGTTTCTTCACATCTCAATATGAAGACCAGCCTTAGAATTTCTTCCTTTCTATTTTCAATTCACTTAGCCTCATCTTTGCAGGGCCACTTTCCGACCACACGTAGAATTTGAACTTTCTTCATTGCCTTCAATCTCACTCAAAACTAGCCTTATTTTTCAACTAGACAGAATCATATCCTGTTAAATAACCTCATATTTCTATTTATATCTCTTTCATGCCCATTTCCCACATAGTAATCAGAGTAATCTTCTACTAATATAATGTGCATTAGTGACTAATGTAGCTAAAACCAGCCACTCTCCCACATATGGGTTTCTATGAAACTTAGTACCTCCCAAAAAACAATAAATCACTAAATGTGTTGCTCCATCTTATATAGATCTATTGATATAAAGGCTTCTTTTGTCTTTTTAAATATAGTGAAGTTAAAAAAGATACATTTTCTGGATGTCAAAGCACTTCAAAGACAACTTGTGTGGCCTTAGACCTTAACTCCTTGAAACAAAATCTAGACTGAAACTCGGGCCAACTCCTCATTAGCAGAGAGATACTTTTGTGAAAATTGAAAGAAGAAGAAGGAGAAAACAGGAGTGTTGATGTTCTAGCTGTTTCTTTAAGCATCTGAAACAATGATGTAATTCCAAGAATTTGTGGTCCAAAAGGAGTCTCACCCCAGCCCCACCTTAAAACCCAAAGAAGGATCAGAGAAAGAGAGGGGGAGGTGCATGAAGGATCGCTGGTAGCCTTGGCCTGCCACCACTTGGTAGGGCAATCAGCATGCATGGGGGGTTAAGCTACATAAATGCAGTTGAATTGAATCAGCTGTCTTAATGGGCCAGAAAATCAAACAGTCCGAATGAAAAATTCACTTGAAATGGTTGACTGGCACTAGTTGAAGAAGCAACTGAAATTTGTGGAATCCTTAAAATGCCCTAAACCAGGAGAGGGAATAAACCCAGGCTACCTCTTTTTCAATTTCCATCTCAGTGCTTGACATAGTCTAGACATAGCCTCTGGGATGTCAGCCCAAAAAGCCAATTGTACCTCTTAATCTCCACAAATATCCTTTAACATTTTCAATGGCACCAAGTACTCTCTAAGTCAACAACAGCAAAAAACAGATGTTGTTCTGAATTCCAAACTTATGTTCTTGCTTCATGAGCAAATTTCTGTTTATTTCATTTATTTCTCATCATCTACCCATATTGTAGATATTTGCTTGAGTATAAATGTTTTGTTGTTGCGTTTTTCTTTTTCTTTACCTTTTTTTTTTTGAGACTTCAAGTGCTTTCCCTGAGAATCCTTTCAATTAAGTATTGTTAGACTTATCAGGTAGATAGGATACCCGAAACTCAGAGGTGATATATGACTGACTCAAAAACAACACATATGTACAGTACCAGAGCTGGGATTACACAAAGTCTGATGGCTGCAATAAAAAAGTGTCACTTCATAGCCTTTTGAAAGACAAATAGGCCATACTCTAGGTTTGCCAAAGTGTCTATCCTTGATAATCAGGAACTCTCATGTCTCCACCTTGCAGAACTAGATAAAGTCAGGCTATAATACTTACCTAATAAAGAGGCCATGATTTAAGAATTCATTAATTTATTAAATGTATTATATGAATAACTGTGATACGATAGTCCAAATTATTCAGTTAAGACCATGTTTACTAAGAATTAATGTCTCCACCAAAAAAAAAAAAAGAAAAAGAAAA
This sequence comes from Ctenodactylus gundi, assembly GCA_004027205.1. Taxonomy (NCBI): domain Eukaryota; kingdom Metazoa; phylum Chordata; class Mammalia; order Rodentia; family Ctenodactylidae; genus Ctenodactylus; species Ctenodactylus gundi. The sequence continues at coordinate 651,624 of PVKB01000021.1, forward strand.
AGAGAGAAGAAAAGAAAATCTTCATCCAGGTAGAAATTTCCTCCTAAGTTCTGTACTTGTATGCACAGAAAATTCTTACAGCTGCCACACTCTTATTTTGAAGAAGCCTTAAAATGCTTTGCAGTAAATCAACTTCTTTCTTGAATAGAGCAAGTAAATAGTTCATTTTAGTAGAAACTATATTGTCACTACATCAGCAATTTTCATTTAAAAATGTGCATTACTTATTCAGCTCTTTGAAAGATGGTATTAGAGGAGCTATTTTCTCAATTTATTTATTTTTTCATCTGCAAGCCTTCATTTTGAAACCTACAACATCATATGTGTTTTAAGACATCAATTACCATTTTAAAATGGACCACTCGATCTTGAGTTTCTCAGCAAGTTCCTATGCCAAAGAAAATACTAATCGTTTCAATTTATTGAGAATCAATGTTTAATCCTCATTTTTGTTCTTGGACTTATTACAAATCATGAAGAATTCTGAGCGTCAGCTGAAGAAGTAAAAGCCCAATGTAATTTTCCTATTGCTTATTGACTACTTTAAATTAAAATTTTTTGTGCTCTCTATTTGAAAAGCAAATCAGAATTTATATTTCACATAGACAGGCATTCAATATATAATAAGAAAATGTATATTTTGGGGGTTAGTTGATATTTTCTATTAATATTCATTAAAACTGAATTTTCTAGTTAAATTAGCAATTATTCAAGTAGTCAGAAAGGGGAAAATCTTTACAACGTATGAAGAACATAAAGCCTGTACAGATGGATATTTAAAAGCAAACCTTAAAATAGCAAAGAAATTATGAAATTATTTGTGTGTAGCTCGTTTAAAACTTTAAAACTTATAGTCGTCTTAAAACTTTGGTCTTATCTTCTCTTATGAAGCTTCATATAGTTCAAAACCTCTCAAAAGCTTCAAAATTAATCTATTTGCTTATGATTTTATAAATTGTTTGTCTATTATAAATTGCCTTCCCTAGATAGTCAGGCTCAAGTTTTAAGTGCATTTAAGTCTTACAAGATTATATATGGGCAACAATTTCTATTTATTTTAACATGTCTTTCTGCATGCACATGTATACTTTATGACGATTTGTGAGATCATATTCCTCTGTCATTGATTAATTAAACTAATGCTTAAGTGCTGAGAATATATCAGAGGCAGTTTAATGATAAAGGAAACAGTGGCCTTTTCTCATCAAAGTCACACTCTAAGGTGACCGATGGACAATGAAGAAAGCAAAAATGGAAACCACAAGGTCTCCTAGGGATGATGGTGAGTCTATGAAGAAAAATGGAGCTTCAGAGGGAAGCAAGGTGTAGCTAAAAAGCTGGTATCTATGGCTCAAATTTGCATAGGTAAGTCATTGGTGAAGGCATTCTCTGTCAAGTGTAAAGAAAACTTTCTTTCAACAAGGAAGTTACCCACAAGAGCACCTGTTTCTGAGAAGTAGGAACAGAATGTGTGAAGCTGAACCAGAGGGAGAATAAACAAGAGATGTGAGAGAGCTAGGGGCACCAGATTGTATGCCAATGTATTTGGGCTTTCGCACTCACACAGTTGGGAAGCTTAGGGAGAGACTTGAGCCTAGAGTCAGACATCTCACAGCTCAAGCGTTGTGTTGTGCAGAGAACAGAAGTGGATAAGGAGGGCAAACGGCTGAGAAAAACATTGTGATCCAGATGGCTTGTGATAATGGTGGGTGGCCATAAAGATGGAAGACTGATACATACAGAAGCGATGACATCACAGGATTATCCATGCAATAGATGCCAAAGCCTTAAAAATAAACAAGATGGAGTTGTCATTTACTGAGATAATTTTAAAAAAAAAACTTTTGGATAACCTAACGAGGGAAAAAACAGCAAAGAGAAGAGTTAAAAAGGATTCCCTAGCACTGAAATGTTAGGTTGATAAAGAAGTAGGAAAGTCAAAAGATAAACTAACATTTCTCTTAAAGTATCAAAAAATTGTCCTGAGAGCAAGTGAGAAAGGAACAGAAAACGATCTAATAAGTTCAATGGTATTAACTAACCGAGAGGCGAGGATTAGGAAGGAAGTGGCCATCAGAATGAGCAACAGGAGTTATTGTTGAATTGAACAAGATTGTATTCAGTAATGGGCCACAGGGTGTGGAAGGTCTCCATGGAATTATATTCTAAATTGGAATACAAAATTGGATGTTGCTAGAGGTAGAAGCAGCCTCAAACGAGGGCAGAAAAGAAAAATATTATGGGGAAGAAAATTGATAGTGTGCATTTTTGCATATTTGAGAGAAGATAGAATTTTGTGAGCAAACGGAGAAAGTTGCTAGGAAAACGTGCCTGGAAAATAAATGGAAAATATGCTTCCAAATCACATATGCTTGGCAGCTTTTGGTGTGTTTAGATTTTTATTATATTTTATTGTAGTTTGTTTCATTTAACAGTGTCATTGGCCTCTCACTATCAAATTCATTTTTTGCACAGATCAACGCAAGATTTACCCATTCACAACTAAATTTTGCTCTGAAAAATATACAAAGGATCAGTTATTTATATGCATGCCTAGATATTGTCATTCCCTATAGAAAGTATCACATGTTAGTACTAGGCTCGATTCCTTCTATTATTTGAGTTTAAATATTCCATGGAGTTGTATAAAATTTTATTCAACATTTTTTATTGTTTTCATTTTGCCATTTAAAACAGGATTTCCAAAACCATTTTTTGTGTGTATTCATCACTGTACACCTACCTTCATTTCTGGAGACTGGATATCTTTCCCTTTATTGAATGAGATTATGATTTAAACTAAAAGTTTACTTTAATATTAATAGTCATTTAACTACTATGATCAGTCCAAACCTGTAATGTCCATTTGCATTAACACTAGCAGCTGAGTTTTTATTGTTTCAGTCCTTCTGGTCAGCATAAAATGATTCATTTTGCATAATATTCACCATGTTCAAATTTAAGTATCTTATTTAAATTTTACACTCATTTGAATGGGATCTTCAAGAATTATCTGAAATTAAATGTATAGACTCTGGTTTTATTGAATGTTGTGTTTATATAAATGAATGTCTAAATTTAAAGATATTAACCTTCTACCTGTCATTTGTGCTAAGTATTTTGCCAAATAAATCATTTGCTTGTTAATATTTATATTCCACAATGTAGTTAATATTTATTTATTTATTTATTTATTTATTTAGAGACAGGGTCTTACTCTGCAGCCCAAGCTTTTCCTGATCTCACAATGGACCCCAGGCTGGCCTTGGATTCAAGGAAATCCTCCTGTCTCAGCCACCAAAGTGCTAGAATTACAGGTGCACACCACCACACCTGGCTTATGTGGTGCTTAGGAATCAAACTGGAGTACTTAGCCCTTGCTAGGCAAGCGTTTTAACTGCTGAGCCATCCCTCCAGTCTCTATAGTTAATTTTAAAAATACAACATCATAGTTTTTCCACCTTTATAGATATGAGCTAGTCCAATATTCTGCAACCAAGTTGCCTACTCTTGCCACAAAAAAATGGGCACAGTCACATAGTACTTAAACTAAAGCTGCACCCTATTCCATGTCTTTGGGGACAATCTCTTATCAGTTATCTGTAATGCGCTTCTGGAGAGTTTTGAGCACCATCTAGGCCTTTGCTCATCATGAGATTAAAAACCACCTTACCAACTTTCTTTGTCAATATGCTTTAGAAGCGTTTTGAAGAATTTCTTGGATACAGCTGTTTCTTGTCCTTTAGAGACTTACTCAGAGCATGAGAAACTTAAATTGACACTACAGTGTTTGTAGCTGTCTCCAGGTCTAAACATGCAAACAAATCTTGCAGTATTAAGGGAGATATTTACAGCTATCAAGTTCTTCACTAGGAAAGTTGAAAATTCAAGAGTGAATTACCTAGCACTACACCCCATGGAACTAGAAAGCAAGAAAAATTGAAAGAAAGAAAGAAAGGAAGGAAGGAAGGAAGAAAGAAAGAAAAAACAAAGAAAGAAAGAAAAGAAAGAAAGAAACTCAGAATTAGTAGAAAACCAAAGATAAATGCAGATTTTCATTAAATAGACCAAAATAATATTAGAATATATAAAACAAAAATTGTGTTCTTCAAAGTGTTAAAGTACACAAAACAAGAGCTGGACAAAAATATAAAAATGAACTTTTGACAAAATCAGAGATTAAAAGAGGAGCAATATAAATCACAGGAAATAATTAAAAATGATCACTGGGGGTTAACACAAACAAATATGTGTCCACATCACACTAAAGTAGAAGACATGGACAAATTCTTGGGTGGAAACACAAACTAAAATACAATCATGAGGAAGTAGAAGATCTGAACAGACAGATAGTAAGTAAGGAGATTGAACCAAAACAAATAGACCTCCACAAAAGGAAAGCTCAGCACCAGTATCAGCGGTCTTAGCTGTGGACTGCAGAAAGCATGTGAGAAGAACCGATACCTGTTACGTGTAAGCCAGTTTAATCAATGAGCAGTGTTAATACTTTTTTCCAAAAAATTCTATAAAAAGAGCATTATCCTGCTATCAAAACCTTTCTTCAGAGCATGTTTATTTTAGCAGTGTTCATAATAGAAAAGAAATGGATACATCTAAGTGTCTATCAAGTGTTTAATGGTTAAAAAAGGTGACGTACATGTGTACCACATAATACTTGGCAATAATTAAAGTGATGACCTGTTATCATTGGCAAAAACATAGGTATATGAAGAGATAATTGTGCTTAGTGAAGTAAGTCAAGCATAGAACCACAAGTATTGCATGATATCCTTTCATATTGAATACTAGAGAGTTGAGGTGAGTTTATAGAAGTAGAAAGTAGAATCACGGTAACCAGTGGTTTAAGACAGTAACAGGGAGAGAGGGAAGATGGACTGACCAATGGATAAGAAGATACAGTGAGACAGAGTGAGAGGTTGTGTCTTGATGTTGCATTGTAGAACAAATAAGAATATTGTACTATGTATTTCAAAATTGTAAAATATTTGAAAGCTTTCACCCTAAAGAAATAATAAATATTGGAGAAGATGTACACATAATATGATTTAAACATTACACATGTGCACATATATCAAAACATCAAGCTACCCAGGTAGTACGTCCAATTTTTGCACTTATATGCAAATTTTATGTACATATAAAACAAATTTTTAAATAAATTTAATTTAAATTTTAAAAAATCTTCACACACCTCCTTTTCTGAATACGTATTTCCTTAAGCCTTTCAAAGGCATTTATTTTCAGAAATTTCATCTGTCACAGTCTCATTATTCTGTTCATAATTTTTGTGTCTGGAGGAGAAAAGTTGACCTAATGTTTATGTAAGAGTAAATTTATGACTTTTTGCATAGACCAGACTTTAATACAGAAGCAACTAAAAATATTATGTGATGCTAAAGTGGAATTATTTGGGGCTCCATTCTTTAAAGTTAACTCTGTGAAATCTAAAAAAGTTGATAAATAAGTAATAAACTATGATAGCCCTGTAGCAATTTGGCTTTTTAAAACTTCCACCATTTTTACATATTCATTAACTACTTACTGAGGATCACGTCTCTGCCAAAAAATGAAATATTCTTGACTTTAGACACAAAATAATAATAATAATAATAATAATAATATAGTCCAGGCCCTGGACTCTTTGCAGGAAATAGATATTACACACATAAAAGAGTAAATATAAATATATAATAAAACACGTAATGTAATATTGCGATAAGTATTATGATGATAACAAAGGGGATCTAGTGGCCAAGAAAAATTAATATTTCAGAGACACAAACACTTAAATTGGTGTGAAGAAAATAAAAAGAAAGAATACTGAAGATCACAAAATTCTTCTACCAGAGACAAAAACAACTTCTTTGTTATTTAATTCTGCCTCTTCTGGAACTCTAATCCATACACATGTGCATAGATATCATTTAGTATAAACTTACTGCCCTGTGTTGAATAATGTTGAGTTGTTATTCCAGTTTTACTGAAGACTGGAATAAAGGTGTAAGACAGAGTAAGCAACTCAAGATATTTCAGTGCAGAAGTATAAGACAGACATGGAATTCCACTTTTCTCTCTAGGTTGATCACTTTTCTAGTTTCATAAAAACCAACAGGCAATTATATATAGCATATAATATGTACAATATAATTTATATTACATAAAAACCCCTGTGGGATTTTACTATGATTAGGATATTACATAGTACAATATAAATATTAATATATATGTTATATATATCCCTGTGGCTTTTAAAACTAATCTGTATGTGAATGACCCATTTTCCTTAAACCTTTGGATTAGCTCAAATCAATAAATGATCATTTTCCCTCAGTATCTTTGCACTTCCAGTTCTGTGATTCCTTGATACCTAATTATAGTTTGGTTCTCCAATTTACTCCTTTTTTCCAGTTTGGATGAGTAATTCTGGATGAGTAATTACTAAGTAATTTTATGGTTTGTATGCATAATGTCCTCCATAATTAATATGCTAGCAGAGGCGTTTTTAGGTGATGGAATCTTTGGCACTGTACTTTGGTCTACTGATGAGCTCATCACTGACTGTGTCGCTCGAAGCTGGGGCCTGACTTCCGGGAGGGCGTTCATTGGGAGTGGCCTGCAGGGTGTGTTCCTGTGCCTGGCTCCGCCCTGCTGGCTATGTTTCCTGGCTTCCAAGGCCTGAGCAGATTTCCACCATACCCTTGCACCACGTCATTCTTATCTTGGTAAATATGGACTGAATTTGCTGCAACTGTGAGCCAAATTAAGTCTCTCTTCCTCCACCTTAAGTAGTATGTAGTAGTATGTATCCCAACATTGAAAATGTGACTAATGCAGGAAGCATATAATCAATGGAAGTGTGTAGTGTGTAAGGACACCCTGTTAATACATATGGTGAGCCAGATTGTGTAGTTTTTGTGCTAATCATGGATTATGGCTTGGAAACATCATTTTAAAGTAGAATCATATTTGTCACTATTAATCCTTAAGTAGAAGTGTTGAGATAAGGGAAGATACTTAGTTCTTCAACAATTCAGACTCTATTGTAAGACCATCTTAGTTAGGTTTGGAAAACGATTTAAGAAAATACTACTGAAATTTTGAGTAGCTATTTATCTCCATGCTTTAGCCTGGCATCTTATGTGACAAACTATCCCAAAATTCAGTGTCTTCAGACTATAGTATCCTATTATTACTCCAGTATCTTCTGTCAAGCAGGTGTTGAGCCCCAGCTTATCTGATTTCGACTGGTTTAAGGCTGGGATCCCCGTGATAGCCTGCAATAGCAGAATGGCTCTGCGTCTCGTTGCAAGGCTGTATATGAGATGGAGGAGCTCTGCTCGTATTTTCTGTTATCATGTTTGGATGTGCAGACAAGCTAGAGTATGTTCTTAGTCTTAGAAAAGCAGTGAAGAAAGAAAAAAAATGGCAGCGTCTGTCCTTTTAAGGCTAAAAATCAGTCCAACCTCTATTTTTCAAAACAAGTCATCCGACATCAAAAACTGGAGAAACATACTTCATCTCTATTTAAAAATAATCCATAAGCAAGTGTAGGGATACACAGAGGAAACCAGAGGAACCAGAGACAGTGGAGACATTGGAGCGATTAACTATTCACTCTGGCACTCAGTTTCTTCATCTCCAAAAAGAACTCTTTGGGGGATTTTTTAGAGTATTTGAAAAAATATCCATTCAGCATTCAGTTCGGTAGGTCTATGAAACTTAGGAAATATTTTCTTATTTTTATTATTACCGCCATTAAGTAATTATGATAAAATGAGAATTATTTAGAAAAAAAGTCAATACAGCCATTTCTTTCAATTTTTTTTTTAAATTTTGTACATATTTCCATATTCTTTCTGATAGAGATCAGAGAAAAACTATTCAGCCATCAGAAACTGGGGCTGAGTACATGGTCCTTAAACACTGGTGCTGAACACATCACCAAGTCAAATATTTCATCTCTAAAACTTTAGATAAATGGCAAGATATTTATTTAAGCATTTCTGCTTGTGATTAAAAGTCTAGCATGAAAAATAAAATTAAGGATATTTTAGGGCGTTTGTATTTCTATTTCTTTACCTTTGCTGAAGCAAGTAAAAAGTACCTAAAATGTAATTATTGAACCACAAAATAGAGAGTGAGAGTCGTTAAGTACTTGAATAGAAAAACGGAGATGGCATTTTTTAGGAAGCTAAACACAGATGATTTTAACTTCTTAACTCTAGTCAAATATGGTTTTTGTTTCTAGAATTGATAGTCATTCGTTACTTTTTGAACAATATCATTTTTTTCTTAAAATATGCATAAGCTTGCATTAAAATATCATATTCATTGTTGAGCTTCAATCCTGCCTCAAGTATTATTCTTAATTCAAAGACATTACAAAATGCAACAATGGGGATTATTTTGTGATATTAATATTTAGAATCTAAAAAAAAAAAGAGATTCATGGAAAGTAGGAGAGCACACACTGTTTACAGGACAGGGATAAATGCCATGAAAAAAATTAATATGGGGTCAGGAAAGTTAAATACAAAGTTTGGCTAAGTGCTCAGAGATAGATAGGTAGGTGTAGGTAAAGACCGCAAGAGGTGGTAAACACACGTCTTCCAGTTCCCTGGGACAGAAGTGGTGTCAGTGTGAAAAAAACATCCAGGGGCACTGAGATCAGAGCTTAGCCTGTCTGCCCACCAGGCACCATGGACATCGGGATGGGCTTACAAAGACAAGGATGACCTGTGAGAAAAGAGAGACGAAGGACCAGGGAAGCACCCTGGTGGTGGCGCACCTCCTAGGAACTGTAGCACTCAGTGCTCTGATGCACTCTGAGTGGGACGCTGAACCACCAAATGTAAGGAAAGTAGTAAGCACCACACTGTTTTCTTTCCTAAGAATCCTTCCAGCTCCTCTAGCATCAGAAGTCATGGCAACCAGGATAAACGTTAGTGACTGGTGAAGTAAAACAGGCAGACAGCATCACAGTTGGAGCCAGACCAAATGTGGTCAGATTCTTGTGCATTTTCAAAGTAGATCTAACAGGAACTTCTTATAAACTAGATGTAGACTGTAGATCAAAGTCAAGTGTAACGTGGAGGCTTCGTTGGCCTCTGTTGCTGGCAGAATGAAGTGGGTCTTTCTTGAGAGGGGACTAAGAATAGAAGAGGTAGATTTAGAGGAACGGTCAGTATTTAATCTTTGAAATATCACTGAAGCACGCCCATGGATATGGCAGGAATGTAACTCAATATCTTATAAGCTGGGAGAGAGGTCTGAAAAATGAAAATGTAAGAATTACCAATGAGAAGTAGAGATTTAAAGCCAGCACATTATTAGATTACAACAGAATGAGTGCTGAAAGATAGTTGTCCGGAAACTGAAACCTGGAGACCTGACACCGAGAGGAAAGAAAGGAAAAGAAAACTAGAGATGAGAGAAACAGGCGTCTGTGTGTTAGACGCCAAGAAACGAAGGCATTTCAAAGACAAAGTAATCTCCGATGGCAAGCGTTGCTGATAGATCAAGACGAATGAGACCCGGGAAGTTCCCACCGGATTTCTCAACACATGATCTCCATAAAGTTGAGCAGAGCCCTTTTCATAGGAGCTGCATAGAAGAAAGTAATTAATAAGTATTCCTCAGAGAATCCAAACATAACAGGGACACGTGTGTATAGACGCCTACTATCAAACTTCATTACTTCTAACACAACACTGTTTCATAGTTTTAAATCTGTGAAATTGAGATGTATATTCAAATTTGAGTATTTATGCATATTAAAAGCTAAGTATCTCTTCCTATGCCATTTTCATTTCTTGCTTATTATGAGCTTCGTTAGAGTTTTTAACTTTCATTACTGCTACAAGGCAACATAATGTGCTTTTAATATACATAAAATAAACATTCTATGGGATATGAACATTTAGTCATAATTTATTTCTTTTCTGTGGTACATATGTTAACTATACACTATAGTCAAACTGAATAAAATACAATAATGTGATTACCACAAAACTTATATGTTTACAATATCTTATTGTAAATTAGATATAATTTTCTTTCTGTTATCCATGTTTGTATTAAGACACCTGGTGACCACTCACAGCCACCAAGGTGCTGCTTGCCACGTTTGGGCACTCATAATGATTTCTCAAAGTGACTCCCTATATCCTATTTTTACTCTTAATGGAAAGTCAGTTATCTTAAACTGAGAACACAAAGGCCGAATAAAGATGCATCCTTAAATTATGAACTGAAAATCTACTACACTGAAGTACACATCTAACAGCAGAGCATATTGACGAAAACAAAAATCACCAGAAACCTTAAAAAATGAGAGCCGACTATAGTATGCAAAAATTAATGGAGTTTCCTGTTTGGTTATTCATTGATGGACTGATTGATTGATTTTGGATTTATTTTAGAAAAATTAAAAGAAGACTTCTAAGACGTATGTCACAGAAAATCATAATGTGAAATGATAAAACAACCACTTCCCTGGAAAAGCCAATGCTCTCTCTCTCTTTTTTTGAGACAAGGTCTCGCTCTGTGGTCCAGACTGGTCCCGAATTCACTTCAGAGCCCAGGCTGGCCTTGGACTCACGGCAATCCTCCTGTCTCAGCCTCCCGAGGGCTGGGATTGCAGGCATGTGCCACCAAACCCAGTTTATGTGGTGCTAGGGAATCAAACTCGGCTACTTAGTGTTTGCCTTAGCGCTTCCTCAAGGGCTTTAACCGCTGAGCCATTCCTTCAACACCCCCCCTTTCCCCGCCCCAAAGCTCTCATTTTTTAATGGATTCTTGGTTTTCTTGGTAACGTCGTGCTGCAGTTGTTCCTTCAGGAATATGAAAATGTTATTTCCAAAGTCTTTTGAAATATAATAAGAAAATAGAAAGAATTGTCATTATCTTTAAATGTATTTCTGATTATGGTATACACGAAAGCATTTCTAAAATGGTTTTCTTTTTTGTATGTTTAAACAATCAGCTGACTTGTTCCTATGATTTAAGAGCGAATTAGCCATGATCCTTTGAGGTAAGATAATTTGATCAGACATTTTTGCTACTAAAATTTAAGTCATAGGTACAAACTTTAACCTTAAAACAGTGTACAAGTAGAATGCAAATTCCTACAGTTTGACCATGTAAACTGAGTCAAAATGATGTGAATGAATTTACTAAATGTTCAGATCTTGGAATGTGCTTTCGAGATTATTGTACTGAATCTCCCTAGTCTAATATTGAAAAACCCCTCTAATCTCGTACATTTCAACAAAAGGAAAGTATTGCCTCTGATTTTCTCTTAACACCTATAGTGTATGAAATGATTTCAAAGCCACACAGTTGAATTTGTTGAAGCAGTTTGATTCAGTAAGTGGGACTCTCCTGAGGCAAGCAGAGACTTACAACACTGGAACTAACTTCTACCTTTCTGAAAAATTCCCCACTTCCAAACTTAGTCAATTCTCACATAAAAGTAAACTATGTTTCAATACAATAATCTGAACTACTTCTCCTTTTATTGTTCCATTTTTTTTTAAACAACTCTCTTGGCAAGGATTTCTTTAGTGACATTCTTAACACTGAGTAAATCAAACCCCTAATCTCCAGAGCCCTGTGGGCCATACAAAAAAGCTGTTTTTCTAATTCTTGTGTCTTTTAAAAAGTATTCAAAAAGTTCAATCTAATCTGTCTAATATTGCCAAATTTTTATTTCTTAACCTTCATTTTATTTGCACGCAAAATTCAATTTCCAAAGATATGGCTGGTTGACTATATAACTCAATTATGAACTACAAATCATTACATTTGATATCATTATACTTAATGTTTCAGAAAATGATGTCATGACTAGCCCGGTACATTAGTCTTGTTTTATTCTTTCTAATAATCCTGTCTTAATCTCAATACCAAATTTTTATTTTTGAATATTTTTCAAAGTGGAAGGAATTGATTTGGAAAATTTTAATTCAAAAAATCATGCTAAAATCTCTAGCTACTTGGATACAGTTTTATTCAGTAATATTCTTTATAACGCTAGTATTCATTCATATCCTTTCCCCAAAAAAACTTAAAATTCATTGAGACTCTTTTTTTTTTTTTTTTTTTTTTTTTTGCACAGAGTCTTGCTCTGAAGTTCGGGCTGGTCCTGAATGCACAATACACACCACAATAGCTTCAAATTCATGTTAGTCCCCCTGTTCCATTCTCTTGTATGAACCTGTTGAGTGCTGAAATTGTGGCTAGTTTTTCACCCCATTTTAATTACACGTATAAGTGCAATACATTAAATTTACATTGATCTTTCTTGAGTATTTTGTGCACATGTATATCGTGGCAAAGTCACAAGTCCTTCCCTTCTCTCTTTTTGACCCTCCCACTCCCTTCTTCTCTCCTTAGGTTCCCATTATTCCTCACATTAAGTTCTATGAGATGTGGGTTTTTCATATCAGAGAAGCCATTTGATATTTCACCTCTGCTTCTGACTCACTGCACTAAGCATGATGGTCTCAAGTTGTCTCCATTTAACTACAAAAGCCTCCAACCTCTCTGTCCATAGAGATGAGTAAGTAGTATTCCATTGTGGATAAACTCCAAAGTTTGTGTAACCACTGATCTGTTGATGGCTATTTTTGTGTCTTCAACATTTTAGCTATTGCTAGTTGTCCTGCTGTGAACATGGATATACACATTGTTTTTAACGCTTTTAGGGAAATTCACAGAAGAGGTAAGACTGGGTTGAAGAGGATATTTATTTCCAGTCTTTTCAGAGACTTCCATACTGCTTTCCATAGTGGTTGTACCAGTTTACACTCCCACCAGCAGGGTAGGAGGGTTCCTTGTTCCCCACAGCCTGATTGCTGTTCATGGAAGAGCACTAACTACTGACCTTTGCCCTTGATCGTATTTATTTTTTGTGCAACCTTCTAAAAGTTCCTTACAGAAGGATTAAGAATAATTAGTCATTAAATTTAATTATAATATTGGGGTATCTTATTAAATGTTTTGCAACTCCTTAAAACAATTCTAAAATGTGAAACTGATAGTGCCCTCTTTTTTAGAAAGCATGTATCACAGACTGTATGATGTCAAATTTCTTACAAATAACTAATCTGAATCCCAAGTATATCCTTTTTAGCAGATTTCATTTCCCAAACCAATTGATTAGGATACAATATTTATTCTGTATGTATTTATGATGGCTATTCATAAGTGTTGAGGGGTATTAACCCCCAAAAAATTCATTTTTTTTCTCTCAATCATACATACACACACACCATTTTGCAATTGAGAAAACAGAATCACAAAGAGACTGAGTAACTTGCTGTAACCAAATAGTGAGTGCCAAAATTAAAATCAAAATTAAGAACATTGTATTTGAAATCCAGGATAGGTAGGGAATGCCCAGATGGTATCTCTGTCATGCATTTTTCTTAACACTTCTACAGAAATCAGAAAGTATTCCAAGAAGTGAATCGTCTTCATATTCCTGTTTTTTTTTATATTGACTTTTATTTACTGCATTGATGTAAATAATAACTTCAAATGGTTCTACATTTCATTAACTTTTTATCTCCTCATGGTTTCATTTGTAGATGGTTTTGACTAATTATGTAATCATGTGATTATTTTAGCTGCTTAATTGCCACAAACCTGCATTTAGAATCTTTTTGTGTTGTGTTACACACTTGTGTCACTTTATGAACTACTTTAAATATATTCTGCAAACTTTGACAGAATGTGCTTTCATTTTCTCTCAGTTCTGAATATTTTCAAATTTCTTTAAGAGCATTTCCAACCTAAATATTTATTTAATGATGTATTGTTTAGTTTCTTGAAACATGACATATTGTACATTCCATTATATACATGTTTCTATTCTGTTACATAAAGGTGATTTATATGTACACACACACACACACACACACACACACACACATACATATATATATATATATATATTCATATATGTACATAAATACACACACACACAAATGTCTGAGAACTCGATTTATCAAAATTTGTTGAAATACATTTTGTGGCCTGATAAATTGTATTATATTTTTATTGCATATGCTGTAATAGTAAAGTGTGTTCAAGATGACCAGAATGGAAATATCAAGCCACATTTTCAGCTTAACAAGAGTACAAAATTCAAAAAGCTTTTATGAGAACTGCAGAATCCAGCAAAGAGATCACAGTGTCCCAGGAAAGTGCAATTGAGGAATAGCTACATTAAACATGAAAAGGCGTCTTGCTTGCCCGTCGTGGTCTGTCTCCAAGCAAATATGGCCTGGCGCCATTGGAAGGGCACACTTGATTTACGGCTTCTTCCCAAGGGAAAGATTGCAATGGAATAAAAACCAAGGCCTTAGCCTTAGAGGAGTCTGCCGGAAGTGCCACTCTACAGTTTCAGGCTCTCCTGACATGGAGTACTGGCAGAGAGCTGGTGCACAGTATATGTCTGGGAACACTGTAAACCAAGGACACTTGGCTAATCTGCTGCAGTACCAGAGTGTTCACATTAAAAGAGAAAAATCGTATCAATTGTCCTTACCCTTTCCACAAAAAAAAAAAAAATAAAAATAAAAATAAAAATAAACTCTAACTGGGAAGTTGTATATATAAATTCAAAATTGTGGTGTATCAAAGATAAAAGTTGAGAGATGCACAAAAATTTTAGTTAAGGGATTGACGAATATCTCAGTGGTCAAAGCTTGAATTGAGTTCAGTTCCCCAGAACTACATAAAATGGGCTGGTTGATGTACACCTGTAATCCCAGCACTCAGGAGGCTGAAGCAGGAGGATTTGAGCAAGTGCAAGGCCAGCCTGGGCTCCATAAAGAGTTCAGGACCTGCCTGGAATACAAAGAGTGACCCTGCCTCAAAAAAACTTATCAGGCTAATTGGGGAAAATCTTCCTACGTGTGAAGCAGTTTGTAAACATTGGGAGAGACTTGTGTTCTTTTCCTCCTTTTCTCCCCTCCACTCCTTTTTTCCTTCTTTTTTCTCACCTTCTCCTCTTCCTGTTTATTTCCAAATGTCCCAGTTCCTCACAAAAGTTAGAAAGTCATATGACACGACAAGAATACGTTGCCCAATCAGAAAAATAAAAATCAATTTTCAAAAAACAACTTAAGAAAATACAGTTCTTTATAATCCTGCCCCCAAATTTTAAAATATTGATTTTTAAAAGCTCAGAAAAGCCATTGAAACCAAATAGATAACTAAATGAAATCAGGACAATGGTATTTAAATAAAATGAAAATATCAACAGAAATAGCAACCAGAAAAACAAACGTGAGACAAAAGTCAAACTGAAGAGAGTATTAGTCGAACAGAAAAAGGCGAACTACAGGAGTTGAGAAGTAAGCTTGGTTAAAAGAAAAAAAATCTGACGAGATAAATACAAGTCGTTTGGAATTTTTAATTCAGAAAAAAATGAATAAAATAACTGGAATAAATATCCAGACTATGTAAAGAACGCCTAGACCTCAACATCGAATGCAAGAATTAATTCGATGAGAAAGTAGGCAAAGGACTTGAATGAGCCTTTCATAAAGATTTTCATTAAATATAGTCAATGAGAAACTGAGACAATTCTCAATATCAGTAATTATCAGAGACTGCAAATAAAAACCAGTCACCTCATATCAGGTTGGATGACCATCGTAAAATAAATGTCAATAAATAAACCAAAAACAGCAAAACAAGCAAAGTGTTGAGAACATGAAGAAATTGAAACCCTCGTGCATTATTACTGAGAATGCAAAATGGTACAACAGGTATAAAATGCATAGGTTTCTCAAAATATTAAAGAATTACTATAGAACCTATGTACTGTTTGCTTTATGTCCAAAATAACAGAAAACAGGATCTCAGGCAAGTATGGGATAAATGACATTACAGCACTATTCACAGTAATTAGGAGATTCATCTATAATAAAAAGATAGAGCAAATCAATGAAAAATAGAATATTATTAGAGAGAATTATGATTTTCAAGTGCCCAGGAGAAGAAGGAAATGTTCTTCAGTGAGCAAAGTTTCAGTTTTGCAAGATGAACAAGGCCTAGAGACCTGTTGCCTAGCAACATCTGTAAGGAGAATGCTTCATGCCATACATTGAAATGGCTACTTCCCTCATAATACAAATAAATAAATGAATGAACATGTAAGTCAATCAATCAATACATTTAAAGATGTATGTTCTCAAGTGTATTTTTAAATGCATGAAGTATAGACTACCGGTTTTGTGCTCGTTTTCTTTCTAGATTTTGTAATATTGTTTTGTATCACTTAAGACCAAAATTACAAAGCACTGAAAGTTTGTAAGTAGATCTGCTAGTGTTTTGCTCTTTCCCAAGAATATGCTCTTTTTACTATTTAGTATAATTTATCAACTCAATCACATTTATTACGAAACTCACTAAAAATTATTACTTTAAATTGTTTCTAAGATAACTTTATTTCTGTTTTCAAATTCAGCGTTATGTTATTATAAAAGTAGCCAACATAATATATTATATACAAACAGATATTTTATACTTTAAATTATTACTTTAAGTATTACAAATTGCTTTCCTATAACCTAATATTTTATGACAATCTTTACATCTTTTTTATTTTGTTGCCTACATTAAATTTTCTGTTCTATTTATTCTGTTTTGTATACAATGTAATGACCATTATCATTTACATATTTTATATTATACACACTATTGTTTTTGTTCTTTTCCATTTTGTTTAAAATATTTTCCCCTAAGTTTAAAGTTATACAGTTATTAATTTTAAAATTATAAATTGTCTTAGTGTCATTTTTGTTGCTACGACAAAACACCTAAACTAATATGTGCTTTATATGCACAAATTGGGGGGGGGGGAGTTTATTTTAGCTCACAGCTTCAGAGGGTCACAGTTAATTCATGGGCAGCCAGAGACAGTGGAAGCACATGGCTGAGGCAGAGGTGGAAACATCTGCTCACAGCACTGCAAACAGGAAGCCAAGGCTCAGAGGAAGGAAGGAAGTAGGGTATTGCCTTCCAGGTCTGTCCCAGTGATCTGCCCCTTACAGGTCCAGCTTCAGAGTTCTGCCGCTTCTGGGTTTTATACCTTTCTAGGTTGCATGCAGAGTAATGTGCCACATAACTGCAATCTACCACGTACCTGTAATCTATAACCTACCACACACTGATCATCCACCACCTGCCCTTACTCCACCCTCCAGACCAGGCCCCCATCTTCTACCAGCACAGGATTCAATAGATAATCCACAACATCTAAATGCATGAGACTCTGGCCACATTCCAGATCCAAACTACAATATAAACTATATCTTTATTATTTTGACACATCTTCCTAATTATCTGTATGTATCATCTAAAATCACTATCTAAACTCCTCTCTTCATACTTCCAACCTTTTTTATATCCTGATCATTTTTTTTTAATTCTCAGACTTTATTTTTCAGGTAACTAATATTTTCCTTTAATTATTTCCATATTAATTCACCACTTTGAATCTTTTTGTCACTCCATTTATTAGATGAGAAATGTGTACCCTTTCCATTGTCAAGTGAATTTGGGATCCCTCCTCTACAATAGGCAAATTTTCTAACTAATTGGGGTCACTTTCAGCTTAGCCAAAAGATTTTCTTTTGTCATGCCATCAAGACTTACATAGAATACAGAACAGGTTCAAATTTGCTTATTTGTATTTCTGTTTTATGATTCTACTAACCACCATAATAAAGACTGTATGACCCAGCTATACCTCTTCTGAGTTTCTTCATAAATGTAAAGTCATCATACAACAATGATGTGTGCATACTCATGTTCCTAATAGCACAATTGACAATAGTCCAATCTTGGGAGCAGCTAATGTATCTATCAACAGACTAATGGATAAAGACGATGTGGTATATGTAAATAACAGCATACTACCCTGCCATAAAGAAAGATAAGGTAGAGCTGCTTGTAAGAAAATGAATACACATTGAATTCAACAGGCTTAATGAGATAAATCAGACAGAGAAGGTGAAATCTCACATGGTTTTTCTAATATAAGAAAGCCAAAGTATGAAAAGGTAAAAGAGAAAAATGGAAGAGAAATGGGAGAAAACAGGAAAATAGAACTTTTTAGAGAGGAAAAAGGAATGTGAGGAGGTGAAGGTCATGGAAAAGGCGTAAAAAAAGGCCAAGAAGTAGGAGGTGTAGGCACCAGTTCCTCCAGCTGACTGTTTTTATTGGGTGGCACAAATGCATACTAATAAAAGGAATAATTTTTAAGAAGTAAATGAGAACATGTCATTATTTTTACTTTTTAAACTCTCATTTTTTTAAAAATGGAGAGTAGTAGACTTAATTGAGACTACATATTTCACAATTAGTTTCTTACTTTCAGTTATCTCCAAATTACATCTTTTAATATGGAATATTTGGCATACACAAAAGAATAAAATGTGTAAATTATAAAATAAAACAGCACAGTGATTTAGACTCATCACCTCATCTAGGAGAGGACTCATCTCCGAAGTCACCAAAGATAGCTTTTTGTGTGTACCATTCTATTAACTTCAAAATTTCAATCTGTGTGTGTGTGTGTGTGTGTGTGTGTGTGCAATTTTTATATTTACCTTATTATTGGATATAGTTCATAGATATCATTCACTAGTAGTCATGATTGGGTTAGTTGACTGGGTAATAGTTGTACTAATACTGAGTGAAACTCAATGGCTATCAAGCAAAGTGTGGTAGTGCTTCCCTGTAACCGCAGGACTCTGGGAGGCTGAGGCAGGTGGATCAGAAGTTCAAGTCCCACCTGGGGAATTAAGTGTTTTAAAAGATTATAGATATGCACCTGCATGTCTGATTTGCTGGCTATGAGATATCACATAGCATTTACTGCAACTACTAGCACACCAAAGGCCACACACACATTAAACCCCAGTGGTAGCAGAACACAAAAAAGCAAAAGCCTTTAACTCTTCTTTCCTTCAGTATATAAGCATTGCTACTTGGGGAGCCAAGTCATCAGTCTCATTGTGGCTAGAACATGTAGTCAAAAGGACACTTTTCATTATGGTATAAAATAAAGATAATTTTGAAGTGTTATTTTGTATCAGAATTTAGATTTTAAAGGTCTGATTATAATTATAAACATCTTTTTCCATTATATCCAGGGATGATGAATGATTCAAAAGCAGTCTATGGAACTCAGACTTTTTAAAAGGTTTTTAAATTATAGAACTCTGAGGCAGTAATTTTGGGTAATAAAACAAAGATTATTTTTTGACCCTAGCATTCTTCTTTATTTAACTGAAGTTGTTTTTAAGGCCATAATTGTGAAAAACTGTTTTATTTAACAAAATATTAGAGCTTAAACACTCCATTGAGTATGATTCTGAAAGAGGCGATATTATGTTATACAGTACTGTATGGACAATTTTGCACATGTGATGCGCTTTCCCCAGATTAGCTATGTTTATGTGGCTATGAAGTGTGATTCAAGCAGTTTTGGACTTGAAACGTGTGAACTCAAAATCAATACAAAATTTGTTTTGTGAAGTGTAAGTGGATTTTTTCTTCTGATTTTCTTTTCCTTTAAATCTAACAAAATAAGATATGATCACATCATTTCTGTACACTAATTTTGCAACATTCCCTAAGTTGCTTTTTAATTGTAACCTATATCTCATTAATTTTTGGCCTATTGATAATAATGCTCCTTATTGTGCTGGTGTAGAGAAAGACTCAACAGAATCACATGAGGGTGAATCTTTTTGTTTTTGTGTTTTGCTCATTAGTCATGACAGGTGTCCATTTATTTTTATTCCAAAATCGAGCATGGGTCAACAGAGAGAATGGTGAAAAACACTATTGAAACTTTCAAATATTCTTTGAAAGAGAGTAAGAAACTGTCATATTTCAATTACTTTATTTGAACTTCTTTTGAGCTTGTAAGAAATAAAAATGTTTCTTCAAAAAATATTTATTACCTTATTAAGGTAAACTGTCTTCCCTGCTGCTGGATGATCTTTTACAGAAAAAAAAGAACACAAAATCCTATAAACTTCACGGTTGGAGACCAGCTACTTTTTAGCTGACAACACTAGAACTATTACTTTTATTCTAATTTTAAGGACAGTAGTAGCAGCACCTCAATTAACCAATTAATCAAAATAATATTCAAGTTTCTGCACGTCTAGTTCATAAAGGCCCTCCCTAAAGCACATTATTTCAAATGAATGCCACCTCCCGCTATGGCGGGTGTTCTGCTGGCCTAGAAAAGCACAGTAGTTAGCTCTTTCCATTGCAATGAAAAAAGTTAACAACACTGACACTTAAGTGACCATAATTAGTCCATTGAGATTAATTTGGGAACTTTGTACCTTTCCTAGTGCCATTGTACAGACTTATAGCAACCTCGAAATTACAGTAGTTCATTGGTTCATTTTCAAACTACTGTTCTTTGTTATAATGTCTAGAAGTTCAATTTTTTAAAAAATAAAATCTTGGCTACTACAAAAATAGGCTCAGTAGAAGAAAGTCTAGAGGAAATCTTACACTTTCAAGTTGCAATGTATTTTCTCAGTATTTGTATGAGAAAGACACAGCAAATGATCATATATGAAAACAGAATTCTTCTGACTGATAACATTAAACATTTAACTGAGCAAATGTAAAAACTTGGGTGTTATTTTCCATAAGTATAATTTGTAAATCAAATGAGTATCAAGACAAGTTCTGCTCAAACATTCAATTCTACAAATTTATAGGCCTTAAGAAAAAAACTGATAAATGTATAGGAAAATACGTTTCCAAATCACATATTTTACAACACGTCAAACTTTATTTTAATGCCTCTATAAATTGGTAGAAAAATTATGGGTGCACAATTTGTTTTTAATAGATTCTACCATATAATCATTTATTTTAAATTATAAAAAGTGCTATTTAAAGCGTTTTAGGTAATTTTTTCCTAAAAACTTGAGAATTCATAGTAAATTATCAGTAAGTGTGCTCACATATTTATAAATAAATTCTTAAGAATATAGAAAAGAAGGAGTAGAAAAAACTGGAAACAGTGATTTTAGACATTAAGCATGAAGCAGCTGAATTGTTTGCTACTATCCCATTTCTGAATATTTCTTTTTGGAGCCAGCACAGAAAACAAGAGTAAGGAGCTATCAGACATGCCGGGAAGCTAAGGAGATATGCAGATGCCCTGATTTTCAAAGAAGAGAAATATTTTTCTTAGGAAATTCGTAGTAAGTATCTTAACTCTTTTGGGTCAGTCTAAGAGTAAATTATTAGTCTCCTACCCTCAGATTTTTTGTGGCTTCACATCAAGGTGAGCACTAAACAGTCACCTGACTTCATACATCATGGGTCACAAAGGTATAATCCCCTGGTGTTATTAGTTTATCAGCCTCTTCTGATAAACTCCAGCACTATTGCTTACCCCTTACTAGCTCTAACAGGAAAATACACTCCCATTAAAATACCTTCACAAGAAAAGTGAATAATTTCATTATTATAGCTCTAGATTTAGACCAGTTTAGGTGATCCTGGGCTGATCTTCATTCAATCACTCCAGTCAGGGTCACAAATCATTACTTGAATAATCCACTCAAAATAAAGGGAATGGACTCCACCATAAAAATGAGATTACGTTATCAGTGACAATGATGAAAGGGCATTAAACCAAGAAAAAGAGAAAATATTTGTCCCACAGATGAAGAAATCTTTTATGCATTAAGGATGTATGAAACTGTTAGTGATCTCATGCAAAAAATTTTGTACATATTATTTTATTATTTTATAAATGTTCCATGAACATTATAAAATATAAACTCAAAGTTCTTCACAATAAATCCCTTTATTATGTTTGTGGAAGCTATTAAACTATCTTCACTGATGTTTTGGTAGTACTCTATAGTGGAAAATTCAGAGGAAATCATACATATATTTCTCCTAAAATCTTTCATAATACAGTAAAGGAGAGCTAAATGAAATTTGAACTAAATAACAAATTCATTAATAGTAATTACTTACACAATCTCAGTAGAAAATACTGATTAACAAAAACAATGCTAACATAAAGGAACATGCTCAGATTTTGACCTTGACCTTAGTTCAATTTTTTTCAGAGAAATCAGACTTGGAGATTCCTAAAAATATGCTGGAACAATGAGTCTGGATGCCATGTGTGATACTCTAAAATATCTTGACATAACAGACTAGTAAAGCAAACTTGAAGAGATAAGAGTTAATTTAAACTTTAATATTAAACAAAAAACTTTCATAGATCATGAATCAAGCTTAAAAGAAAACAATGTAGATGAATAAGGGTTTTATCAAAAGACTGAAGGATATTGGATAGATACAATCTGAACACAAATTAGTACCATATTGTGCCAAAGTAAATTAAATTATAGGAGGATATTTTAATAAAATTTCTTTTCTAGTAACAGTAGGAGCATTGGAATGAGGACCTTCACAGTCTGAGAAAAGCACAGATAAATACAAATGGGTCCAATGAAAACTGATATGAAAAAAATCTAAAGATACAGAAATCTTCAAGTGAGAATGTTTAGAGGAAACATGAAAACTACTTTTGGTCTCTGAAAAGTTTTCACATAATTTTGAATTCACCCTCTTGAGCACATTCAAATGTAAAAGCCATCAATGTAAAGTATTTATCTAAAAATGTAATTTGCTGAGCTGCAATTTATAAATTTTCAACCTCACCACACAATATCACATAGATTTGTAATATAGACATACAAATTTCTGTTTTCTCAACAGTTAATATGATCCCTTATTGTTCAAATTATTTCAAACATTGTTATTGTCTTATTTTTCTATAATTTCCTAAGAATCACATTTGTTTTTTTTTTTTTGAGTGCTTTTTATTGCATCTAAACCTATAATAGTGTTTTTTTTTTTAAATTTTACAATGCTAATGTAATTGACAACCTACTATATCCGCTTTTTGGTTCATGAGACAAAATATTTAATGTCCACAACTTAAAAGAGGTTTGTTTTGCCTCATGGTATCAGGGAACTCAGTTCACAGTCATTGGCTGTGAGGCTGAAACATAGCTTAAGGGCATGACAGAACAAAGAAACTTCATGGAGGACAGGAAGCAGAGGCAGAGAAAAGCACCAGGGAGGAGAGTGCCAAGAACCACATGCAGTGCCCACGTCATTTCTCTGTGACTTGCCCACACAGACCTAGCCAGAGGTGCACTTTACTAACCCACAGGTGGATCCAGAGCCAATCAACTGGATGCAATTACGCTTAATTGCCACACCTACACAGATTTTTAACTTAAACTGTACTATCATTCTCGGTGTAAACCTATATCCATTATTTATAGTGGCTTCTACATTGGCCAGCAAATTTTCCATTCTCCTAGACACTTTATTTTGTTTACTTGTACTGACTTTTGTTTGTTTGTATTGGTTTGGCTTAGTTTCCAAGGTGTTTGCATGGGATCGTATTTGTTATTACCAATTTGATTCCATTAATGATTTTGTTCTACTGAAATTTTTAATATAGTCTTACTAAACTTGAACACTAGCATTTTACTAAGAATATGACCACTTAATCTATAATTTCAACTGTATTAGAAAGTAACTCCTAACATTGATACAAAATATTTTTGTATGTGTATCTATTTCCTGTTTTTCATTCCAAATCACTGCCATGCCCTGATGTTCTGAACTAGTATAATATGCTCTTTCCCCCCTAGTCTTTTTAAATAAATAACTGAAGCTTTTTGTTCAGTAGTTGCAAAAGGAAAGAGATTTCTTTGATTCAAGCATAACAAATAAATTATTTTATGCTGTAAGTACAAATAAAAAATGTTCAAAATTTTAAGAGAATGAAATCATATGTATTATTTATGATAGCTTAAGATTGATGACATAAGGATTTCTAATCTAACCACTGTACCTATAGTTTGCAATTAGTTTCTATAATGATATCTACCTAGATCACGATATTTTTAAAGATGGACTCTGTATTGACAATTCTGTGTCCTCTGAATTCAGCTCATTGTCCTTGAAAAAATATGCCATATTTTCAGTAGTTTATGCAACTAAAAATACGGTGATTCTACAAAATAATTATATAGTGGTCCCTATTTATCCAAGGAGGCGTGTCACAAGACTCCAGTGGATAGCTGAAATCATACAGAATGAAATCTCATATGTATATATGTGTATAGTGTAAGTCAACCAGCTGCCATGGTCACTGGATGGAATCAAGAACCATGGTAGACATGACATGTATGAGATGTGCTGTGTGTCTGTTAGCATTCCAATGTGCCTTGCAGCACACTTGTATTTTCACATAAAACTGTATTATTATTATTATATTGTTATGTTATGATTTATGTAGGTATGCATGTATGTATTTGTGTATGTATGTATGCATGTATGTATGTATGTATTTAAAACAGGGTCTCTCTTAGTAGTCCAGATTGGTCCTGAACTCATTACATAGCCAAAATCAGCCTAAAACTCATGCCTGTCTTCCTGCCTCGGCTTCCTGAGTTCTGAGATTACTGATATGCATCAGCATATATGTTGCCACATACCACCATATGTACTGCCATGGTACACAAATCCAGGACATTGTGCATCCTAGACAAGCACTCTAATAGCTGAGCTATGTTCGTAGCCAAGACTATATTAAAATGATAGCAAATATATAATGGAGTAAATGCATACAGCAGTAGCATAGTTGTTTAATCATTACTGTGTTCTACTACACACTATACTTAACGGAGTGTTAAATTATGCCATGCGCTGGTGGCACAGCACATTTGTTTGCGTCAGCTCCAGGACAAATGCATTGTGTTCTGATGGTGTAATATTTGCAATATTGCTGGAACATGGGAATATTTTAGCTTTTGCTATGAGTATATGTGTGGCTGATTATAACTGAATATCTTTATGGGATGTATTATAATTTTCCAGCACTGTATATACATGCACATAAAAATAATTCATAGGTTATGGATGGTGAGATATTAACTACAATAAATAATAACCAGTTAGAACAACAGAGGCTGGAGGAATGGATTAGTGGTTAAAGTGCTTACCTAGCAAGTGCTAAGACAAGTGCTATGTACCTGAGTCCAGGTCCTCAGCACCACATAAGCTAGGCGTGTTGGCGCACAACTGTAAACCCAGAACTCGGGAGGCTGAGACAGGAGGAGTGCTGTTGAGTCCAAGGGCAGCCTGGGTATTGTACTTTAATATTAGAGCTCTGAGCTTACTCCTTTCTCTCTCTCTTTACTCAATCAAAAACATTTACCTTTTCTCCGAGTGACTTCTCTATGGCATGTCTGAATTGTCATCAACACCCCCTTAAGCTTTGGGACTATTATTAAGTAAGCTAAGCATTACCTGAGAACAAGCACTGTGATATCAAAACCGTTGATCTGGTAAAAGGACAGTTACTAAGCGCCTAACAGGCTGGTAAGGTGCACAGTACAGATTTGTTGGAAAAAGCAATGATTCAAATTCCAGGAAGTATGGAGAATATCTTGAGATCTTTATCATATTGGTTTGGAATGTTAATCAGTATAAAAATTTAAATTTTTATTTTTTGCATTTTTCCACCAAATATTTTTAAGCCATGCTTGACCTTAAAGAACCAAAAATGAGGAAAACTAAGCCATGGATGAGAGGGAACTACTGCACGGCGATTTTGCAATGTGTCCCCAGGAAGACCTCTTGTGCACTTTAATAACAATAAAGAAAAAGAAGGTTGCTTTTTACCAAATAAATCTGTATCATTTCCCTCAGAAGTTTTGTTTCTAAATGTGATATAACAAACACAGATTTATTAAGCATCCTCATCACATCCCTGGTCTATGTACATTATCAATGAAGATTTAAAGACCCCAGGCCAGTGGAATAGAAATTATTTTTCTTGGGTTTGGGTCCAAGAGACTCAAATATGCATCAAGAATTGAAAACCACCAGCATTCGTTATATATTTATAAAATCCTTCTGCCTTAAATTCATTTGGAACATTGACCTACGTGGTTCTTTATTGGAATAACAGACTATTGAGGTCAAAAACCACTGTAGCTAATAACAAAGTGCTCTTCCTGAACTAATTCGACCATTATAAGATACTTCAAAAGCAATTTCCTAATCTGCATTTTATACAGTTGAAAATGTTTAAATGGTACTCTGTGCTTTATCAAATATTTTTCATGTTGCAGAATTAACTGGTTTTTGCTTAAGAATATATTTATCTTACTCTACACGTTTCCTGACATTAGTGAATGCTAATCCATTTTTAATAAAACTAGCCAGTCTTAGGTAAGAGCAGGTAGTTAATACCACAATGAAAAGAAATACCAGCAAAAAAAAAAAGTCTTCTGAATGGGGGCAGAATTTGCCACCCCCAGATATGTCTGCAGATTAGTTTGAGTGAAAAGCACTTGAAAACGGGTAGAGGACTCTTTAACCTACCCTTTTCCTTACTAAAAGCACATGTAAAATCCCTCTATAAAAGATATTCTTCCTATACAAGAAGGAAAATAGTATTTTTATTATCAATCATGAGAAGGAAAAACGAAAAGAAATCTGTACAAATGAATGATACAGCCTAATCCTTTTCTTCTTAATTACTTTTCCACTATTAACTGCCTAGTCCAAAATCATTCCTTTTGCCATTTCAATTGTTTAGTACACTTCGTCTAATTTAGTAGAGAAACATTCAATACTAACTGCTTTCTTGTGTCTTTGTTCTTTGGACTTCTATGTCCATGTAAAGTTAGGCAAAATGTGTTTAATTTTCTTCTATTGATCTGCTTCCAGTCAGATTATTATTTAGACCAAGCTGGAAATCCTCAACAGCTAAAACAGAACATTTTTTTCTTCCTTATAATGAAAATCGGCATTAAAAGTATTTGTAGCGTGGCATCCTCAGACAATAATGAATATTTTATCAGGGCATTGGGAAAGTATATTTTAAAAACAAACCAGTGACACCCCTCCTGGGAATATATCCAAAAGAGGCCAAAACAACACATAGCAGAGATATATGTATACCCATGTTTATAGCAGCACAACTAACAATAGCTAAAATATGGAAGTCACCAAAATACCCATCAACAGACCAGTGGATACACAAACTGTGGTATTTGTACACAATGGAATACTATGCATCAATAAAGTCCAACAGCGTGGAGGCTTTTATAGGCAAATGGAAGAAACTTGAGAACATCATGCTTAGTGAAGTGAGTCCGAAGCAGAAGGTGAAACATCAAATGGTTTCTCTGATATGAGAGACCCAGACCACAACTCCTTTGGAACTTAAGACAAAAGACAAAGTGAAAGAGAGTGGTAGGGTGGGGGAGGAAGGAGGAGGGGTGGGTAGGCAGAGAGACAAAAGGAGAGTGGGAAAGCCCTTGTCACCTCGACAAGATATGTATGTGCACAAAATGCTCAACCTCATTGTAAACCTTGAATTTTGCACATATACATATCAATAAAATGTGGGGGAAAACAACTAGCTTTAATTGATGGAGAAGTATACCCTTATGGAAGAAAATTAGAAATGTCAATTTAATGATTTCTGTCCAAATTTGACTTGAATTTTCATAGTCTCTTCCTTTTGCCTTACACTGGAACGCTTATATTGATTGAATTCAGTAATTCCATTTTGTTTTGCAGTAATTACATGATGTTATATCACCATTATTCTAATTACTTTTATAAACTAAGGGGATTTAGTCATAATTTAAGGGACCACATATAATGCATTTATTATTTGGGAGAAAAATATTGAATACTACAGCAGATAGTTGTCTATTCCTCTTATTAACTTTCAAGGAATTCGTCCTGAGAGAAATTCAAGTATTTGAATGGAACTTACATCACCCAGTACTATAAATGAATACCATGTTCTGTTTAAATCTAACTATGCTATGGTGGTATACAGGGTCGAGCCTGGGCTCAATCAAATGAAGGGAAGACATTTGTCCTAGATTGCAACATAAAGAAAACGAAATATGGTGGTCATTTCTGCCATGGATAAAGAAAATAAAATGGTTAATAAGCTATTCCAGACGAAAGTTGAACTAGGAATTTAGATGTAAAAGATTCCTGGTGATATTATTTACATCTTTGGAGATAAATGTTTGCTATGTGCTTTTATTATGTGCTCAGAACTTTCCTGTATCAACACACTACACTTTTATTGTCCCAGAAGAATCCTGACTGCTGTAACACTAGCCACATTTCAATGACAATAATGACAGGGACTAAAATGACAATATTTTAGGTATCAATAAAAAAGAAATAAAAGTTGTAATAGAAGTAAACGTAGAGTGTACAATAAATTTTGATGTCCCATAGGTTAAAATTTAAAAATTGTTAAAAATGGAAAGAATGCTATATGATAACAAACAGCTATTCTTGGTTGTGGATATATATTTATCTCTGTTCTATGTTACTTTTAACTATTTTGGAAAACTACCCAGAAGAAGTACCATTGGATTGAATGGGTTAATTATTCTTATTGAATACCCAGTTTCTGGGTAACTGGATGAGATTTCATTTAGACTGGAACTTTAGAATTCATGTGAAAAATAGAAAGTTGTTTAAATCAGTAGGCTATTTACCATGATCTTAAGTAAATTCCTGCAAATGAGAGATAATTGAATCCCAGCAGAACATGGAAGGAAAAAAAAAAAGAAAAAGAAGCTTAATGGAAAAATCCTCTCCACTAAGTGCTCAGCAATCCAATATGTAATAAAAAGTCATGTATATTTCCATGCAGAATTACCCACATGCTAAGTCTCCCACTAACAGAAAAATACAATCTGGAAGTGAAGCAGCAGATAAGATCAGCTGTGAAAGAGAGCAACAGTTTGGCCACAGACATCCCTGAACATATAAATTCCATGAAATGCCCAAAAGTGATGGAAGCCATGCCATGCTTAGAAAAAGAAAAAGAGGACAATTTGTTAATATTCACTTTTTGGCAGGGGTAGGTGTACACACTGTTTCAGAAGTGAGGACTCAGAGAAATGCCATTATGCTAAAACCACAAGACAGAGCATGATGTGTTAAAGGTTATTACCGAGAGACAAACACCTAAGGTGGGAAAAGATTAAAAGCTTTCTAAATCTTGGTTTTCTTAATTTCCCCAAATAGTGAATACAAGTTAACAGGATGCCTATAGAGGTTGAATTGCTATTGTCTTTGTAGGCCAACCCATGAAAGATTCACTTAAAATCTGACATTATATGAAAATATAAAAGTGAAAGCTTCTAAAATTGGAAAAACAAGCCAGATTCAATGGTAAAGCTTGTGGATTCTTGACTCAAACCAGGCGGAAACTTGCTATAATTACATAAAAGGACTTTGTTTCCGTCATAGACAGCATAATAAGTTTTTACTCGTTTATACTGTACAAGTGAGATTTGAATTGAATAGAATCCGCTTACTCACCAGCATACAATTAGTCTAATAGTGATACGGTCAAGTCAGTAAGAAGTCACTGAGGACCCTGTGTGAAATGTAAACGTCTAAACCAGATGTTTTGGACTGAAAGTTGGTGTAGTTATTTCGTTTGATATGAGATAATAGCATATTAAGGAGAATGTGATATGCTTCTGTATCAGTTTATGGTAGGATTGAGCCATATAAGGAAAAGATGTTTTAAGTTGTTTGTATCAAATAAAGGATGTAAATTCTGGATGTAAAATATTGTGTCCCTCTCTGACCCTCATAAACAGCTCATGGTTAGAATATGTTGCTTCACTAAAAGATGATAACTAGTCATCTGACCAAAATCTAATTGGAAAAATCTAAACACTAGCTCTAGAGTTCATTGAAAAAGTAAACCATTTGGGTAACAGGGACAGAGAGGCTGTGAGCTTGACGCTGTGCTGGACAATTTCACAAGTCATTGTCCGAAATAAATTTAGTGTTAGAACGGATTGGGAATGTGGCACAGCTCAGTGGTAGAGTGGCCCCAGGTTTGATCCTCAGTACCCAGGTTAAAAAATGAAAAAGTAAAACATAAAAAATAGAGGAGGGGGGAGATGAAAGGAAAAAAAAACAAAAGAATAATAACAGGAGAGAGAAAAAGAGAGAAGATATATATATATATATATATATATATATATATATATAGAGAGAGAGAGAGAGAGAGAGAGAGAGAGAGAGAGAGAGAGAGAGAGAGAGAGAGAGAGAGAGAGAGAGAAAGAGAAATTATGACTTCATGTAAGCCAAGGAAAGATATATCTGACATTTCTGAAAGAAATTTTCAAGAATGACATCTTGCAAATTAATTCAACTAGAGCTTCTAGATGTAGCAACGATTTTGATTAAATGATACTTATCCTGAGTATAATATCAAAAAGAAAAGCAGTACCACAGGAAGGGGAGAGGAAATCAGACACACAAACAGTGTTTTAGTCTCTGTGTGTTTGTTCGCTTTAGGTTGTTTCAGCTCTAGACTTTTCAGTTATGAGACACAACCCCATTTTTGTTTAAACTTTTAAAATTTGATTCTTTTCATTTGTAATCCTGTTAAATAAGAATATATAAAGTATTAATTATGCACTGCTATGTGAGTGCAAATAAAGGTTTTATTAGTTTGTCTTCTTAGGAGAAAGATATAAATTTTAATATGAAAAATTTTAATATAAAGTTTGGTCAAATCAAATATTTAGAAGTGAATATGATTCATTCTTTTACATAGTTACTTCTGTAGGTCAACTCTTAGAATGCCACGATTTGGGATAGGATAGCTTAAAATGTGCAAATAATAACATATAACATTAGAAAAAAAGGAAAAAAATACTAAAAATTAGTGTTTACCCTAATTTGCTTGTGTCTGATCACCTAAAGTTTACTAGTCACTAGTAAA
This sequence comes from Ctenodactylus gundi, assembly GCA_004027205.1. NCBI lineage: Eukaryota > Metazoa > Chordata > Mammalia > Rodentia > Ctenodactylidae > Ctenodactylus > Ctenodactylus gundi. The sequence goes on from PVKB01000021.1 coordinate 682,555, forward strand.
TGAAAAATTAGTGTTAATAGTTTTATACCAAAAACTGCTTGTATTTAAATCAGAATCATGAGCATAATATATCTCTTCAAGGCTGGACAATTGATAATAGTAGGAATAGAAAACAGATGTTATTACTGTGAATTATACTTATTATCATTGCTCAAAAGCATCCTACATCTCTAAAGCCAATGAGCAGGAAAAGAAACTTTTAAAGTTGAATGCTGTTATGATTTGGATCTGGAAGGCCCTCCAAAGCCTCTGTATTTGGGTGTTGTGAAATACCTTTGAGACCATGTGTGGTTCTGAGTTGGGGCTTGATTGGAAGAAGCAGAATCCTGAGGTGTGACCTGGAAGTGGTGGATCACTAGCAAATGACCTGGGATGTTATACACTAGCTCTACCCTTCCTCTCTCACTTGGCTTCCTGTCTGACATGCCTATCTTCCAGCTAGGCCATGTTCTTCTGCCCTTGACAACTGGCCATGGATGAACTGAGACCTTCGGAAGCTGTGAATCAAAATGAATCTTTTCTTCCTTAAATTTTGGACGTTGGGTATTGTGTTCCAGAAAGGAGAAAGTAACTAAGAGTAAAATTGGTACCAGGAGTAGGGTTATTGCTGTGACTTTACATGAGAATAATGTTTATAAACCTTTGGAGCTTACTTGTAGGAGGACTTTGCAAAGGTTTGAAAATGCCAGCTAAAGAATTCTTAGAATGCTTGGAGTGAGCTTAACGAGAGAGAGTCTGGTCAGGCTTCAGAAGATCAGAATGTGAAAAGAGTTGCAGATTAGAAAGGCTGGGATCAAGAAGTTTCAGATGAGAATGAGGAATTTTTGGTAATTGGTTGAGAAACAGCACACACTACACATTAGGAAAAAAAAAGTGTTGGTAGTTTGTCCCTTTGCTAGGACTTTGCCTGCAACTGAGATTAAGGGAAGTGGACTATGTAATCTGGTGGAAGAAATTGCAAAGCAGCCCACTGTTTATGCTGCCATATGGGTACTGCTTACAGATTTTAGCCAGGTGTACATTGAAAAGAGAAAAAAATGGCAGGGATAATGATATAAAAATTTGCAGCTTGGCTAGATTGAAGGGTACTGCAAAGGTGGGATAAAAGGGAGTGTGGATGTTAAAAGAGAATACAGTAAATTAAAGGCAACCCAAGTACTTAGAATCCACTACAAAAAAAAAAAAAAGAAAAAGAAAAAGATGTCTTGAAAGTATCTCAGGAACCAGCAGATCCCACCCTTTAACAACTGAATAATAAAAAGGCAAAAGACTTTGTTTTGATAAGAGACCCCGTGGCACCTTGCCGGGCAACCTAGGAGGGCAAATCCCCAAATAGTTCAGTAATATAAAATCTTGGAGGCTGTTGCGGCTGCCATGGTGCCAGAGGGCCAAAATACTGTTCAATCCAGTGGCAGATCTTAACGTCATCTGCATGGTACTGGCTTCATAGGCACTCCGAATGCCAGACTTGTGGAGACATGGAGACTTCCATCCAGATTTCAGAACAAGGCCTTGAAGGCCAGACCATGTGCCCCTAGGGGGGTTGTGGAGCAAGTTGTGAAAGAGAAGCAAATGTAGCAAATGCCTATAATCACTCTGACAGATCGAGACAGGAAGGTGATAAGTTTGAGCACCATTTGGGCAACTTAGTGACTTAGCATGACCCTGTCTTATAAAATAATGAAAATGTACTGGAGGTAGAGGTCAGTGTGAAAGGTATATGTTTAATTCCTTGTACCTAACCCCCCCCACACACACACACACAAATTATATTCTAGAGGACAGATAAATAAGCACAAAATTTCTCAAGATATAATTAATCTGTAGAAGAAGTAAGCCTAGGCTACAGACCAGAGATGTCTCTTGTTCCAAGCCTCAGAGGTCAGGAAGGCCGACCACACTTACAGAATGACCAAAGCCCTGAGCTTGAGACAGGCTCTGCCTTCTCTTGGAAATTGCTATGATTCAGAACCTGAGTGTCTCCCAAAAGTCTTATGTATTTGGAACCGTGAATTATTAGGAGGTAGAGCCTGGCTGGAAGGGGCAGGTATTTAAGGTTTGACCCTGAAAGATGGTCCATTTGTTGCAACTGGGGATACCAGGGCAGATCTTTCAGGTGTTTGTTATTGATTTGTGGCCTAGACTTGTGAAGGAAGGCCACCCACTCTACTGGGGGGTTTGAGGATGGTGGGAGGGAACTGGCAGCTCTGGACTAAGTAAAGAAAGGAAAACAAAATATTGTTCCAGCATCTTCCAGGGAAGGCTCTAGCCTAGCAGGTCTCCAGACTTCACTCCATTTCTCCTTCACTTGGCTTCCGTCTGGGATGAGGTGAAGAGAGCCCCTCCTGTCGGCCAAGTATCTCCTCTGCGAATGAACTGCATGTGTGAGAGACCTTCTGAGACTGTTAAATTGTGGATGATGAGTATTTTGTCACAGCAAGGAGAAAGTAACTAACACGGGAATGTAAGCGGGAGGAATTGCTTACCCTTTGTATCAATTTATTCAACTACAAGGTAGGAATAATCTCGAAAATTATCTCTAAACGTGGCCTATGAGTTAAAGAAGCTAATATATGTAATACTTAAAAAAGTTTCTTGGCTTATATTCAGTACTCAAAAATATTAGTGTTTTATTTTTTTCCATTGTTAATGTGTGTGTGTGCCTCAGACAGAAAGCAGACGAGGTGCAGGGTGTATAAACAGGTTCCCAATTGTGAAGTATTTATGTGCCTTTCTGAGGAGCTCAGATTTAAGGCTGTTAATGGGGACTCATTTTTTAAAAGACAGATTGTAGCACAAAAGCAATATGATCTTCTTGGTAGTACCTTAGTTCTTGTCTGGCTGCCAATCAGACTGGCATGCTCTAGTATTTCTAGCTTTGGGGGCTGTCTTGTTTAAGGCAGGTAAAGAGCCATGGTGATTCTTGGGACAAAAAAAAAAGTATCTAACTCAACCAGAGAGAATGTTCCTCGTTCTCAATTTAATTATACTAATATGACAAGAACGTCATTTGACCCACATAAAACATCCCTTGGAAAATCGGACATGCCTCAGTCATATCTTACAGCACTGAAAAGAAAACCTTTAAGAGGACCTAATTCTGAGGTCCTGGCAAGCAGGACCATGGCACATGGCTGTGTCGTACCCTAGGTTACATTTCAAACTCTTCCTTTCTATTGTAATTTGTGCACGCTGAGTTTTAAGGAAAAGTGTGGGCTAGAAGCCTGGAAATCTGTTTCTCACCTCTCGCATACCCACCCTGGGGGAGCTTTGCATGCTCTCCCCTTCGTAAAGCCCCACAAACAGCTAACTGAACATAACCTAAGCACCAAATACGGCATCCGAGCGAGGCTCCTTATGCCAAAGTCGCGCTGCTCCACCGTCTGTGCTCCTTGCGTTCTGTTGTCTCTTGCCAGCTTATGACTTTTTCTGTCTTAGGTCCAGCGCCACCCCGCCTCCCTCCACGTTTCTCCCTAACTCGGCCCGCCTGCTGGATTCTTTCCTTGCTTTTTGGAGTATGTTATCTCTTTTGAGTTCATTTATACAACGACGGTTAAAGGAACACGAATGCATCGTGTAAGAACCAGGCTCTAAATGCCTTTATTTTTTCTTTATTCTGGTTGTTACCAGCAGCAGTGCATTATGTACCTCTCCGCTGTGATACAATTTTCCATCTTTGAAGAAAGAGGATATTTTTAATAATAACTGGTGTTTTTTTTTAAATTGAAAGAAAATAAATGGAGGAAATCCTACAACTGGGTTTACAAGAATGATTTATTTGGAAAAACTACAAATCACTAAAGAACTTCTTTCTATTTGATGTTTTCCTCAATTTAATTCTAAGTACATATTAAGTAATGGATTGACTGTTTCCACGGCAAGTGCTGATCACAATTACGTCACACACGGTAGTCGTTTATGGGTGACAGAAATGTGAACTGCCACAGGTCCGTGCCAGTGATGATTTTTATATTTATTATTATTATTATTACTATTATTATGGTGGTAGTGGACAGACAGGGTCTTGCTCTGAAGTCTGAACTCACTATGTAGCTTAGGCTGGCCTAAAACAGTAACCCTCCTGCCTCGGTCTACTAAGTGGCACAATTACAGACCTGCACAACACTCAGCTGTTATGTGGCACTAGGGCATCTAACTCAGGACTTTGCTTCCTGGGCAAGCGTTGATATCACTGAGCTCGGTCCCAGCCACTTTTAAATTCACTTTCTGTGACAAGTTTTCTCAATCTTGTTTGTGTTTTTCATATTTGCAGACTTTCATTCATTTTAATTTTAATGAACTAATGTAAGAGCATTACTGAATTTCACTAATGAGCTAGACATTTTTATATTTTTAAAAATCTTTCAGAAAAGAATTTCTGATTACATATTTTATGCTATACATAGTTTAAAATATGTAAGTCTTTTATCTTTGGTAGAAAATATTTTTCTGAATGAGATTCTATGTGAGATAAAAATAACAAAAATAACTTTAAGTCAAAAATAACATTCAGTCAAAAGTTATTTTTCAGTATGTGTATTTTTTTAATTTGCATGCTGTTTTCATTTGATATTTACATTATTAATAAGGAGTTTAGATTTTTCACTTGAATGTTCTATCTTCACAAGCACGTCCCAAAGTTACATTTAAAAGCCATTCATGGAAATCAAATAATTAAATGGTTTTTTTATTTGAAAAATTTTAGCAACTGTAAGTTAAGATACACTATTCTATACCCTCAGCCTATTATCATTTGATACACTTCATTTAAAATTTTATGTTAGCAGATTCATCAATAACATATTATATGAGATTGTCTTTGAAATGCCATAACTGTTTTATCTTGGGAGAAAATTTTCTCTAAGCATAGTACTTAAGCCCCACCACTAAAGATGACATATCCCATGGTCTTCTGGCTCTGATGGTTCTACTGATTAGATAACTTTGAGTCTTACTGTTAATCATTCATGGGAGGCTTGTTCAAGATTTTTCTCCTTTCAGTGATTTGATTGTAATGTAGGTAATGAACTGTTGCCTTGAGTTAGACACGATGTGTTCACAGGCATTCTGATCGTTAATATATACGTAATTGTACCTTATCCGTTTGAAAGTCTTAACTCTTGTCTTTTCTGAGTTGCAATTTCAAGTCTGTTCTGTGTTGCTGCTCATTAATATAATGCACCACTGTGTCTCACCTTTTCTTAAACACATCTAGTAAGTCGTTATTTTGTGTTCTTAGACTGATTCATGTTTGAATGTCCACATGCGCATCTGTTGTGTTCTTTTATTTCTTCTATTTTGTGACTATATTTACAACAATTAGGCATGAAACCTAACATACTAACACAATGTAGTATCTGAGCTATTTAGTACTTCCTGTTAATGTTTGACAATTTCTTCGCTTTCTTTCTCTCTCTGTTGCCCCAGTATTTCTACAGATTGTCATGACCAATAATTGAATCACAGACGTTAGACAATATTTGTTAGGGATTCAAGTAGTTTCACCTTTTACTGTAGTCTTGTGGCTCATATGTCTGATAAAGGGATAAGGAGAACTAAGGAGCTTCCTCGTTCTATATCAAATATGTGCCCAGCCTGAAGAACCATCTGGAGATTTTTTTTTTAAAGAAAGGCCTGGTTATTCATAATATCTCTTTCAGCGAGTTTTGAATTCTAATCATCATCTGTTTGCTGTTGTGAAACTGCTATGGATTTAGTTAAATTTTCAAATATGGTAACAAAACCTGTTGGCTGAGGAGGAACCTAGCTTTATGGTTGAGGTTTCTTCAATCTCCAATGGTGTCACCATAGCCGTGTGATTCTGTCATGGCACACTGCTAGTCCAGCTGCTTGACTCTAGTGGTTCTGTTGGATTGGATTTGGCCACCAGCAAGCACCAGAAGTTCAGTTTGCACAGACATGATTGAAACTGATGTAAAAAAAAGAAATTGTTCATGATCTGGCAGAGACTTGGCCAACTAGGCTAGTCAACTCAGGATTCTGTTTGCACCAACACCCACAGAAAACACAGCATTTTGTAACTCATGGAGCATGACAGCCAAAAATACAAAAATTTTATCCAGGTAACACTTACAAGAATTGTACCATTCGATTTTAGCCAACTTGAAAGGATTAAGAAACCCTTGGGAAAGTGATTGAATGCTAGGTTGCAGTACTACTCAGTGTATTAAAGCACTGAAGTTCATAGCTGAATGTGCCGTTAGGGGATATGACAGGCCCATTGGAGCACGGCTTTGGGTAAGGTAGCCTTGAAGAATGCACTTTCCTATGGCAGACTTTTGCCACACCATGTTACCCCACCGTGTTTGTGCCTTGGCACTCTCTCTAAGGATGGACGGAGGTCTCCAGCACCATAAGCAATCTTTGGTATTTTTCAGTAATTTGTGAGTTTGTAAAATTTAGTCCCAGCAACAACAACAACAACAAAAAAGTCACTATTATTAGTATAAGAATATGTTGCAATTGTTTTGTTGCTGTGGTGGTGGGATTTGCGGTGATTGTTTTGTTTGTTTTAGGTACTTTGAGTATGAGCACCGAAGAGGATGTAGTTTCTGATCTCAGCATGTGCTGAGCCTTGCAAGGAAAAAGCAGCTCAAATACTAGAAGTCTAGTGCTTCCTTTAGATCCTTAGCGTTATTTCCTGTCGAAATGCTAGTAAACGCATGGGTGCTTCCTTTGTCTCGAGCAGTGATTTTCTGGCAAGAGCAATATTGGATAGTCTGACTCTTGTCTACATGCAAAAGCAACAATTGTTCTCGATTAAAAATGCAGTCGTGGAGAACTCAATAACTTCTGTCTAGAATTTTAATCTCTTTCTCTGTTACTCCTGCAGTTTTCTGCTGTCCTTCTGGTCACCCCTCTCCATCCCAAGGCATTTCCAACTGGAGCAAGATCAAGAGCTTTATTTGTAATAAATTACAAATTCCATTGAACTCAGATGAGGAACTAGTCTTCTTTTTCAAATAATGCATTTTGCACAAAAAAAGCAGTTTGTAGTTTCATCCAGTTAACTTTATTCTGTATTTTGAATGTGACACTTGGAAATATCTTTTAGCTTCCTTTGTGCTGAGACATTAGCTTTATTTGTATATTTAAAGTAATATGTTTTTTTTCTTGTCTGTCATTAAGATTCTTGTGTAAGTTTTAGCAATTCTACTTCAAGAATCTTGAATGTAGTTACGTTTTATTTGTTGTAAATTACATGATTTCCTAGCCTTTCTTGAATCCATGGTTCAAAGTCTTTTACTAATTTTACAAAATGTATTTTAATATTTCCTCATGTCTTGCTTGTGCTCCATAAACTCTTTTCACTTCTTATTTTGAGTTTTTTGCATTATATTTCGTATCTCTTGTGTTCTAATAAACTTTACATGTTTATCATTCCAGTTAACTATTTATGCTTCTGTTTAAATATTTTCAGTAATTTATCTTCAAGTTCACCGAAAGTATCTCCAAATATGTCTATTAAATAAAAATAATTTTCTAGTAAAGTATCTACTCATAAATAAAACTAAATTTACATTTAAAATTATATAAAAGCTCCCTAGGCACATTGACCACCATTTCTCACAATGATAATTTTTTGAATGGTACAATATTCCAAACAAGGTAGTCACATTCATCCAGTTAAGACCTCAACAATTTCATTGATCATAAGTAGGAGATAAACTTATATTTTGAAATATTTCTCTTTCTGAATGTGCTAACCCTCTTCTTTCTCTAGTGCTTTCATTTATCTTTCAAAATTATCGCACATTTTACATTTTGAAGTTGCACTGTACCACATTCCACAGAAAGTGGCTTTTAAAAAAGTTACCCTGAAAATTCCTACATGAAAAATGGATCATCAGCAGGTATTTTACTTAAGTCCTAAATATTTGGGGATCTTCCTGTCATCCTTCTGGCTTTGATTTTAGGTTTGATATTGCCTTGATGGAGAATGATAATATGGATTTTGAAAAACATACGTACATATTTAGATGGTTTCAATCTAGTAAATATGTCTCATGCAGGATGATTTTGCAAATTCGGGTGGAAAGAATATTCTCCTGTGGTTGGATGTTGAGTTTTATAATGCTAAAGAGTGACATCGTGTTGCAGGCAGTTGAAGGTGTTCTTGAACTCTTCCTTATTCTTGCTGGCTTCTCCATAGTTTCATCAGTTGTTGAAGAAGAATTGCTGAGTGTTCCTAGCTCTAATTGTAGATTTATGTATTTCTTTTTTACACTTATTAATTTTGCTTTCACATATTTTATAGTTCTGTCGTTTGACCCATAAACATTTCTGAGCATTGTATGTTTTGAGATATCACTAACATTATCTAATATCCTTCTATCTCTGTTAATTTTTCTTTTGGAACATTTTTAATATTACTCTACCTAATCCTGATTTTTCAAATAATGTGTATATGCTACATCATTGCTTTACTGACACCTTTTTGATTAGAAAGAGACAGTGTTTCATGAATATATAGTAAAGCTGACATATATTAAAATGTTAAGTGACTGTTTTTTGACGAGCTATTCTAGATATTATCTGGTAATATCTGGGTTTGTCAATATTAGATTAAATATGAATAGATTTACATTAATAAGATCTAATTCAGAAGCTAGAGAAATATTAGCTATTGGGAACAAGCAGAATTTACATACTATTAAAATGATTAGTGCCACAATTCTTGGATTTTCTCTTACTTCAATAAGAAAGCTATATAGCTTTTCTTGAGGTATGGATTAACAAGATTACTGAATTTGAATTTCTATCCTATCCAAATGAAAAGGTTATACTTAAAAAAACCACTTGTCTTTTTTTTTATTTGCTTGAAGAAAGATCAGAAAATTATTTGTTATTTTGGTTTATTATATTTTGTTATTATTCCAAAAAGGAAATAAAAAGACAAGTGGAAAGCTTCAAAAATTCATTTATGTTTGTGTTAACTTTTTACTGTGGGGACAAGATAGTCAACACCTGTGACTTAAAGGGGGACAGAATTATTTGATCATAGTGTTCTAGAGAGTCAAGTTCACAAGTGGATGGATCTGGAAACAGTGGGTAGAAAGCCGTGAAAAGGGAATGCTTCTTAACCTATAGCAGCCAGGATGTACAAAGAGGAGAGAAGCTAGGGACAAGGGTCCACTCTTTCAGCCTCCACCCCAGTGACGTGCATCTTCAAAGGCCCACCTCAAACAACAGGTGCAGCTAGGAACTCATTAACAATCTAATTATTTTCCAAGTACAGCTCCCTCTGAGTCCAGTCGCTTTCTAAAGTCCCTATATCTGAACACATGAGACTTAAGGAAGCAGGGCTTCAAATATAAACTTTGACATTAATCCTGCGGTTCCCAAGAGTCTCCAGTCCCTCAGCTTCATGAAAATCATATCCTGTGGTGACATGGTGAACACTAATGAGTAACTACTCCATTTATAGTTCAGGAGACTTCCAAAATAATGATTATACCAAATGATTTCATCAATTCTGTGAAGCAATGAGGTTATTGGGGTTACTTATCAGAGGAAAGGTGAGGAAATACAAGAGCACAGGTGAAGGACCACCTGCAGGAACATGGTTAAGGGGTCGCTTACAAGACAGTGGTGTCATATCCCAGCATACTCCAGCATAGATGACGACTCACAGAACCTGCATAGGGTTCCCCAGGACTCTACTTCCTGCTCAGCTACTGTGTTCTTCCGGGTCTCCTCTTGCTGCGGGCTAATCTGTTTGCTCTCCATGCACTTTCCCTGTGACCTCAGTGCCCTTAAGTAACCCCAGGCGCTCTATCCCCATGCATACATAAGATTGTGCACCGTGTGCCGGACAGTTTGTGCCAAAAGCTGGAGTCATTGAGTTTAGAGAATGTCACAAGCTGAGAAGGAGCTCACCACAAGCCACAGGCCATGCCTCTTGAGCTGATGCATGCACACTACAAGGCAAAGAGATACAAACTATATCTTTATTTTGCTCTGTTGTTGAGAAATAATAGCTCACAACTGCAATGCTAAGGGAGGAAAATTTACGTAGCTTACAGTTTTAGAGGGTTTCAGTCCATCTGTGAGCAGGTGTCAATGGCAGACATAATCGAGAGGGGAACAGATGATCACAGCATCACAAGAAGAAGAACCAGGAGCCTGAGAAGAAGCCGGAGGAGGAATTCAGATCCTTCCAGGTTATACTCCTCTAATCCAATCTGCCATATGCCTGTCCTTCACCACACACCTGTAATCTATCCATTCTGACCAGGCCAGGCCTCTTACCAGCACACAGAATCCATCCATATTCCAAAATGTCCAAATACATGAGGCTTTTGGGAGGCATTTCAGATTCATGCCATAATATTTTGCCCCTGGGCCTCAAAAGTTTCACATCTACCTCCTTATGCAAAATGCATTTGTTCATTCATAAGAGTTGTCAGTCTTAAAATTCTAGCCCTTCGAAAAAGTTAAAGTCTGAATTCTTCTTTGTGACTCAAGGCAAACTCTCAGCAATAAGCTCTCCTCTGAGGGGGAAAAAGTCACTTTCACAACACAATTTTCACCTTCACATCTTCATGCACGTGAGCTGCCTTTTTAGGGACACTTTGCCTGAAGTTCAAGGCCTCTGGAAATCTGGGTGGAAGCCTCAATGACCCTAAAACTCTAGTGCATTCCGCATGCTTATGAAATAAGCACCATGTGGATGAACGTCACAGTTTGCTGCTGACTTAGCAGTAGCCTCACCCTCTTGAATAAAGGCTGCTGAGGCTTTTGAATGCTTAGAAGACTGAACCCCCAGAGATTCATTTTTCAAGCTTACCCTGTAGGATGTCCTGGAGGTCTATATTCAAAACAAACTCTTTTGCCTTTATACATTTGAATAGGTAAAGGGTGGGATCTGCTGATTCCTGAAGTGCCTTCAAAGCATTTTTCTTATAGTCCTGATTGCAACTACTTGGCTTCTTTTTAATGCTAATCTCTTCAGCAATGATGCTTTCTTTTCCATCATCTTTGTAGTAACTTTCAATATGGCCAAACATCAAACTTTTTACGGCCTTTTCCTCTGCTGTTTTTTCCTGCTTTTCACTATAGAGCAGGCTAATGGCCCCAACCAATACCCATGCGATAGCCTGAACACTGGGTCATCTCAAAGATTTTTTTACCAGATTTAGTAGTCCACTAACCTTAATATCAGTTTCAGGCAAAATGTACAGGAGTAAAATGTTGACACACTATTTGTCATGGTATGCATGACTTCTAAGCCAGTCACTAATGGAGTCCTCTTTCCCGTCTGCAACCACTTGAGCTTGGCTTTTATGATCTGCACTTTTCTCAGCGTTCTGGTCTTCTGAGTTCTGGCCAGAATCTTCCACCAAGCTCAGCTCAGAGCAGTCTAAGTTTTCTCTAGTCAGCTTCTTTAAACCTTTCCAAACTCTTCCCACAAATCAGTTTGAAAGATTTCTAAACTACATTGCTGGGTAAAATTACAGCAATGTAAACTGATACAACCTCGATGGAAAGCAGAACAGAAGTCTCCCAAAAGACTAAATATCCCCTTCAACCCAGTGATACCTCTTCTGGGAATTTTCCCAAAAGAGTTGAAAACAACATATAACCGAGATACATGTATACCCATGTTCATAGCAACATAACTAACAGTAGCTAACATGTGGAAGACACCAAAATACCCATAAACAGATCAATGGATACATAAATTGTAGTGTTTGTACCCAATGGAATACTACCCTTCTATAAGGATAAGGGCATCTACAAGGGCAAATATGTTGAAGGCTTTTGTAGGTAAATGGAGGGAACTTGAGACCATCACGCTTAGTGAAGTGAGTCAGAAGCAGAAGATGAAATATCAAATGGTTTCTCTGATATGAGAGACCCGGGTCACAATTATTTCACAGAACTTAATGTGGAGAATAATGGAAATGGAAGAGGAGGGAGAAGGAGTGGGAGGGTTGAAACAGAGAAGGGAAGGATTTGTAACGTTGCCACCATATGTATGCGTACAAAATACTCAAGATCAATGTGAACTTTATGTATCGCACTTATACATATCCCTAAAATGGGAAAAAACCACAGCAATGACTCTACTTTTCTGGTACTGGTTTCTATCACAGTCACTTTTTGGTTGTTGGGAAACCACAGCTTAAGAGGGAGAGATTTATGTTAGCTCACAGTTTCAGAAGGTGTCAGTCCATCCGTAAGCAGCTGTCAACAGCAGACAGGATCTGGAGAAGAACAGTTGTTTGTAGCATCAAAAGAGAAAGTATCACAGGCCTCAGAAGAAACTGGGTTAGAAGTATATATCCCACCAAATCTTATGCCTGCAATCTAATCTGCCACATGACTGTGCTTTACCACGCTGCTGTCCTCCCCCATGCGATTGTCATCCATCCACCCCTCCCCTTGACCAGGCCCTACCTTCTATCAGCACATGAAATTCATATATATTCTATAACATTCAAATATATGAGGCTGCTATGGAACATCCCAGAATGAAACCATAACACACCACGAGTTGCACTTGTGCATAACAGCCATGCAGCTGCACATCCAGGTGTGAGTGGACCCCTGACACTGAGGGCTGCACGTGGCATCTCCTGTCATGCTGGCCTGTCTGTTGTCCCTCCTCCCTCCAAGGGAAGTGGAGGCCCACGTGACCTCTCTCTTTCTACTTTAGTGTCATAGATTCATGCACCTCCATCTCAGGAGCTACTTCACTAGCCTCCAAGGCTTTTCTTTGAAATATGTGTGGAAACCTTCCTAAGTCCCAAAGTTGCACTTTGTGTGCCTAAAGAATCGACACCAAGTGAGATAATACCAGATTCTGCTGCTTCTTGGAGCAGCACCTGGGCCTTGTAGAGAATGGGTGCAGTGACCTGTGAAGTCCCAGATGACTGAGCTCAATGAGACTCTCTCATGAGAGTGTTCTTAGATGAGCAGACCAGCCTGGGTTTTCAAAGGACCTTGCTTTTTTAATATCATTGAGACTTTCATGGGTCTGGCCCATTCCTGAGGTGCCCTCAAGGTATCTTTTCTAGTTGTTTTCTGGTACAACATACTTGATTTCCTTTAGAAGACATTTATATTTTTGGCAACCACTCTCTCTGACCACAATTCTGTATGTGCTTGTTGTTTGATCAACCTACAAAATTTTCAAATCACTCTTTTTGCTTTTTGCTCCCGATTGTCACTATAAATCTGGTTACAAGCAACCAGTGGAACCCGTGCCACATCTTGAAAATTAGGTTGCTTTTAAATTTTTTCAACAGGTTAAATTTCTGCCATCTTGAAATTCAGCTTTATACAAAAACTAAGTCATTAGAATTGAGACAAGTTCTTTGTCAGAATGTGACATCTCCGGCCTGTAGTGCATTTTCCAGTACCATTTTGTTTCCACTTGAAAGTTCATGAGCGTGGTCTTCTCTTTACTGTCTGCATTTGTACCAGCATGCCAGTTTCCAGCATTTTTACCAGAACTACCCATCATGTTCTGCTTACAGCTTTCTCAATTCTCTAAACTATACTAAACCACTTCTCAAATGGCTTCCGTGTTTGTTGGATCACATCCTTCAGTACAGGCATAGCAATGGCCCAAATTTCAGACCATTTTTTTTTTCTTTTTCCTTTTTGTCTCTTCCCTATCAGTGCGATAGACTTTCTACAACTTGTAACACAAAAGAAGAGAGGTCTGGTTTCTCTTGCAGGTCAGATGGTTCAGCCCACCACTGTCTATCTCTAAGGCAGAAAGAGCCTGGTGGGGAAGAGTTACTTAACCTGTGTAATCCAAGAATTGAAGAAAAGAAAAAAACTAAGGACAAGAATACAACCTTATGACCTGCTCTTGTGGCCAGGACTGGTCTCCTAATAGCCTAGTCAGCTAGGAACTCGCCAGCGGATTAATCTATCACTGAGTATAAATCTCTCATGTTGCAATTATCTTCCAAAGTCCCACCACCTTCAAACACATAAAACATTTGGTAAATATTTTAAGTCTAAACTACAAGAGTATTTTATATTGAAACCTTTTTTCCAAATCATAAACAGTAAATAATAAAGCATATGATACTTTTATAGATGTAACATTTCAATTTTAGTTATTAAAATACTAAGCTAATGATTATTGTCTAGATTTCTTGATTTATACAATAAATTCCATCGATTTTTATATTATTAAAAATGATTGAGATTGTATTTGATATTACAATATGAAAATAGCATTCTTACAAATAGATAAAGCCCTAGACAGTTTTATAAATGGGTCCACATTTGACAAAGTAGTACTATCTAATAATATATATAATATTTTTTTCTGCTTTTCTCCCAAATTTTACATATTTGCTTCCTAATCATTGCCATACTATTTCATTGTTTTCTAAATTGTGGTATATTTGGACAGTATAAGAATGAATTATAATTACTCCTGAACTAAATCAATATTTTCATTGTATTTTTTCCTTTAGACTTAAAACCGATATTTCTATTAAAGGCAACCTTTATTACACTATTGTACAATAACAACTCAAAATAAACTTTTGAATGGGTGACCAGATACATAAAAAAAATTTAAATGATTCAATCAATTTTTGTCATAATGAGAGAAAACATTTTTAAAAAGAAGTTACTGCCATTGTTCTGTCAAAATTAAGGTAAGCTTTTCCTGGTAGTTAATGCATTATTCATTGAATGGTATGATTATGTAATTATCATGTTTATTTGATTATTTAGTATTTATGCTTAGTGATTTTTTGTTTTGTTTTTGTTGTTTTTTTAAAAAGAATCTGAATCAGATTCAATACAGTATAAAGCAATTCTGTTCTGCCTTCCTTTCAGGGCCTGCCAAGAAGAAAAGCACTTTAAGGGAACAGAAGAATTGCTATTATCGGGCACCTGCGATGAGCCAATCACTGCAGATCAACACTGAGTTTACGTCTGCTCATCTTGGCAGCCCAGGCAAGAAGGAAAAATGCAGTTCTCTCAAGGTTGCCTGCAGACACAAGCGTTTTCTTGGCTCACAACTGAATGGAGACTTTAACATGCGGCTTCTTATGCGGGAACATTGAAGCACATAATGCATGATGTCGTCCGACAATGTTATGAAAAAATGACATTGTTCAGCTACAAAAGCTGCAGTTTTAACATTAAATGTAATTCAGTGAAGACCTTTCTATGCTTTCCTGAGATAATGAGTCCAAGGATGTTGCTTCCCGGAAGTCTAACTCAAAAACAGACTTTAGGGGATACAGAAGAAGAGGTAATTAACCTGTCCAAAAGACAGCCTCTCTCAAATATTAGATATTTCATATGAGCCTTTGTAAGAATTGCAGTGTTATCCATTTGGAGGTCTTGAATTCATAATATTTGTACTGTTCATTAAAGGTGGGTCCCATTCTGTCATATGCTGATTTATGACCAGACTTTTTTTAAAGATGCTATCTCATGTATGTGCAAAAAAAGGAGAGGTTCATGTAAAACAAGAAGATTCAAATATAATGCATTTGACAAAATAAGTGTCTTCAATATCAATTCCTAATGGAAGCTGGATCAAACAGCAATACCTGAGTTTGTTCAATAAGGTAGCTATTTGTGTAATTTTCTTATTTGTACTATCGTCATGAATTGGAAAACTAAATCTCAGTTCCTTGAAGGAAATGTTTTGTTTTTCCCCGTTTCCCCCTTTCCTATAGCAGTAGGTAGAAACAGTTTACCATGGTACTATTTGGCACGTGTTCTTTACCCTGACACATTGCTCATTCCATTATAAATAACATCTACCAAATAAGAGTGAGTTTGGTTTTATTTAATTAATTCAAAATTAATTTTTTAAAAATAATAATTATACAAAAATCATGCTAAAGTTAACATCCTCCCCTTTAGGAAAATAAAGGGAGCATAACAATGCATTTTAGAGAAGCATTTGAAAATGTTGTATAATATTTTTACCTAAAATTCATTCCAATGAAGTTCATATAATTTGAGTTTGTAACAGAGAATGTTGCTAGGGAAATAGCAAAGAAGATAAACATGCTCCACATTTTATGGGAATAAAAATCTTGGGTAAATGGATTTTAAATAATTTATCAAAGGTAATGCACAATAAAAATTAAGCAGTTGGGAAGGGAGGAATGGCACACTGGGTAAAGCCCTTCTTAGGAAGGGCAAGGCCCTGAGTTTGATTCTCAGCACCAAATAAACTGGGCAATTACTCCTGTAATTCCAGCATTTGGGAAGCTGAGGCAGGAGAATCCAAGTCTAGCCTGGACTACACAATGAGTTCAGGACCAGCTCTTGGCTAGAGAGTAAGACCCTGTCTCAAAAAAAGAAAGAAATTTAAATATCTAAGTATAGCAGAAACATGTAATAATATATAAAGTAATCTACATAAAAATCAAAAAATAAAAGACTGAGAAAATTTTACTGTTCAGTCTGGCATAGGAGTTAGCCAGGAAACGAGCAAATGAACACACACACACACACACAAAACTCAGTCTTTTTTTTTTGAGACAGAGTTTCACAGTCTCACTATGTAGTACAAGCTGGTCCTGACCTCACTATGAAGCCCCAGCTAGCCTTAAATTTATGACATTCTCCTGCTTCAGCCTCTCATTTTTGCTGAGATTACTCGCATGTACTCCCACACCCAGTGTATGTGGTGCTGGCGAATTGAACTCAGAACACTGTTCTTGCTAGGCAGGTGCTTTAAGTGCTGTGCCATTCCTCCAGCCCCAGAAAATAAAATCATATATATATATATATATATATATATATATATATATATATATATATATAGAGAGAGAGAGAGAGAGAGAGAGAGAGAGAGAAGAAGAAGAATATAGATCATTTTATAAGTAACTGATTGTTACTATTTATGTAAAATGTCCACACCAACTCCAATGTCAGGGTGAGGCTTTTATGTGATATTTTGTCTCAGCAGAGATAAACTGACTAATACTCTGATGCTTACAAATTGGGGGAGAAACATGTGAGAAATTCTTAGAGCAGAGCTTACAAAGACTTGAAAATCAGTTTAAGATTTCAGATTGTGCTGGTAGCTGAAAAATCAACGATCGGCCAGCTATTTCTATTTCTTTAATTCTTTTTAAGTTTCTAGAGCTGATTGTTTGGGTATATTTTTCACTAAATTCCTGAATATACATTAGGCTTATCATTAAGCAGTATTATTTAAGCTTCGAACACATAAGAGAAGAAGGAGCTATTATTTTTATTCTAGTACATATGTGTATCTTGTCAAAGGTGAGATTTCATAATGACCTTGAGGAGTCGCTTTCCTAGCATCTGTTGAGATTTGAGGAATAATTATAATTATTGTGGCTGATTTCCTGTACTTTCTCTAACTTCTTGGTTCTCGCAAACCTAGTAGACTCTTGAGTATTTTTTTTATCACCTTTCCTTCCTTCAATTTCATGGAGTT
Source organism: Ctenodactylus gundi (assembly GCA_004027205.1). Lineage (NCBI taxonomy): Eukaryota > Metazoa > Chordata > Mammalia > Rodentia > Ctenodactylidae > Ctenodactylus > Ctenodactylus gundi. The sequence continues at coordinate 699,989 of PVKB01000021.1, forward strand.
GTTTAGTTAAATAGATTATTGCATTGTGTTCCTTTTTCTTTTTCTCGCTGACTCCTGGCTCATATAGTGTTTGGTTTGAGAAAGGGATGGTGAGGCAGAAAGTATAATAAATCCATGGTGCGAGGCATCAATATCAGGCTAGACTAAATTGAAGAGAGAATTAGGGAGCTGGAAGAAGTTGGAAGAGAAAAAAAGCCTTAAGAAACTTTAGGAGAGGGCTGGAAGAATGGGTCAGTGGTCAAGGCGCTTGAGCAAGCCCTAAGCCAAGCGTAAGTATCCGAGTTCGATTCCCCAGCACCACATAAGCTGGATGTGGTGGTGCACGCCTGTAATCCCAGCACTCAGGAGGCTAAGACAGGCGGATTGCCGTGAGTCCAAGGTCAGCCTGGGCTCTGAAATGAATTCAGGACCAGCCTGGACCACAGAACAAGACCCTGTCTCAAAAAAAAAAAAAAAAGAAAGAAAGAAAGAAACTTTAGGAGAGTATTAAGTGGGAAAATATTTAGATTGTTGATGTTCAAGAGGGACTTGAGAATGTCAAATGCATAGAAAATATATGCAAATATATAATAATAGTAAATCTGTAGAATATTACAAATATCTAGGTACAAGCTTACAAGCTCCAACTCACAATCTTCTGAGTCTACTACAAGATATATAAGCGATATACAAGGCAAAATATATAATATATGTTTAAATACAACCAAACTTGTTATAGTAAAAGACATGTGCTAGCCATCACTTCCTCAATGTTAAAATGTCCATGAAACATAAACGTTTTTTTCCCAATTTATTGATAATGTATATATGCAATACATAATGTTTACATTGATATTGAGTATTTTGTGGATATTCATAACTCAACAAAATTACAAATCTTTCCCCTTTCCTTTTATGACCCTCCTATCATCTCCCATCTCTACTAGCTCCCATTACACCCCTCCGTTATTTTATGAAATAATTGTGATGTGGGTTTCATGTATCAGATGAACCATTTGATATTTAACTTTCTACCTTTAATTAATTTCACTGAGCATGATGGTCTCAAATTGCCTCCATTTACCTACAAAAGCCTCAAATCTATCTGCCTTTATAGATGAGTAGACAATTGTGTATAAATACTGTCTGCTGATGAGTATTTTGGTGTCTTCCACATTTTAGCTATTGTTAGTTATGATCAAATCAATTCAGGCCTTTCAGGCACCCACGACAATGCAACCAAAGACACACACAAAAGGGGACATCCAGAACTGCTATGCTAAGTGTCAAAAACAACAGGATAAATGTGTTCAAAAGAAGTAGGAGTATTTGAGGAGAGTTAATGATAATGTTTCTGTGACTAAACATACTTTGTTTTAATTTAAATATTCTCAATGTTTTTCTGTCATACCTTGCAACTGAGCTTTCAAATGTGATAAAGGATTTTAAAGGGAATAAAAGAAAGAAATAGCAAATAACTGGCTTATTTGCGTGAAAGTAGATTTATTTGTACAAATATTATACAGCAGAAGACAAAGGTATGAGATATTTGTAGTACGCATTGAAAACACAAAGCTAAAATCTATAGTGAATCAAAAATAATAGAGAAGGAGTCAAATGCAGCAATAGAGTAAATCAATTAACTGCACGGTAAGACTATAAGATAATGAAGAAAGGTAAAAAACTACAGTAAAACTAAAAAGTAATTTTATAGCAAGTGAATGTAATAAATCCATTCCTATCAATAATTAACTTGGATAAAAGTAGATTAAGTTCTCCAATCAAATGACAAAAGATGATTTCATAAATTTTTAAAAATCTGACAATATGTTACTTGGAAGAAACTCTTGTAAGGATACACATGAATGAAAATTGAAAGGATAGAATGATATAGTCCATCTTCCATGAAAATAAAATAGAAAGAATAGTAGCCAAATGATATTATGTAAAATATATGTGAAATTAAAATCAGTTGAACAGAGGTCAGAGCATAATAACAAAAAATAGATCAAGAGAGAGAAAGATATATAGAAAGTAATTCTAAATACATATTTATCCAGTACCAGAGCTTACAAATAAAAAAGCAAATATTGACAGACCTAAAGGAAATCACCCCGATATAATAACAGAATGAGCATTTAATGCTTAACTTCCAGCAATGCACAGACATCATCTAAATAAATTTTAACAAAGAATTTGTGGATTCAGTTTTAATTTAGATCAAATTGACTGAACACACTTCTACAGAAAAATTTCTGTCCAACAAGCTTCAAAGATACATTTTTTTTCTGATCAGAATATAAAAATTCTGGAAGATGGGTCCAATATTAGGCTATTAAATAAGTCTCCACAAATTAAAAGTACCAATTTCATAGTATGATGTAATACAACTGAAAATCAGTAACAAGAAAAACATCGGAAACTTAAAATTGAATAATAGTAAAAAGTGCTTTTTCAAAAAGTTGTTTAAAAAGTATTTTTAAACAACAATGGATCACAGAAGAAATTGAGAAGCAATTTTAAAGAAAAATTTTAAATAAAAATGGAGAAATCAAGATGACCCAAATGATGAGATAAAGCAATACCAGCATAGAAAGGGATCTCCTTGTAACTATTTTCTACAACATAAAGCAGAACAATCTCAAATAACCTATTATAGTATCTCAAGGATACAGAAAAATGAGCAAAAAGAAAGTTCGAACTTTGTAGAAGAAAAGAAATTAAAGATCAAGGCAGAAATAAATTTAAAAGAAGCCCAAATCCACAAAAGGTCAATGAATAAAAATGCTCCTCCTCCAGAAGTTTGGGTAAAATGACTGACTGGGAAGGGCAGAGAGAAGCTTCAAATAAATAAAACCAGAGATGTAAGGACGTCACGATGGACACCATAGCAACCTGGTGTTAGGGTTTGGTTACTGCTGATCCCCCAGAGCCACAGGAGTTTGGATGGTGATTGGAAAACCAGGAATTAGAGAGTTAATTGGATGTTGTGGATTAAGCTCTTGGATTCACATACTGTTTAGAAATGGCGCTTGGTCAGGAGCGGGTGATCACTGAGGGTGTGGTGGTCACTGAAAGTACCTAAGGTGAACCACTCTCAGAGGCCCAGAAGGATATATTCGTGCCCTGGCTCCTCCCCCTCTGTCTGTCCTTCCTCTTGCAGCGCCTTGAGCAGCTGTTCTCTGCCAAATGCTTCCTCCACGCCACCATTGCCAGATCCCATGAACAAATGGAGATCTCAGACACGTGAGCTCACAGGAACCTCGGGCATGTCCGGAATGCGTTCCCGTAACAAGAATGTGACTAAGACATCTGGGTTACTATGGCCAACTGTTACACCAACCAATTTCATGACCTAGGAGAAATGGAAAACTTCATGGATGCATCCCTTTAATGCACATTGATTCATGAATATAAGACCTGATCACAGTAAAGCCCAGTGGCACAGGCTTGGGATGCCAGTACTTTGAGAGGCAGTGTTAAAATATCTCAAATTTGAACTTAGCCTGAGCCACTTAGTGACTTAGAGTTCCTGCCTCAAAACAAATAACATACAATAAGTAAATATAAATAAAAGGGTTGAAGTGTAGTTCCGTCTCCATTACCACAAACATTTTTTTTAAAAATCATTTAAAAACATTTTTTTAAAAAGTAACCTATAATCAGGTCTCAAATAAGTCTAAGACTTGTTGCCTGGATTGTTAAGTCCTAGCAAATACTTAACCAAAAGCTAATATCAATTACCCTTGTTATTTCAAAAATAAAAGAAATATTTTTTCAAACACAGTCTTAAGCCTGTATTATTCTTATACAAAAAAAGACAAATAAACCACAACTACACTCACACAAAAAAAAACTAGAAGTTCATATCCTTAATGATTTAGATGTTAAAATTCTCAGCAAAATATTAACAAATTAAAGTCAATAGCATTTTAAAAATTATTCACCATACTAAGGGTGATATATCACAGGGATGTAAAATCCCTCCAGTCCCTACTGATAATTAATCTCAAAACTACCTCCACATTTTCAGATATTTGCTCAAATGGCAACATGCTTCCCGGTACCAAAATCTGTGTCATATTACTGTCGCTGTCATAATAATTTATCACCAACTGTCTTTAAAAAATGGGCATGTCTATTTCCAAATATTTATCATCTCTAAGTCCAAAAAAAGCTGTCAGAACGGTGACACTCATATTGAAGGACCTATTCTCTCTCCAATACGTTCTTTTTTCCACTAATTTGAAACCCTTGTTGTCCCTTAACTTTAGCAGTCATCCAAGGTGCATGTTCGCATGCATGTGTACACACGTGCATGTCTTTTCCACTTCTTGTAAGGGTACCAGCCATATTTGGTTCGGACTCGACATAACTCAGCGTATGACCTCATTTTAACTTGAATGCTTTTCCAAATATTTCATTTCAAGATATGATCATCTTCACAGCCACGGTGGTAAGAAGTGCAGCATATACACAAAACCTAATTCTACCCATAATAGGGGTCAAAAAAGAAAAGATCCTAATTCCATTGGTTTTGACATGAAAAATACTGGTAATCTTGTCAAGAGCAATTTATAAGTGTCACTTTATATAGAAAACAGCTGTATTACCTTAACATCAAACAAACAATGAAGGCTTAAGCTATATTATCACTGTTATATCGTCCAAGGTAAAGACGGATATAATCCTGTGCTTTTCTTGACAAACATTATCTACTGCTAAGTTTTGTTCTGGCGTCACAATATTGGAGGATCTGGGCGAGCAACTGCAGTAGTTTTGTCTGGAAACAGTGATCTGTATTAAAATGATGTGGAAAAGACACAATTTAAGATTCTTTGATAGCTATTTTTGATAGCTGTCTCTGATACCTGATGAGCTAGCGTTTAGTTGAGAGATTAGGCTTACCCTGAAAAAGTTCAGAAGATTGAATTAAATTGAATGTAGGCAAAGAATACTTCATCACAACATGACAAAGAATTTAATCATTACCAAGGACTGCATATTAAATGTCCTTATTTAAATAATAGCCACCTTTGTGTGAGTGGAGATGTTCCCACTGAGCTGCCAGAGTGGTAATAAAGGAATTAGATGGTAGGTAAAAAAAAAAGTACATTGTATTACCTTGAATTTCTTCTAAATTATGTATTCTCTTATTTTTCTACTCCAAAAAAATCACAGCTCTTTAAGCCCATTTTTAGCTGCAAAAACCAGCATCCTGGGCATAAAAATACATGCATTTTTCTTTATGTACAGGTAATTTGATCATAATTTATCATCATTATATAAATATGATTAAATATTGGACAAATATATTAATATAATTTCTCACATGTGTTTCTGATATTGTTAAATATGACCTTATATATTTTATTAGTAAAATAATGATGAGATGGAGCTATAACATGGCATTGAGATTAATAATTGCTCAAGCAAAACGCCTAGTGAAGTATGAAGAGAAGGCATCGTGACTACTTGACCTCTTCTACAGGTAGTTTCATGTTATTTCACTTTCATTTTAATCACTAAGCAATGTTAAGTTGCACAATATTCTGGTAGATTCTCAGCTTGACAGTCACATAGAGGCATGACAGTAGAACCTGGATCCAAAGAAAAAAAATCTTTCTCTTGTATTCAATAACATGAAAAAATTATCTAGCCCAAGTACATATTTTGATTATTCTATTTGTTATTAGACCACAACTTATGTGGATAACTTGTGCACATATCCACGCTACTTTTGATGTCCCCATTATTCTGGTGAAATTCTATACTTAATATCAAGGTGTCCAAAGATGCATCTTTTAAAAATCCTCTTCCAATTTTTTCAATATCCTCAATCTTTTTGTGTGTGCTAGGTAAATTCAGTTGTAAAAAGCTCATATATGTTCATTACTAAATAATTGCCTTTCCATAGGAATAAGACCCTAGTTACAAAACATTTCAAAGTAGATCGCTATTAAGAGTGTGTGTGTGTGTGTGTGTGTGTGTGTGTGTGTGTGTGTGTGTGTGTTCTTCGACATTTTCATTGAGGACACAAAAACAGTCAGGTCTTTGGATGGACATCATAAATTTTGCCGACAAGTACTTACTCTGATCTTTAGTAGATAAAAAAGAAACATATTAACGAGAAATAGGCCAAAATTAGATTTACTTTAAGATATGATCTTAAATTAAGAGTCTTAATTAATTATTTTGCTCCTGAATAAACGTATTTTTATATATATACATAAACACTGGACATTTATCTCAGTGATCAGAGTGAAAAAAGCACATGGTCCTGGGTTTGATTCTCGATGCTATAAAATAGTTGGGTGTGGTGGTGCATGTCTGTAATCTCCTTACTTGTGTAGCCAAGGTAGGAGAGTTCCATAAGTTCAAGGCCATCCTGAGCAACACAGTGAGTTCAGGACCAGCCTGGAGTACAGAGCAAGACCCTCAAACACACACACAAAAATCAGTTAAAAACAGGCTGAGAATATACCTCAGTGTGAAAACCTTGGGTTCAATTCCCAGAAGTGTCATTTAAAAAAAAAAAAAAAGTATTGGGGCTGGAGGAATGGCTCAGCGCTTAAAGCGCTTGAGCAATAGCTAAGCCAAGCACTAAGTACCCGAGTTCGATTCCCCAGCACCACATAAGCTGGGCGTGGTGGCACACGCCTGTAATCCCAGCACTCGGGAGGCTGAGACCAGAGGATTGCCATGAGTCCAAGGCCAGCCTGGGCTCTGAAGTGAATTCAGGACCAGCCTGGACCACAGAGCGAGACCCTGTCTCAAAAAAAAAAAAAAAAAAAAGTATTGTAGTTTGGATCTGGAATGTTCCCCGAAACTCTTATGTATTTGGATGTTATGGATTTTCTATGGAACCATGTGCTGTCGGGTGATGGGGGCCTTGTCTGGAGGGATAGATTGCAGGCATGTAGATTGAATTACAGGCATGTGGTGGAGGCTTATCATACCTTCCACACCTGGAGAGGCAGAATGCTAAGGCTGGACCTGGAGGGAATCTCTGGGACAGGCCTGGAAGAATATATAGGCTGCTTCCAGCCTTCCTTGTGGAACTAGACTGCTGGCCTTGACTTGGTTTCCTGTCAGCAACGCCATGAGGAGCTGCTTCCACCTCTGCCTCTGCCATTGACTTCCACAGTTTAATATAACACTGAAAATAAAATCTATCATGACATTTTTTCTTCTTTTTTCAGATGGATCTTGTTCTGCAGGTTATGTAGTCAGGCTAGTATAGAACTCACCTTGTAGCTCAGGCTGTGCTCAAATTCATGGCAATACACCTTTCTCTGCCTCCTGAGTTCTGGGATTATAGGTGTGCATGTCCACACCTAGTTTATATGATGCTGGGGGACTGAACTCAAGGCCTTTTACTTGCTTGTCAAGTGCTCTAACTGCAGAACTACCCAGTCAGCCTCATCAGGTACATCTTGAAAATGTACCATCTTTATTTTTTAATGAGGCTTCCGTAGAGCTAAAAGAAAGGGAATGGGAATTCTGACACATGCTGCAGTGTGTATGAAACTTGAAAACAGTGTGTTAAGGAAAAAAAGTGACTGAAAAGGGGACCAACACTAAAGTAGTAAATAAAAATAAGTATTAAAATAAAAATAGAAATGGTTCCGCAGCCCATTGATCATTGCCCTTTAGCACTTTATTTCCCATCTTACATACTATTTGCTTGTTTATATGTTTGTTGCACTTATTGTTAATCTTCCTTACATGAAAGCAATGTTATATTCCTCGAAGCATCAGCTAGAATATCGTACGTGAATGACAAAGATTTTTGCTTGCTCAGATTTATAAATTAAACTCTCATTGTGCTTACTATATACCATTTGCTTTTGTGTCTTCTTTGACATGTTTTCCTATCTATCCTTTCATAACTATGAAGTCTACAGTGTTCCTATTACGCTAATAAAAAATCAAGTATAGTATAGTCGAATAGCTTGCCAAAGTTCATTTAATTGGTAAATGGCAAAGATAAAAATTCGGTCTTACCTGTGTTTGATTTGAAATTCCATACTCAAAAAATTCACTGGAATAGTTCTCAATTTAAAGTTTCATTACTACAAGAGCTGTAAGTAATATAGAACTAACACTGAAATAAGTTCTAGCCTATTGACATTCTCTTTTAAGCCTCCTTTTTCTCCACATAAAAGAAATACGTGTTACACAAATTTTGAGAAGTTCTTTTGTTAAATTATTTCAACCTACATCATCGTGACTTATACATAACTCACATAATTCCATGTGAATGATATATAAAACCCATTGTGTGTGTGTGTTTGTCTGAATGAAACCTTGTCTCATCTCAGAGAACCAAAATAAATTTTAAACTGAAGAGTTACTAGCCCAATTACCTTCCTGCCTGTGTCTTTCTCAAGAACAGATGGACATTTTATTAAATGATACATTTCTATGTAATCTCAAATCACCGAGTCACCATTTTATAGTATTTTGTGATCCTTCCTGGTGTAATTTCCCATTCTTCTCCTCTAATGAGGCTAAATATTTCCACCAATATTTCAGCATTTTCAGCTGAATCCTTTTTGGCTTTCATAGCTGTTGAGATGCCAGTACATCCTTTTCAGGGTTGGAGCCAGACCTGGACCACCTCCACAAACATGGAAGGACTCGCCTTCTTACTAAGGCAGAGGCTGACTTGGCAGGAGGAAACCATCGCTTTCGCCCAAGCAGGGAGGTACATGCAGCTCCTGCCAGCTCACAAGCTGCCTTTGTGTTTGATCTCCTTTGTGTCCACTAAACTATCAATGCTCATGCTTTTTAATCCATTTTATTTTCTTTTGCCGATTCATTTTCTGAAATTCCTGTTTCTTAAACAAAGCAGAAAGTTCACTTCTGACATTCCTTTTAGCATCTTTAATTTTCACTGCATATATTGCGTGACATGCAGCTGTTTTTCCCCTTTCTTAGAAGTAATTTCCTCCTTCCCAGACAAACTATAATAGCAATCACAGTAGACAATATTTAAAATCAATAAACATAATTGATAGAAGCATTTAGTCTCATTTTTACTATTCACCAAATAATTCATGTTATTATCTTTCTGACCATTTATTATCTTGTAGTAGAACTGCATCATTCTGAGACATTGGGAATGAAAACAGAGGGTAAGAGAAAACAAACTTTGACTGCCCAGTCTTCACAAAAGTAACCTGCCTTCTTATAATCCTGCCTAAGACGCCCACCCTTCTGCACTTCTTTTATCTTAAAGGGGTTATTAGATTAGTAGCATATGAAATCATTACCTGTTTGAAAAATTAACTGGAAATGAAGCTGGTTGCTGCCAGATTAAAAACATGTGAGCAGAAAATTATCATTTAGAAAAACTAAAATATAAAGTTTATTCTGATATTTTGCCCTTAAATTTATTAAGTATTAGGTTCTAAGCAGAAATCCCTATTCTCATTGGACCAAGAAAATTGACAACTCCAGGATGAAGAAAGCCCAATTCTAGAAGAAAGAAGAAAAGGCTCAAAAGAAGTGTGAAAATATAGGCAGTTTGAAAAAATCTAAGTTGTCAGGCTAGCAGAGTCCCAATATTGGATTTTCATAGTCCTACACTGAGAACCACATATCCTCAATGGTGGGCAAAGCTAAGGACTTATGTCTTCTTTTAGCTCTTCCATGTTTCGTAATTTTCTGTCTGGATAGTCAGTTCAGTTGTTCTGAACAAAATTTCAAAGGTTTAACACTTATCATGTTAACTTGACAACATTTTAACAATACATCTTTATTTATTTTGTGATGATGAGGTATTAAGAATCCACTTTTATTTTTAAAAATTAGCAAAGTGTCACTATTTTATGATTTAAATATTTATAATTTCTTTGACACTTTTCTTCAAAGGTCGGAGAAAATTTTGTCTCAAAGAATAGATTATGAGCACCAGTTTAAAAATTCAGAAAAGGCATTTCCCAAGGTTTCTTGCAAATTATGCAATGTTGTAATATGAATACCAAGTGAAGGGCAAAATATAAAAATATATATGATCAGAGAAATTCAGTAAAGAACTGCCATGAGTGCGAAAAGGTAGCAAGAGAGTTAGTCACCAAGTTCTATATGATGGATGAAATATGAATTAATATCTACAGAGGGTAAAATCATTCTTATATATTTTGATACATAAAAGCATATAAAAATTCAGAAGTTAATATACAGATATGGCTCTGTATGTAAAATTACAATTTCATTATTATGGTTTGAATCTGAAATGACACACCCCCAATGCTTCCCTTATTTGATTTTGTGGAATATTTATTGATCTCATGTACTTTTAAGAAGTGGGGCTTAACCTAATAGGGGTGGATCACTGGGACTGGACTCAGAAAGTATATATTCACTCCTCCCTTCTTCACCTATGTGGCTTCCTGTCTACTATGCCATGAACAGCTTTTTTCTGGCTAGAACTCTGACCTAAAGTGGCTGCTCACCCTGGAATGGACTGAAACCCTCTAAAACTGTGAACTAAAATAAACCTTTCCTCTTTTATCTTGTAGATGTCAGGTATTTTGTTCCAGTGATGGAAAAAAATAGCTAAGAGAGAAATTAGCACCAGAGAGATGGAGATGGGATCATTGCTGTGATTTTACCAGACAGCATGGTTTGAAATACTTCAAAACTTGTTCATAGGGGGAGTTTGGGAAGGGTTGGGACATGCTAGCTACAGAAGGATTAGAATGCTATAAGCTGAACCTGATGGAACATTCTGGTTAGAGCACAGAAGAGCAGGTGCCGACAGAAGAGGAGATCAGAAATGTTGGGATCAAGAGGTTTTTGATGGGAAGGAGGACTTTACTGGAAATTGGTCTAGAAATCATGTAAACTATGCTTAGGCAAAAAAAAAAATTGTGTTGACATGTCCATCTTGAGACTTTGCCTGAAACTGAGATTTAAGTTAATGGACTAATAAATCTGGAGGAAGAACAATAAGGTGAGCCAACGTTTAGGCTATCACATGGTTCAGGCATGCAGCTTCTAGTTAGCTCTACAATGGAAGCAGAGAGGGGAAAAATGTAAAGTTTATAGTTTCTCCAAAAAGAAAGAGACTACAAAGTTGGAACAAAAGTAGTACCTCAGAGTTGAAAAGATTAGCATCAACTAGGAGCCACGTACTTGGAATCAGAAGGACAGAAAAGGTTCCTTGAGGGCATCTCAGGAATCCGCAGGACCCCTTTCCTTATCCACTCAAGGCTACAAAACACTTTGCTTTGAAAGGAGAGGCTCTGGGAATCTAGCATGGCAAACTAGAAAGTGAATCTTCAAGGTGCTCAGCCATTTAAGAAATCAGAAGCCTCTCTGGCCATGGCTCAACAGAGACAGACTGCTGCTCACGCCGGTGGCAGACCTCGGTGTTGTCCATGCTGTGCTGGTTTCACAGAAAGAGTTCACAAATTGTGGGTTCAGTAAGTCTTCCATTCAGATTCTAGAAGACAGCATCGGAGAACAGGCAGTGTGCTACAGAGAAGAGACTGCATGAAGTTGTGCATGCAAAACCACATTTGCAGCATCTCCACCAGGGTCTGGAAGTGTGGAGGTTCTGCAAATATGGATTGTCTATTCTGGAAGGCCATAGGCTTTGAGTAGAGACGGACCAAAGGAGAAGCTATGAATTTGCAGCAAGAGCCACTGAATACACCTTCGGAGATCGTATCTTGCCACAGTTTACCTTGGGTGCTCAGTGTAGAGCTACAAGATTCAATGGAACTACATGACTTAATGCTTGCTCTGCTGGGTTTCAATCTCATTGTTTTCTCTCCTCCTGTTCATCCCTTTTGGAATAGAAATATTTCTCTTGTGCCATTGTGAAAATGTTTAACATATCTTTGATTTTTCCACAGGAACTCATCACTAAGAGTTTGACTTGAGTTTCGGAGAAAAATTTGGGTGTGGACTTCTTAGCGGTGCTTGAACTGCTCTGACTTTGTCAAGCCTTACGAATGCCTTTTGATAAAAGATGCGGACATGAATGTTACGGGGTCAATGGACAGAATATCATGGTTTAGGTCTGGAATATCATCTACAAGCCTCATGTATGTGAACATTGTAGAATATCTTTGGATTCCATGTGTTGTTAAGAGGTGGGGCTTTATCTAGATGGAGTAGATTTCTGGGGCAGGACGTGAAAGGGTGGCTCTTAGTTCTTTCCTTTCCTCACTTACTTCGTTTCCAGTCAACCAAGCCTTGAACCGCTTTTCTCCCCCAAGGCCTCTGTTATGTGATTCCATGGTTACTCGCTACCCAGAAATGGACTAAGACCTTCTGAAACTGTGAGACAAAATAAACCCTTCCTTTCTTAACTGGTAGATGTTGGGTATTGTGTCCCCAACACAAAAAAGTAACTAAAACACCCATTTTCCAAAATACTGTATCAATGGCAGTTATTAGTTTGCTCACTTTTGTACTCCCAATGCTTTGTTTGTGTTCTCTCCATCAGGTTCATCTCCCAGGCATTGACGTTTTAAGAAGGGGCTGTCACCACAGAACCTGTGAGCAATGGGGGACTGATGAAGGCAAACAAAAGACTCAGTGGAAATAGAGAGTCTTTGACCTAAAGATGTAGGGGAAAATGACAACCAGGAAGAGGGACACTTACAGAAAAGAGCATGAAGAAGGAACCCTCTGCTTTGCCCCTTAGCACTAGTGGAGACTTGGCAGAAAGTGACAATGGAAGCACAACCAACAGTGAGTTTGGAAGGATGTGAAATCACAGAAGGCTAGTGATGTTTTTCCCATGGTAATGAATGGTGAGCTTCCCAACTACTACCAGCCTTGTGGCATTTCTGCACAGTGTGGCAAGAATAGTAAAATATTACTAGGCTATGAGACAGTAAAGCCTCTGGCATCCTTTTGTAATTTTTCTCTTACTTTGACCTGGAGACAGGTCAAATAGTTCCTGTGTGCTCAAAAAGGAAGCAGAATTAGCTGTGATAATCAAGTCTTGGATTATGCCTTTATTTGTAAATGTGGGTCAGCACTCAACATTTAATGGATCTGAAGATAGGACACACAGTATTTACATGGAGTTCTAAGTTTCTATCAATGGCTAGAGTTTAAAGGGTAAAGAAATTAAGAATACAGTGTTCCAGTAGCCAAGAGAAGAGTTGTAAGAGGAAAAGGAGTGTAGAAGTCAGACAGCTCATTCCTGAAAAGCGTTTTGTAAATTAGCATCACAGCAGTTGCTGGACAACTGTATAAAACAGTGGTGATGGAGGTAGAGATGAAATTGCAAAAAATGATAAAATTGCAATTTAAGCTGAAGTAATGAAGTCATCTCCGCTAGTGGTGGCTGTGGAGCAAAGGCAGGGCCATATCTGAGAGGAATGCACAGTTACAGGGCGGTGGTGGCGGGGTGAGTAGTCAAAATGGGATGTTAAGTAATGCAGCAAACAAAAGGAGGAACAACAAAAGAAACAAATACTAGAGGAGAGTTTCCAAGTAACCAATGAAAGAAGAAATAGCTGACAACGTGAATTAATTAGAAGAGGAAAGTAGTGTCTAAAATTTTTTTGAGTCAGTCAAGGTAGATGAGGAAGTTTATCGAATTAAATTTTCTGTGGATATTTAGAGACTTACGTATCAGAATAAAGAACCCAAGTGAACTGGAAAAGGTATGTAAATAAATTCATATGACAATTCCTTTTTTATTGGCCTTTACTTAGGTCACTCTTTTAAACTCACTGGGACTCCGCATGGACTGTTTTCCTTTTCCCAACATCCATGCCATTCTGAATATTTGAGATTTCTGCTCCCTTTCTCTACGGCTCTTTTTCATTCACCTGATCTGAAATCCCCCATACCTTCTGCTCACACCGGATGGTAAGTCAGAATTCTGAAAAATGCCACAGTATGCTCAAGGTGCTCATGCATCTGAAAATAGTTAGAATATGACTTCACACACCTGAGGAACAAAAATCGCTACTGCAAAATGTACCTGTTTATTGGAGTTCTTAGCAGTTATTTGGAATACAACCATCAATTGCATCAGTTAAATTTTATAAAATCCATGATTTCTGGACTTTATGCACTCTAATGGAGGTCTCTAGGGTCAACTTGATTTCTATTCCAGTGAAATAATGATTATAAAATTATTATAGCTTGGAGGATTTTTTTTCTATAAAGGACATCTATGTCAAAGTGATGTGCATTGTTAAATACTCAATATTGATTTAAAAACTTCATCTAACTTTGCTTTATTTAAGACTTGCTCATGGGTTAATTCCAAAAAACTATTTAGGGTGAATCAAGTAAAAATTGCTCAGCAACTGGATGGAGTGACAAGGTACAAAGATCAAATATTATGGTGACAAAATAGAGGTTTTTCCACCTTAAACATAGTAGCAAAGTATTTCTCCCATCATTATAAATAGACCAAAGGAAAATAAGTAGTTATGGTGGTATTTTGTCAACACAACTCAGTCAAATGTAGACATGCCACTGGGAGAAGGTCATACATACTCAAACCAAGAAAAACATGTTGCTTGTATTCCACAAATTTGAAATAGATAAAATTAATAACCATAAATTTCTGGCATATGTTCTTTCTATTAAAACCTGTGTTAGTAAGAGGAAATAGTATGAAAATCAATGAAAATCTTTAGAGAGAAATAAAAGCAAAAACCCAAACAAGATTAGTTCATTATCCTTTTTTCTTATCCATCAATAGTTTAGCCTAAACTGACAGTCGCATGATCTACCAATGTCTATTAGAAACTCACCAGAGATGTAACTAAACAAATTGGATTTGTTCAAAACATTAGGTAATTGGAAGAACAAGTAACACTTTCTAAAGAGACATGGAAAATGCCAGAAGGAACCACGTTCAAATTTAACCAATAAAAGGTGCGGTTTCCTACAAGATATTTGGCAGAAACTTGAGGGAAATTAAATATTATCCTAAATTACAATCAGAATAATATCTCCTTTTTAAAAAATAGGATTTTAAAAGTTTAAAATAAGTAACAAAGTTAGTATAGAAAGTATTCTTAAAAATACATATTTGAGTGCTTAACTGTCCTTTTAATACCAAAGCATAGCATATGAACTTGAACTACTGAAATGTGAATTCATAGCTGTGCACAATATAGACCATACTCTTGAAAATCTCCCTTTTAGCATGTGCAATGGAGCATTTATCACACTGCTGGAATGGGAATTCAATCATTTGTAAAAGCCTGTGTAAATATGATTTTATTTTTTAAATCATTATAGATAATGTAAAATTATCCATAGTATTTATTTGTGATAAATAAATAGCTAGCATGTATTGAAAAATTTCTTCTCTTTAATCACTCCATGCTCACTAATAAGTTTTGCTCCCTCAATTGTAATGTTCAACTTTCTAGCATATGTGTTTTGCATAGCATATTAGCATATATACATGCATTTATACAGAATTGCATAATAAAGAATTGTGTCCAATATAAATATAAAATATTTTAATTCTTTTATTCACTTTCTATGTATCACATTTCTATATGTGCTTTCTTATTTATTTTTAAGATATTTTAGATTTTACTATTAGTACAGTTATGGTCTATTCTATACAGTCTCTATGAATATTAAATTAGTGAATATTGAGCCTGAATTTCTAGAAAAAATGCAAAGTTAGATTTTATTTGGAATCTGATCAAAGCATATTTACCAAGTGATTAATATATAATCTTGTTTCATGTGTATGTATACAAAGAGACTAGATATAATACATATTAACAATTCTTAACATTAATATTACGCCCAACAATCTCATAATTTGTGTTTGAATGAAGTTTATCAAAAACATAATTTTCCCTACAAGACATATCACATAACCCAGACATGATAGTACGTGTATGTAATCCCAAAACTCTGAGCAGATGAGTCAGGAGAACCCCAAGTTTCTGTTCAGCCTAGGTAACTTAGTGACTTAGAAAGATGTAATTTTTTAAAAAATGAAAAGGGCCACAAATGTGAGTTTAAAAGCCTGGTGTTTGTCCCCAGTGCCAGAAACAGGGGAAAAAAAAAGCCCTGACAATCCTGCATTTGAGAATACCAGACAGGATTTTACTATTGTGGTTAAGGACCATTTAAGAAACAAATAACCAATCAAAAAGAGAACAACGAAAAAAAAAAAACCAAACAAACAAAAGCAAACAAGAATGGGACACTTGTTGTACCAGGAAAGGGCCACATGTTTACTGAGGGAAAGCTCCCAACAGAGGGAAGGGTTCCTTTGTTTTGTTCCACAAAAGCCTGGGAAAAGTTTTTGAGTATTGAACTTGAGGCTACAGATAAATTTAACAAATAGAGAAACCCAACAGATGAGGAATACACGAACAAAGTGTCCTTTTTCATCCACTTCCCTGCCCATAAAAGCAGCCAAAATACCACTCTAAACAGAAACCTCCTGTGGTAGCAATCACTTGATGGAAGGTGGAGACTCAGGCTGTCTTCAAGAATAAACTAACAATCCTAATAATAAGGTATTGTTTTCCAAAACTTACATAAAATTCGTCCAAACTCTTCCTTTGACATCTGAAACAGTAGATAGAGAAAAGGTTAAAGTGATGTAACTGGTAATGAACAAAAATTGAACCGATAAAGACGAAAAAATTATTGAGTTAGGAGAGATAAAGATTTTAATTATAAATAAGTAAATGTACCTTACAGAAATGGCATCCGATAACCATAATAGAGAAGCACGAAAGAAGACTAAGTATTTGCCTGCTAAACTACATGAGATGCAATTGTCGATCAGAACAAACAAGTTTGTACAAATGATTTAATTGAATAACAGCAAGCTAATATGATCATTCTCTAAGTGTTATTGTCATTTGGGCAACATTCATATTTTATCTCATTTTTATTGTGTTAAAAATAATTTTGCACCTTCCTAGATAAAGAATTGCAACTCGCATTTTGGAGTCAAACAAATGTAATTACAATTTTGAAAACTCCTTTCTTACAATCACGGAGAAGGCTACCACTATCTTTTCCCGTTTCTCCTTTTCTTTATTCCACTCCAACCCCTCCCTTCTTCTGTTTCATTTTTCTACTCTCTGTCCTGTTTTGTCTTTTATCCTCCCCATTCTCTCTCCCTCCTTTCCCTTTTTATTTTCTTTGTGAATATATCAATGGCATGAAAAAAACTACAACTGAAAGGAGTTTTTCTTTTTTTCTTGAACTACTAGGTTGTATTGGAGAAAAACCTTGACACTGTTGTGTATATGATAGTTAATTTATCTTGTAAGACCTTGAAAATTCTGATTTTGAAGCATTTAATTATTGTATTTACTATTGTTATGAAAACGTAGCTTTTAAGTTTTTAAATGTATGTTATATAAAAACTTTAACATAAATAATAGTTTGACACATATGAACAGAATACTAAATGAATATAACAAGAATTACTTATAATTTAAAGATTGTCTTCCAAGTCACATCTCTGTCTGGAGAAAATTACTATACCATAAGATATAGTAATAGCCCTTTTTATGGTTTCTGACATCTCTGAAATTGGCCTATATTTTTAAGAACTATATAAAGAAATCATTTTTGTATACTATTCTTTATCTATCCTCATCAAGATCATTCTTGCCACGTCACATCATTCATTGTTACTGTTGCCTTAAGGTCGACCATAATATATTTATTTTTTAATTACAATTATATGATAAATGGCATTTTTTGCTATTATGAACAATATTGTTTCTCAGAATGTCTAAAAGAAGAAAACTAGAACTACCTGCTGGTATCAGAATTGGTTAATGTTCATGGAATACTGAGAAGATGAGTAAGAGGGCATGATGATCATTAACTGGAGTCCCAGCCCTCTGGAAGGCTGAGTCAGAGGAAGCACATGGTCAAGCACTCCCTGGGGAGTTTACTAAATCAGAGATAAATTGTGTGGTAGGAAAGAAAGAAAGAAAAGAAAGAAAGAAAGAGAGAGAGAGAGAGAGAGAGAGAGAGAGAGAGAGAGAGAGAGAAAGAGAGAGAGCAAGGAAGGAAGGAAGGAAGGAAGGAAGGAAGGAAGGAAGGAAGGAAAGAAGGAAGGAAGGAAAAAGAAGGTAGACTGGAAGCTAGCTCAGCGTAAAAGCCCTTGCGTTACAAAGTCCGTGTTTAAATCTCTGGTACTACATAGGACAAAAAATTAAAAAAAAAAAAAAAAAAAAAAAAAAAAAAAAAAAAAAAACAACAGTAAACAGAAAGGAGCAAAGCCATTATCCCCCCTCACCCTCAGAGTTCCCTAATGCTCCCTTTGGTAAAACTTGATGAGAAATCAAATGATAAATGACAATGTGATTCTCAGTGTCCCACTGTCAAAGTCAGCAAGCTGATGATAAAAAGGTGGCTTTGAAGCTGAAATAATCATTTAATAATCAGTAAAGTAGTTGAGATAATTAATGCAGAAGATTAAACACCTGAAGACATTACTGAAAACAAAGACAAGGATGAATAATGAAGGGTAGATGGCGGCGAAGGCAGCAGATTGTCTAGAGTTTCTGAGGAATTTAATTTGGGCTGAATTGAGTTTTTAGACCATATATTTCATTTCTTTTGCTGCCTGGCATGAAAAAAAAAATGAACTCTTTACTAAAGCTTCCCTCCCCAGTTAGGTAAGCACATTGTCTATTTTTGAAGCTATACTTTTGAATTATTGAATTAAATAAGCTATTCTTTGTATATGTTAGGCATATCTATTTTTTATAAATAAGACAAACTTGTATAGCTATGAAAAAAGGTTGCTGAGCAGAGATCTTTCAAATCTAATGTTTTAAAAAAGGAAGTTTTGTATAGGGAAAGAGGAAAATGAGTAAAAATCTTATTAATGTTTATATAGAGGTAATATAATTATATTGATAATAAGATTAATATCAAAGACATCTTGTTCCCCATAAGAACAAATGTTTACTTTCAACACCTGAAGAAAGAGGGCCACGGAAACAGGCTCCTGATGAATTGGAAGTTACAATTACTATATTTTTAATTTTCTTAATAATTGTATAATATGTCAGGATTATAGAACATGGTACTACACTTTCATCTTATGTTGTAATTTTCATATCATTCTTGCCTGAGTGTTTTTGGCTTTTCTTTGGGATGCAAATAAATTCTTTCTAAACTATATTGTATAAAATTTTCTATAATCTGACATAGGTAAACCCTATTTTTTTCACTACATATATTTCATACACTGACATATTTTAAGTAGGTATTCAATCTTTAACTTTTTCTTATTTTTTGTATTTCACCATTTGGTTTCTATTTTTGCTATTGGGTCACTAACATATTTCAAATTACAACCTCATTATAAACAATCTTTTATGTTTCTTCACTTGATATTTTATACCGTTATCAAAATATTGCCTAGTATAGACTTCTGATAGTTTACTTTGCTTGGGATTGAAGGAATGTCAGAGCAGTTAAAGTTCTTGCCTTGCAAACTCAAGGTCCGGGGTTTGATACCCCATCACCACATAAAGCTGAGCCTTGAGTTTGCAAAGCAAGAGCATTATACATGACATGTTGTACACATGTAATCCCAGCACAAGGGAGACTGAGGCAGGAGAATTGCCATGAGTCCAAGGCCATCGACGGTTACATAGTGAGCTCAGACCTGGCTGGGTAGAAAGTGAGACTCTGTCTCAAAAAAATTATATATATATATATATACATACACACACACACACACACACACACACACACACACACACACATATATATATATATATATATATATATATATATATATATACATATATATTTACCTTGCTTGTAGTTAGATTTGTTAAGATTATAAAATGATCACTTCATGTGAAAAATTATTGGTTAATACAACTATATAAAGCATTCATTTTGTCGTCCATATTCTTTTGTATGTGTGTGTCTTTTAGACTTTATATCACATTTCTTTAGTTCTATTTTTTCTATGCTGCTTTATTAGATAAAATTTTCAGATGTTCAGATTTTAGTAATAATAAGTCTCTCTTCACTTCTACCTTACTCACTTTTATCTGACCACCTGGAATATGGTATTTTTTTCTTTTTTTCAGTTTTTAAAATTTTTATTATATTTTTTCCATTGAAATTTTTCTTTATTATTTGAAAGTCTTAATTTGGCCAGAGGAGAGCTAAAATTGCATACTTTTGTTTCTATTTAGACCATTTACTTGCTAACTTTATTAATACATGCCTTTTTCTGTTAACAGTTAGGACTCTTTGTATTCCTATTGATATTCTCTATAAAAGCGATTCTTCTAAACTATGTTAACTCTTTCATTATTTTTATAAGTTTTTTTTCCTTCTTTCAATGCTACAAACAAACTTAATATAAAATCTTTGCAATTTCAACATCTATGTTAGCTGGGTCTCCTAATCCTCTATTTTTTTCTTTATTCTTGATTATGTTAACTTGTTTTGTTTTGTGTTTTATAATTTGAGGTTTTGGCATTTGAATTGTTATGGTTTTGCCTGTTAGGACTGTACAGAAACTTAACTCAGAAACGGTGAACCTTTTTAATGCCAATGTTACCCCTGATTTCATGTGAGAGAAAGGGCAGTGCTGTAGCTGGGAATTCTCATGGTATTCTTCTTTTCATCTATATTTTAACACAGACTAAAGATATTCTTGTCTGTGTTTATGTCCTTTGTCAATAAATACAAGATATATTACTGGGCTGAACTGAGTCCTTAGACCATATATTTTCATTCAGGGAGTTTTGGCTAAAAAGCCTGATATACGCATGTCAAAATTTGTATGAGAAATGGAAAGAAATACGTTGATTCGATTAAGTGGCAAATAACCTTCAAAAAAGGCAAAAACTTCTTTTGACATTCAGTAGATTTTTCTGTCTCATTAGTGTTTATTTAGAACTTTTTTTTCCCTTTTTTTGCCTTATTAGACTGATTTAGACTTAGACTTGCAATTTCATAGTGTTAAATATGGTCCTCAAAGAAGTCAAGAGCGATAGAGGTTTATTTTCTACATACTTTGAAGAACATATGAACAAAGCAACCCATATGAAATATGATATTTATAAGAATATTTAAAGAAAGCCTATTTGGTGTTTCAACCATGAATTTCAACTGTATTGTAAAATAGAAGATCCTGGCAACATAATGTCATTTAGCTTTATATGCTGAGTTTACTGCCTCCCTTAAAGTGAAGCAACTTCATTGAAGTTGAATTTGATTCAACTTCAAAATGTTTTTCTCTTGTTTTTCACAAGATCACAAATTTTGTGGTGTAGTAATTTGGTTTGGTCTTCGCAAGAATAGAAATGTTTTTTCACACTTCTTTGTGCTACCGAGCAACCTGACTTTACATACCATGGCAATTTTATTCTTTAAATCATCTTTGAAAGTAACTTTTGAAGGTGCTAGATCTTATATAATACTTAAAACGTAAAAGAAACCTGGAAAAATAAGACGAATTCATTTGTGTTGTACCAGAAGCTGAAAATAACTGTGAGTGATATGTAACCACTTTAGAGAATCATATTACATGATTTGGAAGTGTGGATTAACAGAGGAATTATGCTGTTCTCCAGAGTAGTTGCAAAACTGCGATGATTAAATTTTGTATGCGTTTTCACTTAAATATGCTGCTAGCTTTGGTACATACATCCTAATTTGTGATCATATAATGATTTCTGTCAAGCATGATGTCTGAAGAAAAGAAACATGCACGTGAAAATAAGATCCAAACACAAATATTTAATAACATATATAAAACTTCCGAAAGAAATAATTGCTAAGTTCTTATGACTAGAATAACTAATGACAATTTTAATCACATTGTGTTTGTATTGCTTCTTAATGTCAAAACTGCCTGCACAGGTAGAACAGTAAAACACTGGCTAACTTGAAGACGTTCCCAAACCTGCGCTTGTATTCGGAAGTTCAATAGGCTATTCTGAAAGAAATATATGTTTACAAAGTCAAGTGAATGAGAAGTAGTGTTTTGTTTTAATGTAAAGATAACAAGATACTTTCGTTTTCTTACGAAATATGTTTTTCCCCTTCATTATCATCTTGGACTATAAGATCACAACCACATGACTTGAATTCTTGTTCTTATGATCGGTGGCTGTATATTTGTATATTGATGTAAATATGAAGGTATTAATAATTAAATAATGTTAAACTTACTAAGTGTGTGCCACATTATTGTAACAAAAGCAATGATGGCAGTCATCAAACAACTTTTAGTCAAGTACCTGAGACTACCAACAAAAGATAACGTTCCCCTGAAGTTACTGTGCAGAACTCTTTGGCGGAAAGTGAATCACCTCAAAGATTCCCAAGTGAGAAGAACCCTCTGCCCTGGAAGAAGCACTGATAGAGACTTAGTAAAAAGTTACCACTTACCAGTGGGCACAGCAGCACACACTTGTCCCCCCAGCACTACAGGCCAGAAGCAGTGATGCTGCACACCTTGGGCAATTTCATGATTTAGCCGGAGCCTAAAAATAAATTAAAAGGCTGGAGATGTAGGTCAGTGTCATGAACTTGGGATCAATCCCAAGCACTGAAGCACTGAAATGAGAGAAAGAGAGAGAGAGAGAGAGAGAGAGAGAGAGAGAGAGCAAGAAAAAAGAAAAATAATGCCATTTACTGATTCGGCTTTATCATTCTCTGTCCTCAGCTATCGTAAATTTTGCTTACACAGGACAAGCTTTTCCCAATGCCTCACTTATCTCACTCTTACTGTTCTCCCCTCTCTGAGTTCCTCCCACTTCAGTGTCTTTGAGCATGCTCAGATCAGACCACCTGTGACGTGTACCTGTGACCCACTTTAAGTAAAGCAGCTCTACCACTAAATTTGCCTTTTATTAATGCCTTTTACACAATGCTTTTTGATTCGTTTGAAAATTGAATATTTTGATAAAAGAGTTTACTATAGCTACTGTGTGTATCTGCAGCATCAATCACTAATTTTCAATTAAAAATTAAAATAAATTTGATCAGGTTCTGGGTTGTGATTATGAAATTGCAGGTGGAAAAGTTAATTCTGAAAAGACTGTAAAATGTCAGAATTTGAGAATGAAATGGTGATAGAAAAGTTTTGCAATGTCTGATCTGTTGTCTTCCCAAACAGGGACAGTATAGCAATATAAGGTTTTAATATATACAATGTGAAAGTAATCAGAAGATTTTTTTTCTTTTGGGCTGGGTCTCCTCTATAGTCCAGGCTGGTCCTAAACTCCCTACATAGCCTGGCTAGCCTTGAATGTACCCTCGGTAATGCTACTGCTTCAGCCTGGAATTACAGGTGTGCACCACCACACCCAGTTTATGTGATGCCGGGGAATCAATCTAGGGCCTTGTGCTTGCTAGATTGTCCCCCCCCCCCCCCCCCCGCCAAACAAATTGTATCTGGATGTAATACACATACCTTATTCACATCAGAAGTACTTACAAGCGCAGCACTAATATGTATTTAGCAAATAGTGAATATCTGCTGGATAGTGAATGCTCATTGCGAGGATATGATTAACAGTGTGTAGCTCTTAACTAAACATTTTTCAGTCTGAAGAACAAGAGTGATGGAAGGAAAGAGAGAGAAACGTATGAAGATAAAATAGTGAGACAAGTGCAGATTCGCTACTGCAACACCAAAGGGAAGTTGAAACTATTCTCAAGGACAGGAAAATAAGACTCAGTAAGAATTTTCCAGACCAAAGTACAAAAGGGACACTGAAGAAAGGTTGAGGAATCGGAGATCGGAGAACTGAGGAACAGAAGCAGCTCGTTGAAAGTGCACGGAGCTCGGATTGGGGCACATGGCGAGCTGCGGAAGGTCCAGACCTGGCAGGACCGTTGTTGGTTGGCTTCGCTAGCCAATCAGGAGAGATAGCGAGAAATATGAGGACGGTTTAAAAAGAAAGGATGTGTGTCCAGATCGCATTGCAGAAAGCTCAGTCTGGGTTGTAGAGAACAGATCTGCAGAAAGCCATACTGCAGAGAAATGTACCCAATGGGAGTTGAAACCAAGCAAAGTAGGCAAGTATGTTGGCTGGTACCTGACGTGAATTGTCCGGGAGAAGGGATAGTAGCCGACACTTGTGAAATTCGTAAGTAAAAGTTGGGCTCCAGTCACTTCATGCCACTCCTGAAGCTTCTCTATCTTTTCATTTGAAATTGATGTTTTATACAGTAAAGATGGGAGAATGAATCTTGGTTATCCACTTGCTAAGATTATGAGCAATCAAAGCACACTTCTACCTGTGTCCAGGTGAAAGAATGACTTCGGGGCCGATTTCTGGTTCCAAGTCCCTTCCTCTGGGAAACACTACATTAATTGATTAAAGAAGGATCGAACCCGGTGGTCTAGTTTCTTTCTCTGCGTGCTCAACAAGACTGAGCTGCCTTTGCTTCAATAATTTTATAATCTTTGCCCTTAGAAAATGCTATCTAAAATACTTAGGTTTTCTACAATGGCCTCAATATCCAATTTAACAATCTAAGATGGGAATATATCCTGACCAGAATCATTAGCTTCCTTCTAATTTTACATCAATTACCTATGCTATTCCTTAAGACATTTCAAAAAACCAAAGTGTATTGTTCTGAAATTTTTTAAAATGAAGGCAGCTATAAAATAGAATATTTAATTTCTTCTGTTCTCTGATTCTCTGTAGTCTTACAAGATGTCTTATTTTACATTCTGAAATTGTTTTCCTGTAGCTCTCCATTTTCATATTTGACAAAACACAACCACAGGGTTGCATTTTATTCATTCCAGCAATGTTGTCCATTTCAGGCCCTACATTTTCTACTGGCATTAATTTCCACTGTTGTGAAAATAATGACAAATTTTATCACTGACCCAAAACGCGGCAGGTTAAAATTTAAGTAGTGATGATGTGCTACTAATAGAGCTTGTGAATATTTATTATTAAAAGATCCAAGGTGGCCACATGGAACATATTGTTCCTGGTCTCTCCGGCAGCATATGGAGGCTCACATTTGCATTTTAACCTAATCAAATATCAAATATTAATACAGTCAGGAGGGGTCTAAATATTGTGAAAGCACAGTGACTTTTTAAAATTATAAATATGAATAAGGAACCTGGCAAAGTTACAAAACTTAAATAAAATCATAGCTATAGACTTTCTGCTGGTTTCTATAAAAGCTCTTTGTGTATGCCTTTAATTTAATTAATATGTTTCTAATCACAAAGTGCATTAAAGAGAGAAGAAAAATCCTCTCAGGCTATTAGGTTTTATCAAAATATGTGTTGTTTTATATTGAAAAGTGGAATAACTAAATTTAGTTAAAAGTGGTTATTGAAACATTTTTGCCTTAAATAGTCATCAGTTTACAAAAAAAGATCACAGATAGGTGCTTTATACATGTATTATACACAATAATGATGTTTGTAGACAAGCAAACTTATTATCACTTAAAATATTGATATCATTTTATGTTAGAGAGCCATCTGGAGAATATTTACTCCTAATATTAATAGTGCTGTAAATAGTATATAAAGTACCTTACATTCAATCATACCCATTCTATTGTGATGGTATGTATATTAAAATTATTGATGAATTGTGAGTTTCATTAATGAGCCTAGAAATTCTGTGTAGTGAGCTATTCCTTGAAGAGTAATATTGATTGGTACTTGACAGGGTTAAGGTTCATTTTTTAATCTTTGGGGACACATGAAGAAAGAAATGACACATAATATAGGGATTAGGAAAATATTATATTTAGTAAAAGGAAAAAGGAAAAATGTCAACATATTTTAGTGTTAGACTGCAAAAAGTAGATTGAATTGTTTTATGGTTTATAATTTTGTTTTGGGTAAACAGGGTGAACAAATCAAAAAAATAGGTTAGAGCATGTACCTGCTATTGATTGAATTTGATGTAGCATACTGCTTATCTCTCAGAGAATAGCTCTACTCTGTTTGACAAACCAGATTCAACTTATTTAGAAAAGCAAAAATTTACTGTAAGTATGAAAAGGATCTCTGCTATGTACTAGTGGTATACCTGCTCATTGGAAGCTTTCTTCAATCTAGGCCATGTCATTACTGTTCCATAAATGATTAAAGTAATTAATTGAATATAACTCATTGAAGTCCACATTGAATACAGCAGTAAGAAAGTTACTGGACTCTACATTTTACAAAAAAGAGTCAAATAATGGATTTAAGTTACTTTCTTGTTACTATAACTCAATAATAGACACATGCAAGTTAAGGAAAGAAAAGTTTATTTTAGCTCACAGTCTCAGAAGGTCACATGCAGTCTCCTTCAGGGGTGACCAGCAACTGCAGAGTCACATGGCAGAGTCAGAGGCCAAGGCAATTCTTCATGACATGGTGAACAGGAGGCCAAATCAAGTTAAGTCCCCAAAGGAAGGCAGCAAGCAGCATACTTGCTTCCAGGTTCCGTTCCAGGAATCAGCCCTTCTGGGCCCAGTCTCAGTGTTCCACCTCTTCCATGTTTGAGCCCCTCCATTGCCTGCAATCCAATCTACATGCCTGTCCTCCACCCCAGGACCGTAATCTACCCCATCAGACCAGGCCCCAACATCCTAACAGCTGCGCGGCACAGATGAGTGAAGGGTGTGACCTCAGCAACCTGGGACATGGAGGCAGCAGCATGGACAGTGTGAAGAAGCAGCTCAGGGAGACACTTTCTCAAAATCAAAAACAAAAATGGGCCAAGGATACAGCTCAGTGCGAACTCCATCCCTAACACAGTAAGTAAGGGGATAAATAAATAAGTAGCAAATTGAAAAAAACGCAATGGAACAAGAAAGCCCTCTTCCCTAAGTGGGAGGAGACAATTGATTCAAATTGTTTTTCACTTGATATCTCAAATATGAAAAATATAGAGTACACTTGAATCAAATTGTAAAATAACTTGCTACTTTAATGAAATTGCCTTTTCCTGTGGGCTGAGCTGAACTTTCCCGCTGTCGTGAAAATATCTCAATAGGACAGACTGAGTGCTTCTTTGGTGTATGGATTGTTACCTATGAAATGTGGAACAACTACCTTCTAAGATGCACCATTAAATCTAAGAAACAGGAAGACAAAAGCGACTGGATTGTAAATATTACCAAAGATATGGAATGCGATATGTAGGAAACCTGGTGAAGATTTGAAAAATAAACTCAAAACACGTTTGATACAAATTAGGCTCAGTTTTAGTTAAAAATTTTAACAACCATTCTAATTTATTCTTACCTTTTATGCAGATTTCTTACAACAGTAACAAAACTCAAAACTCGAAAATTTTCAAATTCATAGTGCTTGCTCTCCCATGCCAGAACTAAGTGCAGTTTATTTGCATTTATAAAAAATAGAAAATGATATATGATATTATTCATATTAAATAATATTAACATGATTGCAATTAATAACTCTATTCTGAAAGGATGCAGAACAAAATTCCTCTGAATGAAATATAAGTACCAAAAAAATTTCAAGTAGCATGGGAAAACTACACTGGAGAGCAGATAATTATGTATTTTCAAAATCGGAAGCTAAGTATATATAATATTAAATGTGTCAAAATTAAATTTTTTCAGATAGTGTTGTCATCCTTTGTATAGTTTTTATTTGCATACTAGGAAAGGCATCTCTTTTCAATAAATCATTTATAGGGACAATTCAAATTGACTAATACATTTAACATACTAATACACTTGAAATTGTAGACTTTTATAAACAATTATGAACTAGATTCCAGATTTATATTTGGTATTGTATAACTTTTATCCATCCTAATGCCGTGAATTTTCTCCATCTATAGCTGACTCTGAAGATGCTTTTAACATGTATGTGCTTCGTACTATTAGAAAATCACTTAAAGACAGATCTGAGAGGAATAGTAATGCATAGCTCCTTCAGCAGATGAATAGAAATTACGAACTTGAATGGCTGCACATGCATTAATATCATTATGGGTTGGCAAAACATCATTAGAAATCAGACAAGGTGCTAGATATTTTAAGATACCAAGATGTAGTTGAGTGTAATCAGTCACTATAAGGCTGTGTAGCAACGCGAAAATGAATCCGCCGATTTCAACTGAGTCACTCAATTCTTGTGATCGTTAATGTTGGCAGCATGAATGGAATTTGCTACTTTAGGGTTGGCCTCATAGGGTAAGCACTTTCAAAATCTATGATTCATCCTTCTCTACTTTAGAAATATTCAGCCTAAATCCCTTTCAGTTCGCGTTAAAGTTTTTCCTCAATTGCTTTCAGATGCAAGGCACTAGAAACTTATCTTGAAGAAAACCTAAGGGGACTCAGTACCGCTGCGTTCTGGGCGAGTTGCGGACATATCTCATTCCAAATGGTAGGCATGTATGAGGAAAGGCGGTGTCAGAGGGAGGTTCACAGGATAGTACTCGATTCATCAAAGAGACGAGACTATGATCACAGCATTTTGATGCTTCATTTACTAAGCAAGCTGTTTCCTACTGATATATTTAGAAAGTCACTTCATCTCTATTCTCTGAATTTTAAAACATAAATGTAAGTTCAAAATGTGCAATGTGCTGTGTAAAAAAAAACCACAATGGACCTAGCCCCGAACATCTGCTCTGCCTGCCACTGTCCCTACAGACGTGCCCTCTCCTCTTACTGTTTTTGAGATGGCGACAGACCATGGCAATAGCACTATTTCTAAGATAAACAATAGCACACTCTTTGGGAGTTTGGTACCACCCTTTCTCTTTAAATAATTCATTAAATCAATTAAAATGTGTGTGTGTGGGTTTTTTTGTTTTTTTTTTCTCAAGCATATAGTAGGACTTTTGAAGTGCATTACTTGAACATAGTCATGATATTCTTATATCTACATTGTGAATATGATGCTTGATTATATCTTAACAGTTTAGAAGTCCCAAAGTTAAAACAAGGCTAACTCAGATATCTAGCAAGAAAGCAAATTTTGGTACAGGTCCCAGATTTATAACCATTACATTTGTATTTTTTTGGTAAAGTCATGACAATATGCAATAATACACATTCAGGAGAAATTCCACCTTGATTTTGGATTTTATCTTTTTTCAAGCTGGTAATATGAGATATAATACATTCTTTCAAGGCGGGGCATGTCAGATAATTTTTATGGTAAACTCCAAAGCTTTGCAGTGGACCAGAATGTTGCCAGTGTGTTGGTGTTTTTCTGTTGTTGTTTTTGCTTTTAGTTTTTGTTTTGTTTTGTATCCTGGACAGAAGTATTTAATGAATTATGTTAGATACACAAGACATTGTTAGAAAATGACTTTGTATTAGGAGATTCTGCCTGATTGTCAGTTAATTAGCTACTATAATTTCAAGTGTTCTGAGTTTATTTAAGATAGAGTAGGCAACTCTTTGATGTTTCGTACGTCAGATGGATTAAATATGTTTTCAAATAGGGTCTATTGGTGTAGGCCTATCATCTCAGTACTCTGGGAGACTGAGAGAGAAGATCACAAGTTTGAGCCCAGCCTGAGAAACCTAGCAACTTATCAAGACTTTGTTCAAAATCAAAACTAAAAACCTGGCTGATGATGTAGAACAGTGTAAAAGTCCTAGATACCATCCCTAGCACTGAGAAATGAATAAACAAAAATAAATTTATTTTCAACTTACGAAGTTCATGAAATGTGGCCCCATTGAAAGTTGAGAAGCACTTGCATTTTACAATTTGGATCATTGTAGAAAAGCATCTAAAAAAAAAGCCCAACTTGAACCAGCTGTGAATGTTTTGGTCATGTTTATTAAATATGGTTCGTGGTTATGACTTTAATATTTTAAAACATACCATTAAAATTAAAGTTTATTGTTTGTCATAGTCAAATAAGCAATACTCTCCTAAATATACATTTGTATATTTATGCAAAGCAACCTGAGAGATGGACCAATACATGTTTTTTGGTTTTGTTCTCTGTGTGTGTGTGTGTGTGTGTGTGTGTGTGTGTGTGTGTGTGCTTCTGGTACTGGGACTTAAGCCCAGGGCCCTCAAGCTGACCTGCATCCCCATCCCATTTTTATTTTAGATTTTGAGACAAGGTCTCACCAGATCATGGAGTTGCCCAGGCTGCCCAACCTACAATCCTCTTGCTTCAACCGCTAAGAGTGCTGGGAAATCAGGCCTGCACCACTGAGCTTTGCTTATGGGTGCTTTCACGTAGACAGTTTGGCTATGGGTAGATACAGCCTGCTTCTTCACCTTTATTATGTTTAGATCAAGATTATCAAGCTTGTCACATAAATATCAATGATCTGTTGTTATATGTTGAATTGTACTGAGCATAATCTAACAAAAACTGTATGGTACTTTGAGAGGGAAAACTGAAAAAGCTTCTCTAACACCTTCAGCAAACTAGCTACCAAGACTTTAGGTTAGTTTATTTACTTAGTTTACATGTGAAATACTGTGAAAGTGGATTCATTTGCTTGTATAATTGAGGCCTCACGCTCACTAACCATTTCTCTAACCATTTAGATAATTATACAAGACTTTCGTCTTTTTTTGAAGAAGTATCAGTTATGACTATGTGGGAAGAGTAGAAAAATCACTCAAGTCTGTCAAATATATTGTATTAATGCTTTTGCTCAAGATGTCTCTTTTGAACTAAAATTTGCAGTTTAAAGAATGACATTTTTTCCTATTTCCAATATATGAATTTATCACTAACACCTGTATAGATATTAATATGTATTTCTTAGGCACATATGCATATCTATGTTACATATACAATGTACATATGTGTATATATAACATACATGAACCTGTTGGCATTATATTTATATTTTCATTATATATACATTTATGTTTATATAGAGAGAGACATTTTTCTTATTTGGAAGAATTTTATCTTCATCAGAATTGACAGTCTCCGTGATGATCCCATTTGCTCTACTCTCAGCTGCTTTTGTTGGTTTCGTTACAGGAATTTCTTTGAGGCTTTTGAGCCATCATTTGATTGGTTTAGAGCGATGATTTCATTTATCCAAGAAGAATAGAGAAAAGCTGATGAGAAGCATCGGGCTGTTGTCTGCATAGCTACAGTTGAGAATAAGTCATTGGAGAAATGGAGCTAATAGTAATACTTCTAAGGGTCCTAAAAACTCCCTTCAGAAACACTGCCGTGGTAATGATGCTGAAATGGCCGGCGGGACCGTGTCTGGGAGCCTCATTCCTCCTCCTCTCTCACATCTGGATCAATCTTCAGGTTTTCAAAATGACCATGTTTTCTCCATGGGTCTGTGGGCTTTTTCTTCGCCGCGTGCTTTTCCTCCTAGGTTGCTAATCTGTGCTTTTCTTCTAGCTCCAAGGCTTTTGGAAGCTTGCATGATCACACTTCCCTTCCAAATTCCAGTTGCTGCCCCCTACAGGACACTTTTCACCAACAATCACCCTCCTCCCCACTCCAGGCACCCTTTGGAAATGTCTAGTACCTCTTTCAAGAATTAATTCAGTAATATAATGTCTTCTTCCCCTCCCCCTCTTTTTTCTAATTCTTCTTTTTAAAAAAGTCTTCTCATTTACCCCATCCTTCCACTCCTAACATAGGATTGTGCACCAGCCCTCTTCAATAGAAATGTCTTCATCTACCTAGTTGTTCTAGCTCTAATTGACTCTTTCAGTAAACACTTCCAACATGCCCTTATTGTACAATTGAATCATGGCTGGTACAGCTCGAGAACTGTACTTGTAATTTTATTTGATTTCAATTAATTAACATTTAAGTTCAGAAAACCAGTGGCTATTGTATTAAACAGAGCCGTTTTGAAATGTAGAGTCATTATTAAGGGGTATAAGACCCAAGATCACAGCACATGAAATTCTACTTTTGGTCCATTACATCCAGCTCACATCATGTAGAACTCTGTTATGTATTTGCTCAGTTCACCATCTACTGTACACCTTTACAACGATTTGCTTCAGTCTTGTTTCTCCCTCTGTCTTTCTTCCTCTCTCTCTCTCTCTCGCTCTCTCTCTCTCTATTTATTCATTTATTTATTTATTTATTTGGAGGAGTGAGAGAGGTTTTGCAGCCAAGGCTGGTCCTGAATTCACTATGTAACCCAGGTTCTGGGATTACAGGCATGTGCCTCCACATCCGGCTTGGATAGTGCTGGGGAATCAAACTCAGGACCCTGTGATTGCTGGGCAAGTGCTTTAACTGTTGTGCCATTCCTCCAGCTCCTTATCTCTCTTCTTATCTATTTACATATCTTTATTTCCATTAGTATAACTTCACTCTTACCCCAGATTCATTGCAGTATACTGAACTAGAAAAACAAAAATTCTTAACCCAAGTTACTGCAACTTTTCTCACCAGAAATGGACTCATTAAGTGGTCTAAAAAATAAACACTAAATACACAACAGAAATTGTCCTGACTTTGAACATATGACCACGTGCTGCTCTGTACCGTGATGAAATTGCTGTACTTTGATGACCATTCATGCCCCATTTCCTCCGAGGGGCCAATCCAAACTGTGTGACTCCTCAGACACGACGCCACTCCTCCCCGCCCCTTGAGGAAATCGGGGTAAGCCTACTTCACCATGTCATTGCAAAACTTATCCTCTGTGTTCATTTGTTCCCACAATCTTATTGAATATTCACCCTTTTAATCAAAAAATGAGTTCTGATCTCACAGATTTTCCATTTATTTTCTTCTTTCTTCTGCAAAGTGTGCCGTAGTTAGCTCTTTACTGTCACACAGGTGTATGTGCAAAGGGCCTCTCCAGAGTGGAGCCTGACGTGATGGGATTACATGTCTCTCCCACCCTGGAAACCACCAACATTCATTCTAATCATCCAGCTTATGTTTATAGAATGTGACTTTATGAAACCATCTTGTCTATTGGTTTACTTGTAAGCATCTGTCTTCCTGTGAGGTAAATAAAGCTTGTTTGGAACATGAATATCATGTGTCTTAGTCATTGTATTCTCAGCACCTGGACTCACGCCTGGAATAATGTAAGACTGTACAAATATTTATTGAGTGTAGAAAAGATATATAAATAATGAAATCGCCCTTTTGTGTTCAGTCAAACTATCATTTCCTCTTGAGTTCTTCATTCCTCTCAAACTATACTGACACTCCTAGAAAACTTCTCCCTTAGCAATATTCTTATAACAACTTTGGAACCATATATGCTTAAACACCTGTCTCCTTACTCTTTCCTAGAATGTGAACGCAATGGAGAATTTTTGAATGCTGATACTCTTCCTGTTGGCCATATTTAATAAGATAGTGACTCATAGGAAGATTTTTATTGGCACATTAGTAATGAAAGTTCTTGATTTTGGAAACCAGCAAGGTGCAATCTTGATTCTTACCTTAGCATTCTTTCTGCTTATTATCCACACTGATGACTTTACTGTCATTATTACAAAGAGCAATTTAAGTATTTGAGATACTTAAAATCTCCTTTTAATTTTGTACCTGTTGTGTGCCTGACCTTCATGTGCCAAACCTAGCCTGCCCCTGGAGTTTATCATTATGGCCCAGTATTACCATCACACAACGAACATCTCAGTGATTTCATTACTGACCCCTCCAATTTTCTTAACATTTTCAAGGCTTTGCTATGTCCTGATCAAAGCCCGCCTCCAAGTGATGTCACAAAATATTTCACTTCTTTTCGTGACTACTTCGGTGCCTTGTCTGATTAGTGTTTCTGGTTTGGACTCATCAAAAAAGCCAAACTTCCTTTCTGATCTATTATGAAATCCCTCCAGTGTTTTCTTCCTCCTATGTTTAAAAATTGATATCAGATTATGTCACTTTACTGCTTCAAATAATCTTTCAATGATGTCTTAGATAACCCTTCAATAATTTTTTAAATATGTGTTTCACAACTTAGTACGAAATGAGACTTTACTCCAGATTACAGCCGTGCTGTTCTGTTGTGAATGAGCTGAGCCGTCCACCAGGAGATTACCTTTACTCAAAGTCTTTTTAAACCATCTTTTGTCCTTGCCTGTCAGATATCAAGCTCCAACCTCACAGTATTAAGAGCTAAATGTTGACTCTTTGTGAAGAATATAAACTGTACTCCTGAATACTTTTAGATGCCCCCTGTCTTATGAATAGCTAGACAAAGTAGAAACTGACAGGCTTCAATGACATCTTTTCCTGGCTACTTGTTTCTGATGAATTTCCCGTACACCATATCCTCTTTTATCATTGTAATTTCAAATGGCTGTGGGAGTTAATCAGGCTAAGTATCATCGTCCCCATTGCACAGGTGAGGAAACTGAGATTCTAATCACCAATGTGGAGTGACAGAAGTGTCACTTGAAACCAAATGTTCTTCACCTCAACCCATGACATAGGCCAAGACAGTGACATTTGTTGATGCAATCATACCTTATGTCTGAGCATTCATATACTTTGATCTCAAAGTAACACATAAAAATACTACATCTTGGAGTTTAAACTACTATGTACCTTACAACATTTTTTGTACTTAGGTGGAATTTTTACTTAAACTACCGCTACACTGTGGGTTTTGCTGTTGTAGTGGTGGTGGTTTTGTTTTCTTTTTAATTTTTAGCTGTTTACACCTTTTATCAAAGAGAAATAAAATACTTTCTTTTAGGATACCTGCTTTAAGCTGGTGCAAGAATAAATTATTCTATGCTTACATTTATAGTTTAATGATAAACACTTTTAAAAGAAAAAATATTGTATTCAGTGAGAAGTGTTGCAGTCTCAAAAATTATGAGCAACAAAGATTTTAAAACAATTTTATCACAATGACTCATGAATAAATTCTCTCCTCATTGTAGAAGGCCTCTTCTTAGCACCATTATTAGATGAAATAAACCCGAGGACAAAGGAAATCAAGAGGTAATCCTTTTGGCAATCCTGTCATGCGGTTTCTGCAAAACATTTCCTGCAGTTCCCGATTGTTCAAAGCCCCACATGCTGAGTCTTGCTTGCTGTGCCAAAAACTAGCTGCCTCTTGCTCAGAAAGACATTCTGAAAAAGAAAAGGAACAGAGTGACTTGCTATACCTGTACAGTCCAAGGTCTAAGCCGACCACAGTGTAGTGTCTGGGTTTCAGTGATCCATTGTATTTGTTTCAAATTTGGTGTTTTGATTGGCTGACTTAACTTTGAGAAGGAACATCTCATTTAATGTGGCCCTTTTTTTCACAAGGATCATACTGTACTACACCAATTCCTTATTTTCCATACTTTGATTTTTTTCTAGGCTTCATCCATACTATTAGTACTTAAGCTCAAAATCATGTAAAATTTAAATGCCAAAAAGCACACACAACTCATATTTTTGATTCGGACAACGAAAAAATAAAAAAAGAGATTGCACAAGAAAGTTCTACCTTGAGAAATTTCCAACCTTACTGAGACCAATTAAAATTTTTCACATTCAGGGGAAAATAGTTAATATTGCAATGTGGCTGTTTAATCACCATTACCCACCTTGATAACAGAAGGTGCAGATTGGACCAGTATAGATTGTCTACATTTGTAATCCTAGCAGTTGAGAGGCTGAGGCAGGATAATGGCCAAATTCAATACCGTCCTGTCCTACCTACCAAGACACTATCTATAAAGAACCGAAGCAAGAATGACAACAATGAAACTACTACCAGCACAATGAACAGCACCACCGCAATAACAACTGCAACAACAGTAAGGTATACATTGACACAGAATGTGCTCTCAAAGAAGAAAGAAAATTATGGCAGAAATATTGCTGTGTGGTAAACCGAACCGTCAAATGTAGTAGAGAAAGCCATGTGATGGTGATGATCACTTTTGCACTGGAGGAATACCACAGGTGTTAGTGTTTCCTTACCTAGCACAAAAGGGCCTGAATTTGTTTATTGAGCATAACATAAGGAGAGGAGTGGTGGGGCATACACTTAAGAGACCGAAGTAGGAGAACTGCTGTGAGTTTGAGGCATGGTGAGTTCGGGAGCAGCATGGACTACAAAATGAGACTCTGTCTCAAAAAGAAAAAGAAAAGAAAAAGGAAAAACAGAAAGGAAGGAAGGAAGGAAGGAAAGAAGGAAGGAAGGAAGGAAGAAAAAGGAAAGAAAGAAAAAAGAAGGAAAGAAAGGTTGCTAACTTTCCAGACAATTGTGTTTAATTTTTCACTGTATTTTTGAAAAAGTTTTTTTAAATATTATGCTTACAGAATAGTTGCAGAGATATTGCAGATAACTTCTCTGTTTTTGTCACTTGGTTTTCCCTAATATTAATATCATGTATAATAACTGGGACGCTTTTGTCAAAACAAAGAAATTAACATTGGTCAATTACCACTAATGCAGATGTCAGAAGTTTCTCCACGAATGCTGTTCTGCTGTCATAGGAACACTCTAGGAAACTACACTGCAATTAATCCTGATGGCTTCTCTGTCTCCTTTGGGTCTATGTTGTTTTCTCTGTCTCATTGCTTTTAAATAATCTTGACAGCTTTGAAGGGCAGTAGTCAAGTGCAAGGTAAAATCTCCTTGAATTGTCGTTTTTCTAATGATTTTCTTGTGTTAAGATTGGAGTTACAGGCTTTGAGGATGAACTCATATCAAACACTGCACGGTGGGAACAGAGCATCTCCATGGTGATGCTGATCTTGAGGATGTTAATGTCTGCCGAGTGTTTCCACAATAAAATAACTTTCCATACCCTTTTGGGGGGTGGGGGGGGCAGACAAGGAGAATTGGAGTCCACCAGCCACCAACAATGATAGGATAATTTAGCTATTCCTTCTGGGCAAAGTTTGTCTATGTAGTTGATTTGGAAATCTTCTATAAAGAAGTTTATCCACTTTATTTTTAAATTAAGTTGCAATGGTGGAGTTTTCAAGTAAACTTAAATTTCACTTCATGATTATAATTGGTGCCTAACTGATACATCTGATATGCTTTCTTTAAGAATCTGAATTGGACATTTGGGAATAAAAATATTATACTCAAGATATGTTTTGATCTAATTCCCCTATGATTTCATTACTAAGTACTATTATGTCCTTTGATGGCCCTAGAAAATCATCAACTTCAATAAATTAGCCAAAGCATAAATATTAGTGTAGTTTACTAAAGATATACATCTAATGACCAAAAACTAGAGATGTGACAGCTAAAAATATTTTGAAATGTAACTACGATCCCCTGTTCCTTTTTGCCTGCAGACAGATGGAACATAATGAATTACAATTGCCACCACATTCCACAATCAGGGAACATATTTTCTAAAGGCCTGAGCTTCAAGGGATTTGAGCTTATCCCTTAGGAAAACTAAATTGCCTCCTCATTGTGACCTCAATGGGCAACGAGGGACATGTGGAGATGAGAGACTTGGCATACATGCTGGTCTAGGGTCACTAAGTGCCTTATAAGTGAGGAGCAAAACTTTAAAATCAATACACATTTATATGGGAAGCCGATGAAGAGTTTTTCTAATAAAGCGTAATAGGTTGAAACAGATGATTACCCATGAGGACACGTGATAATATGCAACAGAAATATGCTGGGGAAAGAGCAGGATTCTACTCTCCATCAGGAGAATATTTGTACAACCTCAGCTTCATAAATGTATTGCTGATATCACGCAGATCACTTCATAAGATACACCTGTCAAAGGAGGCAAATAATGGATCGGGAAATATTGATAAATGGCAAAATCTTCACAAAGTTTAGCAGTAAAATTAGAAAGATGTAGTACTTTTTTAATTTCCTACTTAGAAAAAGTTATCAATTTAATGACTGAACATAATAACACTCATGTACAATATAATTTCATCTGTTACCAAATTTCTTCAAAAGTTCTGTCATCTGGGACTATCAAATTTAAACAATGAAATCATCCTTGCCTCATTTAACTTTTGCATACTCCAGGCAGGAGGTGCCAGTTAATCGGTGGCCTGTGCTTGTGTTCTGGAGCAGAAGTGACACTGTGACAGCAAATCAGGAAATTCTTGCACTGAAATTTTCCTTAACCTATCATACTATTCAAATTTTTGTCCCTGTGACCCAAATACATTAAAAAGTCAACTTGAAGGAGAAAATCTTTATTTTGGCTCACAGTTTTAGAGGTTTCCATCTATGAGCAGCTGGTCTTCAAACTAGAAATGTCATCCTGGAAAAGATTAGCCAAGATAAGTGCCCGGCTTGTATCTTTCTGTGGGATGCCTCATGAGGAATCAGAGTCCACACAACGGCCAAAAGGTAACGTTAAAGAAACTCCCACAGTCTTTTCCAGGAGTCAATGTAAG
Organism: Ctenodactylus gundi; assembly: GCA_004027205.1. Classification (NCBI taxonomy): domain Eukaryota; kingdom Metazoa; phylum Chordata; class Mammalia; order Rodentia; family Ctenodactylidae; genus Ctenodactylus; species Ctenodactylus gundi. The sequence goes on from PVKB01000021.1 coordinate 738,211, forward strand.
AGGAGTGCAGGAGACTTCATAAAATCCAGCCACTCTTAATTTCATTTGGGTTACCTGAAATTAAGCATATTCTTTTATCTGTGTGTGTGTTAATTTGGAAGCAAAATGCTGCCATCATTTTGGCCTCCGGATTAACCAGTTTAAGATTGAAGGAGTGACCTTGAGCAGAGCACAGTCAATGAATCACAGACAGACTCAGGATCTTGGTGACGATGGAGGAATGTGATCAAATATCACTGAAGTTTACAATATCGTATGATTGATTCAATTAGCTATGCCAGTAACTATATATTTCGTTAAAGCAGAATGGGCTTTTTTTCCTTGTTTGCAAAAAAGCATCCTAATTGATTGAAATCTTTATATTGACTGTAACCTATTCAATCCCACAATTCATTTGAAACACACACACACACACACACACACACACACACGCACGCCAGCATATACATTGCTCAAAGAACATAATTTATTTACAACTATTGGATGTTATTCAAATTGTAAAGATTCTCAAATAATCTTTTTATTTTCTTGCCCATATTTTCATTCTTTTCAGTTTCTTGTATTTAGCATGCAAGCAGAGAGTGGAAAATACTGGAATGTGTTTATAGGAGAATTATTTCCTCAAGAATGAAGGACTGAAATATTTGAAGAATTGGAAAATGTTGTAACTTAAGAATTGCAGTACTCTTGCTGGTCCTGGAGGCACTGGCCTGTAATCCCAGCAGTCTGGGAGGCTGAGGCAAGAGGATCATAAACTCAATCCCATTTTTAGAAACACCCAGTCTCCCTCAAAATAAAAACTAAAAGCTGACCTGAGGAACTACCTCAGTGTAAAGATCTCAGTCCCATGTGTAAACGCATAGACATACACAAGAGCGCGTGCGCACACACACACGCACACATGTAAACACACACATGCATCCACATATGCACAAGATACAATATAATTAAACAGATGAAGAAAGTCGAAAAGATTGCAGATGTCAGCAGTTTCAGCCTAGACGAAACTTTTCCCCTGTGGTAATTGCTGTCTTGTGCATGTCCTTGGACAGAGGCTGCAGCAGCAATTTCACTGATGCTGCGCTAGAAATCTGGGCTCCACTTTCTTCCTTCTCCTCTAACCACCTCCCCCCGTCTTATTCACCCTGGACCTTAAACCCACACTGCTTTCCTTCACTTCGCTGCCGCATCTGTGACTGCAGTGACCGCATCGCCTTGATGGCTCATTATTATTACTTCAGACAATCCTATGCAGTCTACACCAGGCTCCACGCTGTCCAATTTCTTCTCCCTCTGCACAGAGTAGGACTACCTTACAAAAAAGACATAAGAAATAAAGAAGTCATCATATATTAAAAACTTAATACAGTAAATATGTCCACTCAACTCACAGTTATATTCATATATCCAGAATTGACTGTTTCTGTGGATTCAAGTAGAGAGGCATGTTTCTCTTCCCAAGCCTAATTCCTTTAACTACGTACAAGATGCATCCACAGTTCTTGGCTCAACAATTTTGATTTGTCAATTAAGACTCTTTCTCGGCTAGACCATTGCCTTCCAAATATAGATGCATGCATATTGTTTATTTTTTAACCCAGGCAAAGAGGGAGAAAGAGCCTCAAAACTATTGCATTCGTTCTGCTAAAGTCTTTCCATTCTCTTTGTCCCCAAACTTCACAATATTCAAGTCCTGTTGTTTCTATTTTCTTATTTTTCAATTACCTGCTATCTGATTTCTTCAACCCCCCACTACAGTTGACTCTACAGAGAAGAAACAAATACAACTTTAAAAGCAACCTACTTCTTCTTTCCCAGACACCTAGCGGACCATTCTACTGCCTAAACCTCTAAGAAGCCAAATGACAAGAGCGAATTTATCACCAATGGAAGTTCCCTATCCATGCACATTTGCCAATATCATTTCCATTACTTTGGAATTACTCTAAACTCTCAGTGTTTGCATAAATGCTGAGCACACAGCACACAGTTATAACGCAAATTCTTGTCTTCATGAAAGCACCTATTTTGTTGGAGTTGGATGTGAAAAAAGAAGAGCGCCATCATTGTCTAACGAAAATTAATCACATTCCATTGCCAGGAAATTTGCATTTAGGACACAGGGAGCAAGACAGTTAGACATTGCACCAGTAAGACTTCATGAAATATGGGCAGAAGCTAGTGTCATAATGTGATCAGGTCATGAACAAGTTGTCTTAAGCAAAAACATCCTCCCAGCGAAAGGAGGAAGAGACACACAGGAAAAATAAGTTCAGAATCCTTTAGCCGTCATAATCAACAGAGCAAGCTTATAAGTTCCTACTTCCGAGTAAGCCCAGTTTTAATTACTGTAGAATGTCTACCTTCAAAAATTTCACCGTCTACTCTGGGCACATCTGTAGAGATTCAACTTCCAAATGATGCATCATGAAGACAGCTCCAGTAAAGAGAACAAATGATGTACTAGGGTTAGTGGGCTCCAAAAAATAAAAAAAAAAAAAATGTCCAACAGATATTTGTATCCCTCTTCAAGAGTCTTACCAAAGCATAGAGAGAAAAATATCTTTCCAGGTGAATACATTTTGTACTGAATCATATGGTAGATAGACTCGGGTATGATAAACTTGATCAAGGCTCAGTCATAATTTTAAGATATAGGTTGAAGAAAGCATTCGTTACTGTAAACTCTCCGTTGACTACTAATCAGATTTTTGAATAATCATGTGAAGAAACACTTGCCAGAAAGGCTTATCGATCATCAACTGATGCCATTTTAAAAAATAATAGTGGCCCCTTATTTTAAATATTGAGGACCAAAGATGCAGGGATTGTCTTTCTATTCTCTCTGTCTCCTTATGCTTCACTTTGATTAAAATTTTTTCAGAAAGGGACCAGATAATAGAAATCTTTTCAGTATTTTTGAGACATCTAGAAATAAACTGAGGGGAATTTACTATAAATTATGTATCTATATAATAATCAAACAATGCATTTCAGTTTTTTATCACAATGATGTATCTACTTAGTGGCAAATTGTGATAAAGGCCTGGAATTTTTATGAGTTACTTTCATTATAAAGAATTAAGATTCAAGTCAATTTCAGTGATGCCTGCTGTGCATTGCAGAACTTCTACATACGTAGTAATAAAAACCACAGTGTAGATGCCCAGTCCCTCTCCTGATGTGAGTAGAAAAGGCATGATGTAGAGCATACATGACAATTTCCAGTGATTACATTAGATCCATCACCCTACTTATAAAAGGATTGAATTCCTTTTTAGAATGTAGGCCTCAAAGGCAAAAAACTGTATTGTTTAGTTTCCTGTGTATCTCCAGTACCAGCATTACTACCTGCAATCCTTTAGGTCCTCAGTAACTAGAACATGAATAAGAAATGAAGCCAGTGCATTGGATCCCTAATATCAGTTAACATAACATCTTGACTTTACATTTTCTTAATCACCATGAAAATGGCAGGGCATAAATATCAATTAATTATTACAAACGTAACCTCTGAAATTGTATTTATTAATTTCATATCATATCACCAAACTGAACTGGCCCACTAAATTCAAAATATATATAAAAGAAGATCCAATCCTATGTTCTTAAATCTATTTTTTGCATAAAAGTTTTCCAGGCATGTTTGTAGCTAGTAATAATAAAAATAAACCCATGACTTAAGAAAATAAGATTAGGAATTTGGACAGTAGTCTGTATGGAGTACACTTAGTAAATAATAATTACTGACACTTTGGAAATAAACTTAATGTTTACATTGGGGATTTATTTACATTCGTTGGTATTATAAATAGCACATGATTGTATGTATACCAAATGTAATCAAAATTATAAAGTGCAGATTTGTTTTACTGCTTAACTGTAGGTAATTCAAATGGAGATTATTATAGTGTTGTGGTATTTCATTATGATCAAAATCGTTATTTGCCAAAATATTTCTTGCTACCTACATAATTTTGATATGATGTCTTTCAATAAATGCTAAATCATAATGCATGTTTTTAATATAACAAATTAGTTATATTTTTCTAAAATGCATATAAAAGTTTATATAGATTATAGGGGAGACAAATTAGACAAGCCATTAATTGCGTTGGTGAATCTAATCATTTGTTTGTTTTAGCTAAAATTTTCTTCCTTTATTGCAGTCATTAGTACTTGACAGTGAATAACCTCATGTTAAAAATGTTTAATTAGGTGGGATTTTTTAAAAATTTACTACTGTGTGAAACCTGAGGTTCTATTAATAGGGTTGGACAGAATGATACTTAAAATCAAGTCATTGGGCCTCTTAAACTCCGAAATTATGTTCCTCTGTAGGTGAACCATGAACAGAGTTCATAATTTTGCTGATGGTCTGTCTGCAGATATCAGCCATCTAAAGGCAAGAGCATGTCGTAAATCAGGTAATGCTTCCATTCATCATAAGGGGACGTAAACGTATGTCAGGAGAATGAATCCCCTTAGGTATTTAAGAAGAGTTCCAGTTACTATACATCTGTTGATGTAGCTTGGTAAGGTCTTTTCACACTTTCGAAGAATCGCCCCTTGCGGCAAGTTTAAATAAGGAAGCATCCTATGAGCTTGCTTTTGCCAAGGCTCTGAATTTCAAACGCTCCTGAGGACTCCAGGAAAAGTGAAACTGCATCTGTAAAATATGCACACAGGCTGGCCGAGTGGGACAAACTGATTCCTCCTCAGGTAACTTAAAGATGACTGGTACACTGCGGGTTCTGCCAGGTACTTGCTGTACCTCTTACAGATCTCCACAGGCGAGGCAGAGTTCCTCACCCAAGGTAAAAGTGGGAAATCTGTCTGCTTGCCAGTTTTATGAAAACAGTGTGGGTTGAATTGTCTGACTTCTTTCTCCATAAACAACGTATATTCAGACTGAGCAAAATGCACATTCTTTAATAAAGGGAGCAATATCTTTACGAAGTAAAAAAGGAAAGTGAATGAGGATTGAAGAAACACTATCTAGGAACATCCTGCAGATACTACAAGTGGAAGAAGGATAAGATATCTAGCAACACTATTTCTTGTGTATTTCACACCGATCAAGTTTCTGTACAATCGATTGAAAGTTTTTTAACATATAAATAAATCACTTGGTACTATGACCTCTCTATTGTGATGGAGCTGGGATTTCAGGGGAGTTGGAGGTCTACTACGGACTAGAACAAGAACAATCAAAACAAAGCCTCAGCCAGAAGAGCTGTCCTGAGGGTGTGACACAGCCCTTATGGATGGAGGTATCAGTTAACACTAAGAATTGAAGTAAACAAGGATTGGAGCGTGAAAGGGGAAGAACTGTCTGACCCATCACCTAGTTTTTGTCAAAATCACACATAAAATATGATACTAAGATTTTGAAACCATGAGTCTAAAGATATCATTTTATCATGGATGAAGCGTGGGAAGCAGAGAGGAGAGTAGGAAATGTAGTCAAGTCTCAGAATGGAGATGTCTTGCTGTGATTAGTCACACTTAGTATGTACATAAATGGCACAAGAAGAGAGTACATAGTAGTTTCACAATTTTGAAAGTCACTCTAAACTCCTGGGCAGGTAGCACAATGTTAAGTTAATGACTACAAGCCAGGAAAAATTTATGAGGCTGTAGGGCAGGTTAGAAAAGGGGTAGAAGGATTTGGATGTGTTCGTGTGTAAGACGATATAAGTATGAAAATATAATGTGTAAGATGGCATTTAAAACAGGAAAATAATTCAGAAGGCATTTCCCTGATGACAGTAATCCAATATGCTGTTGTGTTTAAGGACAAAAAATTAAAAATTGCTTCACAATTGAGAAATATACAGGAAGCAAAGATTAGATTGTTAGACTCAAACGTGTCTCTAAGGTGGCAGGTGATGCCCCATTCTGCAAGGACACAATGCCAGATGAGGTCTGGGCTTCATGGAGCTACATTCTATTGTAGAAGAAAAACTAATGATCCAAGTATGTGCCTAGAAATTTCCTGCAAATAGAAGCATAGCTCACTGCCTGTAGTCTTTCAGATCTTGGCTGAAATTTCATTTCCGCAAGGTATTTCTTAGCTTGATATGTTTAAAGCTTGAACAGATTCCACTGTCCAACACCCTCTATCATCTGCTTGTCTTTATATTTTCTCTATAACATTTATTTGTACTAATTGTTTTTGATTTATCAATAGTTCTATTTATTTGACCACTGTTTATCTCGCTTCACTAGAGTATACATTTTATGTGGTCATTGTGTGTGTGCATGTGTTTGTGTGGAGAAGAAAGCCTTTAGTTTTAGAAAATGTTCAGTTTTCCTTGTCTGATGAATACCAAACTCAGCAAGTGCTCAGTGAATATTATTGAAATAATTGCTGGTGATATGTACTGTAGAAACCAAACTAAATTATTTAGATGTATATTGATGAGGGCTTAGGGCTGTGCTAGGTAGCACAGGACAAGTATTTGGCATTTAAGAATTAATGAGAAAGAGTTGTTGCCATGTGAAAATATTCGGAAGAGATAATTTCCAAATAAAACAGCCAACTTAGTAGCCAGCAGTCTGATTTAAAGTAAGACATAGCAGGCGTATAGATATGAGAGAGATGTAGAAAAAAAACGAAACCAGTTGTTAGACAAAAGTCAAGCTACCTGCTGCCTTATAGAAAGTGTGAATTATGGTTTGAATACAATTTGACACTTTAAGATTTGTAATAAACCAAAACTGTTTGGTTAAGAGTAATCGTCGGCGAAAAGGGCCACAAAGAGAACTCTCAAGAGGTATGCAGATTTTGTGAGTTAGAGTCATGTTGTCAGATTCGACAAGATTTTAGTCCAGTCATCATACAGATTCAGGGATATTGGGCTAGTTACGTAATTCCTACAAGCTTTGGCTTTCGTCTGTACAAAATGGGTAATAAACCACTCGTTTCAAGACTTGGGTACTAGATCCTTATCTAATGTGATTAACTTTCAAAAAAGTTTCTAAAACTTGATGATTCGGCCTGCATTAAATTCCCCAGATACAAGGGTACATGCATGTTATTAGAAACAGATGCTAAGATATCCATTAGCCATAAATAAAAGATATAACACATATTCCCCCTCGCAATGTACAAATCAGAGCACTTAAAATTTGGATATATGCCTAAAGAGCACCTGCGAATGAAACAGAAAATACCTTTGAGAGACGCAGAAACTGGGCATACAGAGAGCACGTGATCTGCTCTAGGCTGAGGTTCTTCCTGTGGGATCAGCACTCCGAGCTGGAAAATAAGCTAAGGAGACCAGTTGCCCAAACCCTATTAGAATCCTAGCGCCTCTTCTGTGTACAAATGTAATTTTTATTGTTATCCTTTGCATTATTGTGACATAAACTGTTCTTCAAATGTGATATATCCACGATTAAAGTGTGGCGTTCAAGAACTTTCTTATGTGATTATTACTATCAAAATTCACTTACAATATTGATGATAGGACATCTTCAGCGTTGTCACATTTATTTTCAAAGCTAAAAATAAATATTACATTGTGACTTTTTAAAAGATCACAGTCATTTTTGTTACTGTAGAGTAACACCTAAATCCACAATCAGCTTGAATGCTATATATACAGCAGGAAAACAAAACTGAAACATTCAAATAAAATTGTAAACTGCTGTATGTCATGTAAACTGTTGAATATTAATATGATCATTTCATCAATATCAAAGGTGTCAGATTTGATTTATTTTCTCATTCTTATGAAAAGAGCCTACATTCGTTTTACTTCTCTCATTTCCATTGATTGGGAATAGTTTCTCAATGCATTTTTACAAAGAATCTTAAAAAAATTCTTTTAGGAAGAAAATTCTACACATAGAAATCAGGCAGAAGATGCTAAATCTTGTTAACAGGTGGTCATGGTCCTTTTTTGATTCTACAGGATACTGACTACTTATTACTGAGGTCTAAATTCATGAAGTTTTATGATAACTTATATATTGTTGATAAATCAACAGAGACATTATTTCTCCATGATAGAAAATACAACCACAAAAATGTCTTTTTTAGCTAATGCATCTTATTTTGGTAAGCCTTTCACAAGTAGCTAGCAAAAATCCTCCTGTGTCTCACACACTGAATCAACCTTACTCTCCCACTGAGTCCATCATCAGTGAGTCAAATACATCTTTGATATGTACTCGCTGCGTATCTGTGTGAAAGTCACGATTTTAACAATAAAAATTGTATCTTGACAGTATTGAAGATTCCAATGAAACACTCCAGTACACTCATTTGCTTGGGGAAATTAAACTTTATGTCTAAAGAAATGTATCTTGTGCCTTATGGTCTGTAAAATCTCTAGACATGATTCTACCCTCCTCCTTTGAACTCTGAATTCTGTCCCAAAGCAGAGGAGAACTTTATTCTCCCTGAAATTCCCCTCAGTGTCCTTTCTTTCCTCACTCTCTCTGGTTTTGTATTCCTCCTGGGCCTAAGACTGGTCCTGGTTCTATGCTAAGATGTTCTTCCCCTGTGAGGAACAACCCTGGGTGAGAATCAAGTTTTATGGTCTGGTCTCTCTTGCGATAATGCAGATCTCACTAGGGTTGCAACTGAAAGGTATTTGCATGTTATTTTTTTTTTCGTTGTTTTGTTCTTTGCATATCATGAGTTTTAGTCAATTAGGAAAATATTTCATGCCTGGAAAAGAGAAATATAGATCTGTAAGCTTTTTTTTTAGACTTGATCTTGGTTAAGGCTCAGACGTGAAGCTACAATTTTATTGTCTCAGTGTGTGTAGAGGAAAGGCTTTTTCATTTCTTACATAAATCTGAAATATTTTTATAACTTATAAATGGTTACAAGTTGGACTTTAGTTTTTTTTTTTTTTTTTGGAAAAGAAGCCTTATTTATATTTTTGCAAGAAGATACATCATTTTATGTGCTAAAGTTCACATACTCAATTTGAGGCCTCTGCAAAGTCAGACTAGCATGGCAATTTTGCTTCACAAAAGCAAAATTATTAAATTACTTATTTGATTTGCCTTTTTGAATGATGACACAAACACATCAAAATCTTACATAAGTACCAACTGCCCCAACAGTGGGCCAGCAGTGGTGACTGTAGAAGAGTTGCTCCGCATTCCTCATGGAGTCTCAATTCTTTTGGGGAAACTGGCCCACTAAGAGTAACTGGTCTGTTTTAAAGAATGAGCTCACATTCGGGTGTTCTAAACCCTCAGAAATGAAGCTAATACAATAACCACTGCTAGGTGCCATCCTGCACTAGGCACTAGCAGCCATCTCCCTGAGGCTTTCAATTTAACCTTTTAATGGTAGTTTGTGGGAGGACACTATCCTTCAGTTACCCAAAGGTATTTATTTATTTATTTATTTATCTATCTATCTATTTATTTATTTTGCAAATAGCTCGTGGGTTTGTGGTGCTGCTATCCACACTCACGGACATGTACAATGTGGAGAAAATGAGATTCCTTAAGTTACACAGGCTGTGTTCTAATGGGGCCAAGGTATATTATGTACAGAATTGATGGCCGTGATTCTGGGATTTCTGGATAATGGAAGAAACCTTTTCCAGTTATGCAAAACAAGATTTGCTGGGACCAGGTCCTTCTACACCAGGAACTGCAGTCCCACCCCATAATAAGGTTGCACGTGGTACCATGTTTAGAACACTGGTAAGCACTATCATGGAGTGACAGAATGTGGCTATAACCTTTTTTAGGACTCATAGTGACATACACAGGTGAGATAGTGGAATTTGGGCTTTGGCTAAGGCAGCCACTGCTTCTGAAGCTGCGGGCTGCTGATGACACAATTATTCTTCGAGACACACATAGGCCAAGGGTTTTGTGATATAACGGTAGTTGACATAGTATAGTTATATTTAAGAACATGCGTAGCTAGGATTGAATGTGCACATCTCTAATCCCAGAACCATGGAAATCTCACACAATAGGGTCACAATCAAGATTAGGCAATTTAGCAACTTAGACACTGTTGCCTTTATTGTTATTTTTTTTAATGTGCTGGGAATGATCAGACTCGAGGCTCTGGATTCATTCCCCAGTACTATGTCCCTATGGGTACTGTGGAATGTTGGGAGGCTGAAAGGTGAGGCTCACTAGAGGGGGCAGATACTTTGGGGTTGACCTGGAGGGCCGTGGGCTGATTATGCCTATCCTCTTGAGTTTTTCCCTGTACCACAATGTTGTGAGGATCTCTACCGCTGGAGCTCTGGCTCAGGCCAAACCCTCACTTCAGCCATACCATGTGTTTCTATCATTTTTCAGCCTCCCACCTGTGAATGAACCTTCTAAAACTGTAAGCTACAATAAATCTTTCCTCCCTAAATTGTGGATGTGGGCTACTTGCTCACAGAGACAAAAGTAACTAAGACACACCACACACACACAAAGATATGTATGCAATGAAGTTGAAATTGAATATTTAAAAATTTTATATGTTCTAGTTTCTTAGTGTATAACTCTCAAAATTGCATGCTTAACAAGATTATTAATAATAAGAAAAGATTTAAGTGCATTTTTTCGTGCATCAATGATTCTAAAATGATAGCCAAATATTCATTAAAATATGTATGAATGTGTTTACTTTGCTAAATTCAGTTGCTTTCAGTATCTGGTGCATAGCAAGTGCTGAGTTAAAGTTAAATGACTAAAATAATTATAAAACATCAATCAACTTAGACTTATCTAGCTTTGAGAATTTTAGTTTTCCTATTAAATTATTCATTAGGATCTGTGATGAGCTGCAAGTGACCTTAGAAAGCTAAATAACTTTCTTATCCATAAAACTATTAGTGTCTAAATATTATGACCATTCAAACTTTGTTTTAATATCAGGTAAGTTTTGAAGTTGATAAATGGAAGTCAAAAGATATTCTTTAAAAATATTCTTGAATTTAATGCAAAAGATCTTATGACATGTTTAGAAAGAAAACATACTTGGAGTTTCTAATGCTTAAAATTATAACCCAGATATCTATATTTTGCTCTATCTTACTATTGCTCAGCTAATCATTTAAGTGAAGAAATCAATAAATTACGTATAAGTCTAAGATCAGCGATAAAAGAAACTTGGAAATAAATTTGTATTAAAGAAGGATCAATGGTTCAATTCAAGTGAAGAAATGTCTCCTACTTACAAGAAAAAGAATCGTCTGACATTTGAAAAAAGTTCTTACGGGTAGATCTTAAAAATTCAAATATCAGCTCCACGTATTACTCAGGCACATTCCTTGACCAGTAACCTTGCCCAGGGTTCTCAAAATCTGGGAAAGGAAGAGTCGTCTCAAAGACTAGTTAAAAAAATGTTGTGTCCCATTCCGGATTCAATAGGTCTGATATTTGGCTCACAAAGGTGCTGTAATCTTAGAAGATGTGCATGTTGCTAATCCAGAAATAATTTGAGATGTACTTTTTTGTATTTCTTTGTATTCATGCAAAATATTCCTAATCAGAGGGTATTACAAGAATTAGGAGAAATTATTGACTTTGAACTCTTAAGCAGTGTCTTTACCTTTAACACACATTGATTAAAATGAGAGGATTGAGTTAATACTATTGGAACAATAGTCATATATTTTAGGTAAATATTAGATGGACATCTGAATGAGTTAAGAAACCTAAAAATAAATACAAAATAAAACATAGAAGAATAAAAATATAAATTACAATATATTGGTCGGGGGAAGAAATTTTAAACCATTAAATAAATGCAAATAAAGCTTAATAATTAAAAAATAGAAATTAAATCTTTGAATATTTATAATTTATTAGATTATATACAAGCGCGTAAAACGACAAAAATCAAAAATTATAAATCTAGCATATTCTCTTCAAAATCTCTTAGAAAATAATATGGAATATCAATAGTATAATTTTAAGATGAAAAAGCAATTTAGAAAGGCAAAAATAGTCATCACATGGGTAAATAAATACAAAATAACAGTAAAAGTTTTTTCTGCCAAAGTGATAAAAATGTATGCTATTTGATACTTTATTGGATTGTTCATAGAGGATACAAATAGGTGCTTCACAGCATCATTCACAAAAATATGATTATGATATATAGAATATAAATTTAGTATAACTATATATAAATTATTTAAATATATCTAACAAAAGCATAGCACTTCTTTATGGTAATTATTTTCATTATTTTTAAAACTAGAGACTTTTTAATTCTAACATGGAAATGTTAAGTCTTCAGTATTGCCTACGAATTCAAGACAAAAAAGAGGTTGTTGTACCAATGTTGCATATCAGTCATTTTTTGAATTAATACATTAACAATACAGTAGTCATTACATTTTGTAGTTCATGAAACATACATATAAAAAGTTACATATAGTAACAATAATATATAATGCTTTATATTTTATAGTTTATATAAATATATATCGTAAAATATTTAGTTATATTACATTTACATACACTAATCTGTGTGTAAATATGTATAAATACAAAAAGATTGCATTCATGTCAGAATGTTTTAAAAACATTAAAAACTCGAAAATATTCACAACACATTGTCCCTATAGAAAATGCAGTTTACAAAAGAGAAGGCACAGTATGAAATTCCCTGTTAATGAACTTTTAGTAAATGCACTGCTCTAGTCCCAGTAATTATTCATTATAATAGTGAACTGAACAAGGGTAGACCTATTCTTTCAGTTTTCACAAGGAAGGCCATGTGAGCAACAGTATTATCAAAATTAAGTAAATTTAAGAAGCATATCAGAGGCACATTAAGGGTAAATGAAACTTCTGAAGGGCTGACAACTGAGGGTGGTCAAGCCATGTCTTTCTAAAATTGGTGTTTAGATAAATACCCAGAAAAATTAATGTAACAAAATAGCTAAATACTGAAAAGATAGTGTCACTCAAAAATCACAATCTAGTTTTTTGTAGTAGGTGATTCTATTAAAACGAAGGAGAAAAAGTAAGAGGAACCACATATTTTTAACGTGAAATTCCAAGAGGGTATGAGAAAGTCAATTTTGATCTCCTTTATAAATTTATTTTGTAACTTTGCCTCATCCTCTGTAAAGTTTAACTACAGTAGCCCTAATCACTGAGAACTATTGTACTACTGGCCTCTGTTAACAATTTGTAGAATTTTACCCTAGCAACAACAAAAAATAAAAGTTCTTCTTAATTCCACAGACATTTTCTCATTTTCTTAAGTGTTCACGAGTGGAGGAGGTGTCTGTGTACTGTGGGCAGGGAAAGAAAGGCATCTGTTCCCAAGGATAATTGATCTCATTTTCTGGTTGTTTATTTTGTTATTTTTACTCTGTACTAAACCTATGGCTTTCACACTGATCGACATCTCTAGCCCATTTTAATTTTTTATTTCTTTCTTGATTTTTATTTTGAGATAGGTTTTCAACAAGTTACTAAATTGACAAGGCTGAGCTCAAGTTTTCAATTCTCTTGCCTCAGCCTCCCAGAGAGCTGTGGTTTCATGAATCCTAAATCTTCAAAATTAGTCTGACTATAATTTTATGGTGAATTTACCAGCAATGCTGTTATAACATTTCCTTGAGATCTTATAAAATTTCATAACAGATAGCTCACAATAGAAAGATAAATCCAGGTTTATATGAAAGTAAAACTTTTTTTAATTAAAAGAGATGTTTCTTTTGCAAATTACGTGCAATTTCATACCAGGTAGTTAGATAGTAAACATTAATTAAATGAGAAGTTATTGTTCAAGTTCTAAAAGTTAATTGTTTTACTGAATGAGCTAAACACTTAAACAATTTTTCATATTCTTAACTTCCCAATTCCAAATCAATGGCCTAGATCACTGGTGTGATGCCAAAAACAAGCAGGCAGAGCTCGATCTGGCAGACAAACTTTAATGGACCTATCGGAATATTTCAGGGTACTGAAACAATACCAAATACTATCATGCTTTTATGAGTGTCTCTTTTCAGATGAATATGTATCATTAATCTGTTAGTTATTCCATTTGAACAAATGTCAACAAAAATAGCTGAGGTTTTTATTTACCCCTTTATGCCCCAAATGTAAAAAAATAAACAGCAGTAACAAAAAAGAGTTCTGTGTCAGAGGAGACTAGAGGAATAAATAAATAAATAAAACTGAAATATATAAAAAATAAATAAAACTGAATAAATAAAAACTAAATAAATAAAACTGAAATATGCAAAAAATGAAGTGAGAAGTATTATTACAAAAGGAAGGCGCAATTCCATGTAAACTAGAATTACCAGCAGGGACATCACTACAGTTCTAGACATACTACAGGCAGCTATGTCGACAAGAGGCAATCTGATTCTTACATTATATGAACCAACAGAGTGACGTGGAGACCTCAGGCTCTTCTGTCACTTGGCTTAAGATATGGTATATGTAGGTACGTAGGTCTGTGTGAATGTGTGCATGCATGTGTGTGCTTGCGTGTATATGTGTCCACTAGATGTAAATCAACATTTTTAAACGTTAACTGCATCATACATATAAATCTTTGAAAGTTTTAAGTCACATGTCCACCTACAACACAGAAGCCAAATTTGAATCAACCCCACATTAAATGATGAGCTAAATATATTTCAGTGTTTGGCAGGCCCTCATAGGCTAGCTAATATTCAAATCAAAATCAGAATGCTCATGAAAACCAAATGCAATCTAAACACAACGTCTTAATCCTATGAAATTGTCTCTGATTTTTTAATTGTAAAATTATGTTATTTTATTAGAATAATAAATAATTCATAAGATATATATATGATGAAAATAGATTTGTACCTCTAGAGATACAAAAAACACTGCATAGAAAGTTAGAGTTTATTTTTCTTGTCTAAAGTTTTCTCTGCTTCTTGTTGATCTGATCATTTACGGTCTTCAATCTGCATATGTATCGGACTTTATTTGTGAGTGTTTTATGACCTACTGCAAAGTCTTTAAGTTCCTTTTATATGTTATGTGTAACTCTGCTGCAGGAGGTGTTTACATAGGCCTAAATCTATTCTCAAACTAATATCTTCGTGTTATGTTTCCAGTCTCTAGGCCTAATGTTCTTTGCCACCATTAAGCTTGATGAGAGCTATTTGGCATGCATATGAAAAACATCACTCCACTTCCTCTCTTTAGAAAATTTGATCATTAGCCAAAGAAAAATCATGCTTCTGATTTTTTGTGCATTTGCCAATGGTGAAACTAACATAGGATGGTACCAGTTCCTAATCTGCATTTTTAGAAAGAATAATAAATATGGAATAATCAGCGGGCTTCAGGTAATAAAAACATAAAGAGCATCATTAAAAATAATTTTCAACCATTGAGGAGTTTAAATCCACTTAATGATAGGTGGCAAAAAGGAATAGATAAATTTATGTATTTTTAAATAAAAATTTATCTCCCTTTTCTGCTCTAAATCCTTGACCCAAGTAAGCGGGATTTTCACATTTGATAAAATAAAGGCAAATTGGTAGGGTTTTTTTTTTTTTTTGGCCAAGAGAAGAAAGTATTGTAATGGAGTACCAGATAAAAATTCCAAGAACACACGCCATCTTTTGAAATGGAGAGATTTATTAGCTGGTGGTGGACTGGGGCAGGGAGGTCGCCAGACCAGAACAGCTTTGAACAATTGTCTTGAGGACATTTAATTGAGTTCTTACTTCCCGTTTAACTTGAACGTTTTGGGGGGTTGTGTGAGTTGCACAGATATACAGAAGCAAATGTCAGACACAGTCCCCCTGGTGGTCACATCCGCCACTGGTCTCTGGCCTAATTTTCATCCTTACCGACTCCTGATTCACTTCCTTTCTTGGGGGCCTCTAACACAGCATGAGTAAAGATAAAGGATTTGATTTGGTATTTTTTTTTCAAATGCATACCCAGAAAGAAATCCAATCAAATGTGTGAAATATGAACCTAAAAGAACCATTGGGCAAGAAGGGACCCGGTTCATTTTATTTGTATAAAATATTGAAGATGTTTCTCAAATTACTATAAAACAACAAAAGCAACAGCATACTCAAGTAAAATTCAAATCAATCAGGGAAAAATAACAAAATCATTAACTACTGTCAAGTAACTTAAATCACTGTCAAGATTTTAGAATTTATAAGATGTTTAAAAGTTTTTATATAACATTGTAATATAGAAACAAAATGTAGACTGGATATTTCTTACCCAACAGAAAAGACTTAGGTTTCAGAATGTTTTCTAGATGCAAATACTTGCCTGTACATAATGAGACAACAGAGACACTAGACTAAAATTTCAGCAGATAATGCACTTCTTTTTTTCCTAATTGTTGTACATACAACTCTGGATTTCACTTTATAGAATATCTCATTGCATTCATGTTTTGTTTGCAACTTCTTACATGAAGTCAGGTATAGAACTGTCCAACTGTGTCCGTTAATGGGATCATGTCAATTTGAGGGAATTAGGAACCACACCTCTTTTAGGATTAGTATTTGTCAACCACTCTAGGTTGGGGATCAAGGACTTGTCTGGATTAGAGTGTGAGTGATTTGTGAGCTGGCCAATGAGAGAAGAGCACCCACCCAGATGTGGGAGGGCCAACTGGAACTGTGACTGTATAAAAGGGAGGAAGAAGGAGAATTGTTACACTTTTCCTCCTCTGGGAAAGCTCTCCTCTCCTTCGCAATTGTCTACAAACGCTGACTTGCTACACGTTGCAGACAGTCAGCACAGATTCGCTCCAGTCTCGACTTGTGCCTGTCTGCCAGTTGCTGCTCTTCAGTCGCTGCTCTTCAAGCTTTGATCTTCACCTGAGAACTACAGCAGACTCTCACCTCACCCCTCACTGGCTGTCCTGCAGTCCCGGATGGAACTACTTCATGGCTGAGCAGCCGTCTTGGACCACCTCTATCCTTGGATTTGTAAGCCTTCCTAATAGGTCCTTTTGTGATAACATCTGTAAATTCTGTCTTTTGAAAGAACCCAAACTACTACCGGTGGTGATATAAAAGTTCTCAAAACTTGATGAATCTCGAATCATTTAGAATACAATTTTATAGAGGTACAAAATTCATTTTTCCAGGAAAGATAATTATAAGTAGCAATTGGTTCCATATGCCTGACTTTCTATCTTACTCTGCAGGGCGCCCAGGATTTAAATAAGAATATCTTCATTAAATACCATTTTTGCAAAGAAGAGTTTGTCTTAATTTCTTCATATAGCTACTACTTAAGAAATAAAAAATAAAAACAATGTGATTTAAATACTTTAAAACTATTTCTAAAAACATCACAATGATCAGTGTCAACACTCAAGAGAAAAACTATTTAATCTAATGGGATACCAATAAAAATATTTAGTGAATATTCTCTGTGACATATAAAGAGTAGATTCTTTTGTTTGCTTGTTTTAGTTCCTGGCATTGAACTGGAAGCATTTGCTCTGAGCTATATCCCAAGCTCATGTTTTTATTTTTGTTTTGAGATAAGATCTTGCAAAGTTGATAAATTGCCCAGGCTGGGCTGAAACTTACCATCCTCTTGCCTTAACCTTTCAGGGTGTTGGGAATACAGGCCTCCCGCACCAGGTCTGGGTAAAGTTTGAGTTTTTCAAAAAACATTTTTCCATTTCTTTCTTCACTGCTTCATCACCTTTTGATGTCTTCATTCTATCTGCACCGACCAGTACTCTACCTAAAAAATCCCCTATTCGTCTCTGAGATGGACTAGTAAATAAATTAGAAGGTCTACCAGTACAGTGTGTCCGGAAGAGAAAGAAAGCGGGGGGGTGGGGGGTGGAGAGAAGGCTTTGGAGTAGAACGATGAACACTATTTGGCTTAAGGTCGCAATGGAGAATTGGTTCAGCACCAAAAGTGAAGTGTGCTCTCATTAGCCAGAGTAGAGGAGCTCAAGAGAAGGCTAAGTTTTCCCATATAGCGAGAACATGCTAGGCTCTTGCTGAAAAGAGCCTGTAAAACCTGAGTTTGTCTCAGCTGGAAAGATTTTGAGAATTAATAGATTACTTCTTTCTTATACCAAGAAAAGGAACAAAGGCACAGAGCTAGGAAGCTGCTTCTATTCAGTCAAAGATTAAGAGGCATGGCTGAGCTGTGACCTTAGTTTCTTGAAATGCTTCTTGGAAAACTGGAAGCTACAGCTATTCACACAGACAGATTCCAAGTCTGCAGTGAGGCAGGTATTTTACAGCAGTAGGAAACATCTTAGAACCATTCTGGATTCACGAACTTACCTACAGAATCCTGAAAGTCTGGTTGTCTTTTATATTGATTATCATGATGATAAAAAATAATGACTAAGGAAAATAGTTTGAGAAACGATCATTAAAGTGGTTAATAACAGATAACAATGGACCTGCTATTGCTATTAACAGTATCCCATGCTTCTCCTAGGTTATGCATGGTGGGACAAGGTGTGCAATTTCCCTGGTTATGCTACCTTTATTGGAAATGAAAAGAATAAAATAATTCTTATAAAATTATAAAGGAGCTTCACTTGTAGTTTGAGGCCTTTGAACAGAATTTAAAGGACTGTAACAACTGCCTTGGCATATTGCATATTTAATGCGGATGGGTAAATACTGTTTTCAGTAGGCAAAAATCATTTCGCGGAAGGAATGTTTAGTCAGCACGCAGCTCATAAACAGGTGAGCAAGCTGGAATACAGCGACTAAGTATCTAAAAATCACTTAATTGAAAACACTTGTTCTGAAAAATAGAGTTTATATTTTGGCAGGAAATAGTAGCAGAGAGGCTTTAGAGTGAGGAAGGACAAAGGGTCAGAGAATGATAGACACAGAAGCAGAAAAGCTGAGTTTGACCACAAGAAAGACAAAAAAGAAAGAGAGAGGGAGAGAGAGGAAGAAGGAAGAAAGAAAAAAGAATAGAGAAAAGCAGAAAGGTAGGAAGGCAAAAGAACAGAATTTAGGTTTTAAGTCCCATCAGATTTCATAGTTGAGTCCTGTAATCTTTTGGTTTTAAAGCTCCATAGATCTATCAGATGATTTAATACAATATTTCTCTAATAAGAAGCCTACCTTTATTATTATCATTCAGAAATGACTGCACTTGAACACTTATTTGTAATTGGATAGAATTCTTCCTCTTCTACTAGCATTCTCCAGGCCCCAAATCCCTTTTCACAATTCTCCCATCAGCCCCGCTCCTGTCCTTCGACCACCGAGTCCCTAATTCACTGGCACCTTGAGGACCTCTTTTACTTTCTTGATCAGGTCAGTCAAAAACATGTGCAGATGTTCAAAACATGATATATGTTATGAGTTTGACATTTTTACTGCATTTCTTCTCTCAGAAGTTAATTCAGTTTTACTGTTGAAAAAAACTGTCATTTCACTGTACAGAAAAAAAAAAAAACACTTTGCTGTGAAAATAGAAACATTTTTCCCTAGGGCAGAATGGTGGCTTGTGAATCCTCTCCAAAAGAAAATGGAAGCATGACATGTAGTCACCGTATGAGCAGCCTCCTGTTCTGTTTTTCTTTGTCAGAGTAAATTTTATAACTTCAAGGACACTGCAATTTCTTCAGTAACTCTTGACTTTACTGCAAAAATGCATCATCAACTATTTTTTCTTTCTATTATGAATAGAGATTGATGCATCTGGAAATATTAATACTTGTCATTGTTCTAAGTATTTGGGGGCAGGTGTGGTACTGGACTTATTACTAACTTTTTTCATCTCCTCGCCCCTGTTCCTTTTCATGCGTGACATATTAACTTTAAATTGAGTTGCTTGAAAAATAAAAGTTGCTATGACCATTTGATTTTTGACCACCAGACCCAGAAGGCTGTTTCTGAGTGTTAATCCCTGGGACCTCTGAATATTACCCTAATGACCAAAGATATGATTACTGTAAGAGATTCAGGGGTGCAGTTTGTCCTGTATTATTCAGATAGGCTCTCAATGCTATCACAGGTCTACGTGTAGAGCTAGAAAGTGATGGAGGATAAAATCTGACCCTGGAGAGGCACAGGTGGAGTGATGTGGCTACAAGCCAAGAAATAGCAGGAGCCACCAGCAGCTGGAAGAGGCAAGAACAAGTTTTTTCTCAAAGACTTTGGAAGTGGCATGGTGTAGGCAGTTTCTTATTTTCAAATTTAGAGCCTCCAAACAGTGAGAAAATAAATTCTTTTTTTTTTTCAGCTGCTCAGTTTTTGGCAATTTGTTACTTTAGGAAAGTAGTATATTTTTGTAAATGAAGATTTAGTAAAAATCAATGATTAGCATGTTTGAAGCTTTACATGTTATACTAAATCTCATCTACTCTAATAAGAAAGCCGCGTTGTTTCTTAGTCTCTAGACATCTACGTAATGACGTGGTTTGCCTATTTCAGCTATTCTTGAGTAACTAACTTGCTCAGACTCTCCTCTAGAAGACTGTATCTCTTTTTATTTACAAATGTAATGAGAATAAAAACGGTGTAAAATGATTAGTGGGTAAAACAAAGCTGAGTATTAGAGAGCATGGCAGTACTGTGCAGCGGAGCAAGACACAAAAGAGACTGATGTTTGGCCCTGGTGTCTACGCGGCCCTTCCTCTCCAGCAGCCAGTGGACCAATTAACACAGGAAGCTCAGAAACTTTTGACATGGCCGATACGCCACTTTAGCAACATTTGCATTTTCAGGAATTGGGAGCAGTCTCCTTAATCAGAAGGACTCCTTGGTTAACACTCTGCTACACCACTTACCAGCTATTGTGTATGATTTTATGATAATTCCAAATAATGTATGCCAGAACAATTCAAGACATAGAGGCTGGACAGGTTAGTGCTAAAAGTTCTTTTTGCCAGCTGATAGCCACCTTCATTGGTAGAAGGAAGGAGGCCTTGCTTTCTTCAACCTTTGTGTTGAGAATATTGACTCTTTCAGTCCAGTAGTCAGTAAACTAGAGTACATGCACATGACCTGAATTTGTTATTTTTTTAGTTTATTACTTTATGATGTTAAAATATTTTTATTTATTATTTAGTGCTGTCATTTTTCTGGAGGAATACTTGGATATCCACACGTGCTTAACATTTGAGAGGTAATGTTATAGTCTCCAAATTTGTATTGAACATACAAGGCAAATATTTCAAACACAATTAAATGTTCCTTATGGTAACTTCATTCATAATTCAAATTTTTGGGAATCAGAAAAACCCTAATTTAAAGAGTAAATCAAAGAAAAATAATATACAGAAAATGAAAAATTAAACAATGAATTTAGCTATATGAATGCTCTAAATGTTATGTTCTGGGGGATATGTTTATTACAATCTGGCATACAATCATCCTTCAAAGGGCATTAGATAAACACCCAACCAATTTTCCAAAATGTTTCATAAATTATTCCCAAGGATTTTCTTGAATCTATTTCCTAAAAACACGATTTATCATATTTTTTGTGTGTTCTATAGTGAGCTATTGCTTATAAAATTCAAGTTTTTTAAAATTTTTGTCGTAAACTTAGAAATCTCATATTAAATAAGTCTTAAGTCACATTCAATGTCATATACACATATTTTTCAAAATAGTTGAACTAAACGTTAGCTTTGCAGTTTGGAAAGTTTGAAAGAAAAGTAAATGAGATGGTACTTCACACAGAAGACTTCTCAAATAGGGGAAAATGTCAAAAATTCTCAACGCTCAACTTAGACACTTCAACATCTTAGCAGAGAAAATGGAAAGTCGAGGCCATGCATGAAATTTTTGAACAAATGAAAAGATTAAACATGTAGAAATCACAAAATTTCCACTTGGAATAAAAAGCCCATAGAAGCCGTTCTAGACAAACTTCACTTTAAAGAGAAGGCTTTGAGCTCATACTTGCCAGTATTAGGATTGTGAAGCTTTTTCTAAACTCAAATGCACGTAGGCAAAGGATTACTCATTACTGAAACACATCGATGACCCTAACACTCTGCAGCAGCTAAGAAATTGAAATCTAGCAAAACCCCTCGCTTGGGATTCACGTGGTTTCTTGTCTGCCATGGGAGGGGCTGAAGAAGTAACAGCAGTGACTGTGCTGAAGGAAAAGTCTGCTTAGGTTACAATTATCGTTGAAAGAAGAAAAACAGCAAACACAAGAAACAAGGGAAAATATGGGCAAAGACACACAAGCCATGTTCTCTCTTCCGTCATCTTTGTCTCTTAGGTTTTTGTCTGTACTTCCGTTAGTGTTTTATCTCCTCAATTGAACAGATTCCTCCACTTTGTGCTCCCTTCCCTCTTTTATCCCTTCTCCTTTTTGTTCTGTTTTCTTCTCCTTGTGTCTTAGACTTTCAGGAAACTCATCCGTGATCAACAAGATCCATTTTAATCTGAATTTATTTTCAAAAATGTCCATCCATTTTCTACCTTATGGTAACTTGCATACATTCATCCTTTTAGTGGTAAACTGGCCTTTAGCCAATTATCCTAATATATATATAAAGACAAAGTGGAACCAATCAATAATAACTTCACACCAGTTACTTGTTGAAATCATGATGTTTAAGATTTATTAGCTTAAATCAAAGAGAATGTTAAAATGTAAATTGCCTATGTATTTTTACTTCCTAAGTGGTGGTAAGAAACTTTAAATTTTCTTTAATGGCTCTCTTATAAGGTTGATTGGGATAGACCTTATTTTTTAAGGTGGATGTATTAATTCAGACTGTATATTTATTTTTTTATTTATACTCATTGAATAACTTACATTTGATTCAGAATTATTCTATCTTCTCTGAGAATTAAATAACTTATAAGGTGATTGTATTATATCTATTACAGACTTTCTATAAAGTTAATTTTTGTAAATATTAAGATTATATTTGAAAGATTTTCTTATTCCAATTCTGCACTCATTTCTCAACAATTAGATCAAGCATCCACACCTTTTCCCACATACAATTTATCCTCCTATGGTGGCCATCAGATGCTAATCTAATTCTTGGGGAAGGCTTTGGTCAGTGGTATCTTCGCAGACATGATGGTGAAGTTTGACCAGAACATGCACATTTGAATTGAATTGATGGGGCCTCTGGGGGAAGAGTGATACGGCTGAGCCAGCCGAGTGGGATTGCAACAGCTGAACCCAGCCCTGCAGGGGCCCAGGGAAGGTGTAAACAAGTTCAGTAACTGGAAAGGCACGTGTACACACTTGAGCTAAACAAGGGTTGTTTCCCGTTAAAATGTTGGGGCTGTTTAACTTGCGGTGTGATTGTGTCCCTGGAATAATATATTTATTGTATCTACTTGCATATGACCTAAAATATTTCAATTTGTTAATCTATTTACATTAACTGCACTTTTAATAGTCTTAACGGTTATATATATATATATATATATATATATATATATATATATATATCACACTGAAGACAAGGCCTTTGTGCTGAGTCACCATTCCCAGCTCAGTTTTGATTTTTGATTTTAAGACAGGGTCTGGTGGACTGGCTAAGTTGCCCAGACTGATCTCAAACTTGTAACTCTCTTGTCTCATTTCTTGTCCCACCTGGCTAAAACTTATTCTTAATGCTTTTCTTTTTTGTTATGAAATTAGTCCCATTTACTCTACTATTTACCTCTATCCTATCTTATTTTTGTCTAATTAGAATTTTAGAAAAATTACCTTGGCTCAGAAAACTATTTTGTATGAATTATGAATTATTCTACTGTTTTCTTTGACATAGTAAAAGTATTTTTCTATTGCTCTGTCTTTCAATTATTTCTGAAGAAAGAAATGCCAGTCCAGTCTTTTATCATAATGAGAAATCCTTTATTTTCTTGAGCTGTTTTAGTATTTTGATCCTGGTTATGCTACACTTTTTCTGTACTACATTAAGTATAAGCTTTTTAAAAAATGTATTCTTCCAAGGATTTCTCAATCACATAATTTTTATTATCTATAGAAAATGTATTATGTTCCTGAATGTATACTTTTATTATACTTTCACTATTTTATGTTTTTCTCTTCTATGATCTCTGATTATTTGGAGATAAAAAATTCCACTCGTTCCTCTATGTTCCTCAAAACTTCTTTCATCTCATAATTTCTTTTAAATTATGAGTTGGGGGCTTTGATCTCCATTCTAGATATGTATCCATATTCTAATTTCTTCATCTTTTCTTTATCTTCTTTCATATACTCTCATCTAAGTTTTATCTGTAGTAGTATATATTTATATTACTTATAGTTGCATGTATTTTATAAAATAGTATATATGTAGTATATTTCTTTCATACTGCTAGACCTAGATGATTTATTTTCTCATCTTCCATGTCCCTTCGGGATGTCTTACGTCTTCATGACACCTTCTTATCTCCTATACTATGAGAGTAGCTGCTTGCACTGGTAGTGTGTTAGACTTCTGGTTTCTGACAGCTTTTCTTTATGTATTTTTCATCTTTTATTGAGTAGTCAGTGGAAGTTACTGTGGCCTGTATTTACAGAATATTCATCCAGATATATTTTGAGTTGGGTTTTGCTAGCCACATAACAAATCAATAACAAGACTTAGACTTAAAGCTGAATAAAAAATTAGATGTAAACATTAAGAACTTTGTTCAAATTTATATTAGCACTTGTCTTGAAAATTTGCCATAAGAGATATATTTCCCTGTTAGTTCTAAGCAGAAACATGACTGAAAAAAATAAGCTTGTATCTGGGATAAATAATTTTGTATTGAAGCTTATTTTTAATGGCTTTTGCCTATCTTACATTCAACTTATATACAAATGTTTTGACCCAAATCTATATCTACCAGAATTTCATAACTTTGTTTTCTATAACTTGTAGGCATGCATCACTGAGATCGTGAGATTTTCTTGGTAAGTTGATGATGTGTTCATGGCCAACAAAGCTTCACAACTCTTACTCCCTCTATCTGTTCCCTTTCTTGAAAAATGTTAGTTATCATCTTTTTAAGCACAAATATTTCTTTCACATCTCTATAAATTCAACAGTGGTGATGTTTATTTTTAAAGATAATTCTTTCCCAATATTTTGAAGCAGTTTCTCAGCAGTACTAATTGGCCATATTGCTTGGAAGGTAAGCTTATTTTTTTAACCTAGTGCAATCTGGCTCCCACCTCAACCCTCCGACGGATTTACTCTCTTTATAAAATGCAGATCAGGTGATGTTATTCTCTTGCTTAAAATATTTTTAGAAGCAAGCTTTCAATAGCTCTGCGTGCTCTTAATCTTATCTCCTAAAATTCCATCATTACTTAGTCTTTCTTTTTGCTAACAATGGTAAAGCCATATTGATCTTTCTTCAGTTTTTGAAAATATCCATTTATTTTTCCCTGGAGATTTTATGTAGAGGGTATCCTCAAATTGAATTTCTTTTTATTCGTATTGCTCTCCTCTTTGACTCATTCTGCTTACGTCATTCTAAGTACTATTCCAACAGCCTCTGACCGTCATTATGAAAGATGGCCATCTCCCACTCTTATCCCCTATAGCAGTGTTTTGTGACTTCTTTTCTTAGTATACACATATTGACTTTTTCTCTCTTCTCCATTAGACTTTAAGCTCTTTGAGGACATCCCTCATGGTTTGGCTTTCATGGCTGTCACTTCCCACAGAGTCTACAGGGCATTTATGACATAGAGCTGTGAGGATTATTTTCAGCCCTTCTCATACTTAATGTTTTAAAAATACATAGAGCTGTTGATATTTTTAAGCATTTGTGTTATCACTCAGTAGTTTTTCTCCTACCAGCGTATTTCTGAACCCTCTTTGAATATATGTAATATAATATGAATATAAATTATATACATGAGAGGAAACAAGCTCAATTGGCATTTTAAAGAATTTTACTGATCCGAATGCCAGGAAACAATGGGAAGGTTTTAATTCAGAATGTTATAAAATCCTATTTGGATTCTTGAAAGCTTATTTAGAAGTCGTGGAGAATGGGTTGAAAGGACTCAAGACTAGACACAGAGATACGTCACAGCAAAAAATTGTAGTTATAAAGAACAGAGGTCAGAAATGTATATAGTAAGAAATGAAAACAGAGTTAAAGGAGAAGACCCAAAGAATTCAGAATTTGTAGAACTTAGGCCCTGTTTGAACATGTATGAGGTTTATAAATGGGGTGGTTTCACAGATATTTTAAAAATTCACAGAAATTTAAAGGCAAAATATTGTCTTATACAAGAGTACTTTAAAAAACTATACTAGGATGTAGAGTTGAGAAGCATATTTAGAGGACAGTAGTTGCTTTGACCATCTAAATTGAATTATCAATGTTGTATGCAAGTGTAGATAGTCAGTGGAAAAATTAACCTTAAACTCCAAAGAGCAGTGAGTGATATATACTTGAAAACATTAAATTATGTCGTAGGAGTTGATGCTATGATGATAACAGAGATTACATAAAGGAACAAAAGAGCAAAAGTAGAAACTGATGACATCAAAATGAAGTGTCTGATAGGAGAACTAAGAAAGGGTCGGGGGACCAAATAATCCTAAATAAGAGGAGAAAAACTCATGCGTTGGAATTTGAGAGAAGATACAATTTCATAAAGGAGAAAATGACTAACAGTCTGAAACACTCCAGAAAGGTCAAATATTGCAAAAACTGAAAGGAAACCATTACCTATGGAAATTAAGAGGCAGGAGGTGATTTGGCTGCCTTAGTGGAAAGCTGCAGGTGAAAACCTAATTGCAGCAGGATGTGAAATGGGGATGGAGAGAGGAACACTTCCAAGCATATTTAAGAATCATAGGGGAAAGTCAAAAGGTTATCACCTGAGAATGATGCGACGTTGAAAAGTTTAAAAATGTTCGCTGTCACTTTTTAACTATACAGCTTTTGGGGTTAGTGATCAAAGGCAGAGCCTCATTGAAGGTCATCGACTGCTCTACAATTTAGCTACACCTAAACCTTCATTTATAAATTTTGTATCTGTAATGATTTATTGTGTCTACAGTTATTTTGAAGAACTTGGTGCTTCATTTTTGTGATACAATTAAAAGTGTTTTGTGCATCGTTACTGTAGAATTAGAGTATACTGAATTTAGCCACCAATATAGTCTTGAACTTATAAATGAGTTTTTTATTTTCTTAGGTTTTCATTTTAGGGTTGTCATCCTTTCATTTTTAACTTGAAGGACTTCATGTAGTGGAGTCCATGAGCAGACTTACTGCTGGAGTCTTCAAGTGGGCTGGCTTGATGCCTGGACCCACTGCGGTGAACCTGAAACCTGGGTCCCAGTACATAGGCCTGGATTCTGGATCTGTAGGTGAAAATTTAAATCCTCGACTCACAGAGACCTGCTTGACACACGGAGATATGTCTGGAAACCGGGTTCGCGTTGATCATTTTATTTTAGAAAACATGTCCCGATCAGCAGGCCTGAAACTCGCGATGCCTACAGTGCCATCTGGGTACTGGAGTCAGCGTGGTCTGAGTATATGTGGAATGTCTCAGCCCTGAGTCCACAGGAGCAGCTTCCCTGGAGGAGGGTGGAGTCTGACACCCCAGGGCTGGCCTGGAGCTTTATAGCAAGAGCTAGTCTGGCACTGAGGTTGTGGTTGAGATCATGTTAACAATTGTATTTTTTAATATTTTGAACAAGCAAAAAGAAAATGTACTTGTCATGCACCTTTCAGATTTGGTGTCGTGTGTGTGTGTGTGTGTGTGTGTGTGTGTGTGTGTGTGTGTGTGTGTGTATTATTTTGCCTAACAGGCTTTGTTTGAATTTCTGGTTTCTGTCAATACTCCCAGCACTCCAGTACAGAAAAGTAGGGTCTATACAACAAAACAAGTTGGCTGCAAGCTAGTGCAAATTTCTCGTGAGCTGATTTGAATAATACTATTTTTCCTCATCGTAACACAAACTGGCTCGACTTATTTCTCAAAGCCTTGCATATCCAATATACCTGACATGAGGCCTGGCAGGCAGTTACTGCAGGTTAATTACATAAACCTCAGCATTCTGGTTGAATTGATCCTCAAAATAAATTAAAATTTCCCAAACTTAATGATCATTTCATTGACATATATCTATGCAGTCATTATTTGATATTAGATATTTCTGACAAGTAGAGAATATAGACTAAAACACAGCGAAATGCAAGTAAAAATAATCTTAGTGAAACCTGTAAACCACTTTTCTTTTGATAATAATAACATTATCATCTCATTGGGGTAGGGAAGTTCTTGTTAACTTAAAAGCACAAATAATCTCCAACTCCTGATAATCTTCAAATGAACTAAACTAGTGCTCGAGGTTCTAATGATTAACACAATTTTCAGATTTGGGGTCACTGTATTGAAGGCCAAGGTCCTGATCCCCTAAGTGGCTGTGATTAACCAGTGGTCTGACTTGTGCCTGTTGGAAACTTAAAAGCACAAATAATCTCCAACTCCTGATAATCTTCAAATGAACTAAACTAGTGCTCGAGGTTCTAATGATTAACACAATTTTCAGATTTGGGGTCACTGTATTGAAGGCCAAGGTCCTGATCCCCTAAGTGGCTGTGATTAACCAGTGGTCTGACTTGTGCCTGTTGGAAGGTTTCTCTCCTTTCCCAGGCACTGTTATTCCATCAGTGAGTTGGACTGTGTCCAATTTATTTGGCAAAGATCTTGTAGGACCATGCTGTGTCCATTATCTTTCCTCAACAATGATTTAATCTCATTGCAAAAGTATCATTGGTAGTTATTATGCTAGGCACACTCATTCTAAATTTGCTAGGGTTACTTCATTTGCACACAGATGATCATTAATTATAAGAATAAAAAACACTCTATAGCATTACACAAATGTTTAGTTAATTCATTTACCTGGGTAGTGTGTGGGGGGCCGGTTGAGGGAAGGTGTGTCCTACGTACTGTAACATAGCCCATGCTTTAAGAATAGAAATACTGTAAGTAGTGTTTCTCTTGCTTTTATGAATAAGTTAACTGTTTATTTGTCCATTTTATGTTATTTTAATGGGATGATTATGTACAAAGCAATGGCTTAGAATTTTCTATATATAAACTAATTAAGGCACAGCGCCAAACTTTGAGAAGTGTATCATGAAGGATTTGACAGGAATCTTTCTCTAAGAACATGAGTTTCACTGTTTTGGAAAGTGATTATAATTTCTTACTCAACAAATATATTGTATTCTATAATCTTGTTCAGAATTTTTTATTACTTGAGCAAGACCAGCTGCTAACTCTCACTTTCCCCAAGCTCCACCATCATTCCTGCAGTTCTTATTGTGACTTGGCCTCCAGAAGCAATACGATAATAACAATAATAGATAAATGGAGGTATCTGAAATATTAGAGGTCACATTGATTATGATGTTATGTCCTATAAGAAAAAAGTAAAGACTGCTTTGTTAGGATGTCAGGGACATCTGGCAGGGAGGGAGGGAGATATTAGGCTGTAATAGTACATTATTAAAAAGAGGCATTGATGAAAAAGTGGTGCTTGAGCAAGTTAGTAAGATAAAAAGAGTATTCAGGGTAAAATCTCAAAACACAGAGAGAATTCCTGCCGAATCCTAATGAGAAATTGTGATGGCAGCTATGCACAGTTAGTGACAGAAAATTAGAAGATGCCCAGGGGAATGGGAATGGGACCACTGGCTTTCAGGTTATCATAACAGCTTTAAAAAATCAATTTACTGTATTAAGAACATAATACAAACCTATACTCTTGATTTTGAAGTATATCATATATTCTTATGTATAAATACAGATATAGCATCATAGATAAATAAAAATATAATATAAATATTATACAGAATATCTAGACTTTATCCATCTTACACAACTGCATATTTATAGCCACTGATTACAGATTCCTCATTTCCCCTTTCCTTCAACTTCATACATCCATCTTTCTACTCTGTATATTTGTGAATTTGACTCTTTGAATAGATATGTCAGATAAGTGGAATCAGAGAGTAATTGCTCCTTCATAACTGGCTTATTTAATGTAAGATAATGTCCTAAGGTTCTAACTGTGTTGTCTCAGATTGCAGAATTTCCTTCTTTTTTAAAACGTGCTTAATGTTGCTCCTTTTTGGAAATCTGTTTATTCATCCATCCATCCAGAGTCACGTAGTCAGCTTTTACTTCTTGACTATTCTGAGTACTGATGCATTTAACATGGGTTTGCTAAGAACCCTTCCATATTTTTATTTCAGTTCTTTAAAATTTGGATTTCTCTGGAGTCCTTTGGTAGTTCTAGGTAATTTGCTTTTTATAGAATCTCCAAACTGGTTTTAGTAGCAGCTGTACTAGACAAATACATTTTGCATTCCTACCAATAGAATACTTTACCTTTACTACATGTGAGGCAAGAAAACTTTCAGAAGCTTTGCACAGTGGAGGGACATCATCTGATTTGTGTGTTAAAGGTATCATGTCAGTTGCTTATTAGAAAACACACCACAGAGGTGCAGAAAGTAGAAAGAGGGAGTCAAAAAATTGCTCACAAGGAATAACATTTCAGTCTGTGTTATTTACATCCTTCAATGTTTTTTATATTTTACATAGAACCAAGAATTTGAGAGAGATGCTAAATTAAAATTTTGTTCTTTATAGATGCATTAACACCTAATATCATTTATTTGAGGGCAAAGTATGTGAGAATAACTCAGCTAATAAGTTTCCTTTTCTGGATTATTTTATTGATATCCACAATAGACATCTTTATAACGTCAATTTCTGATATTGAACCTTGAATCAGAACCTTGGCCCAGTCTATTTGGCTCATACTTCTTAATCACATCCTAAAATTTCAGAAGTTTTTCAATATTCTCAAATCCAATTCTTCAGCCATCCAAGTGATACTTCCTTCTCAATTAGCAAAGAACTCATCTAAACTAACCATGTGAGATCTCTAAAGATGTATATTCGTAGTATCAAGTGGCAAGGAATGACACACGTACGCCACTGTCTCCTTTTGCCCTTGCTTACACAAAGTATATAAATTACATATCAGCTCTGTTTCATTTCCATTTCTTAAAAATTGGAAATATAACTTCTAGCAGAATATTCATTATAGTAAATATCCATTATAAGAAAACAATTTAGCAGTCTTCAAAAGGTGATGGAACACACACGCAATACTTAAAATTCTCCCGGGTTTAAAAGCTATCCTTGCCTGGGTCAACCAGTGTCACTAAAAGCTTTCTAAGTGGAGCTATGGCAATTACTTTAACTTCCCAGGTAATAAGGATGTCTCTACTACTTCGGTTTTCTCTCTCGCATACAGATGGATAAAGGGGAAAAGGCGAGATTTCATTTAGACAAGTGATACACAAAGACTACTGTATACTCAAATGGTTTTGTTCTTGAAGATTATGGTCAACAAAGGGCCTTTGAGTAAGGACAATTTGGCTATGAAAACCTAGCTTGTCACATTGGTTTATTTGCGTCTTTGGAGTATAGTACTCACGCAATCCAGCCTTAGACTCTCTAATAAAGGCATAGTGATTACTGAATGAGATAATGCCCATGGCTTATTCAAGAAAATATGCCAAGGAATTTATGATTAGAAATTATAATATTGCTCTTCTGTATATGGAGTAATAGTATCATTCACAAAACAAAGATAAGAAACACCATTGCACATAGAACAGCATCTACTGAGTTCTACTTGGCAGTACAACAATGGCTCAGTATTTCTCCTGATCTAAGTGCTTTCTCATGTTTACAGCCCATCCAAGACAGCTCAGGAGGCAGGGGGTACTTTGAGGAACATAATTCCATTATGTTATCTACTGCTTGGGCTCTATACATAAAGAATGAATATCATCCTGCAGAAATATCAGTCAGAAAATTTCTGAACAATTACATTTCTCTGCATTTAATAGTACTTTTTATATCCCAGTGCCAGAAAACCATCTTGACCACCATTGCTAAAATTGAGCAGTGTTTAACACCACATGACCATACTCTCCTGCCAAACTTTCTACAAAAGTTAGGGGTGTTATCATCCAACAATTTTTTCATACCTGTGTAGTCATTTTTTACTAAGCTGAATTGATAGCAATGAGTCAGAACCACTGATGGTGTGGGTGTCATTCTCAGGGACACAATGAAATGAGGTTTTCATCATGTACTCGTGTGGTCATAAATTCTCTTACAGAAATTTAAGTCGTCAATAAAAATCTTGGCACTAATGAACAAAGAGAGAAACAAAACTAAAATAACAAAAATAACAACTAGCCCAGAAAAATAATTTTCAACATAAATTATGTTTTAAATGCAAAAATGAAAATTTTCATCTTCATGTATGTTTATGTCCCTGCAATGTATTCTCTTGTATTTTTTAACAAAGGCAGAAAAAAATAAAAAAGGGAAGCACAAATTGGGTTTCAAAGACTCATTTAACTTTACTTTTTCTTTTTAAAAAAATCTTTGGAATATGAAAATAAACTCTATGAAATAGCTCATAGATATTTTCATTAGAATGTCTTTGTGAAAATAATATCTAATTATAATAGAAAGCAGAAAAGTAATTATTTCACTTAAAAATATAAACATACTATAGCAATCTTGAACTAAAAGGAAATTTGAGCAGTTAAGTCCATAATTCCATTTTTTTAACTGAAAGAGCAGCACTGCATTTAAATGACTACAGCAGTTCCAAAAAGCCCTGAATGAAGGAGAATGCATATAAGCTTGGTTCAATTGATATGGATGTAATATCATTGTGTCTTTAGAGTCTAAATTTTAAAAAATCTTAGCAGTCAGGTTACATAAATAGAATTTTGCTGGTTAAATACCTTTCTGTTTCTAATTTGCTCTCTTCCTGCAAAACTTTTAGTGAAATTTTAAACGTGGAAATTTAATGAATAGAGTGTGATTTGAGCTTCACAGTGCTCCAATACCTGTCAATACTTGTCAATTGATATTTCATAGCACCCGCTTGGTATGAAGTCATGCTGTACAATCACCGGAGATCATTACAAACAGCTTAAAAAATTCAGAGCGAGGACAGAGAATACAAATGATACTTTATTGCTGCCTAGTGACCATTTTCTCTGAGTGGATTTCTTTCTCTTTTTAACCAAAACCCATCAATACAAATCCTTCACTTTGTTTAATTTGTTCACTTTCTTCCCAACCATGCAGAACATATAGATGAAAAATTCTGGCCAGGAATTCTAGCCAATCTAATTGGGTCTGTTTTTCCATATGTCGTGACTGTAAGAAGGCAAAAACTAGTTGATTTTACTGATGACTATGGTTCTCAACTAAAGTACGTCCCCCAACCCCACAGCAGATGAGATTAGGCAATAATAAGACTTTTTTTTTTTTCTTTTGAGGAGTGGGTTGTATAATATGCAGGATGAGACACATCCAGCATCTTGTAGGAGTCCAAAGATGGCTGACAAAGCTCTTACGCTGCTTTGCACCTCTACCAAAAGAATTATCTGAACTGAAACATCAAAATTCCTAAACTGAAAAAACTTGTGACTTTGAATTTAATACTCCTCATTACACAATTAAAAGGTTGATCATTCAGAATTAAGACTACAAAAACACGCATATGAGAAAATGATCTCTGATACTCTTGAACCTCATGATATTACTATGAAGTGAGCTTGAAAAAAGTAAATGGAATTTTGAACGTAGGCTGGGGAGCCACATTTCCCAACCAAGCTCAAACATTATGAGCCACGTCCTCTCCAAAGTCTTGGAAAAGTCTCAGTATTGGGCCAGAAAACTTAAAACTCTGAAATGACTGAAGTATGTTTGGTGACTATACAAGTCTTTAAATAATTACTTTCCAAGGAAACTATTTATTTATTTTTCACCAGGAATAAGAACTAGAAAGTTTGCATCCCCTTCCTCCCAACTCAGAGTTAAAAAGGAATGGAGAAGAAAGTCAGTGGAATGTGTGACTTTGCAAGGGACTCTGGCAACTTTGTTTTCTCTCTTCTGTTGGGGTCTCAGCAGCTCTTCTAGCCAGTCACCAAGATTTGAGTTAATGATGGGCGGGGATGCCCTCCAGTCAACTTGACCGATGTCCTTTAAAAGTTATCTTCTCTTATAAGAGCTAGTGACATGGCTCTGGTGAGGCCCTCATTGAATCCAATTAAAAATCTTATTTCCTCATGCTGCGAGAGAAATCAGGAGCTCAGCCCTTTGTTCCCCTATTGCTACACCGCAGGGTTCCACGGAAGGCACATTTGACATTGTCTCATCTCTAGGCACTCCTGCATGCGAAAATCCCCAGTCCCTAAGGCCAAACTCTTTTACCTTCAGATTTACAGACTGGCCTCTCTCCTCCTAACATATAATAAGATAACAAGTAATGAAAGTGAAGAAAATAACTTATCTATTCACACCCTTTTATAGATGCTCAACGGTGTTTCTGCAAAGAAGATTATTTTCTATGTTAGAAAGAAAAACAACTGGTAAAGTAGGTCATGCAGGAACGAAACTCCACAAATTATAGGTATACTACAATTTGCAGTAACATTTCTGATTTTAAAAGTAACTTTGGAAGAAGGGTCAAAGCAGAATTCAATGTGATAATATAATTAAAGACATTTTCAATAAGTCAGCACTTATTTGAGTTTAGTTTTCCCCTTGGAATGAAAACTGTGTAGGCAATTAGTTTAAATTAGGCTACGTGGGGATATTATTTGTATAACAAAAATAAGTTTCTCTTTGTAATTAAATTTAATGGTGTTGCACAGGAGAGAAACTGAACAAATTTTGAAGAGTTACGTTGTTCTAGTCAACGCGGTGCTCTGAAATCCAACGATAGAACACATCATTTTGTGACTTCCTTGACACAGTCTGTATTTTTTACATGCTAAGCAGATACTTCTGGCTGCTGAAGAATTAAAGTAAATCATTTTTCTCTGAAGCTTGTCTAAGTTCCAGTGCCTTTTAGAATGTTTGGATGTCAGTAAAACCTTGGTTTTGTTTTAATCCTCCAAAAGAATGTGAAGAACAGCTTCTAATTATCATGTATCTGCATATGCACATGAATTTGAGATTCAGACTTTGGGACTATTCATTTAAACCCTCCTCCATGAAGTAATTATTCATTAACAGGCACCTTGGTATATAACATGTTTGTATACACATGCCCACGCATATGCACTCACTCAAAAAATATGCAATATGCAAAGATTCCATTATTGAAAAATGTTACAAGTGTGTGCAGATTTTATAATTAGAAACCTAAAAATGCAGAAATACTTGCTATATCTATGGCATAAAAATATCCAGATCTGTTTTAATTTTTTTTAGTTACTGTTTATAAGGAGCACACAGCCCTGGTTATCTAAAATCAAATTCTCTTCCTATTGATATTAATATACATACAAGGGAGGCAAGATTTTGTGATAGGCAGACAATTTAAGATTTGTATTCTCTGTGTCAAGCACTAGTTTAATATTTCAGTAAAGCTAAAATCCTTGAGTAACATGTCTTTGATCTATAAATTGAAGAAAAATACAAAGGGTTTGTTTCAAAGAGCAAATTAATCTACTAAAATCTTAATGATAGTCATAACAAGCAGTTAAAAATTGGTATAAATTATTATAATCAGCTACTTTTTTCATTGTTATTAGTAGAAAGAATTGAGGAGAGATGTCCAGATGGAAAAGAACATTAAATGATGCTATTTAGGTGTCTAAGCTTGTGGCAGGTACTCTATTAACTCCTCTAGTCTCCAAAGGGATTAAAGGTTCACAAAACCCTTCCCAGGTGGACATGAGGGACTGGCTTCCTTCAGGTTTTTCTTTTCTTCTCTTTCTTTCTCTTGGTTTTCAGACTATTCTCTATCTTTAAACTGCCTTCTCTCACTTGCACGATAGTAAATGGCTATTCACTCTACAGAGTCTAATTCAATGTGCTGAATTTTATATGCTGATGTTTTAATGCTATATATATCTGCCCTTTTCAGCCCCTCACCATGCATGATGATATTCATCAAGAATATTCTTTGTTTATAATTTTGTTAATGCATTTAGCATAGTCACTTTTCCATTACTTTTATATTTTTCTCCCCTGATAGATATGTCAACCTAAAGGCCAGCTGCATATTTTATTTATTTTCACTGGCATCGATCAGTGCTTACAGGCATACCTGCTGAACAACTGAATGAGCATAGTTTTTTTTTTTTCTAGCAGAGTTTTTTTTCTTTTTTTTTACTTTATAACAAGCCAATAATTAGCTACATTTCCTGAAATTATTTTTCTTTCCATTTCTCAGTCTTTAACTCTTCAATACATTTTCTATATTGAATTTAAAGTCAAGAAAAATATTACAAAAATATATGACTTCCGTCTGGCATTCTGCACTTGTTTCCTCTGTTTCTTCGCCAAGCGTGCTGCTCAGCCATATGGAGCGGGGCCATCTCTCCCATCAGCTTATGGAATAATCTCAGCAGCTGCCCCTGGGGACTCCTAATCTCCCGAATCAAAGGTATTGGCTTAGTCTCTATTTTCTTAGTTTCAGGAATGCTGGGTGATGCTGCTTCTTCTTTTCTTGACATCTAATCAGTTGGGTTTATTTTTTTTTTCTTCCTATGAAAAGTTAATACTTCAAGGAATCCCATGGTCAAATAGGAGGACACATAGCAGCTTTCTGATGACGAAATTGTTTTCATAGGAAAAGACTAAGGAAGTAGTAGTATTGAAGGGTATTGGTGTGACCAGAGAAATTCCAGGATGTTTACGATGAAATGGGAAACTTGTGGGGATATATACAGGACCGTAGTGGGAAACCGCATATTTCAATATGGAATGTTAGAAGGTTGACTAGAAGGATAAGCTCACACAAGTGAGAAGTTTTAAAACACCTCTTAGGAGAACACATACAACTAATTTGTGTTATAGAGTATAAGACATATTGTCAAGCTGTCATGTTAGTGAATCCCTTACTTTTGGATTCTAATAACCTCGATAAAAATATAATTGTAATATTCTTTACCTCTGTATGGATACAGAATTTTATTGACATTAGTGTCTAAATAATACTTTAAAAGATAATTCACCTAGCTTTAAGTTGTGCCAAATATTAAAAACAATCCAAAAATGATTATGTAAGAGAAAGCATGAAGTTTAAGCGTCTCTACTGAGGCATTTTCTCTTAGGGCCTTGATTTTCCATGATTTTGGTGTCTCCAGGATGGGTTCAATCCCATTCTTCTATTAATAGCTGAAATAAGCTCAGGACCAGCAGGACCACAGAGTGAGACCCTGTCTCAAAAAAAGATGACTATAGATAATGAAGTTCACAATTTCATTCATAAATTTTATGTAATTCACAAATTTCTAATCTGGTTTAAACAAATCATTATTTTTCCTAGAATCTATATAATGAAGAAAATTGCAGTATTTATTTATTGATTAATTTACAAAACTGCTCTGTTTCTATACTGAATAGAAATACAAGATAATGGAGCCAGCTCCACCAGTCATACACAACTATTATTTTTTCATTAACCAGTTTTGTACAATCTATGTTTCTACATATTTTGTAATGAGAAAATATCAGTTATTATTTAGGTATTATATTTACAAAATTATGAGAGTAATTGATGTCTTTGAAAGAAATATGTAGATGAAATAATTAATAAAAAATTCAATAGTGAAATTTCTCTGTTAATTGAACCAAGCAGGTAAAGAGCTAAATAATATTCTTTCCCAAAAAACCCAGTAAATTTTACAGATAAACAATATGAAATGCAACTCAGGAGGAAACAAACATAAAACCTTGTTTTCTAATAAAACAAAACCAGAGAAAGTAGGAGAAAGGGAGAGAGACAGATAGTCAGAAAAAATGCGACATGATGGAGTTCTAAAATGAAGCAAAATTTTGTTTAAAAAAAGCATTAGGCCAGATTCAAGATAAACTTGACAGAAAGGAAAATTTGGAAGTGAGTGGGAAAGACTTCTACTGCTAAAGAGAGAACAAATTCATGAACAGGAAGTTTAAAAGTTCTTAAGTCTATGAGAAATGAAGAGTATTTCGCAAATAACCTGAGACTTAAAAACAAAGTTTGAAAAACATTTCAAACAGTGTTAAAATGAGCTTTCTGAGGTATTTGCTAGTGCCGTTAGATTGCGAAAGGACACACACATTCAGAAAGGCGTATTTGAAGTTTACTTCACAAAATTGTATTTAAAAAGCCTATGATTATTACAGAAAATAATTAGGGTTCTTTTTTATGTACCTCTCTGGAAAAGCAACAATTAGAAGTACTTGAGTTGAGTTCTGCTGGAGCTTGGTAGAATATGCAGGACTGGCACTTGGAGAGCAGCTAAAATGTCATATGATTGTGAAATACAAAGAAAGAATATAATTCAGGACTTTGACGAAAATATTGCATAAAGGAAAGGGAATAAGGACACGTAAATAAAGATAAGGGAGAGATAAGAAAATTAAAAGAATCACAAGAGCCTGGCATGATTATTAATTATTTTAAACTTGGATGCAGAATAGTTACCCATCCAAATTTGATTTAATATTGTACAGTCTGAACATTTCAGTAGCGTTTCATTATCACGTGTAATAATTTATATTTAAGGCAAACCATATTGAGCATTTTTAGTGGGAATCTAGAACATCGTTTCACATTAAAAAGAAAACACAATTCAGTGTTCACAAATTAATAAACAAGAAAAATATATCTCTGGCTTCATTCATGACACCAAAAATAACAGTCAACCCAGTGCTTTATATGTAAAAGTCTTCAAATTCTGGTGTAAATATATTCTAAACTTATTTTGAGTCAAATCAGTTGAGAATGATTTGCCATTTTCAAAGGAATAGCAGTCAGGAATGACAGTTCCTATATTTTTTTTCAGAAAATAGTAAGTTTTGTAGTGTTAACCATCATAAAAAATGAATATGTGGGTAAGTGAATAAAATCCAATCAGGTTACTTTAGAAGCAACTTACCTTCTTCTAGAAAGCTAAAATTTAAAATTACTAAAATGCTCATACTCGTTTATTTGAACATGTATTTTGTTTAATTCAATATTAAAATAATTGATAGAGGATATACTTCACCCAAGCTTGCAGTATAAGTGTAGTGTTCTAATTAACAGAAAATAAATATTAAGAAGTGAATAATACATGCAATTTAACAGATTGAACTATATCTGGTTCTGAAATTGATCGATCTTTTTATTGAGAGATGAATCCGTTTCAAAAGGTGATGCGTCTTTAACAAGAGTTGAGTCCAATCTATGTATTTTTTCTCGGTTGCAAAGGTAAAATAAGGAACAAGTTTGCCCTCAAGTGGACTTCAGTGGCAGATCAGAATTTCCAAAAAAAAAAAAATAGTTAAAAAAAAACTGGGATCAAGGATTTATATACTCAACATCAGTAGAGAAATGACTAAACACCAAGTTCCTTATAAAAGATTTTTTTAAATGTTATAGTTTCCTAAGTGCTTCATTAAGGATTTTATTAATGAAATAACAACATTTTTACTACATTTCAAATATTCAAGTATTATTTATTACCCACTAATAATTTAAAATATTTCAGAATGTTTTAAGGCAACAACTCCTACCCTTAATTCAAATTAAGCAGGTTTTAAAATCTCAACATTTACTTTCACAATAGACATTCCCTGTGGCAAAAATATATATATTTTCAAAATTGTAATTAGAAAGACAGCAGTAATAGAAAAAAGATGGCAGACATGGAGGTCTGAGTCCTTACTCCTCACTAAATGGTTTATCTAGCGTCTATTCAACACTGTAGTGCAAACACCAAAAATTGGAAACACGCCCGAGTCACCTCTATGCGCCAAAGTGGAGTGCAGACCACTTGGAAAGGGTAAGAGAAACGGTCTCATTTAACTTTCCACCCCGCCTCTCTTTCAAGTCCTCGCAATGCTACACAGAGATAATCATATAGAAACCACGGCTACTAAAGGGGAAAAAACAGCCTTAGAGGTGGGGTCACAGCTTCAGGAACATTCTCTTAAACCTCTCAGGAAGCTCGTTCCAGCCTCTCCCTGTATAAAGCACCGGGCAACATGGCACACCTTGACCACTTGGGGTCAGGTGGGAATCAAACAAGGAGGCAAAGCCCACAGCAACTGGCATCCAGATCTTGGAGACAGCTAAGGGCACCTACTTGTGTCAGAGTCCACTCGAGGGAGACAGAGAACAGCACTGCAGAGTGACAAAGCTGAACTGGTCCCTTCCCGATGATGAGGGAGATTCTATTTGGCTTGAGTTTCCAGACAGCTGCTTCCGGGATTAGCCTGAGATGCTACCCTGGGGTCCTAACACAGAACGTTACAGCAAAGAGCAAGAGCAAGCTGGAAACATCTGAGAGATTAATGCAAGGTTCAGTGCAACTGCAAAGCTCAGCATTAGACGGGCCTCAGCAATGGAAACCATTGTCACAGTGAATTACAGGCAAGATCAGTTGTGTGACATCCAGCGGTTTAAGCAGTGCTGGATTTGGCTTCAGAGCCTACCCGAAGGCCTTTGCTAGGCAGGCAGGCAAAACTGAACAAGCATTTCTCCTGAGCAAAGAATTTGGTTCTACCCTTGCCTAGGTACTAGGGGTAGGTAGTGCTTGAGCATTGACACCACCCAAACTCCCTTACAACCGTGGCTATTTGTTAGCTCGAGTAGCAAGTGTTCTGGTCAAGGATTATGTCCTGTAGCCAGTCCAATCTGAGAGGGTTGCATCCTATTCAGTAGCTCAACCTGCCTGCAGAACTCAGCCAGCTGCCCCATTTAAATTCAGGACAAAAGCAGAGGCCCCAACATTGAGAGGACCCAGAAGCAAGTGTTCCATCACAAATTAGATGTAGTAAGGAAAATCTTTCCTTGCTGAAAATAATTTACAATAGCCTCATAGTGGCTATCTTCTCAAATGTGCAACTGCAGTTAAGGAGCCAAGGACACAGGATTGCAGAGTATCAAGAAACAACAACATCACTCCAATGTAAACTAACCAGCAACAGACCCTGAAGGAAGAGATCTAGGAAATGTCAAATGGAACAATCCTCATTAAGAAACTCAGTGAACTACGAGAATACATAGAAAATATAATAGTAAGATTTAGTAGGTGACTGATAAAAAATAGGAAATTTAATGATAAGATACAATTAAATCCTAAAGATGAGGAATACAACAACTTTAAAGGACAGAGACTTGAACAGTGGGCTTAATCTGGCTGAAGAAAAAAATCAGTGAGCTCAAAGATAGAACATTTGAAAATACCCATCTCAAAAATTAAAAAAAATAAAAAATCTTATATAACACACAGGGATGATGTAAAAATATCAAGAGATCCTGCCCATGAATAATAGAAATGTAAAATCAAGAATAGAATAAAGAAGTAATACAAGAAACCATAAAGCTGAAATCTTATTTTGTGGGGTAATGCCTAAGATGGCACCTGCCGGAACTTCAGAGGATGTTCACCTCAGGTGTTTACCAAGAAGGATGATTGGGCCAAGCCAGTTCCACGCTAGTGGACAATGCATGATCTCAATACTGCTGCTATGAACACCTGGTGCTTGCCTGCATGAACATCTCCCCGATTGGCCCAGCACCTGCTTACGTGGACACCATGTAAAATCGCCTGCTCTCCCTCCCTTGCCACATTCTTCCCCTGTCCTGTATAAGTTGCTGTACTTCCTCAGTAAAGTGAGTTCCTGCTTTTTTTCACACATTTTATTGATATGTATACGTGCAAAATTCAAGGTTTACAATGAGGTTGGGCATTTTGTGCACATATGTATCTTGTCAAGGTGACAAGGGCTTTCCCACTCTCCTTTTGTCCCTCCCCCTACCCACTCCTCCCTCCCTCTTCTCCCACCCTACCCACCTCTTTCACTTTGTCTTTCCTCTTAAGTTCCAAAGGAGTTGTGATCTGGATCTCTCATATCAGAGAGACCATTCGATGTTTCACCTCCTGCTTCTGACTTACTTCACTAAGCATGATATTCTCAAGTTTCTTCCATTTGCCTATAAAAGCCTCCATGCTGTTGGACTTTATTGATGCATAGTATTCTATTGTGTATAAATGCTCCCGGCTGTGCCAGGTACTCT
The DNA here is from genome assembly GCA_004027205.1 of Ctenodactylus gundi. Taxonomy (NCBI): domain Eukaryota; kingdom Metazoa; phylum Chordata; class Mammalia; order Rodentia; family Ctenodactylidae; genus Ctenodactylus; species Ctenodactylus gundi. Next base: position 780,227 of record PVKB01000021.1, read on the forward strand.
TGGGACGAGGGTCCCAGCTGCACGCTCACCTTTCCTCTCCCCTGGCCCTTGTGTGGTGGCAAAACTCCCACATTATTTAAATTATGGAAAGATGCCGACTTGCAGGTAGAGAAAATACAGAATTTCCAACCAACTTGAACACAATAATGAGCTCACTCTGAGACATAATAATTAATCGATCAAAAGTCAAAGAGCATAATCTCTGAGAGCAGCAAAAGTTCAGAAATATGTAAGCACGTAGAGGAGTTCCAACACTACTATGAGGAGATTTCCCAAATTTATATGAAAGGTCAAAGCAGATAAAATAATACATTCAAAAAACTGAAGGGGAAAGGTTGTCAAGAAGGAATAATTTCCCTAAAAAAAGTTAGTTTCCCCAAATGAAAAAGAATATAAAAACTTCCCCACATGAACCGAAGATAGAGAAGATTATGATCAGTAGAATGGCCTTACAGAAATTTCTAGAGAAATTTTTATGATTAAACAAAAAACTTAGCATGAAGGTTACAAAATGCAAAAATCAAATCATGCAAGTAACACAGCAATATTCAGAATACTCTAGAAATGTAATGAAAGTATGCAAAGAAATTAAGTCCCTAAAATGAGGGCTAACAGCACGATTATTAGCAACTAAGACTAAAGTAAATTGTTACTGGATATGTATTATAAAATGATGCAAATTCTGAGGCATATTGGGAGAATAAATGTGTACATTTGTTCCACAAAATTAAAGTTATCTTACTATCATCCTGAAATGAACAGCTAAACAATAGTGTATATAGGGCTCATAGTAATTAGAAAAAAAAATCTGGAGTGCACATGTACGCATACAGATATGCACACGGAGAGTAAGAGAGACAAGGAGAGAGCAAGAGAAGAGAATGTCCAAAGCACATGACTACAGAAAAGTGTTAAACCATCAAGAAGAATGGCAGAAAAAGAAACAAGATAAACATACAACCTACCAAGTTTAAATCAGGAACTAGAAAATCAGAGTGGAGCAATAATGTCTAAGGAAATTTGACCAGTAGTATGATGTCTTGCATCACAGAACAGTCAGGACATGATTATTTTACAAGTAAATTTCACCAGACACTTGAAAGGGAACTAGTAATAATCCCTCATTAATTCCTCCAAAAATTAAATAGAACGATATTTCAAAACTGTGTTGACTAGTCCAGTATTAGCCTGACCAAAGCCAGGCAAGGACGTAGCATGAAAATTATAATCCAACATCTTTCTTTCCTCAGCAAATACTACCAAGCTAAATTCTACAATACATGAAAAAAATCTTAAAAACACCGTAATCAAGTTGTATATGAAAAAACATCTTAACACCATAATCAAGTAAGACTTCTCATTGATTTCAAAGATGTTTCATATATACAAACCCACAAATGTGACATCACATTAACTTTTTGATGGGCAAAATATGTATGAATAACTCATTCAATGTAGAAAATTTTTGACAAAATTCAACAAATATTCGTGATAAAGGGTAGATCATACACAGAAGAAATGTAATTCAACCCAATAAAGGCCATATACAATAAATTTATTGTAACATTAACCAATAAAAAAGTGAAGGCCTGTTCTCTAAGATTCAGAATAAGTAAAAAGACTGTAACCATTTCTTCTGTTCAACATAATGGTTAGAGGACTTTGCCAGAAAAGTAGACAAGAGAGAGAGAGAAAAAGAAAGAGTGAGCAAGAAAGCAAGCAAATGAGCAAGAGAGAGAGGGAGAGTGAGAGAGAGAGAGAGAAGAACATATCCAAGGGTGAGACACCACTGCACTCAAGTAATCATGACCTTTATATAGAAAACCCTGAAGATTAACGTAAAACCAAAAACCTCTTAGAAAAAACAAAAAGTAAAGTTTCAAGATGTCAAATCAACATTCTAAATCAAAACTGTGTAATAAATTATTGAGAAAAAATCAAATGAATAGCACTAATTACTATTATAAATGAAATGTTCAGGTAAATGTAACCAAGGAGGTAAAAATCAAATTGTATCTTAAAATCATAAAATAGAAATAGAAATTAAAAAACATATAAACAAATGCTTAGAGAGCCTGTGGTCAGAGATTGAAAATATTATCATTCTTTGAGTATGTTACTCAAAACTATCCTCAGATTAAATGCAATCCCTAACAAAATGCTACTGACATTTTTTATGTAAACGGACAAAACTAGCCTTTCTTTTCTTGGGACTACCAAACAATAATAACATACAAAATGCAGAAAACCACGGCAATTTTCAGGAAAATAACAAATCATAACTTCACTACCAAAAAAAAAGAGAATAGTAATTAAAGTATCTTGGTACCAGTATTAAAATAAACTTACCGATTTGTGGAACAGAAAAGAGATTTCAGTAATCAACTTAAAATATATATAATCGGTTGGCTTTCAACAAAGGTGCCAGGTATTCACTTTCGGGAAAGATTACCTTTTCAACAGATAATTTTAAGAAAATTAGATATCCATAGGCAGAAGGATGAAATTAGACCCTTGTCCATATAAAAAAAAATCAAATAAAATTGGTCTAAAAACTTAGAAAACCAGAAATGGTTAAAAAAAAAAAAGAAAAACAGAAGAAAGACTGGCTTTCTGACTTTTTTTTAAGATTTGACACCGAAAGCATAAGCAAAAAGAAAGAAATTTTTAAAAAGTCAAATGGGGGATCACACTCAAATACATATTCTGCTTGACAATGGAAATACTAGTGAAGAGACATCACAGAGATTAGGAGAAAAGGTGTGCAAGCCATTAATCTGTAGAAGGTTATCATCCAAAACATTTATACTCACTGGTCTCTAAGAAAAGAAAATGCATAATCCTGTTGAAAAGAAATCACGGGTATGTCCAAGGTATACATAAGTATATACATATATAAAATAAGATAGTCTTATCTTAAAATAACTTTTTTTATAAATAACTTTTTCATGTTTTAAATAAAATGCACTAAATTGCACTTTTTTCTTCAGTAGCATTTTGCTTTTATCTATAAATCAATTTTATTTTCTGCTGACAACAGAAGTCTAAGTTTATTTGCTTAATAAAATGTACCTTTTTATTAGGAAGGACTTAGCTTTATCAATCAGTAATTTTGGTTAAGTATTTGCAACTTCGAAAGAATCTTCACTTTGAGCTGTTTTTTTCCTCAGTGTTGAGAAACTAAACCATGGCTTCTGCCCTGTCCATCATATAGCAGATTTTGCCATTTATTGCACAGTTTTTAAAGACAAATCATCTACACATATTAACTCTCTATCTCTCTAAACATATCTATGCTAAATCTATATCATTTTTTCTATATTTTACTTATATGTAGAATATGAACATTTTTGCTTACATGCTGCTTGTATTAATATAACTTTTACAAAAAAGATTATATTCTTTGTATTTTCTTTTATATATATCTGCATATATGCTACCACATACAATATATGTGCAAAATATAAAATGTGTATACTTAATGCAATTTTCATATTATCAGTTATTATCAATCAATCTTCAGATCACTTTAATTTTGCACAGAGCTACTTTTTTAGAATGTACGTTATTCTTAAAACTCTAGTTCATTCATTAAATTTTAATAATATATACTTTTATGAATATATACTTATTTATTCCTTAATATGTTAGCATTTATGTTATTAAATTCTTTCTATCACAAATGAGGGTGAAAAAGAATGCTACTATAAATTTCTTTTTGTACATGTAATGAACAGGCTCTCTCTTAATTACATGCTTAGAAATGGAAGCTCCAATCCCAAGCAAGAGACATCTTCAGTTGACTACACAAGCCCAGTCTATCCATGAATGAATAGAAACCCCTACATATGCAGTAGGAAAGTATTATGTCTCCCTAATATCGCCATGCTTGTCAGAGTGAGAACTTTCAATTTTTGCTGCTTTGATGAATATATAAAGACTCTACTTTGGGGTTGTAACCTACATTTTCCTATGTATTCACTAGCTCTTTAAATATTCATTCCCTATTTATTTTTCCTACTTTGTAAATTTTCTGTTCATGTCATTGGCCAACTTGTTTGGGTGAAGACACAGAGCAGTAGTTTATAGAGCATTTTCTAGTGGCAAGGAAATGGAAGAATAACTAGCGCTCATGATGAGCAGAGATGCAAAATGGTACACCCTTCATGGAAGGGAATTTAACAATATCTAGCAAAATTACATGTTCATTGACCGTAGAGTTGAGCACTTCCGCTTCCGGGAGATATCCAGAAGGGACAGTGGTATAGTATAAACAAATCGCGGGATCGCAAGATAGTCTTTTTTTCTCCACTCTTAGTTCTAATCAGATGTATGCACCATGTGCACAGTTCTCTTTGTCTCATGATTTCTCTGTGACGGTGCCACTGTACCACCAATGTTTTCTAATTCTGGAGAATCTACGATGCATGAGAACTCTGTAAGCCTCAAAACAAGTCCACAGTAAATGTAATAGCTCATGATTGAGGAAGTGGGAAGAAGTGTACATAGTGAAATTACTACTTAAAGTGTGTTTTATTGCTTTCAAAACGTTTTATAATTTTTATAAGTGGTTGAAATGTGGGTAAAATTTGGAATCAGATACAGAAACTCAGCAAAATCAACTATAAATATTTACAAAAATGAAAATAATCATTTTGAAAGCAATGAAATAAAAAACAATAATTTCATTGTGATTTCATTGGGAACCATAACAAAGGAATAATAACATCAAATCCTTATAATTTGTCTATATATTCCTAGTAATATAATCTAATATAAAAGAAGAAAGCCGTGAAAGAGTTAAACTGTTTTCATCAACCTGTTAATGATAATACTGGTGTTACTATCCTTAAAATATTTTTAGAATTGTAAGTAATTAATTAGGTAAGTGATATAAATTTATGTAATTATGAATATATACATACTATTTTATAAATATTATGCAATCAACAGACACTTGCTTCATCTTTCCCTTTCCTTTTCTGTTATGATTTTTATTGTAAATGTTTAAAGCAGGGAAGAGATTTGAGTGGAAAGGATGTGATCGTGTTCATTGTTCATACAGAGCTCTGAGAATACCATTGCTTTCTTTTCATATTCTAAGCAAATTCCCATTTGAATAGAAAATGTGACCTCTTGGGAGTGACATTTTCTCCCCTTGCTCAGCCATGGGTGTAATAAATTTAAAGTAGACTTGTTTTGAGACTTAGTTACTTTTCAAGCATCCTGAGTCCACCAGAATTCTAAGACGTTGTTGGGATATTGGAACCACTATATATAAATGATGCGCCTACACAGAAAAGTAATGGATACAGAGTACTAAACGTATTTTCCCTTCAAAATTATCTTACCAAATGCAAGTTTAAAGATAAAATTTCCAAGAATTATAGAATAATTTCAAGAGAGCATTGAACTTATACTAAGGTCTTGTGATTACAGATACCAGGGGACTTGTAAGCTGGACAGACATGAAGCCAACCTGCTTCTGTGCAGTGTCAACTTCCCTGAGCTCCAGAAATTCTATTGTGAACTGTGACTGATAATTAAACCTACTCTAAAAAGTTGCTGAAAGATTCCAATAATATTGTTCCAAGGTACATAGACATTTGTCTTGTTAGATAAAGAAAAGAAATGCAGTGTAAAATGAGCTTATGAGGATGGTTTAGAGAGAATTTTAAGTAGATTTCAGTGAAAAGGAAAAACAAAATAAATAAATGAATGATAGAGAAAAACACTAGGGAATCAGAAGGTGTAGTTCCATGAACATTCTTTCGAGTTATGCTTCACTGGTAATTTGTCTTTGAGAGAAGGTAGCAGGGACTATAGGGACCGGGGGTAGAATCTGCTAGTTCTGTATCTCAATGCATTTTGACTTCTTCATAAATTTTAAGAATTAAAAATATGAAGCCAAAGATTATAAAAACTAACAAGAATTGAGAGCAGATGAAGTTTAGATTTTATAAGGTTAGTCTATGCACAAATTTAAACTTATTTTGTGGCTTAAAGTTTTTATTTTAGTTCTTTGTGCTAGATTATCTTCCCTTGAATAAAAATCTTTCTACTTTTCTGCAATGTGTTGGCAAGAAATTTTTTTCTACAGACATTGAAAAAATATCTAATTATGATGTTTTATTATAAAATGGACCATTGCAAATTTTGGCATAATTCTATTACCAGATTGAACATATTTTAATACAACACACTGTAGGAGGATTTACATGCCCTCAACTACTGGTAACATGGAAAAAAAATAATTTTTGTGAAAAACTAAAGAAACAACTCTAGCTCATCTGACATTTTTCTTTCCGAAATCATGAGATCTTTTTTTTTTATCATCGCCCCAAATCTTGTTTGTCACAAGAGAGTGATGAAGAAATTACTGGCTTTTTCATTTTCCTTGAACTATCAGTTATAGAATTGTTCATATTCTCTGCATATTTTGATCGACGCAACATTTGAAGTGAAAAGATGCTATAATTTAAAAGCAGGGGTACAGAACGGTAGCACGCAGTGTTTAGAGAATGAAAGTTAGAATGCAGCTGGGAAGGGCGGGCTGCCGCAGCAGGGAGGAGAGGTGTCTAACTCATCCGATGTGTTCAGACAAACAATTAAAAGTGACAAGAAATAATGGCACAACTATAAAAGGAAAGTCACTAAATGACAGAAACTAAAATAAGCGGGCTTTTAGACACTGCCTTACACTAAGCAAACCTATGTGTTCCTGAAGATCATGGTGGTTCTTCCACGACAAAATGTTGTCCAGCTGTGGGCTCTTGGATAAAAGAATTAAAGACCCAGATCACAACTGTTATGGAACTTAAAAGGAAAAACAAAGTGAAACAGGGAGGTAAGGTGGGGGAGGGAAGAAGGGAAGGGGAGGGACAAAAGGAGAGTGGGAAAGTCTTTGTCACTTTGACAAGATACATATGTGCACAAAATCCTCAACTTCATTATAAACCTTAAATCTTGCACTAATACATATCAATAAAATGGGGGACAAAAAAGCATTCAAATATATATATTTACCTACATGTGTTGAGATGGTTCATCACTTTACTTTCTTTTTTGTTAAGAAGATAACATTGAATACAAGTCTCCTCGCATGATGTCTTGGGGATACACTGATAGTCTCATGTAATTCTGGGGTGAATGAGTTTTCTTAAATAATGACAGAAAGAGCAAAGAATACTAATATTGCTGAACCTAATTTATGCACCAAAACTTTTGCGGCATCTACTATGCACCAGGCATATTTCAAAATTCTCAGAATGTCGTGCTGAATGAGACTGTTTCTTTTTCTCATGAAAGCTACATTTTTATGAGGGAGGCAGTGCATTTTAAATGTACAAAGAAAAATACTAAATAAAATAACGAAGTGAGCCACTGTAATGTCAGTGGCTGCTTGATCCCCTTAGACCAGTTAAAAGATGCTTCACTTAGCTGGGAGCTGCGCACAGAGCGGAGAGCATTGTTCCAGGTAAAAGTCGGGAGAAAGACTCAGTAAGAATGTTTGCTTCCATAAAGCCTTTCATTGGGCAGCCATAGCTAATGAAAGAACAGGAAGCCAACCAGGGCACTATGTTGAAGAGCTAGAGCTGTTTTCCAAATGAAATACAAAATCTTCTGCAGTGTACTGAGAAGAAAAGAAAGATAACTTACGTGTCCCGTTCACATCCATTGGACCTGGCCACTTAAATATTCATGTGACTCTCAGCTGCTGGCATCTATCTCGCTTTGCCTGGGGCTTCCTCTGAAGACTTGGAAGGCTGCCTTGCCCTCGCACAAACAGGCAAAAGTGTTAGAAATTTGCAGTCCTGGGGCAGCCCTAAGGCGATCACCGATGTGTAAGGTATATTGTGAAACACACACACACACACACACACACACACACACACACACACACACACCTAGTTACTCCAGCTATGTCTCCACTCTGGAGGGATAGTTCCAAGGTGTCTTTATTCAGCTTCTTTAGGTGAAGCTTTAGGAGCAAGGAGCTAGTGAGTAAGTTTCTTTAGGAGATTAAACTTTAATAATCCACAGAGAGAGCTACTTGGACTAGACATCCTTTGTTGGCCAACTTCTTCCTTCTCTCACTTCGCTAGTCTCATCCATTATTCCTTTGCTTCCAAAATAAGATTTACCCACATCACTCTAACATCTCTTCCTAAGAGAAGGATACTGACAACATTTGAGTGACTATGAAATGATTCACTTTGGCTGTTGTGTAATGAACCAAATTAGCCAAAAGAAACCAAGTAACAAGCCACTTAAGTGATACACATGAAAGAGGATGGCTCATAGAGCTAAAAAGAATAGGTGAAAGATTGTGGATATATTCCGAATTACTCTGAAATTGAGGTGACATGCAGACAGATTGTTCTTTAGTGGTGGAAGTAAATTTTTCAATACTTACGTTTTGGGCTAAGTAGCTGTGTTGATAGTGATGCTGTACACCGATGTGGGTGATTTGAAGGAAGGCTAGACAGTTGAAAGAATGAACTAATAAGCCACCATGGAAATGTTAATTTTGCTCAGACTAATGTCACTAGATGTCACAAGAACAGGTAGGTCTTCTCCGAGTTTGCTGATATTGGGAAGCAAAAGAGGAGATTAGGCAATGTTGTTCTGGAAATTATCATTTAATTCCTGTCTTAAAATTGAATGAGACCCACTGAGAAGTAGATAACCACTGCAGAACTTTGAGAATGCGATAAGTAGGACAAATAAAAAAGGCGCTAACAAGGAAGAGTGTTGACGCGAGCCAGGTGCTCCAGGGAAGCATAGGAGAGCAGAGATGGCAAGAAAGGTCAGAAAAATGCGATTCAACAAGATTGAAAGAGTTGACTGTGTCGTGTTGCTGACATTCCAGGAATGGAAGGCAGAAAACGGACATTTGAATTTGTAAGACACAAGTCACTCGTGACTTGACAGTGTCATTTTGAGTGAAGGAGACAAAGAAGACAATTTGAAGTGAAAAGGTTGATAAATTTTGGACAAGTCGGACATTGTTGAGAATCTTTTTTTGATATTTGTTGAAAATATATATCAGCCCTTGGAAACACAAAATCTGTACCCAAGGCCACTTCTGGTTTCCTAGTGATGCTGAAACTCCCTGCGTGTTCCTAAAATTGAATCGCAGAATGGATTTCATGATTTTCTTTTAGAAGCTACCACTTTCACAAGCTTACAATATGAACTATGACTCAAGAGTAAGTGTTAAGTTATTCTTAAAGTTAAACATTGCTTCTACTTTGTTTAAAAATTTTATCAGCCAAGCTTTAAAATCTTGAAAACAATGTGCAAAACAATTATCTTCCAGCACTTTTTGTGCTTGGTTTTTTATTGTATATAAAGATGTTCTCATTCTCAAATTGCATATCAAAGATGATCATTCGTCTTTTTATGCAAAATTAAATATTTTTATTCAGAAAACGCAATTCAAATTCCAATGCTTTTTAAATAGACTTTTATACTTTGGATTCATAGCTTGAAAAACTTCAAGAGTTCTTTGTCTTCAACCAGCATAAATGGTTGGCAGCTCAAAGGAACTGTGACAACAAACTCTTGTTTAAAGTTTTTAGTTTCCATAAATTCTGAACTAAAAAAAAAATTGAGAACAATGTTGTATAATGATTAGTGAGAATTATACAGGGTTTTCCACCACTTTATTGACGTATGTAAGTGCAAAACATAAAGTTTACATTGATCTTGAGTATTTTGAGCACACACACATGGCAAAGTTACAAATCCTTTCTCTTTTCAACCTTCCACTCCTTCCCCTTCTCCTCCAGTTCCCAGTATTCCACACATTAAGTTCTATGAAATAATTGCAACTTGGGTTTCTCATATCAGAGAAACCATTCAATATTTCACCTTCTGTTTCTGACTCCATTCACTAAGCACAATGGTTTCAATTTGCCTTCAGTTACCTACTAAAGCCTCCAACCTATCTGTCTTTATAGATGACTAGTTTTCTAGTGTGTCTAAGTACCAGAATTTATGTATCCATTGGTCTGTTGATGGGAATATTGGTGTCTTCCACATTTTAGCTATTGTTAGTTGTGCTGCGATGAACAAGGTGTACATGCATCTCTTTTATATAATGCTTTTAATTCTTTTGTAAAAATTTCCAGAGGAGGTATCGCTGGATTGAAGGGGATATTTATTTCTAATCTTTTAAGAAACTTCCATACTGCTTTCCATGCACCACGTGTTTTGAGTTCTGTGTTTTTCTCTGACGCTCCACAATTTTGTTCAATTCCTTATGCAACTATAGTATCCGTGGAGGCTGATTTTACGGAGATGCTGAGGTGTTGTGTATGATGGGCAGTTCTTCCTGTTTATGGCATGAAATGTTGAGGTGACAAAACAGATATCCTAATTTTAATCCAAACCCACAAAGTCTTAAAAAATTCCAAACAGAACCTTTAATAAAAAAATTGCATGACTTAAGTGGAATTAAGTAACTAATGAGTACTTTAAAAATTAATTTATTTAATGTTGTAGTTGTATGTATATTAAAAGATTATAAGATTTAGATCAAAACATAGTCATTTCTACTTTTCTTCACATTACTACTTCTATTTTATAAATTTGTTTTGCCTTATAAGTATAATGGTCTAAATCTATTTAACAAACATCAACCCTGTTATTATTTATAACACAATTTATTTCCTTCTGCTTGTGTGCACTTGAGTTTTTAAATAATTAATTATATGTAAATATAAAAGTATATATGCAAAAAAACTATGCACAATATGCAAAATACTTGCATGCTTTTAATCCTTGAATCTATTCTCATGATTAAAAACAGAGCTACTGACCATATACAATATAATGCATGCCTTCCAGGATAGTAATTTCTCAATGATAAACTCAAAATAATTTGCCTTTAGTCTAATCGTGACCTTTGGCTCAGAAGACATTTGAAGAATTCCTTTTCTCATTTGCTCAAAGATTTTTAAAGAAAAGATGCAAGGGTAACTAAATATAAATAAGCACCTTATAACATTCAAATGAAATCGAAACAGAACAGTAACTTAATAAAGCCTTCGTCACACTGACATGTTAATTTCCCTAGCAGGAGAATAGAGATTAAGGAGAAGGATGACTTTTCCTTCAAAATCTTTGCCTGAGTAATTCTTTCTTAAACACATAAGGCCCTTGCTCCCTGGAGCCTATTAATATTGCCTCCTATGAAAATAGACTCTGCAGATGTGATCAAATTGGGTCGAGTTTTCTTTCAGATGAAGGGAAGATCCGATACACAGTCATCCCTTGTATTTTTATTAGAGAGTTGGAGAAAGACTGGGATATAGGGAAACGGTTTAAAGTAAAGCAGAGAAGCATTTGCCAGTAATGGTCTTGAGGTATGAAATGATGAAAGCAAACGCAAAGAAAGACTAAAACCACCAGAAACGTCAAAGGGCAAGGAAAGGACCCCCGCCAGGGACCACAGCTTTCGTGCCCCTGATTACACATGAGCATCAGTCCAGAAGGCCACAGATTTCTGACTTGTGCACCTGTAGAAACCGAGCAATTTTGTGACAACGAGCAGCCAGAGGAAACAACACAATGTGCAGGTGTAGATGTAGATCAGTTCTACATTTCCTCTCTTTTTCTTTGTCAAAGTTCATTTCAATTTGATTCCTATTCCCACAGTATATCTCGACAAAACAGAAACATTTGTATATTCCGCAGACAGGCTGTAGACAAAACGAAGAATTTGAGAATGACTTTGACCCTGTCTTTCAGTAACTAAACAACCATTCATAGCTTCTGCGAGACACTGTTTATGAGGCAGTACTCTCCCTAGTCAGTTCAAACACATGCCCTCCCAGTGTATGCCACATTTTTTCTATTGAAATAGTTCTGTCCAATAGTCTTATCCCTCCTGTGTCCTCATCCCTCTCCCCAGTGATGTCATGTTAACTAAAAAGGCTCTTTCTTTGTAAACCTTTTTCAAACCATCTTTCTTTAATTAATTGAACTTTCACCCAACTAATATTTTCTACCTAGCCTTAATCTTCTTTCATAGGATTTTTTCCATATAAGAGATTATGCATTTTAATTTTGTGCTGTGTTTCCATATTCAGCCCCCTGAGCTCAAGGAGTTTTGCGTATTTTATTTTTGCCATATCACAATGTTAACATAGTAAGCCTAAGACGAACTATTTGTAGAAAGAATAGTCGACTCAGATGAGAATGACAAAGAATTCTTCCTCGTGACTTCTCATTTGATTTATATGTGCAGATAGCAGTTAATTATTTGGCTTGAACAACAGTTTTTAACATTTCCTTCAGTAACAAAGAAAATAATTTTGATCCACATTGCAGGTCTATCAATCAGAACAAGACATTTGTGAAAGAGAGCTAATATGTGTCTCCACTCAGGAAGTCCATTTATTGCAGGCTTGCTGGCATACATTATAAAAATGTCACGAATTGTAAATGAATTAAAATTGCAAACAGTGTCATGGATAGTAAATCAATTGACACTTTGTAATACTTTATGAGAATATATTGACTATGAGCCTGAAGACTAACGATGCAGCTAAGTCGTGTACTACTATTTCCTCTTAGCTAGTATGATAAGCTTCTTTGTCTATGCCTATCATTTTCCTTTTTAGCTCATTATGGATTTTCTTGATCTACCAATTCCAATCGGAGTTAAAATCACATACCGTGATTTCTTAACGCACCGAAGACACTATGTATACATCTTGTCTTAAGATCTCTTTTCTGTACGTCAGTTTCAATATTAAACTGTTTCCAGTTATATGTTCATGTCCAAAGCTATTTACTAGTTATGACAAAATTATTTTGTTGTTATAGCTAAAGATTATTTACCTTTGTGTCATAAAGGATGACATTTGTTCCCTCCAAGGCTTTTCATCATCAGCATTGTTTTATAATCCAACCTATCAATTAGCCATTAGGTAATCAATTTAAAAGGAACTTCCTGTAGAATCCCTTAACGTGTACAGTTTTTTTCTTAAATAAAGTCGGTGTATTAGTCTTTATTTCTTATTGGGATGAATGTGAATATAAGACTATCACTTTTTTTTACTCAATAGTAAAACTGGAATCCTTAACAAAAGCCTATGTGGCATTATAGAAAAATGAATTTCAAGTAAATATGTCTGAATCATCAATATATGACCACCACTGTTATGACCCTGACGCATAAAGTATGCTCTCATTATTCGATCTTACATCATAAAATAATAAAATACAGTATAGATATTTTAATATACTAAATCACATTGAAGTATACATATATAAAAGAACACCTCAAAACATCAAGTGCACGTAAAACAAAGGAGAGGGTTTAGAGAAAAATATAATACAGCTTTTTCATTTATTTTGAATGTAGGGACAGAAAGATTCACTGAGAACGGCAATCCAGATCTCATGATTAAAAAAACATTAGGATTATGTTACTCTAATTATAACACAGACACTTGAAAAATGATCTAAATATTTATAATGTTTCCAAAATACTAGAAAGTTGATATCTTAGTGAAATACTATGGTTTTTTTTTATAAATCCACATTAAATAATGTGGCATTTGCATAAGGCTATGTAAGTTGAGAGAGTTAAATAGTATCTTTGTTATAGGATATACTTGAAAATATAAACTGGGTATTGGCAAGGGTGGGAGAAATCTCTCTATATATGAAGCCATCAACCAAATTTAAAGAAAAAGCAAACCCAGAATAAAACTATAAATTGATGGTAGACTTGACTGCTTAAATTAAAAATTTAAAGCTTAAAAATCAAAAGTGAATAGCTTTCTGGCATGGCATAAAGCAGAATTTATTAGACAATTTAAACACTTTTAGCAATAAAATTAGTTTACAAATTGAATTACATTAAAATGAAAATGCTCTGTTCAATAACATATGTTTGAAATAAATGGAAAGCCCAACAAGATATTTTTCACATACACAACTACCAAAATTTATTTATTTATTTATTTATTTATTTATTTAGACAAGGTGTCACTTTGATGTCCAGTCTGTTTAACTACCAAAGTTTACTGTGAAGAATATTTAAAGAGTGATTGCAATAAATCAGCAAAAAATAAATAACCTTGTATAATATATGCAAACTACACCATACACAATAGGGGCAAATCAAAAATGACACAAAAATGTTAATTACTTTATTAATCTCAGAAAAGCATGTCTAAACCCAAGGAAGGGCCATCGAGTAGAGTATATTCCAAATTGGTCAAAATATTAAGTATAACATGGGAAAGAATACATAGAGAATCATTTAAATCATATGTATAATTGGATATATACATTCTAATATGTATAATATATACATCATTTATATGCTGAAACTCTTTAATTTTATATTTTAAACAATTCTTTTAATTCTTTAAGTGTTCGTTATTTTTAGCCACTAGAAAAACAGAAATTGAAGCAATTCTAATATTCCAATTTACTCCAGGTAGAAGGTCTATCTATCATCAAGCTCAACATACAAAATACCAAATGCTGGTGAAGATTTGGGGGAAAATAAATCCTCCTACATTGCTGACGGAAATATCTGCAAATGCAGCTACAGAATAATCTGTGCAGAGATTCTTCACAAAAGAAACAGCAGTGCAGTTAAAAATAAACTTTTCAAAGAGTTTGCATGACAAAGATGATGTGGCGATCATATATGATGAGATAGTATTCAGCCACAAAGAATAATGTCATCGTATTATTTTCAGGAAAATAGATGCAACATAGGTTATAACGTTAAGTGAAATAACACAGATTTCCTTTATATGAGAAACCCAAAATATAAAGAAGCGAGATAACAACACAGAGAGAGAAAAGGCGGAGGTTTTGGAGATAGGAAAAGAGACCGGGGAAACGGATAAGAGTAAAAAGAGCATGAAGGAATCAAAAATGATCAGGATATGTTACATATTTTTTTAAGTTTATCTTCTATTGAACATGAATATACTACAGATTCAGTTACATGTTTATTACATACACTTGGGGAATTCACTTTAGACTACTTTTTTCTGTCCCTTTGACCTTTTCTCTCCCCTTTCCACCCAAGTCTCAGTGGCCTTTCTGTTCTTTGCAGTCATCACCCCTCTTCCTACCCTCTCTTTTACATATCTCTTTATAAATGTATTTCTGTCAATTTCATATGAGAAACACCAAACAATACTTAGTCTTTTGCGTCTGATCTATTTCTCTGAGCTTTACTGACTCAGGATGAGCCCATTCTCTTGCAAATGCTTTGTGTCTTTATTTATGGCTGCGTGATATTTCATTTTCCATACATATCGCATTTTTGTTATCCATTGCTCTGTTGATGATAGTGTGGGTGTTTCCAGGATTTAGCGACATGAATGGTGATGCTATAAACATGTAAGTGCATCCGTGTAATGTGATGACTTTGGCTCTTTTGGGAAAATGTCCAGGAGAGCTGTGGCTGGGTAAAATGGAATTTTTATTCTCAGTCTTCTAAATTGCTTTCCATAGTGGCTGAAAAAGAATGCAATCCCATTGAGAGAGTGGAAGCATGTTCGATTATCTTCAATAGCAAGTTCCCAAAACAGACATAACTCCTATGTATTACAAAACATTAGCCATAGGAAATAAAATAAAATATCAAATAAAAAATGTAAATTTAAGGCATTGGAAAACAATTAGCTCTCAGTAAAATGTTACCTTATACTTTAAAGAAAAACAGTATAGTTTAACAACTATCATTTGTCAGAGATGATGAATCCTTGGTTTCCTCACTTTTAATAAAGGAGTCTCATTATCTACTTCACTATGTTGATTGAAAATTAAAAGTAAAATAATATGTGTGTAATTCTTTGGCTGATCTCATTAAGCTCTGAGGTTGTCACTTTTTTATTTACTTTTTACAGTCTCATTCTTAGTGATATCTTTTGATAATTTCACCTAATTTTTTAAAGATGCTACCAAAATTTTTCCAAAAGTAAACTACAATTTTTCCTCTATTTTAGCAACTACCTTAATGTTCATGGATTAATGTTTTTCATTACTACACATACGAGATTAAATAAATTTAAGTTAAATACATTTGCTAAAGCAGTCTGATGCTGTGAAAAAAGAAAGCGATTTGAAATTAGACAATGTTCAGCTTGAAATCATACTCTATTTATTTGCATTGATTTTGACTACTATTAATATATAACTATCTCTGCATCTCTCAATTTCATTCATTATCAAAAAGAATAGCAATGTTCACCTTTGCTGGTTGTTTTGAGAACTTCATCAGTTAATGCAAGTAAAACAGCAACTGGTCCTGTGTCTAGAAGTTTAATTAGTGAGAACTTTTTCTTTCCCCTTTCTCAGCTTATCACAGGAAGAGAGAAGGTTTATCAGAGGATGCTCTGGTCAATACAAAAATGAATACCTCATGGTTATTATCCTCAGGAATATTATAAAAATAAACAAACTAAAACTTGCCAATATCTACAGTGCTCTGTAATCTATGTGTTGTGATGTGTTGTGAGTGGCCTGCTATCTGATGTTCTGATGTACATGCTGAATTAACAATATTACACTTTTAATTATTCATGATATTCATCCTGTATATCAGACATTCATCTTTTTTCGATATGTTTTCTTTTATGTACTTTCTTTCCTCTTTCTCTGACCTATTCGATAACTTCGAAGGGTGATATTTACTATATTAAGTAGACTTCTGTGCCTGGATTTTGTTTATATTGGCTTTTGAAAACAAGAGTGAGAAATAGATAGAAAAATAGAGTCAGTAGACTACAACTCCCCTTGATGATTCTTAGTTTGATGTGGAAATTATATAGCTATGCTATATCTATCTATCTATCCATATTATTTTAATATACATGCATGTATGTATATTATTTTTCCATCAGAGAGACCTTTCCTGTTGCCATAAACCCATTAAGTTCCTAAGCCCACCCTTAACACCAAAAGCTAAAAAAGAATAACACTCTGTTTGCTCTTCCTTTTTCGTGGCACTTTATTCTCCTTAGCTTCATCCAAGTTTCCTACGCCATTACTCATTGGACTTTCTGTAATCACCTTGTTTAAACAGGTCATGTCCTTTTGTCAGTATCTTCGTTGATTAAGTCACTTAGGAAAAGGACGTAAGGATTTAAAGCTGATTTCAGAATGTTCTAGAGGAATTTGGCACAAATATGACATGGACAATTCCCAGCACACAGTCGGGGCCCTACTACTCAAGTTGTGCCTGATGACGACATGGGATTGTATAAGCTATGATGAAAGTATCAGGGGATGTTCATGTTAAAAATGAAAAATAAGTCTTAAGAGACTTACGGACACCAGTCTTCCTCAAATCACTCTTCTGTCCATCAAACACATTTTTCTTTTCATTTTTTTTTTCTACTTCCTGAGGCAGTTCTGGAAGTCTTCTCTTGAGTCTTTATGAGGTGAGATTAAAAACCTGGTGGATGTGCTGCCGAGAGGCATCTGTGGAAAGGAAGGCTCATATAAAACAGTACCGTGTGCCACCATCCCCCTCAGTCCCTGGATCTCATACTGTGCGACTTCCGGCTCTCTGTCAAAATCAAAATGACTATGGAATGTAAGAATCCGTAATTGGTTCAGGATATTAAGACAGCCACAAGAGAACCCGGAAAGTTACTCACAAAAGAGAATTTCACAGCCGCCCAGGAAAATGACCAGAAAAACAAGGTAAGTGTGTTTAAAGTGTGGTGAGATATTGTGAGTGGGATTCACAGGTATGTGCTTTTTCACTGGATTTTCTTAAAGATTTAAACATTTATCTTATATTTTGAATGTACTTCATAAGCAAGCAAGTAAACAACAGTGCAATGGCCACCGAGCAACTTGTCAAAAACAGATTTCTTGGTAAGGCACATTAATGCTCAGGAAAATAAAATACTACTGTCATCCTCTGCTGTGGTTTGGTTCAGAAGTTCCCCCCAAAAGCTGCATGAACTTATGGGTACTGTGTACCACTGGAAGATGAGGCTTGGTTGGAAGAGAACGATGCTGGCCACTTGACCTGCAAGGGTATGTGCTGCTACCAAACTTCCTCTCTAAAGTGGCTCTCACATCTGCAAGGTCATGAAAAGCCTTGCTCTAGGTGTGCGTGTATTTCTTCCATCATTAGTTGCCCATAAATGGACTGTTACAAGTGGGCTTTTGCAAGGATTTTATCAGATAGAACTACAGGGTCTAAAGCAGGAGAGCCCACAGCAACGGACCGCAAAATGAAGAGCCAAAGGATCAGATGGCTGCTCAGACCAACAGCCTTGGAAGCCACAGACTATAACAGGTCAAGGATACAGTATCAGCTCATGGCTGAAGAGCTGGAAGCCCCCTGGAGTGTTGCGGTATGAGTCTGCATTTGAAGGGTGAGAAAACTGGAGTCTGATATCCACAGGTAATGGCAACAGAGAAAGATGTGCCAGTCCAGTAGAAGGGATCCTCCAAGGTACACGGTTGATTTTCTCTTTCCTGCCCTTTATTCCACCTGAGCTGCAAGCTCTTTGACGGGGTTGTGCACAAACAGGGAGTTTCTTCCTACCTAAGTTTTCTGTCCAGCGCTTCCATCATCTCTGAAAACACTTCACCAACACATCCAGAAGTGTGCGTCATTAATCTCCCTAGGAACTTCTCAATGTGGTTTGGTTGACAGCACAGCTATTGTTCTATCACTGGTATTCCTCTGCATCAAGACAAGAGAACTTCTGACACATGCTTTGAAGTTTTGATAACAAATATCTTCTTCTGTTAGCTTTCTGCCTCAATTTGGACATCGAATAGTTCTGTCTACACTTTGGTTTTGGACCTTTAGTCTCCAAAACTATGAGACACTCTGTTGTTTTATGCTATGTAGCTGATGGTACTTTGTGAGATCAGCTATAGGAAACCAGTACAAAATATCACAAAAGAAAGAAAGAAACCTATATATGGAAATATATAATTTGAGGTGTATAAATTTTGGAAAATATATATTGTAGAAAAATAAAGTTATGAATACATTTGCTGACATTGAAAGAGTTTGAAGTAGAACATGCCTTCTAAACCCTAAGGAAGGCCCCAACAATTTCTGCTTTTCAGGGCTATCTCGGCCCTTTCCTCTTCTTGCCTTTTTCAATGTAACATACCTGGATAAACGTTATAGTAGCGATTCCCATAATACAGACTATAGTTAGAGCCTAACTTGTATTTCACCTCCAGTATTTACTTAGATGGCTAGACATCAGAAAGTTATTGCATTAACCTAGTAGGACTGCTCTGTTGCCCAGGTTGGGCTACAGTAAGGAAGAATCACAGACTTACGGCTTATCAACAAGACAAGCTTCCTTCTCACAGATCTAGCATCTGTAAGTCTGCAATGAGTGTGCTAGAATGCACAGGCTTGGTGGGGGTGCCACTCGAGCTGCAGACTGCTGACTGTTTATTGCATCTGCTCAGGGCAGAGAAGAAGGCAAAAAAGATATCTAGGGTTTCTCTTCCCAGAGTACCCATCCTATTGATAACAGCTCTGTGCTCATAATCTATTTATCTCCCAAAGAAGCCACTTTCTATTAATAACTCCATTACCTTGGAATTAAATTTTCAGGCTGTGAAAGGGGAAAGGATTAGACATATAAATTTAAAGTAGTTCCAGTAGCAAAATATCACCCACCAGGTGGTGTATGCAGCAGAAGTGCATTTCTTCCCAATGTGAAGACTAGATGCTCCAGGTGAGAGGGAGGCAGAGTTGGTTCAACTGGGGGCTTCTCCACTTGAAATGCCAAGCATTATCTTCCGATGTTTTCACATGATCTTTCTTTCATGTTTATCTACAATCTAATCTATTTTTCTTGTAATTATACCAATCATACTGAGTTAGGACCACTTCAATGAATTTATGAACTCTAGCCAATAGCTTAAAAGTATCCAAAATTGTTAAATTCTGAGATTCTGTGGATTAAATCTCATTATGTGAATTGTAGGATTATACAGCTTGGCCTACCATTATCACTTAACTTCTGACTTCTCTGCTTTCTTATCTGAAAAAAGCACAAAGAATATTTATTCCCTAGAGTTTTCATGAAGATTGAATATACAGACAAACACATAGAACCACATCTAGAAACTTTTCAACACTAAACAGACATAAGAAGAAATTGCTATTATTGAGGTGACCTGATGTACTCTAATCAACATCTACATATAGCTGAGACCACACCTTGATCCACTGTACTGATTACTGCTGAATCTTAGCCAAAAAAATGAATTTAAAATAAGCAACAAACAAATTAAGATGGACAAGACTGCTTTATTGCAAAACAATTTTCTATTTGGTTTTAATGTTTGTGTCAATTGTCATACAATTTCTGTCACAACAATTAGAAAGTGAAGTAGAAAAATGAATCTTGTAAGAACTGAGAGAAAATGAAAATATCCTGATGGAAAACTGGCCAACTGTAAAATTCCTACAGGTTATTTTTGAATATGTACTTCCATCCTAAGAAGGATTGTCACCCTAGGGGTGTTAATCAACTGGCTAGAGAACAGTCTCTTTTAGAGAAAGCTATCCATGTAATGGACTCAATTTTTGCCAAGATATCAATTTAATAAATCAATGAACAATGGAAAGGTTCACTATGACATTTGAGAAATAAATAAATGTCATGGTTTAAGTGGGAACTGTCCTCCAAGGGTCTCACGTGGTTGGAAGACAGTTAGACCTGGAGGCCCTATATTTCTCAATGGATTAATTAACTATTGACATCATGCATTCTTTGTAGGTATAACCTGGTGGAAGGGAGGGGCACTAAACACATGACCTGAACAAACAGAATCTTATTGCACCTGCTCCCTGCTCTGCCAGCTCCCTGGCTGTCCTGAGAAGAGCAGTCTTCTTTCCATTTTTGCCATTTCCGCTTCCGATGAGCACAGTCATGAAAAAAATGATACCTCTGAAACTGTGATCTAAAATAAGCCTTCCCTTTCCTTTTATTTTATTTATTTTATTTTTTGAGACAAGATCTTACTGTATAGTCAAGGCTGGACCTGACCCCACTATGTAGCATGGACTGGCCTGGAACTCATGTCAATCCTCCTGCCTCAGCTTCCATTGTATTGGGATCACAGGCTTGTGTCACTAAGCCCAGGTCATGTGGCGCTGGGCACAGGGCTTGCTAGGCAGATGTTTTAATGATTGTACTAGACCCCAGCCCAACTCTCTGTTCCTTTAAATTGTGGATGTTGAGTATTTTCTCATGAGAAAGTGACTAAGGCATTAAGAATGTCAAAAAAACACACAAAATTTAAATTAATAATGTCTTTTCTTCAAGGAAAATGTACAAAATTAATTTCAAGTGAGCTAAAACCTTGTATCACACCTGTGAAAATGGAACATTGCTACGGTCTTTTTATGTTACCTTGGAAAGACGTTATTTCAACACTATCATTAATTTATTAGTACAAAACTCGCTAATTTCCCCAAGGTTCTTAAAATTTGAGAGTACAACTTGAAGCTTCTGAAGTGCAATTATTGGAAAATGAAGAAAAAGCTTAAATTGGAATAAAAGTAATAATCTTTGTTTGACTTGCCCTCATATCAAAATCAATCCAAAGAGAGTAGTTTCGCTTTGCATCAAGCATAAAAGGAGGTAGGCTTGTGTCTCAGATTAGCATTTTAATACACGTGTGCATAAGTGTGTGCATAATTAAGTCTTTTAAAAAGAGCACAAAGATATCTATGAAATAGATTAAGACTTCAAAAAAATAAGTAAATATAGCTGAAACTTCTAAAATACAATTGTGACTCTGGCCTGCAAAATACTTATGACTTAGTGACCCAGAAACAGTGGATTTTAGAAAGCATCTTAGGAAGGATGTCACATCTGAGATTGGGCATCTCTCAAATGTTTCATGGGAAAAGGAAGCGGAACATGGTAGAAACAAGAGCCAATGATTAGAAACACTCTAAAATTTATTTTCCTGATGGAATGACCAGAAAGCTGAGAGCCTTGCGTTTTGAAACATTTTGTTCCACTTGGTAACTCCTACCCTAAGCAATGTAGTTACTCTCATTGATTTGTTGAATTTCCTCCTTCCCAATTAGTTCCTTGATGGACTACATTTAAAATTCCAAGGACAAGAGTCACCTCCTTGATCTAGAAGTCCCTGTCGAGTTGTGATTCCTTGCACATCACTTGGAAGATAGCAAAGCAAGACATATAAAGCACCTAATGAAAGCGTTACGAGAGGAATTGTAGTAGGGATATTTGTCAATGTGTTGTATTTACTGTTCGTGAAACTCCTTTACTAGTGCAGTATCTAAAACGTAAGTCTGTAAGTATTATGAATTCATTCCAAAATTGATCACCTTTAGGGGTTTGGAGATCAATATTTTTTTCCTTCCTGGAGAAAATGTACTACTCACAAAATATACTTCAGTGAAAGACAAGGTCCAAAAAGGGACAATTATGTAAGTCTACTTTGATACATTTAAAAGAGTCAATATTTTCATTTTTTCCAGAATATAGAATAGCACTATTGAATTATTTGCATGTACCTCATTAAAGCAAAAAATAATGTAATTATTTAATGTTGCTTAACTAAGAGAGTTTAAGAATTTTTCACTGCCTGATCTCTTCAGACTTAAAATGTGATATTCAGGACATTACAGAAAATACTATCATGGAAATTTTATTTAATTGTGCTTTTATTCACCAAGCTTAAATTTAATTCAAAGTTCTAGAAATTATAACTAGAATATATAGATTTATTTTTAATAAAAAAGAAAATCAAGTTTTGGAGCACAATCCGAAACATTTACTTTAGGATATTTATGAGAGATTTTATAAGGACAGACATTTCGTTGTTAATGTTTTTTAGCTAAGGAAAAATATAGCTATGTTCTTCTACTATTCACTTCAGATATTCAATTTTCTTAAATTTGGCATCTACAAAAATGACCTGAACTATAAAAGGTTATGCAGAATAAAATTATCAGAAATGTTTAGAAATTAAGGATTATGAAATCAAGCAAATAATTTCTGGATAGTGTTCCCACAAATACTTTGAGTTATAGTAGTGAAAAGTGCTAAACACCTTGTATATTCTACTATAAATCTAGATTAATAAATCTTCATAAATCTTTATAAATCTTCAAGTTGAATTTCTGGGACACTGTTGTTTTACATTTGAAAATAAATACCCCCAACCATACAGACCAAAACACAACTATAACAACAGTAACAAAAGGTTCATAGCTGTATAATCTGCCTACATTAAAAAGTAAAAGTCTGGGTAAACAATATAAATCAGGCTTCATTGTAATTTGGAGCCAATAAGGAAAAAAAGTCATTATCAATGAGAAGCTTTTTACAGGATGCTCTTGGCCTTTGAAAATTTGCTGTACTCTGATACACTTTGCATGCGCTAAATTTGATCCCTCACTTTTTTCAACACTGTAAATGACACATACTAACTTCCATTAGTATTCTCAAGACATTTTTTTCTTTCTTATGATCTGTGGTAGCATATTTCATTAAAAACAAAAAACTCGACTAAATATTTTTAGACTCTTCAGTAAATAAATATGTGCTGTCATTTTATTTATTATAGCCTAACACATAATAATAGTTATTTTAACTGTTGGTAGTTGACCTCAAAACAGTAATATTTATCCATTAAATGTTTTCAAATAAACAAAGAAAATAAACTATGTGAATTATTTACTCACTTTCATTGTGAAATACTTTGTAAAAGGATCTAAAATTAAATGAAAGCACAATTTCTCTAAAACTGTAACTTTTTTATTATATTCAATATTTGCTAAATTACCTTCAAATGATAAGCTACTCTTGTCAAACCAAAAATAACATTACTGTTGTCATATATTTTACAAATTTCAATTGTCTCTGGAAAAAATATTTTTTTCAGATTGATTCTGCTAACATTAAACACAAATGAGATAGGTAGATAGATGTATCTATCCATTTTATTTTTAAAGTCTTTGGAAATTTTATTGCATGTCTGCTGTGCTAAACACTTTTCTTATGAAATCATAAAGTTACATGAATTCTTCACCTGGGAGCTGAAAGCCTAAGGAGCACATGCAAATACATCATTGTCACACATTAAGATTTTTACTCTTTCAGACATCAAATGTTTATTGAAACTCTTCTGGAAATTTCTTTCCCTGCTAGGCCCTGACCATACAATAATGTACAAACTTGTTATTTTTCTGCCTTTATAGATTTTTGGTAATCTTGACAGGTGGTAAGTAGAAAGTCATTGATTAATAAGAGCAATGCAAAGAAGTGTTAATTTTAAAAAGGAATTAATAAAAACAGGTAAATAGTGTCTTTGGATAGGGCGTGACCTTGTTGAGAATCCCTGAATTTACTCGTGAAAAAATGACTTCAGGTGACAACTGAAGTATTGCAAGAAGTAAGCCAAGGAGAGAAAAGGAAGAAAAAATAATATAGAAGCAGATTTAAAGACAAGCGGTTAAGTCTTGGAAATGCTGCTAGATAAAAGTAAAGGAATTATGAATTTTAAAAAGCTGAATATGTGAACTTTACTCATTTCATGCAAGTGGTTTTCATGTTTAAAACCTCCTAACTTTTGAAAAAAACAATCAGCTGGGTTTTTTTTTTTTCATTTCTTTTATATTACCGAGTATGGAGGGCCCTGATATCTAAGATTAGGTAAATTAAGCTGACCAAACGTTTCTAGAGTTTCTTTAACATCAGACTTCAAAAAAAAAAAACCTGACAAATTACCAAACTAATCATTAATGATTAAATGATATATACCATTCTATACACAAAGATGACAGAAAAGTTTAGCAGATTACACATTATTTAAACTTTATGGCTTTCATTTATAAAACTCTTATAAAACCAGACCCCTCTCCCAAAAAAGAACAAAAAATGAATACGCAGAAAGACCTACTGCTAAAAGCTACTGTGTTAGAGGGAGAGAAAAAGAGAGACAAAGTCAGAAAGAGACAGACAGAGAGAGAGAGAGAGAGAGAGAGAGAGAGAGAGAGTTTAAATTATCGTCTCACCCAGCCTCAGGGATAGAGCTTGAGGCCAAAAGGACTCTGAAGACAGATATTGCTTCCTTCTCAGGAGAACTCACTCTTTTTCTCCTAAAGCCTTAAATTAATTGGATGAGACTGAGCCATATTATGGAGATTAGCCTGCTTTACTCAAAATCTACTCATTTAAATGTTAATCACATCTAAAAAGTATCTTTGCAGCAACATCTAGAATGGTGTTTGATCAAACAGCTGAGTACCACAGCCTAGCCAAGTGTGCACATAAAATTGAATATCACAAAGAAAAAATATCTCAAGATTCTAAGGTCACAAGGTAAGTCTATTCTCCAGTAATACATTAACTTCCAACCAATCACACTCATCAAGGCTAAAAACTCAGAAAATATAGACGCACTGAGGATGCTAACGTTGATCATTTGAGGTCAGTGTCCAAATGTTCTTTACAATTTGGAAATTAAAAGTAGTAACATTGCTTTTAGACAGCTAAGTATGAAGCATTTTCCAGGGCATGTAGAGGTGTGTCATAAAAGAATTTCATGTGCAAATATGTTCCTATTCAATTTCAGAGGGGAAAAACAGAAAGCAGCTATATGTTTTATTGAAAAATCGAAAGATTCTTTACAATGAGAAACTAAAGTTGCAAGTTGATGCCTAAGTGTAAAAACTAACCTTCCTCTCTCATGTTCTAATCATTATTAAAAAGGCAACCTTTAAGGATGCATTTGACATAGAGTGGCCTTGATGTATTTGTTCACATACTAGTCTTTTCTGAAAACATACTGGCTTTTCAAAACCAGAGATGATATTTCATTTTTCTTTATATATGGTACATACCAGAACACAGTGAACCTTTAACAAGTGTTTGTTGAATAGAATCATATATAGAAAAATGTTTACACAGTGTTTTCAGCCATATTGGGTTTGTTTTCACTATGATCATTAGCAAATACACACATATTTAGTGGTTTAATAAGACATAAAGGAGTTGTTTTAAAGTTGTGCAAGGTGTGTGCAGGCTGTTCCTTTTTTGGAAGGTGTAGAGGACATATCTACTTCTTGCACATGCAGTTTTCTTGCAGAATTCAGTCTTGCGGTTCTAGAACTTGAGTGTTTATGTTGTTGTTTGGTCGTCATCATTGGCTATCCCGCACAGATTGCCAGTCTCCAGAGAATATCTGCATGGCTTGAAATGCTTTTTCCTTCTCTGTCTTCAAAGCTAGTTATGCTGGTCCAGATATCTTTGATAAATTGCATACGTTAAGTCATTTCCATCATTAGATCTTACACCACTTGATCTTGTCCACCCTCACCATCCAGGATAATTTTTCTATTTGAGGTTGAAATATCTCTTTTTATTTTCCCATGTAAGATAATGTATTTACAGATACTAGAGATTAGAGCTTGGGATATTGCCAAGATGTCAGTCATCTACACATAGTTATTAGCATTGCCATCCTCTTTTTTTGGTGAAGGATGTAAGGGAGAAGGCGACGGCATGCACAAAACCCACCCGGGATCTATCCCCAATCATACCATCTTTCACCTATGGTGCATTTTTTCATCTCATCAAAATATCATTGTACTAATACTGCATATGAATAATTTTGCTTCCAAAATTGTTGTTGGAATCTCATTGCCATTCTAACCATATTGAAGGTTGGGGCTTTAACAGATGATCAGGCAAAGAGGATTCCACTCTTAGAGGTTAGAGTGAAGCTATCAAAAAAGTCCTAGATTTGATCTCCCTTAATCCCTTTCACTCTCCCATTTCCTGCAATGGCAGGGCACAACATGAAAGCTTCTCCAGATGTGGAGCCCTCAGGGGTGGAATTCCTGTCTGAAAAGGTGAGAAATAAATGTTTATTCTTTGTAAATTACTAGCTCCATGTATTCTGCTATG
Organism: Ctenodactylus gundi; assembly: GCA_004027205.1. Lineage (NCBI taxonomy): Eukaryota > Metazoa > Chordata > Mammalia > Rodentia > Ctenodactylidae > Ctenodactylus > Ctenodactylus gundi. Next base: position 807,172 of record PVKB01000021.1, read on the forward strand.
AGAACATAAAATGGGCTCAGACAAACCTCAAGAAATTGTCAAGACACTCTCCATAGTTATCATTAAAATTAGTCGTCAACTAAAAGGCAGCCAAGCCTACCATACCATTTAAGATAAGTAGATTAAAATAATTTACATTTTATAAGTAATGAATAAATATACAGGTGCAAACTGAGTATACATTCAAAATGAAGATGAATAATACTTAGGAAAAAGGAAACCAAGGGAGCAGAACCATATATACTAATGATGTCTGGTCCTCATTTCTTTCTTCATAGTTGAGACCCAAGCTATAAGTCAGAAAGTAAAACGAATGGTAGACAATGAGCCATTTGTAGAGCATAAACAGAGGCGAAAGTCCTGTCCTCTGAACTAACAGTTTTAAGACTGGTTGGAAAAATAGATACTACAGCCCATGAAACTTAGAGCAAATTTGTATAGATTGGCAATACAGTTTCAATGGTCACTTTATACGGCTGCTTACCTCGTGATGAGATGTGGCATAGGTACCCACCTTAACAAATTTCTATCACGCTAAGCTGTGCTTTTCCAGACATAGACAGACAGTCCTGGCATACATTTCTGGTATAAAAATATAAAATCTAATAGAAATTTTGTATGGCTAGTATGGAATTTACTGATCTTGCCTTTAAAAGAGGCGAAAAACATGGCAACCACACAAACAATACTCTACCTGATGAGGTACTTTCCGATGAAGTTATTTAAAACTACACAAAACAAAAACTAGTGAATTATTCATTGTAAATGTGACCATTTCAATAAAGGTAGCTCTGTATCTACTGAAAGCACAACCCTGAAATAATCCCAGAGTCAACTCAAGAAATTCTATTTCTCAATGTAAAATGACAACATAGCCTTAACCAAAAGAAACTCATCTAATGTTATAATGATTAGATATTTTGATGCCATTTTTACCTCAAATAAAGTTAGAGCTCTATTGTAATGATAACATGAAACCAGTAGCTACTTTTTGCAAGTAAGTTCGGCGTTTTAGAAAATCAGTAAGAAAAAAATCAAATTTTTACTGTTTTGATTTTTAATTCCTTCTTTAGATAAAAATAAAATGCGCAAATTTGAACCGTACACTCAATCCATTGTTATGGATGTTGATGAAGGGTTAGAGTGTTAGTATTCATGAACATTAGCCAAACATCTGTGCCATTGAAATGTGATTATATATACATTTATATAAATATTCATTCTAATCAACATGTTGAATAGGGAATAATTTGAATTAGCTAACACTAAGAATTTTACATGTAAATAGTGACAAAATATACAGTGTATGTTTAAATTTAAACATGAGTGATTATAGTAGAAGAAACGTTACCTTGAATCCCATTTGGAATATTGCTCCTTACTACAAGCACATGTTGCATGGTTCCCACCACTCCCTGAAGCAGTTCTGAAGTTCTCTTTGGTGAGTGCCATTCCAAGGTGTGGTCAAAAATGTGCTGAACGCTGTTGTGAGAGATGTCCGCGGACTCATCACACCATTGCAGTATCTCCTCATCGACCTTACTCACCAGATTTGGCATGTGAAACTTCCAGACCTTCCACAAGTCAAAGTGACCATAAAACAAACATTTTTAACTGACTGGGCACAATGAGGCAGCCACAACAGTTCCACTAATGACATCCATGAAAAAGGATTTCCAGAGCTGCTTCAGAAAGAGGGAAGAGGGGTGGGACACGTCACTTGTAGCAATAAAACAGCATTTTGAAAGAAATGTGTGATGATGTGTATTGTATTATCAAAATGATTTTTAATTTAAACACCCACCATATTGCTGGGTTGTATCACACACCCATACACCCCACACATCCATATGTGATACTATTCTAACGCTCGTTTTTTTTTTTTTTTTGAGCAACTGTTTTAGACAAATTCAAATCCATATGGAAATATTTCCAAGATTTTCCCTGTGAAGAGACTGCAGCCATTAGATCAGCCTTATTTCATAGATTCAGCACAAAGAAGAGAGAGAGGATATACTGAGGTTAATATGTATTCGTGCTGTCATAAGATGATATTCACAGAGAAAACTATTACCCATATGCGAAAACTGTAGTGGTGGTTGCTGTTTTTGTTAAAATTTTACTTGACTCACGAGCTGCAATGAGAGTAGGCAGTAGAATTCCTACAAGATGCACAAGGACACCTGGGCCTTTGCTCCATCTACAGATAGCCTTTTCATGTTATTAGACAAATCACTTAACCTTCCTAGATCTTGGATTTTTCATCCTAAAAAAAAGTCTTAAATAAGTCTGTTATCTCTAAGAAATTGACTTCTTCCTGGCAGACAGAGTGTATACTTCCAGATAACGTCAGATCTGTCTGGTTTAGCTGCTACAGCCGGCCTAGACTATACCACAAATAGCAGCTCTAGCCATCTGGAAGCCACAAAATAAAACTGTTTCTCATACATGACTTAGATTAAGGATTTTTAAAACTCCTATATGCATAAGCATCTCCTAGAGGCTTTCTTTAAAGATGCCAATTGCCCAGTCGCAGCACCAGTGACATGATCCTGTGCGTATAGGACATGGTTTATATGCCTGAAAGCTGATCCTCATCCAAAGAGATTCTTTTGCAGGTGACTTTCAGACTATACTGTGAAAAGTACCTTCGCACACTTAACGGCAGCTGTGACGGTGTAGAAGCCTCACGTGCGGTGGGCACTGTTAATCTTCGTCCTTTGGATTCTGGGTATAGTTCTATTTGGTTTGCTGGGAAAGTGCTGATTATTTGACAGGTAGTTTAGTCTGGTTTCTTTGCAAAAGAACATTAACAGTAGAATTCATACACGAGGGTTCTCAGAAGAAAATTAGGATGGAATGGGTAAGGCCATCAAACATGGTGTAATTCAGAGGCTCAGAGGTGTGCGTTTCATTGTAGCCTCTCCAGTGCCTGGAGCGGACACCAGGACCTTTAGATTATGGTCGTGAGGAAGGACCTGAGCTCAGAAGCACTTTCCTCTATAGGGAAACTGTTCCCGTGCCACAGAGGTGGATGGCTCTAAAGTAAGAGACAGATAATAGCCCTCAGAAGAGAAGCACGCAGGAGCCAGAAAGGCACCTTCCAAGGACATGCAGCCGGCCAGAGATTCAGTAGTGTCCACATCACCTGATTACCTCATGTCCTGTTACATCTTCTCTTACGAACTCTGTTTCATTAATAAATACTTTTAACATGGGTATTTCCTATTTATAAAAATTCGGTCTTTATGCAATGGTTTTTGTGAATTTCACAAGAGGGATGCCTATCAATACTCAATCTTTTGAGCTTGGCCCATTTCGCTGAGCACTGTTGACTCAAGGTGATCTCATTTTCTTTCAAGTGCTTCATACCTGTCTTTTTCATGGCCATAAATTATTCCATTGTGTATAGATAGCGTATCTCCTTTATCCATTCCACTATTGTTGGGCCAGTGGGTATGTCCAGGACCCCAACGTGAGAGAAAGGGTAGGAAAAGGGGTGACAGAGTGCTAGGAAAGGGATGAGTCTTTAAGATTGAAAGTGGGGAAATGTGTAAGGGAAGGGTAAGAGGGAAAAAGAGGTCAAAAGTGGTCACTGTCTCCCAAAGCCATTTGTTTTAAAGGTGTTTTTGAATCTATATTTCATTAAGCAAATGCTCTTGCTGATTGTACTTAGGTTCCCCATGTAGTAAATCATACACTGCACTTTATAAAATTATTTGCAAACAAGTCCTTGCATGTGTTTCTTACCCGATGCACTAATAAAAACTCAAATCAGAGTCATTTTGGGGCTCTTGTCCTGAACGGACATTAGAAAAAAATACATATGGAGAAAATATACATGTAGAAATATAATATACATATAGAAAAATACATATCCATAAACATATGAGTTATATAAATTCTCATCTATGGGCTGAAATACTGAGGGCAAAAACAGAATTGTTCGACGTTAAAATTTTTTCATGGTAAAAATACAAATTCAGTTTGTCCAAGAAGCCTAAAAGTCAAAATTCTATAATGAATTTGTTTTCATTTATTTTCTATCCCTTAGCTTTATCTTTCCTAATTTTGATCTCATTGAGTTTTCTCAGAATTCCATCACAATGTATCCTTCGCTTGTTACCAGAAAACATCCAAAGCCCAGAATAATAATGCTGCTTTTGCATTTACCAAAGTCCAGGCTGGTGGCCATGGCCCAATAGACACCTTGCTGAGCTTTCTGCTGCCTTTTCTCCTAGTTCTGTGAGCCCGGCCTATGACAGCTGCCTTCCTGAACAAGTCTATTTCAACTGATTTAAAGGCAACCAAAATTAGTTGGAATCCATGGATTACCTGAAAACTAGGTTTGGGAGAAACAATCATTGTAATCGCAAAATAATTAAGAAATATGAATTTAAGTCGCATTTTAACAACACTCAAGCTGGACAGACTTAAAGTTCCTTTTTCAATTAATCTGTCATGCAAAAACAATAGCCAATGTGCAAAATATCCCAAATGGTTAAGTTCAATGCAAATACAATAAGGCTAGTTGGGACTATACAATATAGATAGCAAACAATAATTTACTATTCTTTAAGAGTTAAGTTAGAAAGTGTCTTATTTGTTAATAGTCCATATCATCAAGACTGTTAAAATATTGAATTGTGTATGCATCTAAAAGGGGCTAAAAATGTTCTTTCAGTGAAAATGCATGTACAGAAAGATTCACTTTTATGTATACATTCCAGGGTTGGCTTCCATATAAGGTGCTAAAGATATTAAGTGTTAAAAACACTTCCCACAACTGTATTGCACATCTAGTGATTAAGAATGAATTGAACTATCTTTGAATATGTTGATCTATATCAGATCAATGATCTATAGGGAAGGAATCTTCTCTATGCATTTATTTGAGAGAAAATTAGATCTAAATATACTGAAATTTTTCCCCTTGGTGATAAATTCAGAAGATTTGGAGGTATCTCCATATTTGTGTGTGCTTAGCATTTCCTTGTTAGATTTTTAATTATAAATACATAAGAAAACATGTTCTTTCCCCCACATTTGCCTAGAAATTAAGTCAAAATGAATTGGTTACTTATTCTACTAACCTAACACATACTAAACTTAAAATTACTTTCAAGCATTTCCAATCATTTCATGTCATAACATGAGTTGGAAAGCAGCTACAGGTCGGAATTGATACACAAAGAGTCAACATTTAAAATGTTACAGGTTGAATATTTAAATTTGTTTTTTGAGTAGCAAGCAAAGTCCAGGATGTTTCAACGAAATCAGAAGAAAAGATGAGAATTGTAGCAGTTCTGTTAATTTTTGAGGAAGTCAATTTTCAGGCAAAAATCTTAATAACAAAAACGTGATACTATGTATACAGTAAGAAGTATTTTAGACTTTCTTTCAAGTGTATTTAGTAACTATTTTTATACATAGAAATTTAGGCATGCGATACTAAAATATTGTTAGAGCAATAGAATATCCTTCATATACCGTTGTGTTTGGCATTGTCATTCTCTGCCAATCCCAAGTTAATTGCCTGAGATGTCTTGCCATCTGCATTAGCCATTATATTAATTATATTTTGCTTCTCACTCTTCAGAGCAATAGTAGTCATGGAATTGAACGATTGCCTACTTTAGATAATACCATTTTATTGCCAAATAGCTTTGACACTGTAAAAAAAAAAATCTACATTAACGATGTACAACAACACACACGGCCTGAGTTGCTATCAAAAGCTAAACTAGAGTAATAAAGACTGTGGAAGACTCAAAAGGAAAAAAGTAAAGGGTGAAGCGTCTAGCTGCCTATACAGGTATATATACATCTACATGTATACACACAAAGAAAAGGTAAATTGATTATTCCAAGCAATAGAGACATGTAGAAGCATGGTGTATTTGGGACTGTCATTAATTCTAGATACTGATTTACTTTAAATAAAAGAAATGTTTTGAAGGTAATCCTTATTATCATGCTGCTTTGTTCAATCACTTAAGTTTACCAGAGTTATTTTTCAAACTGATAATTAATGTAAGGACTTAGTTTTTATTTTAGAAAATCTCCTTCAAACTCCGTCTTATTTTCATGTATTTCATAAAGGGGATGGTTATCATGTGTCCACAGGCTGCTCTTATATTAGCAACGGTGTAAAAATCTAAACTGATATTGAAAGACTGTAAGATCCTTAGAAATTGTCAGCCCTTTCAAGTAAATAACCAATTGTGCTTCAAAGATTAACTTAGCTCTAACACCCACATAAATGGAGAGCCACGATTGCCCTTTAGGTAAGAATTGTGATAAAAGCACATAAAAAGGAAAGTAGAAGAAAGCTGCTTCTCCTTTTCAGAAAACTTACTGAATGAACAACTATGGAACTATTCTGTAGAAACGTAATCACAAATCAGGCCTGGTGGTGCACGCTTGCAACCTCAGAATATTGGAAGGCTGAGACATGAGAATTGCAAATTCTAGCTCAAGCTGGGCAACCGAATGACTTAGCAAGACCCTGTCTCAAAAGAAAAATCAAAATGGGCTGGGGGTGTGGCTCTGCGTGAAGATCCTAGATTCAATCCTCAGTACTCCCCCCAAAATTATAGCACATTTAAAATTAATGGCTACTTATGTGAGTCATTTGTTGATATATGAGGAAAAATTGATGACTAGGTAATAGCAAAAGAGGAAGCTATAATCTAGAAAATAAAAAAAAATTAATTTTTGACATGATTTTAGGTTTCTTTGAAAAATATACTCAAATTTCATGGTCTAAGATTTATAGCATTAGAATAGAAGATGCATTCTATAATTGTAGTCAATAAATTTGACATACTAAATAATAGTGAGCATATATTCAAGTCACTTAATAAATATCAGCATCAGCTCAGCTATAATTACTATGCCAAAAGTAATCACAAATCATTTTTGGAGAAAAATGCAAGGTATTGATTCAACATATATTCAAAAATAGAAAAGAATACCCTGTGTACATGTCACAGATGTGAATATACATTTTTAAAAGCAAAATGATTTTAATTGACAAACTGTGTAATGATTCAGCAGTGTCATGTGGCTTCCCAAAATGTTTATATTATATAATTTTAATCCACTTTGAAAATTTGAGGATGCAATGTTTATATGGTAGTTCCAAATCTTACTTTTTTCTTCATTTGTTTTGTTCTGTTTGGTTTTGGTTGAACTGTACCTACAGTACAGAGTTCTTTGTATATAACATGGTCTATCATTGTCATTGGCTTTTAAAGAGATAATTATCCTAATTAATAAAAGCATGAAAAAAGATTGTACATTCGGGCTGTCATTAGTTATTGACATTGGCAGAGAAAAGGAAAACATTTCATATTGAAATGACTTAAATTTATTACTTCTATTTTTGAGTGGTAAGGTCTGTTATTTTACCCCTGAACAACTGCTAATCCTTTAACTTGCGTTGATCATGTAAACCAAGAAAGAATAACACGGTGTGACTGAAAGTGAGTCTTAAGAGATCTGAGATCCTACACTGGCCCTCTCAAAGCACATCCTTCTGGAAGCCAGCCGCCATGTTGTGAGAGGGTGTCACAGCATCAACAATCATGTGGAAGATAACTGAGGCAATCTTCTTGGTACTACTAGCTGAGCTCCTGACCTAGGCCAGCACCAGCCACTGCTCACAGGAGTGAGCTCTGCTGGAGACTGGAGCCCAAGCAAGGGCCAGCTACCTATAATTTCCAGAGTAACCAGATAGATCTTATTAACTATCTAGCTGATTGAAGAAAGCTACAAAAGCTAGTGTGTGTGTGTGTGTGTGTGTGTGTGTGTGTGTGTGTGTGTGTGTGTGAGTGTGTGTGTTTTGTCACAGACAGTTTGAGTGGTTTGCTATATGGTATTAAATAATTGGAAAAATCTTGAAAGATTAAAGACAAAATTTGTTTGTTTGGTAAGTAGCCTAAATCTATGACCTCACCTCAACTCTCTAAAATTATACATTCAACTAGCAGATTCACAGCATTTTACATTCTGCATCAACCTTGGCGGAAGCTGGAATCATGTCATAAGCTCATACATATTACATGGGACATGAAATTAATGTTATCGCTTTCAGCTTGGTGTCAAATATGGCAAGTGTCCTCCACTTCCCATGGGACGCTGACATTTTAGCTAATCTCTGTGGCATAGTCTCTGGATCAGGTTCTGATCCTGAAATCTAAGATCCTGAAAGTACTAAGGCTGGAGATTGTAGTTGTATTCAGAATGGCCTGTAGTGACTAACACCTGAACAACCTACCTAACACTTTTCAGGCCCCGTTTCTCTGAACTGATGATATTTCTCACTTTTGCATCAATGAAACATTGATGTCATCCCCATGGACAGGTGCATGACAGAAAAAAGAGTACAACAAAACCTGTGGGAATCCCTCTGATTCAGGAGACTGTACCTGAGGGGATGCTGGTAGAGGAAGAAATTGGGAGAGAGTCATCATGACTTACGTCAACCTTGTTGCAAAAGAAGTGTCTTCCAGGTGAGTAAAGCATACCCTTGTTTATGTCACAGAGGCTCATGGGAATGCAACTGTCAGGACTGGGTACAACTCCTCACCTGGTCCCCTCGAGCAGAGCTCTGCTTGGTCTCTCAGCCACCGTGACGTGGGGACTTTTGCCCCTCCATGTCCTTCTTCTACGTTGTCCACACTTCGGAGCCAATTTGATCAAAAATATGAGGCAATTAAACCTTTCTTCTTTTATGTTGTAGTGTCAGGTACCGCGTACAACAAGGAAACCTAATAAAAGCATCAGTGTTGTAGAGGTCAAGGACTGACACATTCAGGCAGAAGGATAATTCACAGAGCAAAATATTCAGAAAAGCTAAAGTTGATGAAAAAAAAAAAAACCGAAAGCTGGATCCAACAACAAAAAGGAAACAGTAAAAAACAGAGAGAAAGGGGGGAAAAAAGCACCTGATAGTATTTCTAGGCAAATAAGTGAGGAAAGAAGAGAATATCACAAAATGATATTTAAGGTACACAGATTATCAAGACAGCCACTACTCAGAAGAGATCACTTATAAATGATCAAAAATACATCTGATGGAGAATAACGAATTCTACCTTACAGATTTACATTACAAAGTATCTCATTTAAGAAACGTGCTATGATAAATTCCTAACAGATATTGGCACTGCTGGAACAGAGAGCATGTGGACTACTTAGGACCCACAACTGGGTAGTTTTCATTTATTTTCATCTAAAATTATAACCAAATTCATCTTAAACATTTTGTGGTATAATTTTATGTGATTTGAATATGTATTGGATATAGCCAAGGGAAATGTGTAATTAAGATTTGATTATGAATTCACTTTAAACAACATTAAAAAAACAGAATTCACTTTATTAGTACCTACAATAGTTATTGATCTTCAAATGCAATATTCTAGCGTTTCATATTATCTGAGTATATTAAGACACAGAGTAAATGAACCATTTTGCTTTATTTTAATACTTGATTCTATCACTTAATCAAGAATTCCTGCAGTTCCAAAGAAGGATCCCAAAGTTTCAAAGTTTATAAACAATAAACAATGCCCGGGTATTATTTTGATTTTATTTTACTTGGACAAAAGAACTATCGAATTGTCCACGTTTGTCAAGAAGGCAAAACATAAAAATGAACAACATAAGACCATCTACCCTCAAAACTTATTCAGAAATCCTTTATCGGTTGCTTGCAGTCGCCAGTAGAAAGTGCCTCTTGTGGAGAGTCACGTCCTATATAGTTTTGTGAAGCCAGATGTGAGTGGGAGTGTCATTTCCTGTAACACCTGATTTGACCCTCTGCGTTCACAGCCGGGTAGTTCCCGGGGAGTGGTGACTCAATGCGCCAGGAAGTATCTTTGGACAGTCAAGACACGAGTATGAGACCGCGAATAAACCTTCAACTACCTTTTGTGTGTAAACATCCCCAGAAAATAGGGAAAAAATACCTCAAATACCTCAAATGTAGACACTATTTACTTGTTTGTGATTAAAAACAAAAAAAAAAAAAATTTAAAGTCTCCTTTAACTGAAACCGCTTAATTTAAGGAGAAAGCTAACCACTTAACAGCAGGGGTACCCATGGCTACAAATGCTTCATTAATTGGATAAAAGAAAAAAAAAACACTTCCGAAAATATCACAATGTATTTCTGTGCTTGTTTTTTGTTGTTGTTGTTGTTGTTGTTGTTGTTGTTGTTTTTGAGTGTGGGACTCACTCTGTAGTCTAGGCTATTTCCAGACTCACTATGTTACCCACGGCAGTCTTTCTGCCTCAGCCTTCCAAGAGCTGGGATTAGAAGCATGCATCATCATGCCTCAGATAATCTGGTACTCAGGAATTGAACCTAGAGCCTTGAGCATGCTTAACCTCCACTGTTTATGTGTGCCTCCAGCCCCGGCTGCCTGTTTCTTCATTCAGCATATGTCTCAATCATTAATCAACAAAAACTAAGGCAACAACTCCCATTGTCATAGCTGCAAAATACTTTTAGGTAAATAAACTGACTATGCAGAACAAAAATGTAAAGCTTTTTCTTTTGTTATTGTTTTTGTGAGAAAAAAATAGAGGACAAGACACGCTCTTATGTAAATAGCACATATTCCACCTAAAAACAAAAAATTTCATTAACTTATTAATTAATAATTAACTACTGCTTTCATTCAACAAATTTCCTGGTAACAATGTCTGGGGCCCTAAGCTGTGTGCTGAAAATAGAATAACAAGCTATGAAACTCACAGGTGCAAAGCACACTCTTCTGAGGAAGTCACCCCAAGCTCAGACCCAGGAATCCAAAGGAATTACCCAAAGAGGAAACAGAATGCTGCACATGCAAACAGAGAGATATTTTATAATCTGGAAATGAGGATGACGTGACTTGAAAAATAAAAATGTGTGTAATACTTGTCTAGACTTTTATTTTTGTTTTGTCTCTGCACAAACTGTATTGAAAGCATGGCTAATTATACAAAAACCATCTTCAGATCTATCCAGTGAAAAAGCAAAGTACAAATATTAATGATAATCTCTTTCTATAAACTGACAGCAGTATCTTACACTTCATATAATGGCTGTTTTGACATTGGTATTAGCTGTCATTTTTTATTATTTATGTATATAAATAAATTGCTCTTTAGTTCGGATTGGTCTTGATCTCACTATGTAGCCGAGGCTGGCCTCGAACTCTGGGCAATCCTTCTGCTTCAGCCCTGGCTAATCTTTATATAGTGTTGGGGAATCAAACCAAGGGCCTTGTGCATGTTAGGCAAGTGATTTAACCCCAAAACTATCCCCCCAGAAGCTATCATCTTATTTAATACTCGTAAGAGAAGTATTAACAAAGTAAAAGTAATTAATAATAAAAATCAAATATTCTAGAATAAATATTTCAAAGAAGACTGAAAGCTAGGTTTGCTTAAAGAATAAAATCCAACCACAGAGGACTCTAGAGATAGATAGCAGTAAAGGTAGCACTTCCTACCTTTTATATAAAAATCGCTTCATAAACTGCACTACTATCATCTTTGGAAAAAACAACAGATTTAGTGATGATTATGGCAAGATTATCTAAATTATATATATTGCATAATCTAAACAATAGGTGAGCACTGCACAGCTCTCATTATGTAGCAAGCAAATAAACAACAGGTGCAAATCCTCATTCACTTACTTTTGAAGAAAAAAATGTAGAATAATTAAAAGAAACTTTTTTGACTCCCTCACCAAGAGTTTCAGAAAAAAATTCTAATCTAAGCAATAATAGGAGGAAATATAGTAATAGCTGTTAGTGAATTAAGTTGATGGAATGAAAGCAGTCAGTATACTGATAATACTAAGGGGAAAAGATGAAATAATAATAAGTTAATGATAACAGAATGGATTCTTTAAGGCATAAAAGGTTTAACTTTTGGCGCACTAATCACTAATGGAAGCCATGATAATTTCCGCTCTAACAAGATATGCCATAAATATCACCCGATAAGCCTCAAACTACATTTTAACTTGAAGAGCTGGATTTTTCCCAAAGATGCTCAGCCACATAACGCTACGTATCTTTTCAAATCAGCTACTGCACATGTGCTGTGGGAGATATTAGGAGATTTGCAGCAAAAGAAGTTATGTTTTAGAGATAAGAATCCTGCTTTCACAGGGAGCAGACTCGCTCCGATGTGCTTCAGTGTTTTTTTTTTTTAAGTCATAAATATTTTCCCCTTGTGGACTAGATTGATCCTGATTTTGTATATTTTATAACCGTTACTTATGACATAATCCAAGTCTTAGAGATGCATTATAAATTTTTCCACTGTCTAATGCTGGTTGTTTTGATTCGCTGAAAATTGCGCATAATCTTTAAATGGCCTCTTTCTATAGAAATTCTTATTATGGTGGAAGGCCAAGAGGCATTCCCTTTTGGGTTTTCTCACTCTTTTTTTTCCTAATCTCCTTATTCACTGCATCCTGATCACGCAAAGACAAGGGAAATAACAGTTTTCTGTTGTGACACAAAGACAAACTACTTTCAGTTTAAATATACTCCCGGCTAGAAAAATGCAATAAGCCATGGTATCTATGGAAATACATTAAACATTTCTGGAAGTTAAATTGAGGAATTATACATGGACACAACAGCATTTGTGTGAGTGATTGGATTTTTCCCCCCTCTGGGAACAGTAAGAGTGTTTTAGAAATTTTTAGACCAATTCCCTGAAGTTGGAAAACATATCTGATTTCAGTAAATCTATTAAAGCCCAGAGAAAACCAAAATCAATAAGAAATGCAGATCAATCTATACATGAAGCTTTGATGTGAAATGTATGTTGATAAGCAAAGTGCTCTGGCTCTCCAGGATTTATAAGAAAATGACCAAAGACAACCATATGATTATAACAAAAATAAATTAATGGTTAGCATCGATTATCTCGTACATCCAAATCAGGGTCATGTTATAATATCAAATCATCTTTTGTCAGTTTCTGATATATATTGTTCATGATTTGATCCTAATGCATTTTCACTATTTTCACAAGTGCTTCTCAAGTTATTAATAATATTGAAGTAAGTCAAAAGCAGAAGGTAAAACATCGAAAACTCTCTCTGATATGAGAGACCAGATCACAACTCCTATAGAACTTAAGACTGAAAGACAAAGTGAAACAGGGGGGAGTGTGGGGGAGAAAGGAAGGAAGAGTGGGGGACAAAAGGAGAGTGGGAAAGCCCTTGTCACCTTGACAAGGTACGTAAGTGCACAAAATACTCAACTTCATTGTAAACCTTGAATTTTGCACGTATACGTATCAATAAAATGGGGGGAAATGATATAAGACGTTAAGGAGTGAGTTCTTTTTTTAAAAAATTGTAACACATTATATCACTATTTATAGAAAAAAATATCAAGGCATCCTAGACCATCCAAAGAATGAAAGATGCTAAGAAAACGTAGAAAATGTTTTCTGAAAATATGCATCTATATTGCTGAGGAAAAGTACCCTGCTTTGAAAAACCAGATTGTCAAGATGAAGATCTTAGTATTTATAAAAAGATATTAGAGAGAAAGAATTAGAATAAAATGTAATATTAATTGTATTAATGAGAAAGAAAAAGAGAAAGAATTATAAAGAAAGAAAGGAAAGAAGGCAGGAAGGCAGAAAGCAAGCAAGCAAGCAAGCAAGAAAGCAAGCAAGAAAGCAAGAAAGCAAGAAAGCAAGAAAGAAAAAAAGAAAGAAAGAAAGAAAGAAAGAAAGAAAGAAAGAAAGAAAGAAAATAGCACTGACTAGACAATAGGAAGGCAGGATCAAGCAGAATTTCCTGCCATCCAACGTGTGCAAGGCAATTGCATGTTTCACCCTCGGGCAGGTTACAGCGCTCAGTTATTCAATCAAACATTAGCGTGGATGTTTCCATGAAGGGTTCGTGCAGATGTGCTTAAAGTCTACAGTCAGTTTACTTCAAGATTACCTTTTGATAATGTGGTTAAGCTTCATAGCTTCATCCCACCAGCTGAAAGCCTTAAGCACAAAAACTGACACTTCAGAGAAGAAATTCTGCCTCAGGACTTAGGCATTAAGAGCCGACCTGCTTACCAGCTACTAGGCCGCCCTAGAAATTTAAAAATTTTTGAATCCTCAATCTCCATACCATATAAGTCAGTTCCTAATATACAAAAATAAAAATATCCCCAATATATTACCAATATCAATCATATATATGTATATACATACATATGTGTGTTTATGTGTACACACACACACACACACACACAGTGGAGAAATAGATACTTCAGCTCTTGAACTCAAGTGGCACAGTACAGAAAGAACCCTTCATGTTATCCTGCTATTTTAGAAACACTTCCTTAATACCAGAATCTGATGATTATTTGTTTGAAAGATTTACTAGAAAGAGAAATGTCTGGTAGCAAGTCATATTTAGCTGTTTCCACATAAAAATCCTCTAACTTTCATGGTTGCATTGTTTGTCGTTCCGGGTTTTATTTCGTATTTTCAGTCCTGGGGATAGAGCCCTGATCTTTCACACTGTGGTCCACCCTCATTCTTTCTTTCTATTTCTTTTCATTTTATTTATTCTCATTTTGAGACAGAGTCTCACTAAATTTCTGAGCTACTTAGGCTCGGTTTCAACTTGTGATTCCTCCCAGACTGCAGGAATCACAGGCCTGCAATGGTAAGCCTGGCCAGAGTTGCATTCTTGTTATGTTTTTAATCTCACTTTTCTGTATATCTGCCAAATGTATGTGTAATTACTTGACAATATTATCATCTGGGCCTCATTTTCATAAAACACGCCAAAGTTCAGGGATGCTTTTGTGTCACTGTTTCCTTTTTAGAGATGGGGAAAGTGAAGTTTAAATTGATAATCTATCTTTCTACTCCTAAAAGAGTCCCACTCAACAAAAAATTCATTCCAACACCACCCAATGGGAGTGAGTGAGCTCACTGTGCTTGTAATCACAGATTGCTTCACATTTGACATGAAAGTATACCATACCTGCTGGAGTGATATACTTATGTAATTACAAATTAAATATGAACAACTAGGGTGTCGCATTCTAAATGGCAAATAAGAGGTGAACGTTTAGATGGAAAAAAAAAAAACCGTGCACACCATTCAGAGTCCCCTGGTAATTACACAGCTTGCACTGGCCACTGCCAATAAAGAAAGATTTACTTTAAAAAAAAGAAGTTGGTATAAATTGCAATAAACAGTAACACTTTAAAATAATTGCCTAATCAATATTAATTCCTCTGGTATCTATTTAACAGCATTAATCACAGTGAACTCATTTAGTATTAATGTGAGTGTCACAAGTAATTCAATTGAATTTCCACTGTAATTCAACATTAATTACCTTAAATGGGCCATTATTTTAAAGTGTTACCCAGTAAACACGAAAACAAAAGCAATAAAAAATATATCAAGTGATTGTAATTTAGGGCTATACATACTGTATCTATATATAATGAGCTATATTACTCATTTGATGTAATACCTTACGGAATTGAGTCTCTTTGAATATACGAAACTAGGAAATGCCCTCAATACTGTGATTGTCTCACTATCACCATTTGCTGATAGTCAAGACATGGAAAGAAATGTGTCAGATATTCTTCTTTAAATTTACTTCCACCTCTACATGCTCTGAACTATTAATTCAATATCTGCAGGGAGAGATGTGTGTATGCTCCTCCATCAATATACCTTAAGGTTACTATGAATTTTGATAATATGGCGATTTCTCATTGTTTTTTTCCCTTCAATTCTTTTACTATCAGGTTATTAACTTTGGTATATCTCTTTTCAGTAGGCATTGAACTTAGCAATCTCTTCATTTTTAATTTTTCTTTTCCTCTATATTGAAAGCTTTTGTTAAAAGCCAGTGTGGAAGGCATCAAGAAGAAAAAAAGAGAAATAGAGAAGGAGGAAAGAAGGAAAGAAGGAATGGAGGAGAGGGGGGAGAGGAAGACAGTGGAGGAAGGGGAAGGAAGAAAACTGACATGGAAGGGAAGTGAATAAAAGCAAGAAGTTTTGTCACAGGTTTGTGTGAAGCACTACTCAGTGGACCCTCAAGGACAGAAGGAGAGCCTTTTCCAGATGTAGCTATGATATGTCATGAGCTACCTATGTGTAAGCTATTCTAGCTCTGGAAAGCATCTTCAAATTCCTTCGGTTTTTAGTCTGTGTTCTACGACGTTAAAATTCCCATATTCTCATTTCAAGTTTAATTGTTCTGAGACGTATCGCAAAATGCAAATGCCGTGTCGAACAATGCATTTCACGCTTTTATTTCATATAGAAGCACTCACGAGAGCATGTTTTATTCCAGTTTGAATACCCCATAGCATCATGCAGTGTTTTCCACAATAAATATTTACTGGGGAGAAAGAAACAGGTGGAGAGGAGGGCATGTAGAGGGAAGGAGGGAGGGAGGGAGGGAGGGAGAAAGAGAGAGAGAGAGAATAATTTATTGCTATCTCATTGCAAGTGCTAAATAAACAAGTTAATTATCCAATAAGCTACTCAATCATGTATATTTGTAAGGCACACACTGTATGATGTTATGTAGACAACACAGCCTTTTTAAATTCTTCACAAATACACTTTTAAAAATAAATGAAATCTTTCAGGAAGTCCCAATATGTAAAATAAATATGAATTAGATATTTGGCCGCAACTGGGATTGCAGAATCTGGAACCCCACGGCTAGCCTTTTCTTTCATAACGATGTCAACTTATAGAAAACCTCCAAGGAGCCACAGGGTTTTAAGAAACAAGTGAAAAAACAGATGGGGGGGGATATCAGATTCCAATCCGAGCAAACACTAGGCTCTATAATTTACTACCTGTGGATTCCTGGGTGGGCATGCGTCTTAGCTCTTCTGAGCTTCAAATTGTTTGCCCATAAACATGAGGCTAAATATTCCTACCAATAATTTCTGTGAGGAGCTGAATAATAGAAATAAGTGCTGCAATTATTTTGCATTGTTATTATTGGCTGATCACTCATGCAATAAATATTTAATGCCAACTATCTCCCAAATACAACTCCAGGTGTTGGGGAAAAAGCAGTCAGCACCACAGACCAAGGAGCCGCCCGACAGCGATAACAAAGTCTCAGAGAATTGTAAGTCACACAAACAAAGGGTGAACGAAGAAAGCAGAGCTCTGTTTGTCTTTGTAGGATTTAGGAAAGGTGCTCAGGGCACATGTCCACGTGAGGGCGAGAGAGCCGCGTGAGGGAGGGGCGAGGGGAGTCCTCAGTAGAGAGGGTGGTGCCAAGCGACGGTTCTAAGGCGCATCTTTTAGTGTTGTTTTGGAGAAACATTAAAGATATCAATGGGGTTAGGGGAGGAACGTGACTGGAGGTCCCAGCGTTACGGGGAAGACAGATCAGTTAAGACTCTACCTGGAATTCAGCTTTTGATTCTGACTTAGGTGGGATGGCACTGGAGAACGGTGAGCAGAAATTCAAGGCTTTTTGAGTGACAAGTTGAAAGAACCACTAGGACTGTCGTATGGGGAAGAGAGTCAAGAGGAAAGCAGCCAGCCACACGGAGGGGAAGAGACTCGGGGGGCCTCTGCCGATGAAGGTCACGGTCGCTTTGCACTTGGGAGTTCAGGAGGGAACTGGAGAAACGCCAAGTCGCACTTGACATCTGTATGTGTATCTATACGTGTACGAGTGTTTGTATTTTTTTTTCTCGTTGCACAATGAATTCTATTTCCGGGAGGAAAAAAAAAAGAAAAACACCTTCAGTGACAATATTCTCTTTGTATTCCCACAAGTGATGCAGAATTTAAGCTCTAGAACAAATGCTTCCCCTTCCCGTCCCCCCACCTCCACCCCGTGGTTCTGCACCTTCCTGACATCCTGCTCCGTGCACGTGACTTCTCCGTCAGGCTCAGAAACACTACTGAATGGGCCAAATTTTCCTTGGCTTATTTACACAAAGCTCAGCTTTGCTCTCATGGTAAGAGTGAATCTAATGAGTGAGGTGAAAAACGCTTTCAACACTTTAAAGTGTTTACAGTTGTCAGGTGCAATCGGTGTATTGTAACCTATTACAGTCCGTTATGTGTTATGGTTACGTAAATGTATCCGGAGATAGCTGTGGTCCTTAATACGGCAGGACCACCTCCATTTCTTTTCCTTTCTCCCCCCCCCCACCCCCCCCTTATTGGAGTGGTTTTTCCGATAGATGGCTTTGTATGAAAGAAATGTCTGAGCGCCAAAGAGCTCCTTCTACCTCAGGAGACTGTGTTGGGGGGCAGGTTGTAGATACATCTGCTGAGGGACACCTCTCCAAGCCCAGAATAACAACGACATTGCAACGTGACGGTGACATACCATACCACAGATGGGATGGCATTATTGTCTTTCATGCATGGAAGTATGTTGGAAAATATGTTTCTTCATTGTATTTTGTAGCTTGCCAGTAACAGCTAGACTCGTCTCTTTTTTCTCTCTCTTATCTAGGGAGTGGTGCTATACAACTGACTTTTAAAATTATCACCTCAATTTTCTATAGCTTGTTCAGTTTATAACATCTTCTTGTTTTTATTTGTGATGCTCTTGGTCCCTGAATTCCATCATATTTTCTTATATAATGTGTATTTCAGAGTAAGATGACCTATAAACTCCAGTGAAAAAGATGGGGATAACTGTTCTTCTATGATTAGTACTATTTTTTTTTTTTTTGAGATCTCCGAACAACTTAACCAATCCTATTGGTAGTAAATGGAACATTCACAGAACACTAACTGAGACTGACTAGTGTCATGAAACAACTTTGTTCGTTTGGTTTTACTGTAAAGCTACTTAATAAAGAAGGGTTAGTGAACATGTGACTTTTTGAAAAATTTGTAAAGCTTCCCTAGAATAGTCTATTTCTAATGACATTGCTATTTAACTGATAATATCTTTTAGAGATCTACTATGTTCTGCCCAGCTTCACTTTTCTTATAGAAAAAAATATTTAAGCTGTCAAAGAAGTGTATGAAATAGATTGATATTATTTTGAAAGAATGGTATTGGGATATCATTTACCCAGGATACAGTTCACACACACAAATCGTTCCATTCTGTGGGTATTAGGTTATTCACAGAGTTATGTGCAAAATCTCTAAAATGAATTTACATTTTCATCAGTTCAGAACGAAAGCCTATTCTCTTTAGCAATACCTTTCTCGTCTTCCCAATCCTAGGTAAGTACTCATCTGTCAATACTCTCTGCCCCTGTTGCTTTGGCCTTTCTGGGCATTTTGTATAAGTGAATCACACAACACGTGGTCTCTCATGATTTTTTTTTCTTTTGAGATATTCAGATTGTACTTTAAAATAGGCTTTGTATTAGATGTTTTTGTTCAGATGTAGGCTGATGTGTAAATATTCTCTGATCACAGTTCAGGTAGAATAGGCTGCGCAAAGATATTTGGCATGCTAGGTGTATTAAATGTGTTTTCTTTGTACTCCAAATTATTCTCTTTAATGCACACATTTGAAGCACACATAATTATCCTCCCCTTGGGGAATTGGTCCGTGCTCGTATCGCATCTTAGTGCTGTCTTGCCTCCCTTTCCTTTCCCACCCTCTGCCTCCTTTCCCAGATTCCCTTCTCACCTCAACAAACCCTGTTTCCCTATTTTTTACCTTGTTTTATTTTGCTTTTGTGAATTTCTATATATTTTGTGTTTCTGAAAATACTGAAACCATTTGATATTAAGCCTCTGTGTCTGATTTGTTTCAATCAGCCTAATGGGCTCAAGGTGTTTGCATGTTCCTACAATGAATAGAATGTGTCTTTATGATAGAATAGCACTCTCCTGTGGGTATAGACTTCACTTTCTCTGTGTTCACCTGTTTTGGATATGCAGTCTGCTTTCAAGATTACAGGTCTGCCATCTCAGCACTCGGGGAGGCTGAGGGAAGAGGATTGCAAATGTAAGATCCGCCTGTGGAATTTAGCAAATTAGTAAGACCCTACCTCAACATTTTAAAAAAATAAAATTAAAAAATGAGCTGAGATGGAGCTGTGTGAAGTTCTTGACCTTGATTCTTAGTACAAAGAGATAGAGAGATTTAGCTGTTTTCACTTAGCAAGTTTTCATATTCAGCTATATTCAGCCATCCGTGTTGATACATGTACCATGTCTCGCTGCCTCTTTCTTTGTTTTGCTAGATAACCTTTTATTGCTGTAAATACTGTATATTGCAGCAAGCCATTCATTATGTGGGATTTGACCACTACTCTGCTTTTATGAAAAATGGTGCTGTAAACATTCATGTGAATGTCTTCATGCCGACTTTCTTGAAAATTTCTTTTAGGTATATGCTTACATTCAAAATTTCTGGATCATGTAATAATTTTATCTAACCATATGAACCTTGTAATTTCACATTCCCACCTGGCTGCATGAGGGATAGAATTTATCTACCTCTCAACTAACACTTATTATTGTGTGTCCTTCTAATTTTGGTCATAGGTAAAATACTATCTTCTTTGGTTTTGATTTCCATTTTCTGGATGACTGATAACATGCTATAATTTGTGATCTGCAATTTTAAACCACATGGTATTCATTCTGATGTGTTTTAGATACAAGTAATCAGATATTTTATTTACAAAATGTTCCTCCTCTTCTGGAAATTATCTTTTGACTTTTTTGATTGTGTCTTTCAAAGTACAAAATATTTTCATTTTGATAAAGTCTTACATATCACATGTTATTTTTACTAATCCAATATCATAAAGAATTATATTTGTCTTCTAAGTATTTTATAGTTTTAAATCTTACATATAAATCTTTGGGCCGTTTCAAATTCATTTTTGCATGTAATGTGAAAAAATTACACAAATTCATTCTCTTCCATGTGACACCCAGTTATAACTGCATCATTTTGCCTCATTTGGTGAAAATCCTAATCTCTTTATTTCTCTCTCTCTCACACTCTCTCTCTCTCTCTCTCTCTCTATCTCTCTCTCTCTCTCTCCCCCCCTCCCCCAAATAAATGTGGAGGACTCCAAATATCACAAAAAGCAAAGGCACTACACTCACATAAGAGCCTTCACGTTCACATCCTCTTCTTTTTCTAACAACTTGTCTGATCAACATCATCCAATGTCAATACCCAGCTATTCTTTATGATTTCTGTGTTTTATACTCGCTGTTATGCTTTCTTATTTGACTTTATTTGCATTTCTCAATAACCTTACTAAAGAGGACACCAAAAAGAAATCTTCTGTGGTTCGTTTTCTCTTGACAGTCCTTAGTATTTGTAAAAAAAAACTACTCAAACAGCCAAGCAGAGTTCATTTTACTAAGACTGGGACCGTTGGAACAGGGCCTTACAACATCTTACAATATTAATCTCCATATCTATCTGTTAACTAATTTAGGGCAGGTGTGATATTTGAAATCATAAGCATAAGATAGAATCAACAATACATGTGTCATTTAATTGTTCATCCATATCATCTTCTGGGCACTTGGGGCATTATGGAAATTGGAGCAGTAACAGTAAGAAAGATGGATAAGAGCAACTGCCAACTGGTCTCTGTGCTGATAACCACATATTTACATTTCCATCTTGAGTTCTCACAGATCAGTTTGGCCAATGCTGGCAATGGTTAGGGGAGCATCGATATGATTTCCTGGAAACTGTAAAACTCTGTACGATCAGCAGCTGTTGGTAAAAAGGCATGTGTAGCTCTAACAGCAGCTTTAATGAAGCAGAAGCAATCCCCACTGGAGGTCTAAAATGCTAAATCAATTTCTGTTTTAAAATCTAAAACTAACGTAACTGATGTTTGATGCTGCTGTTAAGAATTTTTAAATTTCTTCTGAAGCCCTAGAGATTTTCTCAGAAAGCCACTCAGAATATAAGTGCAGTTTATTGTCTGTGCTATATTAAGTCAAACTCCTCACATTCATTTACCTTAAAGGGAAAAATAACCTATTAATGATGCATTTTTTTCTTAGATTCTGAACAATTACGTGGCTCAAAATAAAATTTTTCTACATCACATAGCAATTTCTGCCCATCCCAAGGAGAAACAGACAATCACAAAAACATTTCCAACGATGCTGCTCTGTTACTTCTAAATTTGGTTGAAGTTTCTCAAATCTCTTAGGTCAGAAGTGATCATTTTCTCTATTTTTTCTTCATTCCTTTCTTTTCTTTTCTTTGATGAACTGAATACAGAACACAGAACCTTACGAATGAGCTATAACTTTTGGCCTTTTTCATTTTTAGTTATTTACTTAATCATTTTTTTTTTCAAATTTGAGACAAAGTTTTACCAAGTCACAAATTGCCCAGGCTGGACTCGAACTTACAGTCCCCCTAACTCAGCCTGCCAGAATTCTGAGATTACAACTGTGGGTCATCCGATCCAACCAAGATTGGGCACTTATTAAAATAAAATAATAATGCATATTCACTGCGCTCTTCCCTTGGAAAATCAGAAGGACTGCATACATTGAATGAGAGCTGTAGCCCACCCAGCCTCCTGTATCTGTCATTCTCGACACTATGACCATACAGAAAAGCATGCTGCGGATACAAGCAAAGGGGATTTGGGCATTTAAAATGAATGCCAGAAAATTAGCTAATCAATTTTTTCTTAAACTGACTTCATTGTGATATGAAAAAGTGTCTTCCATCTTCAATTATAATTGGAAATTAAGTTCTCCTTCAGTTTAATCATCCAATTGAACAGGCCTACAGGGGTCTGCATGGGTGTATAGGAAGGGCACTGAACCTCATTCTGGGTTGCGAGAGTGAGCTCCGAGGTCAGAGAAAGTGATCAGTCCGAAACTAAGCCACATCGGTTACATCTTTACCTTTAAAAAGTACATCGCAAGTTTCTTCATATCCAAAAAAATGAATACTGTGAAAATACATATTTATTAAGATTTCTGTGAATGTCAAATGAGGTAATGTATGCATAATGCACACAGTTGTGCTTTCGAGGGGTTAATTTCCACCAATATCATACCATTAATTATAAATATTAATGATGCTTGCAAAAGCTCAGCAAAGTCAGAACCTTAAGGTAAAGCAAAGTCGCAAATAAAGCTTTTCTGCACACTGAGGGCCAGGGAACACCACGAGCTTTCTCCTTCCACTTGCCTGTAAGATATGTAAGACTTTTATGTGACTGTGTAAAAAGAAAATGCCTGTCATGCTTCAATACTGTTTGAAAAGTTCAAAAGAAAAAGGTCAAATATGCACCCAATGCAAATGGAATGTTTTCATTTCTAGTTAGTTAATTAGTTATACACTAGACCGTTTTAGCCTTCAAGAGTTTTCAAATGGGAAAGGTGTGATTGCAGGCTTTCGGAGATTCTGAGAGCAGATGATTGGCTTCCTTCAGCCACATTTAAATTGTACCTAGCTCTGCAAGTCAAGACCATGTACTGATTCAATAATTAAATGCCATATTCTCACTCCCTGTTCTACCCAGGGGTTTTTCCTCAGGTGGTGCATGGGAATGTTGAAGAATTTGAGACTCTAGACTTCAGTGGGTAGTCAAGTCAGTGAACAACAATAACAACAAAAAATATTGCATGTCGTGCCAAAACAAATCAGAAATGATTTGCAGTGCTTGTAATTGCAGGTTTAGTAAGACACACAATCCTTTCTGGGCTCCTCAAATGTCACGGAAGTTTCTGAGGGACAAAGCATATGGTGGCTTTTTCCTCCCATTGTCTTATGAATTTTCAAAATTTCTTAAAATAATAGAATCTAAATCCAGATACTTAGATTTTAGAATTATATTACCTTATTTTAGAAATGAAAACCTTAAAGCCCTGAGAAGTTAAATAAGTCACTTGCATTGATATATACATTTTATTCAAAAATCATCTTTTAGGTTCTAAAAACGCATGATATTATTAACATATGAAAATCCCTACAATGTATCTCTCTCTCTCTCTCTCTCTCTCTCTCTCTCTCTCTCTCTATATATATATATATATATATATATATATATATATATATATATTTCTAAGATATACTTCTGAAAATCATAACTATAGACACATTTGTAAGTTCCAATATAATATATTAATATAGAGTATCCTATAATACACATTACTTTTTAAATTTGTATGTGCTTATCTTTCTACACACATATGTACAAATATTCTTTGTGCATCTATAAGTACGTAGTCTACACTGCTCTGGCACAAGCTTTTGAAGATAGCTCAAGTCAAAATATTCTGGGCACTGTAAAATTCCCCAATTTCTAAAAGGCTGTTCTGTGGAAATAGGCATTATTTCCTTCTGTATATAGGGCATATATAATAAAACTCAATCTCAAATCTTCCTAGGAATATTAAGATGCAGTGTTCATGAATTTCATTGAAACAAATCAAAGCTTCTGTTCCTATATCGTATTCTCTGGATATGCATGAATCTACACTTAAGAAACAAACAAACAGAATTCACATTATTCTATCCCTAGAATTCTAGCTCCTATCCAATGTGACTTAAGACCAGTTAAAAAGGACAGAAAAAGGGCAAGAAAACCATACATACCAAATCTCACTCCTTCATCTCCATCGCCTCCATTCATGTCAGTCTCCTTACTTTGACAGCTAATAATCCCAAAGCATTTCAGTTAGCAAATACAAATAATCATATGTCATAGATAGAAATAAATACTTGGGAGAAGGAAATGTCCATTACTAACCCCTCTGTCTTAACAGACTGATCAAAAAGATACATTTCACACATAAATAAGATGCATAAAAATTCCACCTACATACATGGTAACTCCAAATACAGGTTATGAATTATATTTGATTGTCTCCATGAAAAATAATGATTTAAGTAATTCTGTTATCTTTGCCTATTGCAGAATATCACCATCACAATAAAGCTACTTAGTATAATCCTGATAAGCTAAAACCCATGTTCTTTTTGATTAAATGGCAAAAATTGCTATTATGATTTGAATATGAAATGCTTCCTAAAAGCCTTACATATTTGGATGCTGTGGAATATGTAAATTTATAGATTCCATGTGATGCTAAGAGCTCAGACCTGGTTCCAAGAGACAAATACTGGGGACTTAACTGGAAGGGCTGGATGTCTAGGGCATGTTACTTGTAAGTGAACTAGAAGGATATATGTTAGCTCTGACCTTCCTTGGTCCCTTGGCTTCCTGTCTGCCAGCTTCTTTCCTGCTATGCCTCAGCCATGTGCTTCTACTATGAACATCCACACATGAATGGTTTGAGACTTTCTGAAATTATGAGCTAAAATAAATCTTTCTTCCTTAACTTGGGAAGGTCAGATTTTCTGTCACAGCACTGAATAAGCAACTAAGATGCTAGCTAAATAGTCAAAGCTAAGTAGCTATTGAAAATATTTTGAGAATGTAGACTAGTAATGTAAAGTTAAACCCTGAGCCAGATAGCAATGCATTTTAAAGAAAATATGTGTGAATGTACAATGAGACGAGTAAGGATCAAATCTCAGCTTAGTCAATTACTGACTATGCAACCTACAGGAAGCAATTGAATGTTAATTCATGGACGAAGCAGCCAACACCTACAAGACACATTTGAAGTAACTTAAATATTGAAGATCATTGACATACGGTAAGAAAATGTTTCAAGACAGAGAAAATAATAGTGAAATATCAATATGACATTTAACACATTGTGATAGGGAATTTAATTTGACCTCATACAGTGAGCAACTTAAAGAGAAAGTAGATATTTTTCCAGTCAGGAAATGGAAAGAACATGCAAAGCAATAGAATGATATTCAAAGAGCAGGTAGTATTGAATAAGGGTAGTAGAAAAAGACGTAGACAAAAGTCCATGGATCCAGAAGCCCCTGCTTCTGGACCAGTGGGGAAGGGGATCAAAATGCCAGGAACGATTTGATTATGAAGGACTTTTCCTGATATGTGTGATTTTTTTGTGCCCTTATTACACATTGAGTCATATCAAAAGTCTGTTCATAGTGGAGTTACACGATTAACATGTGCTCTGGAACGATAATTTTCGCTGTGCTACAAACACTTGACACTTTAAAGTTAGGTGAAGGCCATTTGAAGCACAAAATGTAAGAGACAAAGTACATGAAGAAGTAGCCTGTGGCTGGCTTTGTGAGATTGGACAGAAAAGGGTAAATTTTGTAAATATTTGTTATCTGGAATTAACAGTAAGATAGGGCCATGCAAAAGTTCAGGCTAAGAGGTAAAATATATAAGACAATCAAATTTCCTAACCTTATTCACTTATTTATTTATTTATTTATTTATTTATTTATTCATTGGGTCACATCTTGAGGCAAGATCTCTCTAAACTGCTAAATTGCCCAGGCTATGCTAAAAGATGAGGTGCTTCTGCCTCAGCCTACCAGAGTGTTGGGATTACAAACCTTCACTACCCCCGCTAACTGAATTACATCCCTTTCAACTTTGAATACAGACTAAATGCTGATAATTTTAAGGAGAAAAAAATATGTGAAAATGATCAAATTTGTGTTCAATTAATTGATTTAAGTTTTGGTTCATTGATTCTGATCATTAGAATTATCATTGAGATGCTGCAAATATCATGTTCAACTTAAGAGTATGGCCTGTGTTGGCTGTAAAAATGTAGAAATCACCCACTTAAAAAGAGGGCTGAAACTATGGAAGATGTCTAGGTCCTTCCAGAAGAATGTGCTTTGTAAAAACTTAAGAAATGTGAATTCAAGTTGTTACAGTTATTGAAAGGATAGACAAAGGAAGATGAAGCTAATTTGGGCTATTTTGTAGACATAAACAGAGAGGCACAAACATTTCAGAAGCTAGTAACAGATAAGGGACCTGTGCAGAGAGACGTTTCCAAAGGTAGACGGTGGTCAACAGAACCAAGGTGTGGAGATCAAATTAGGGAAGACTCAGAAAAATCTAAGTGAGATGTTGAGATTCAGGGATGAGGAGATGGAGAAGAAGGGAGGAGTGTGAGAAAAGAGGTAGAGAAGGGGCTGTGAAGTTGCTGAGTTATATATGTGCACAAAATTCTCGTGCTTAATGTAACCATTATGTATCTCATATACATACTAATAAAAATGGAGGGATGGGAGAAAATCACTTGGGAGAAAAATACCACCCAAAATAATCCTCTGGACAAGCAAAAGCTTCATTTGACTGAAAATGTATTGGAAATTAGCTTAAAGGTCATATATAGGTTTAAAAAATAATATTGCATGTCATCTCAGTAAGTATAGCAGTGTGTTGGGCCTGGAATTTAAGTACTATGTCAGTGCTCTAAGAACATTTTTGGTGTCTTCATGTTGAACATCCTTATTACATTGGTGAGATAACAAATTAACACAGTCTGTCTCAATTATATGCACCATTTTTGCTTCTTTTTTTGTAGCACTGGTAATGAGACTAAAGCCTCTACACAGAGCTGCATCCTCGGCCTTTCTTTCTTTCTTTCTTTCTTTCTTTCTTTCTTTCTTTCTTTCTTTTCTTTCTTTCTTTCTCTTCTCTCTTTCTTGATTTTAAGATAAGGTCTCACTGAGTCACTAAATTATCCAGACTGAGCTTTAACTTGCAAGATCCTTCTTTCTGAGTCTTACAGAGTGCTGGGATTTTAAACCTAGACCACTAGTCTAGGCTTTTCTCCATTTCTTTTAGAGAAATGATTATTAGTGTTCAGTGGCAAATAGATATGTGTGATTTTAGTAATAGTATTGAGATATTTAGCATTTCAGTGATGCAGATAAAAAGTAGTAAAATGTTCCTGATAGTATCAGCCACTTTGATTGGAAATTATTTGTGTGAGAGACTCAACTATTAGCATTAGCCCTTATTTTTCCATGAAAATATACTTGTCATTGTGGAAAACAAGAAGAAGAAAAAAAGAAGAAGAATTTCAGATATTCACTCATTAAAAAAATCAGAAGTATGTCCGTGAGTGAGGAAAAATTGGTCAAATTACAAGTGGCACAATCTAAGAAAAGCTGATTCTGTGTTTGCTGTTAAGGGGTTGAACATGTTACGCCTTCACATGCATATCCACTGTTACATATTTATTGGAAACATTCAAAATAATTTCTTGTAGCTTAACTCTAAAATCAAACTTGGTTACATTTTTATCTCATATTGAAGATATTTGATTTCATGCACAAATTGGATCAGAGTAGAGAAAATTCAATTATACCTAGTACATATTGAAGGCACCTGAATATATAATGTGTTTTTGTCTCACAGCTTCGATTCCCCTTTATTTTAAAATTACAATAATTCAAAATAGGAGTTTTCTTTTGAACGTATAACCACAGAAGCTCCTTAACTTCTGTGCTGCCTCTGAATGAGCCCCACCAGGGTATGCTGGAAACACACGTCATCTGGTCTGCTTATGGTTTGGGGGTGAAGCTTTGAGGTTTTAACTTTGATCTTTCCCCTCACACACTGAGATTTTCCTCCTGACTCCACTCGCCCAGACAGAATTTCTGCCTTGATCTCCAAGGTAATCTTAAACGTACTCTTGACACCATCCTCACTCCGTGGTGAAAGTTCTCCTCCTCGCGGTGCTGTGTTTACTCTTTAGCTTCTGTACTGTCCTTCACTCACCGAGTCTCAAACGTGGCGTCTTTAAACTTTCCAACCCAGGAATCCTTCCTCTGCCCTGTAGCCCACGTGTTTTCTGCTTTGACTAAAGTGTCGCAATTCCATTTTTTGTTTGTTCCTTCAACTCTTTAAACGCCTTTTGACTGAGGAAAGTAGACTTTCTCTTTGATCTTTCAAAGGATCTGTCACATCTTTTGACCACAGGGTGAACTCAAAAGTGACTTCAAATTCTGACACAGCTTTCATTCTTCCTTTTTTGCATTCTCCTCTTCCAAGGATCAGTAGACCTTAAATATCAATAAAAAATATTAACCCGTGGCTGTCAAGCATGATGTCAAGAATCTGATTCATCACCTGTCATTTCAACCTTCATATGTCATTGTTATATTGTATTATCTTAATTAATAACATTTGTAATTGATCTCTATCTTTCACGAGAGGAAAGAATGTGGTAGTTTATTACATATAAAACACATAAAGTCAACAAATTATTGGCAGTCTGGGCAAAGAGGGCTTCCACAAATCCTATTAATTTTTTTCATCATAGAGAAACATCTCAGATACGTGGAAAGAGATGTTCATAAATGCACACTGGTGACAGTCTTCCAGATAACTTGAAAAAGCACATGTGATGTGTGATCAAAAATGCAGTGCATGTTTAAGCTTATAAAAATTAATAAAAAATACATTGTCATTAATCTTTCTCAAAATACTTCCCCTTGCTTCCCACACGCCTTCTCTCAACACTGCAGCCAATTCCTGAAACAATTCTGGAGTCCTCTTCCGTGTCTGTCCCAACTACCTCGATGTCCTGAAGGGATTCAGAGTGTTCATTTTTTATGGTCATTTGGATTTTGGAGAATAGAAAAAAGCTGGATGGTAGCAGATCTGTAGCGTATGATGATTGAGGTCACATTACAATGTTGTGACGAACCTGCCTACGCATTGCGTGGTACTTAACAACAGCATCTTGTGTTATCTTTGGTGACCCTTTGTAAAGACCCTCAAGAAAGAGATCTTCCAGATAAGAGTCTGAAAAGGACCTGGACAATGGGATGAGAGTGTTCAAAGCAAGCAGAAATATTCGGTGGGGGAATTATGGCTATGTGTCTTTTGCTGTAATAATTTTTGATGCAAACATTCATTGTATATTTTAATCACTGCTTGCATAGGGAACAGGTAATACTTCTATGCACTTTAATATTAGATGAGCTTTCATAGCTATTGCCTGGCAATAGGCTGTTTGTAGCAATAACAAAGTGTGCAAGTTGGTGTTATGTCTTCCTTGTAATTTAATAAAATTCTAATCAAAAGAATTAAAATTTTCTAAAAGACTTATTAAAAATGATCAGTTTTTGAATTCTGTCCCAGGTCCTCAGTCTCACATGTTACTGACTTTCCCCAGGGTCCCAGCTGCTCTGCTCACCTCTCCATCTTGCTTCAAAACCTACCATTTTCTTTATTGTTTTTTAGGTCAAAGTCCTACTTTCATCAAATTAATCTCAGCATAAAATATTTATAATAAATTTATAATAGGTTAGCTTCACCCTTAAATATTTGAAATGTAACTCAGAAATAAGTTGAGACAATTCCCTTGGCATGCATCCTCACCCGGATAGAGTTCTGCTCCCGGGGAGCAGTGCCTGAACACAGCGGTATTCCAGTACTGCTATTTGGCTCATCAAAACAGCTCCTTTATCACATTGACCCGCCGTCGGAAGCTCATTTTTGAAGCCAATTCTTTCACAGCTGCAGTATCTTCACTTTGATCCCTGCATATTTCTGGAGTCGATGGGGTGATCCTCAGGTGTCAAGGCCTCACGACTGCAGTGTCACTCATCACTGTAGCACCAAATGAGGACGTACCAATTTTTAATTGAATTAAGACAAATTTAAAACATTTCTAACCGTTATTATGACTTTTAAAAGATAAACTGTAGATTTCTACAACTCATGTCTAACCTAGTAACACCTAGTTGCTCCTTTATTCCAAAAATATTTTAGTTTCCAAAATTATCCTTTAGAAATGTACTTTTGAATGACTCTTTAACAAGGAATATCACAACGTGATAATGTAAACATATGTTTTCAGAGAGAAGAAGAGGAAATTTTATGGATGAAAACCCCAGTATTGAAATTCTACTTACAGGATTGGCTTGGTTTTATTTATCACTAACCTACTTTTAAGATAGCTTTTTGGTAGCAGCAGAGATGGGATAGTAGTTGCTGAGCAAAATCTAACATAGAGTTTGATTATACCCTTTGCTCATATTTCTGTAGCCTTATCATTTGTCCTTTATGGTGAGGTGCAATCTAGTTTACACAAGCAATAAATAATTTTAAGAGGTGAATGGCAAAAAGTTTATTTAGTACTATGCTATCAATTCATCTACATTATAGATCTATACTTATTATTATTTTTACCTATGAAATTATTATATATGATTATTATTTGTATATGCACGTATATTGTATCAAACCCTATCCTGTATACTGTGTCTCAAAACTAAGGGATGATTTTGAGGCTCCACTGTCATTTTCCCAATATATTGTCAAAGACTTTACAACAGCTTTTCAGTCCTCTGTACACCAGTCACTTTGCAAATACAAATTGATGCTATTAATGGCGCATCTACCCAGAGGTTCAACATCAAGTAGGCCACTCACTCATTGTCCTTTTTTAGACAGAAACACATTTACATGCACCCATATAACCTTGCATATACAGTATCGAAAATACATGGATATTTAAATTTAAGTTAAACATTACAGAGAAAGATTTATTGCCATTAATCTCCCTCAAAATACTCTCACTTTGAACACACTTCTGCTGCTATTCTCGGCACTATCTGATGCAGAGACAATTACAGCGGAATAAGTGTGACTGAAGAGAAGGGACAGTATCACCGCGAGACTGAAGACAATGTGTCTTTTTCAGAAATTAAAAAGAAAAGCATTCACTGTATATTTTGTAAAAGCAAAATCCTTCTTTATTTTAATAGATAAGGGTTTAGACAAATGAAAATATCTGTAAAGCTTGAAACAATGTAATTTGTTGTTTTTATACTATTTATATATATTTTAAATTAAGTTTTGTAAAGTAGTATGTGGTTTAGAAACATTCAAAATACTTCATTTCAGTGAGACTATGGCTTAATGGAGGAGACTCCACAGGACAAAGAAATGTACAGCTAATTTTGCGTAGGTGTTGGGAAATTACTTGAGGTTTAGTAGACAAAGCTTTAAAGAGGAGAGGAGGTTTTAGCTGGCTTGAAGGCAACTTTGAAATAAAAAATTTTAAAAATCTGGGCATAGATTTTAAATCTAACCTCTGTCAACATATATTCTCTTACCTCAGGTAATGCATTTTGTATATCCACGACTTGGTTTCTTGATCTTCAAAATGCATCGTTGTTTCAGAGATTCATTTGAGAAATCCATTTAAAAACCAGTATGCATCTTCCCTATGGACTGTAGATATTTTCGCAAAAGTGAGTGGATAAATCTTTCACTAAAGAGAAGAGAATTTCGCAGAAAGAAAGTGCCTAAGTAGAGGGGAAAAGCTACAAAATACACCCCGAGTTTATGAAGTGTACCAGTTTGATTGGTATAGGGAACACATACAGAGGAGCCAGATTATGAAATCATCCCCCTAAAGTGTCAGAACCTGATCTTTGAACAATAGAGGACAACAAAAGGAACTTCAGGATGAAGAGACATTCTGAAAGTGACATTTTAAAAACTTATGTCAACAAAAAATTATGAAAATTGCCTATTTACAGGCAAAACCATGTTTAGGCCATATTTATTTATTTAATCTCTTTCTTCCATTTTCTCAGTTCTGTAATGAGGCGCTGATGCAGGATTAGCTTAAGTTGTACTACTTTATCACTAAAAAGAAGAATTGAAGAGAATAAAGGGGACTAGAGCCAACCACTCATATGAATATTTAAGGCAACTTTCCAGCATGTCACAGATGTCATTTACTATCAAATATTTGACAATACAATAATAATGCTAGGTAAGTGTTGTGAAATTTTTGTCCAGACTGAGGACTGTACTCACCTACACTGTTCAGGAGGTGAGTTCTGGTAAATTTTGTAGCTGCACAGAAAAGACTACTATTGCCAAGACATAAGAAGTTTAGAGGGGCTGGAGGAATGGCTCAATGTTTAAAGTGCTTGCTTAGCAAGCTCTAAGTCAAGTGATAAGTATCCAAGTTCGAGTCCCCAGCACCACATAAGCAGGGTGTGATGGCAAACTCCTGTAATCTCAGCACTGGGGAGGCTGAGGGAGGAGGATTGCTGTGAGTTCAAGGTCAGCCTGGGCTCCATAGTGAGTTCAAGACTAGCCTGGGCCAGAGAGTGAGACCCTGTCAAGGTCAGCCTGGGCTCCATAGTGAGTTCAAGACTAGCCTGGGCCAGAGAGTGAGACCCTGTCTCACAAGTAGTTTAGAAAGTCTTCCAAAGGCAGCTTCCAGGATTTATTCAATAAGATGCTTTTAATCTGTTTATTTTTAACAGCAAACACTGGTTCGATGAAGTGTGTGTGTGTGTGTGTGTGTGTGTGTGTGTGTGTGTGTGCGTGCGCATGCGCCCCCTTGCGCACACCCGTGCACGCTTGTGTGTGTATGAACTAGCCAGGGCAATTGTCATGGCTACCCCTTGGGGCTCTCTGCCTTTGACATTGCAAGTATTTCTGAAACAAAACATCATGTTTTATAATTAAATATTAGCCAGCACTGCTGACGCCTTTGTTGTGCCTTGAAGGAGTCTAAGTCTATGGTGCAGTCACATTCTTAGTTATTATGCGAAAACTCTAATGAAGAAAGTGAGAAAGATGTGTTAATATTTAATAAGTCTGCTGATCGATTACTGTGTCTCCTAAAATGTTCATCTCCTTGACTGGTGGGAAATGAAGTTCATTAGGATTTCTCTGTTACCTTATAGTGCCTTGTTAGCAGTTCCCCTTTTGGGGCCCTGAGAAAAAAATGCCTAGCATCTCTCGATGAATGTCTACCAACCATCCTCTCCCGCACTATTTTCCATATTTATTCACTAAGAAGAGAGAGGGTATAAATCTCATTTTGCAAAGAAAATATTATCTCCTCTTTGTGATCTAAAGTAAAATTTGTGAGATGGTATTTTTATGATTCATAGAAATAACCAGTGGATTGATTTTATGTATGGAAAAGCCAGTATTATATTTAGGCTTTGAGCTATGAATATCAAAAATATGAAGCATAACTTTTCATCTTTTAGCTTTCTATTGTGTTTTAACTAAAAAAAGAAATAAAAAGGGTAGAACCATGATCAAAGAGGAAATGTTAGGAGAAGTCCTGTTCATGTGAAACAGTTATTTTAAAATTTTATTTGTTTAAAAGACCTCTAATAAAGAAAGGGAGGTAACAGATGACAATAGCTAGAGAATATAATAGTAAAAGAGAAATAAAAATCCTGATTCATAGAAGTTATCAGTATAAATAGCAAATAGATATTGCAGATAATAAATGTGTATGCAATTTATATTTATATTATGTATGTATGATTTACATTGAAGACAAATGTAGTGGTAAGAAAAAGTGACTAATATGTTGATAGTATGCTCCTATAACTTGTTAAGACTTTTAAGGTGCGTTATTTCATTTAAGTTTCATAGCCAAAAATTAGATAAACAATATAAACTATTTTTGCTATTTCATCAATGGAAATAAATTGGAGAGATTATGTCGGAAACTTATGCAAAATTCCATAGTTAGAAGGAAATTTTAAATACCCACAAGGGAAGGGAATTTAAACCAAAGCATTCTGTGTCCAGTACCCAAGCTCTTAAAATGTGCGCATTCAAAGATTCAAAAGTTCAAAGGGAATCACGTGAATCTTCAACTCCTGAAAATTCACCTTTTTTTTCAGAAAAATCAAGCAAAACACCTAAACCAAACAGCTGAGCAGCAAGTGGAAGGTTGTTTCAGAGCCAGTTAAAATTCAAAACAGAACATCTTTCTTCCAGTCAGATCACATTCTGATGATTTCAATTAAATAAGAACGTAATTCAGGAGGCTAAGAGGCAAAGACTGGTCAGCAGGCTTTCTTCCTCCCATTTCCCTCTCTAAAACAATGCCAGTTACGCTTGGTTATTAAATTCTCTCTTCTAAGTCTCCTCCATGGCTGATGGTGCAATTTTCTTAGTTGCTAAGAATTCAAAAAATAAAGCTGAAGAAACAGAGGTTACAGCAGAACCGTAGCAAGGACTGGCTAAAAAATCTGCAGGTCATGGTGCAAAATGAAAATACTAGATGCTTGTTCAAAAATTATGAAGACCTTCAATTATTTACAGGAGAGGATTAAAGACAAACACAGAACTCTGTCACGGCATGGCTTGTAGAGACGTGGACATTAAGTACTCCTAGGCAAATTCAGGGCTCTACTCTCTGGTTCTCCAAAGGAAGGAGGGAGTTAATCGTCTCCCTCACATGACTTGGTCAGAAATCATGAATTGCAGTTATGTCCAATTTTTGCTTCCTTTTCTCAATTGAGGCCAATTTGACTGTGACATTCAGCTAGGACTTCTTTAATCTATTCAGAACACTGAGAAAACTATTTTCTAAGAATGGTAATAAAAAAGCATCTTTATGCTTTCTGCGCATTCTTTAAAGAAAAAATATTGATAGAACCTATGCTAGCATGATTATTTTCTCCTTTTTTAATGTTACCTCTATTTCTGAAAAGAGATATATAGATCTTTGTGAAGCTACCTAAAAGCTATGAAAAATAACTATGGTTGATTCAATTTGATAAATAAAGAGAAAGCATCATTACATGGTGAGTTGATAGAGTATTCTAAATCCAGAATATAATTCTTAAACAAGGACAGGAAGTTGGAGAGCTAAGGCAAACAGCAAAGCATTTATTTTTTTCCTGTGCTTCACCCAAAGATTTCTCTGCCTTGAATCTTGCTGTCTCATCATTTTTCAAATAAGTTGGCAGGATTAAAACTAGCTACATGGAGAAAACAGCGAACCAGTAAGAATATAAAAGTAATCTAACAATCATGTGAAACCTAGCCAGTGACTATGTATGGAGGTCATGATTGTGTCGGTAAGATACCAAATATGAACTGCAGAGGTGATTAAAACACACAGAAGAGACTAATGCTAGGGAAAAATAAAATAAAAAACTAGATTTCCGGAAAGTGTAATTACACTCATTTAGTGGCCTTTACCTAAGCATGGCCATTTACTGGAGCCACCTGAATTTTTCCATATGACCGTGAGTACTGTGCACAATCCCCTCCAATGAATGTCACTATTATGGTGTCTAGGGAGCCTGAATGCACCTTAAATTATGCAACCTGGAAATGCTGGATAAAGATGTTAATGTTTCAAATTGTTGAATACTAATCAATGTTTCATTAGCATTTAAGAAACTCATGAAAGTTTTCATTACTTGCTAAGAGGAAGGGATGGAAGAGTGTTGAATGGTGGGCATGGGTAGATTTGTGAAGTTCCAACAAGCATCCTTCCCAGCAAAATCAAAAACCTCTATCTCTTATTTTGGTCATTATTTGGAGTTGCAATATCAAACCACAGAATTCATGTTTAAGTTATGGTGTGAAAATAAGAAAATATTTGTTGAAACAGATACTGTGTGGTTTCAATCCCTTCTTGCCTGAGACTTAATTTATAAGATTTATACATTTCTCTTCTCTTAACCTTCTCATGCCTCATGAATAATCTTTTGTAAAAAAATCATATAGATCATATAGAGACTCAGTCATGTCCTTTGTCGAATGTTGAATATTTAAATACACCTTTTATTTCAACGGCAAGCTTTTTTTTTTTTTTGGACCTAGAGTTTTTGATTTAGAAAAGAATGCATCTCTTCCCACATGGCTTATATTTATCTTTAGAAGCAATTTATAAGGAAAATAAATCCGTCATAATCAGGTCATCCAGACAGAGTACTAAAAGCATTCTAATAGCTGACAAATTCTGTGAAATGAGAAACAATGCTGCTTTTGCTATCAAGTGTCACACAATTGTCTTAGATACAGACAGAATCTCCATGTCTTAGGGAAAGAAAAATCTGGATCGAGGTACAGCCGGCATGCACATTGTGTTACGATGTTTTTAACGTAGCTTTTGCTGATACTTTGTGATTTTTCTATTAACTAAATTTGTCTGCTTGAGTCTGGTATATCTGCTCTACTGGGATACTCCCTTAGCAGGACTGGGGTAAGGGGCTATAAGGCACGCATGGGTATGGATTTTTGTTATTAGCATTTGTTTCATTGATGCAATAAACGCAAAAGACAACAGCTCTGACAGAAAATTGAAATAATCAAACATCCACTTATTTGGGGAGGACAAGTTAATTATATACTAATACTGACTGTGCTTATATTTGTGTAAGTGTTCAATTTCTCTAAAAGAGTTTATGATACATGAAACAGACATTCGAACTTAGAAAAATTTAGTATAAAACTATAACAAGTTGTTTTTTCCCATTCAACTTAGCTTTCCATTTTACTTCTTCAGTGCTGTAATTATATTATCGTTGTGTCCTTGGGAGTTTTTGGTCAATTATTTTGGTTATAACTGGGCAACAACTAGTTCTTTCTCACTATAAACAGTGTCCCAAAAGTTTGACAATATTTTTTCTAAGTGTGA
Source organism: Ctenodactylus gundi (assembly GCA_004027205.1). Taxonomy (NCBI): domain Eukaryota; kingdom Metazoa; phylum Chordata; class Mammalia; order Rodentia; family Ctenodactylidae; genus Ctenodactylus; species Ctenodactylus gundi. The sequence continues at coordinate 844,469 of PVKB01000021.1, forward strand.
AGTCTTTTGGAACACTTCTTATATTAAATTTAGTATTTCCATATTTTTTCATAGTAGTGCTTTATTTCAACTATTGTGACAAATTAATCCTGGCAAATTTTTGTCTTATTATATTATATATCTAGATATTTTATATGGTGCTAACCTTTGGGATACCCCATAATATTAGTCTTATCTGAGTGCAACCTTTTTTCAATGCTATGAGTGGCCATTTGGAACATATATTATGTTGCTCTTATCTGATAGCTGAAAAGGAAGTTTTCATTGCCTGAGGTTAAAAAGAAAAAATTACAAGTAATTTCAAGACTCTTTCCTATTAACGGATAATGGGAATCCTTTGTGATACCCTGACAAGGGGAAAGTTCTCCCAGGGAGGGTCAGAGGTCAGACCCTGAACTCATTCATCATGTCCTGACTGGCAGGGGCTGAGGAGCTGTAAGGACTGCACGGGAGAGAGGGCGCCCTCGGTGACCTCCTAAATCACTTTCACACACAGAGGTCAATAAATACACACACCCATTCAAAAACATCATTCGTAAATAATATACAAAGTGCACTTGTCATAAGCAAAAGCATGTTTTAGAATGGCTTAGCTTCCCTGCAAGTTTACATTAGTATATATGGAGATTTTCTTTTAAAATGCTTAAATATTTGTCAGGAAACATCATTTCATATCATTATTTCAGTTCCAAATAATCAAGTGAAAAAATATTTTTATAATCTTGTGTGCAACAATTTTGAGAGCTCTGAGGGGGACCGTGAGTGCTTAAAACAAGTCAAAATGTGTCTACTCAGGGCTGAGATTTGAGTAATTTCAAGTGATTTGGATTTTTTTTACTAAATCAGGGATTTAATATCAACCTAAGATGATTCTGACTTTTGTGTCCAACACGTTTCTCATTATTTTTTTTTGTGATGTGACTCTCATGATGAGGAATGTAGGTTAAATGATTTTTCCTTTGAAGTATCATTATGACTTCACTCAACTTATCTCACTGAGTAAAACACTATAAATTTTGTTTCCATTTTTTTCTCCAGTAAATCGTGGACTGTGTTAACACAGAGGTAAGCCTAGCTCCCCAGTTAATGTCCACTGAATAATATATTCAAGTTCTGTTAATTACTTGCAAAATTAATTCAGTATATAATAATTTCTGAAATACAGTGCTTAAGAGAATGTTTCTTCTAAGTCAAAACAATTATTCCTAATGTTTCATCATGTAGTTTTATTATGTATGAAATAGTGATCTCAGAATTTCAGGTACCCTTCACACAGAAATAAGTCCATGGTTTTTCTATAAGTGAAAGGGACTTAAGACTGTGTAACTCAGTTGATGATCAAGAAAGATAAAGGGGGAAATGCTTTTTCTTGAGGTTCATGATATTAAACCTATGGAGTTCTACCTTCCAAATTCAGGCTGAAGGAAAGATTAGACCAAATTTCCTGTGGATGAAAATGATCTTCATTCCACAGCCATTGGACTGGAGCGTCGTAGGATCTGCACATATCTGTCTAAAATTAATTTGAAATTTTTACATGTTTTCCTTCTCACCAGTGTTTTGTTTCAGCAAATTTTCTTTAAAACTTGAGGATGGGAAGAATTCAACCGAGGAGAGAGCATTGTGTGAAATTGTCTCAAGAAGATTGTCAGGAAACTTCAAATATACCGTAAAAACAGAAACATCACACCAGCTGTTTAATAAACTCTAAATCCGAGGCTAACCAGACACCTTATATTTAAAATTTTATTATACAAGCTTTTCCTGAACATCTCTTTTCAATCAGTTATCATGGTAGGAAAAGCTTTACTAAATAAATAATGCAATAAAATATTTAATTTTCTAAATAATGCCAGTAATTATGAGGAAGTAAATGCAATGATAGTAGATAAATATTATTTGCAATATTTTCTAACAGAATAAACTTATTCATTGCCCAAATTCATGATTTTTAGTCATGAGATATTATATACTGCAGCTGGCTTGTACAACTCGCTAAAATTCATTTTTCTTAAAGTGGCTTAACAATAATAATGCTATACAATAAATGTCCTAATTAGCTTGCTTAATTGTTCAGCAGTTCAATTATACTCTAGAATTCCCTCACTAAAAATTTTGCAGAAAATTTGAGAGATTTGTTTAAGAAAAAATTGACATCAGTGATTTTACTAAACTATGTGATGGCCTTGCAAGAGAATTATAGAACGATTTGAAGCATCCAGACCCTTCTATGAAAACATTAAGATTTACAAAATTCTTCCTCAGATTTAATTTTTCTGGGTTCATACCACAAAGGACAGCATCCTATGTATGTACGGGTGAACGTTCAGGCATCGTTCGCCCTCCTGTTCCTGAAAAGAGGCTGAAAGCCCATCACGTATTTTCAGTGCTGGGTCCTGGTCTCATTCAGCTGTAAGGTTATAGCACCCCCTAGCACTACCTAGAAGAATAGCAGTTAACTCAGGCCCGAGTCTTAGTTTCAAGGAACTTTTTAAAAATATGAAAAACAGTTTTTTTCTAAGTATTTTCAATTGGAAGAGGTATTTTATTTTATTTGATAGTAACTGCTGTATTTGTTATAGTTTATGATTTCTGGCACATAACCTAATGCTGAATAGTACCAATTACTGTTCAACTATAGCAACCTGATTTATCCGAAAGATCACATTGAGCCAAACATATCAAACAGATTTCTTCCCTCCTTCTCCATTTTTCTCCTCAAATCATCAAAAAGCCAGGAACTTGGAGCGAAAGCAGAAATACAGGACACAGTTGTGATGGTTATTAGCAAATGTTATGCAAATCGACAACCTTTCCCTGGGGGCAATTGTATGTTATGGAGAAATATATCCGAATAGGACACATGTAGCCACCACCCAGATGATGTATTTTCCACTATTCTTTTATTCATGTCTCATACATTAAAGAAAGAAGATTCAAAATCTGGATACATTTGTCAGAAATGCAAACTGGTTAGCCGGTCCTACCTTCGAATCTTCAAGCTTTCCTTACTAAGCTACAATGACTATTTTCAGCACATCACAACAGGGTGCTCGCACCTGTCGTAGGAATTCAGTAATGCAAACCTTAAAGACAGCATACATACAGTAGTAATTTGCCAATACAGCACGCAGGTCGGTAGTGTCTATTGGGTTTATGGGATTCCGATTAGTCTGATGTATTTTTTTTCCCCAGACTTCAAGAATAGAACTCTTGTAAGACTAGGAAACAAACAAAGCAAACACAGGCAAGTTTCCTCACCTTGCTTGACCCATTGTGTGATTTATCTGTCTCTGTTCTCCAGGAAAGCTTGAAAAGCATCACTCTTTATGCTGAGATACTGTAACTCCAGATACTATAAATCACTTGGTCAATATGCATTACATCTAATTTAGTCTAACCACTACTACCCAAAGACCAGAGAATTGATTATGTTACTAAAGATGATCACATGGATACAGCCACTTAATGAACTCTGAGCTGTACGTTGCTGCTAATGCACACTGCTTCAGATTACTTAGTCAACTCCACTCTAATTGAATTTATCATTTGAAACCTGGACTTGATTCTCATGGTCCAAAGATAGCAGTCTTTTCCAAGTCGTCCTATATGCAAAATGCCACATATTGATGTTCGCCTGCAACAAACACTTGTCTTTCTCGTCTTTTTGTAAGGGCCAGTTGTCAACTATGGAGGTGCTATTATAAGAAAACTTGCATTTAGACAAAGATATTATTGACCTCTGCAAATTGACTGGCAACTTCAAAATTTGAAAGTGGAGCTGAGGCTGGCTTAATGGGGTATATGCAAATTTTCTCCAAGTACAGGCCTGAAACTGTCATATGGCTGTTGGTATTTTAAGCTATGCACGATCTCCTCTTTCTTTCTGTTCTATCCCCTTTTATTTTCACTAAATGGAAACAGCATGTTTGCAAGACTCGTCTGGCTTGAGAAAAATGACAATAGCATTCTCTGGGTTTCACCATGAAGAGTCATTACTGCTGCCAGTTGGTTTCATAAGTCGGTCCTTGAAAAAAAAAATCTTTAAAAAAGTGAAACTGATGTAAGGTGACATTTAAACAGGAAAAAAAGAGAAGCAAAGAGACATGATTTTTGTAGGTTTACAAAATCAAGGCAGTATTGTAGAAATTAGAAACAAGCAGAGAATAGTAACTGATTATGCTTTACATATTTTGACGAAAGAGGAACCTAATTTAGTGTTGCATTGTAGTTCAAAAATAGCCCCGCATAATTCATAAGGTGCTGTATTGGAGGAGCCCTAAAATTCCTCGTTATGATAAGGCTTTTTGATAACTTTTATTGAACATGAGCACTCCCATGATTAAATCTCTTAATAGGCAGCTCTCCCTAGTGCTAGCTGCCATAATTTCAAACCTGCTATATGCATTTTTGTACAGAAACAAAATGGTGATCTCCAACCGTGCTTGCCAAATGGCCAATTGAACAATGTAAGTATGGGAAAATGATCTAATTTACAGTAAGATTTTCCAACTGAAGCATTACCATCTATGAAATACTTTGGGGAAAATATGAGATTTGTCATTACATATTATATACATACCCTAAAGGAAACAGAAGAGAAAATTCATGTTTTGAAATTATGCAACTTTCCCAAGCTAGTTTTCTTTCACATTGTGGATGCTGTGATGGCAACCTTCACAAGAAAAATCAGGTAATCACACTTTTTACCTAGACCCACACACTCGTTACATGGGATTTCATGGAATCCTAAGTTCCAGGCAATGGAAAGTTAGCCAAACCAGACATGTGCCAGACCTGTGAGCGATTTACTTAAAAATATATTGACAGGACCTTCTGGCTCCTTTGAATGGAATGGAATTTTAGCCCTATTTGTAAACCAACAATATTATAGATACTGGCAGAAAAGGCAAGGCTCCTGGGTCGGAGATATAAGACTTACTCGCGGCACAGAAAATCTTATGAGCTTCACATTTATGTCACACCTCCCGGTGGACCAGGTTTCCGCAGGTTTTCTCAGAATTCAAGTACCCTTAGCACAAGAATCCACAATGATTCTGCAACTGACTGCATACAGTTATACCTAATAAATGCCCTTATGGGAAATCTTTCTCTGTCAAACCGGGTAGTACAGATGTGTGACATTTGCTCTGAAGGACACGCCCTTTCTACTTCTTGTACTACTTGTTATGTACTCACATACAAAAACATAAACTAAGACCTACTGTCTCCTCTTGTGGAGAAAGAATAAATCAGAAGGAATCACCCCCTCAAATACTGTGACCTCCCAGCACACCCAATGTGCATTGTGTTGTGCTGCATCAAAGATTACCTTAAATATATTTATATGTTTGTCAACATTTGTCACTACGTCCAGGACTCCCACATTAGCTCTAAGTTCTTGATGAAAAAGAATTCATTTTAGGCCAATTCATCACTATTTTTAACTAAGTGTCAATTTAGTGCTCAATAAATACTGAGGAGCGATAGTTAGTGATGATTTTATTAATTCATTGGCTGTCTAATGGGGAAATTAGACTAAAACTGAAAGATGCGGTCAATTTCTCAGGTAGGTATTTAGCCCTCGTGATGCCAAGATCTGTATTTTTACAAATTATAAATGTTAGATGTTGTCATTACATAGAACATGGAGCAAAATGATCTGGAGTCTCCAACGTCTATTTCATGTTTGTGTGTGTGTGTGTGTGTGTGTGTGTGTGTGTGTGTGTGTTCTGTAATTCTGTGCATATGATTTTGTGTGAATGTGTGTCTGTGTGTGCGTGTGTTTGTGTGATTCTGTGTGCACGAGTGAGTCTGCGTGTGATTGTGTGCATGTGTGAGTCAACGTGTGAGTATATTGTGAGCCTGTGTGTGTGCGTGCGTGTGTGTGTGTGTGTGTGTGTGTGTGTGTGTGCGTGTGTGTGTTGTTCAGGAATCTGAGCTGCCTAAACACAGAATGCACAGTTACAAGAATTATGTATACAAAATGCTCTTGAGAAGAGAAAGAAAATACAAATGTAAAACAGGAAAATAGAGTTGAAATGCTTCCAAGCCGCAAGTAATTCCAAAACTAAAGCTGTGGTCATTCTTTGGCAGCCAAAAGGCAAAAAGTTTTCTTTGTATGTGGAGACAAATTTAACACTTAAAACACTTTTCTGGTAATAGCCTCAAGTACGTTTTGTTCACAAGCACATATAGCTTGTAAGTTCGATTTTCTTCAAACTTGTGTGTGTGTGTGGATATATATATATATATATATATATATATATATATATATATATATATATATATATATATATATATATATATATATATATATATATATATATATATATATATATATGTATATATATATATATATATATATGTAAACATATATATATGTAAACATATATACATATATAAATAATATATATTCATATATAGTTAGAATCATTTTAACAATGAGGATTTAGGATATAGCAAATAAAATGGCATGGTTTTACCTTAGAAATAATACATTTTATCAATTGAACTTATAATATCTATGAAATCAAATATCAAGTTTTTATTAATAGCCTTTAATGGGTTTTATTATTTAAAGTAAAATACAAAAAAGAACAAGACAGTGTGCAAAACCATAAATTTTATTTTACATGAAAAACTGGCCAAAGCCTTTACCAAAGAAAAGCCAGTTACTTGAGAGAATAAAAAATCATTTGAGAAGTAAATATCTGACAAATAAGGTACAGCAGCCAAGGGAATTAAAAATGGGTTTGAGAAGAAATGAACAGTTTCTGGTTGTTAAGGTAATTAGCCTTTTTCAGGATCATTAAAAAATGTTTTCTCGTGCACACTACTAATTTTCTCTCAGGTTGGAGAGGTCATTGTTGAGCAGAGCAGGAGAGGAAAGGCATTGAGAGCTAGTCTTTGCCTACCCACTGTAAAAAAAGGGCACAAGCAATATTAACAATCACGGTTAATGTCTTTTCTTCCAGCAGGTGTCTTCCTACCTGGGAGTTCTACCTCAAGCCTCAAACTCTAGCGACAAGCTCTACTGAAGTATTGATGACCACAAAAATAAGCCTCATGATCTTCACGTTGAAGTCGTGTTCTTTATACCATCTGGTTTTGCGTTAAACAAGGTGGCTCCATTGCTCCTCAGAGGAATTTCTTTCTGATTCCCTGCCCCGCAGGGCAGATTTCTAAAGGATAGTGATGTCAGGGGCAAAGGTGCAGTGCTTGAAGTGCTCTGACAAACTAGGAAGGCTAAGATGATGTAATCGATAACTGTAGCACCAATTCTAGCCTAGGCGATAGACCCACTGATGTCCTTAATTCCATACTTGCCTTAACTCTTCCTGCATAAAAGTGTTATTTTCATGGGCACTCAATAACTACCTCTGACTTCTCTGGAAACACCTTAAGAGAACAATATCACATGGGTTCTGAAAGGGTCATGTCTAACTCAGACTGGCTCGGTGAGTTCTTAGCAAGTTAATGTAATCGACCTGGATACCATGTTGCACAAACAGTTTATCCAATGAGGACAAGGCAGAAGCCACTTGCGATGTGAAAACTTCTCCAAGAGTATAAAGTGGGGCTGGTGATGCAGATCTATAATCCCAGCTCTCTGGGAGTCTGACATAGGAAGATCGCAGGTCCAAACCCCCGTTGGACAATTTAGCCAGACTCTGTTTCAAAATACAGAAATGGATTGAGGATGTGGTTGAGTGCGAAAGCCTTGGGCTTAATTGCAAGTATTGCAATAGTGATAGATAAATACATAAACGGTGTGTAATGATTAAAATTTAAACTAACAAATAACAAAGCTAATGAAATCATATTATAACTAGAGGTGGTCCTATGAATGAAGAAAGGACAAAAAAGATGAGAGAGTAAAGGTTTTAAACATGAAGAAGCTTGAGATTCAGTAAGCCTATAAAAACGTATTTCATTAGGTCATTTAATGGAAGTCCATTTGAAGATGAGAAACCTAGAATACAAATAAATAGTAGTATAAAATGGATGAGATATTGGGATTTGGGGGATGATTGAGGGAGGGGCAGGAGAGAGAAAAATAGGGAAGGGAAAGGATTATGAAGTTGACACGATATATATGTGCACAAAATTTGCAAGTTCAATGCAACCATTGTGTGTCATGTGTATACACATATTAATAAAAATGGGAAAAACATTTATATTTTTCTGTGTAATTTCCTTTTTTTCTTTTTTTCTCTTGTTGTATCTGCCTACTGGTAAATGAATACTTTAGCTTGTTTTTCTACTTCAAATTCTTGTGAAAGAAAGTGAGTCATCTCTAGTGACCTTTGCTATCTATTGCTCTCTCTGGCGCTGCTGGTCTGTCCATGAATACCCGCTTGATGGTTCAGTAGGGTGTATGTGGGTAGAGGGCACCCTCTGGTGGTGGAAATGTGACAGTGTGAACCTGCTGTCTTTCCAAAGCCTACTGATAGAGCAATTATAATTATTACTATAATTAAATCAAGCTTATACTTTTAGAAGTATGGTAAGAATATGACACAGATTGACTGAAATAGCATAACACTCAAAACTAGTAGCTATAAGTCATGCATAAGGAGGTAATTGAGAGTGGATGTGTTTGAATAAGCTACACCAAGTCAAATGGTTCCTCAATATATTACAATATTTCTAACTTTTAAAGTATTTTCTGATCTCCTGAAGTAAGTCGTAAAATCCTCATTCAGAAGTTACCTTTCTTATACCTGGAGGACAAGATCCAAAGATACAGAGATGTCAAAAAAAAATCTAAACAATGACATCATTGTGCTTGCAGCAGTCAGTTTTATTAGAATTGATTCCCTTTGTCCAATACCCAGTGCAATGGTTTGGATATTGAGCATCTCCCAAAAGCCTTGTACATTTAGAGCTATGTGCTGTTGGGAGATAGGACCTAGTTGGAAAGGTCAAATGCTTAGGGTTTGACCTGGAGCGATTATGTCATATTTTTGTGACTGGGGGTTACCAAGAACAGAACTTTCAGATGTGTGTTGTTGAACTGTGGCCAGGAAGAGAAGGAGGGGAAACCACTCTGGGTGTGGGGGTCCAACCGGCAGCTTGAACTGAGTAAAGGAAGGTAGAAGAAATATCATCACAGCTTCTTTCTGGGAACGCTCTGGCTTTGCCTGAGTCTGCAGACATTCACTCATTTCCGCTTGACTTGGCTTCTGTCTTCAATATTCTGACCAGCTCTCCAGCTTCTGCCATGTGTTTTCTTTGTTCCCAGGTGCCCATGAACAAGCTGTGGGAGACATTTTGAGACTGTGCACTAAAGTAAATCTTTCTTCCCTTAAGTTGTAGATGTTGGGTGTTTTGTTCCAGCAATGAGATAAGTAATTGAGACACCCAGCTTCATTCTTTCTTTCTTTGGTTCTTTGTTTTTGAAGGCTTCAAGAATGTTTTAATAAACAAATTTGTATGTTTGTAACTTGTTAATTTGTGTGTTTTTTGGTGTAAGGGTCTTGACTCTGTATCTAAGATGAGAAGAAATATATATATATATATATATATATATATATATATATATATATATATTCCTCTATTTGGAATTTTTGTATTGATTTGAAGATTTTTCTCTTTTGTACTGGAGCTTGAGCCCGGGGCCTTCACACTGAGCAACATCCTCAGCACAGTTCTGGCTTTGATTGTGACACAGAATCTCACTCAACAAATGGCTAATTTATCTAGACTGGGTTTAAAATTTTGGTCCTCAAGTGTGTTGGGATTGCAGGGCTATGCCATAGGCCAGGAGAAGATAGTATTTTAGATGTTATATAATGTGAATTTCAGTATATTTATAGGATGTGAGGTCTACCTGGCCTCAAAATCTGTCACCTCTTTGACTGCCAGGGTCGATTCTGCTGATCTGCCTCGCTAGCAGTATGTCCCCTTCCCCTCCCACCGCTCCACTTTCAAACCTCCTGAAGCTGCATGCTATGTCAGAGGATGATGTTCTTCACTAGGGGAGGACCTGTCCATGATCAAGGGATCAAGTGTATATGAGTAGCTGTGCTCCCCTGCTAGGACCTTCAAACAAGTTCTCTATGTATTTACATATTGTGGAATAATAAAACCAGGCTAATTAGCACCTCCATTGCATCTAATATTTGTCAATTATCTATGATATATCTTTTCCTTTTAGCTTAAAATATTTTCTTAGCTCCCTATTTCCCTTCAGATACAAACCTCAGCTTTTTAGATTATATCTTCATGTATACTTACGTTTGATTTCGCTATCATCTTTGCCTAATACCTTCCTATCAATTTCAAACCATAGGTTTGAGCTAAACCTTAGGGTTTTTTTTTTTTTCCCTTCGCCACATGCTAAATTTACTGATGTACAGACACTACACTAAGTAAAAAAAAAAAAGTGTTTGATTTTTGCAATTCAGTAGAACAGTTTATGGCAAGGTAATACCTGATTTCTACATTGTGCCTGCAACATTAACATTATTGATAATCAATGATGTTTGCACTATAACATGTACATCACCCAATCAAATCTTAACACAATCTGCATGAAGAACATATCAATTTCATACCTAAAGAAAGAGACTCTAGCAGGTCAGAAAACTTAGTTAAATTAAGACAGGTAGTAAATATATCAAAAATTCAACCCCAGATTTACATAATATTAAAATGTATTTGCTCTCCATAGCAGCATCTATTCTCTATAATAATGGAGAATCTAGAAACTATATTGTACTGGTGTTTGCTAAAACATGAAATAATGCCCAAACTTTGGGTCATATAAACTTGGATATTTTTTACTTTATCTTCTACTAACGTTAGTTCTTAAAGGTGAAATTTGAAAAGAAAAAAAAAAGAAAGACATACAGACATACCTCATCTTCCTGGCTATTTGTTAGGGTTTAAGCCTTTAAGTACCCCAGATGTCCATGTGTGAAGGCCCAGGTCTCCAGCGTGGCCCTAATGGCTGGTGGCTGTCTCTAGAAGAGGCAGAATACAATGGGAGATGGTAATGTTGTTGAGGGAGAGCGCCTCAGGGGAAAATCGTAGCACGCTGACTCCTTTTCCTCCCTCACTCTCACTTTCTGGCCACAGAGTAATTTCACTGTGCCCTGTTGCTGGTTGGTGTGTTACCTCACCTCAGGCCTAAGTAGTGAGAGCCATCCATCATAGACTAAATCCTCTGTAACTGTGATCCTAAAGAAATGTTTTCTTTTGTAAGTTGAATACTAGGGGGAATACTAGGGGAATTTTGTTATACAAATGAAAGACTGACTCCCGTGCTGTTCTTATCCTGTGTGTGCTTTTCCTGCATTACTCTGAGATCATTCTAAATAAAGAAAAAAATGAGTGTCATTTGCTTACAGCTATGGTCAGGATGTTAAAAAAAAAAAGACTAGAATCAGAGAATCAGAGAGTCAGGAAATACACAAAAATGGGTAAGTAATATGATTCTTTTACAGACTGATTAAGCTCTAAATTGTTCTTTAGTTTTTAATCTGCATTTTATTTCCCTCTATTACTGTTTTCAAAACAAACAGATTTACCAACCTAGTCTATCATTCAAGATGATACAATCAAAAATCACATCAACCACTGTATCTATTAAAAGTTTTATTTAGCCAAACTTTTATTTACAGACATACACCTATAACCGCAGCTACTTTAGTGGAGGAAGGAGGAGGGTCAGAAGTTTAAGCCTAGCCTAGGCAACTTAGCAGTTCAGTAAGACTTAGTTCTAAAATAAAAATAAATGAATAAATAAAAAGTGTTGTGGATGTCGTTCGGTGCTATGCCCTTAATTCAAACTTCTAAGTCATTATTTTTTAATTTAGCTTTTTAATTAGTGAGGAAAAACAGGGACATTAAAAATGGCTCAATGCAAACACTTTTTAGACACTTATATTCTCTACTCCTCAAAATTCATTTGCATTTCTATGGAAAAGGAAGCATTGTTACCAGTCTGTTACAACACATCTTAGGGTGTATGCCTCTTCACAGAAAGAGGATCAAAGGGGAACCACTCTCAGGAATCAAATTGTGCTCAGATAATTCGTTGAACAATGTCCAGTACTTCACTGAAAGAAATTTCAGAAATCTCCATGAGGAGCCTATTTTTTTTACAGTTGTGTCACTTTTTCTCAGTCATTGTTTCTCATTTATTTCTGTGACAGAGTCATCTATGACCAAGACTTGCTTCATCTTTGCGTTCTCTGGCACAGAACAGGCCTGAGACTCAGAAAATGCTGGCTTGATTGTTTTATTGCTAGCCAATCCTCCAACAAAGTTAAATTATATATTGCAGAGTCGCTAGCTTGTTTTGTCCTCCTTCGCTTATCTCACATAGAGCGCTGAGAAAACAGTGGTTAGACTATTTCTCATTTAACTTAATAAACAGTCGGTAAGCACCCGCTACATACTTGTGAAAAACAAGGGGAAAAAAGCTGACTGTAGAGATTTGACTGGAACAGCTTCACTTTTCCTCCATGATGTTGTGCTGGGCTTTGCTTTCCTATTCTCTCTTAATATCATTACCGTGGAAACACTTTGGGAGTTATGATTCTGCTTTTCATAGGGAGTTTGTAATCTCTAAGTACCAAAGGACAATATAAGAATAATAATCACCTCCTGCTGGTTTATACTGCCATCCTGGTAACAAGACTCCTAACAAGGTTTTGAAGTATTATAAATTGCCCTAAGAAATAGCATAAAGCGAAAGAAGACTAACCACAGAGTCAGAAGGTCACACACGTTTGGAGGGACCCATATACTATTCTATTATTTAGTCTCAGGACAACATTTTAAGCATTTTCTCTTCTTTTTTCCCTTCTCCTAATGAGTCAATAGATAAAAATCCCTTGAACCTGGGTTCAAAGTAGACTACCATCTCCATAAATTTCCTTTACCTTGAATCTCCCAAAGGATATTAGGACGGAAAAGACAGAGTCAGGACAGAGTCAATAAATGAGGCTTCCGGCTAAATACACCACATGAAACAAAATGTAGGTCGGTGTTTTAGTCAGTTTCCCACTACTGAGATAGAATACCAAACATCCAGAAGTCACAGGAGGAAGATTTGAATTAGCTCTTGGTTTCAGGAAATTCACTTCATGGTCTACAGATTCCAAGGCAGAAACATGGTGGATCACCATGGGCATGTGGAACAAAGCTGCTTGGTTCACGGGGAAAGGAAGGACAGGAGGGTGGCAGTACCAGAGAGGGGCTGTATGTGGCACTCAAAAATCACAAGGTCACACCTCCCTTACTCACCAGGACAAACTCAAGACTATGCTCTACTAATCTACTAAACATTTTTAATTCAATTAAATTGAAATATCAGCATTAGTGGTCACAGTCCATCTCTTTGTTAGCTTCTTATTCAAATATATCTCTTTAAACCATAATTAATCTCCAAATAAAGACAATAGCGAATTCATAGTTCTGCCCATCATAGCACAACTACCACAAATGCAACTGAAAATGAAATCATCCCTTTGCCAGAATCTCAACAGTCCTAGAATATTTTGAAAAGTCATGTCTCTTCATAGGATCATGGCAATTTCTTGGCTGTGAATCACTACACAAACAAACAAACAAACAAACAAAATAAGTTCCATAATTTCCAGGTATAATGGTACTGGGTAAATATCCTCATCCCAAAAAGGAGGAAGAAGGAATAGGAAAAATTGGGTAAAAGAAAGACCAAAATCTAATGTGGCAAACATTAAGCTCTATACTTTTACATCCAGCACCTGGGCACACCATGATCCATGTGGTTTCCAGAGAGCTTGGGCAGTCACGTCTCTATGGACTTTGCTGGCTGCAGTCTCTAGGTTCTCGACCCAACTGTCCTCTCTAGCTCAGTTTTCCTTAGCAAAAGTTTCATATTTCCGATTCCCTGGGTTCTGCACTATCCCTGTGTCTTTGTTTCTGCAGCTTCACATTGGCCTTTCAAGGATATGTCACGTGACTTCTTTGGCCTGCTTTGAATCTTGTTGGGAAGACTCCCGGAACCCACAACTCATGCATTCTGCATGTCCATAAAGCCAGCATCACATGGATGATGCCTAGGTTTACTGCCTGGCCAAGCAGTAGCCACTCAATTCGATAGAGACTTAAAGTCATTTAATGCAGCAACTCACTCATTTGGTATTGACTCTAAGTTTAACCTAAGAAAACTGATTATTGCAATGACAACCTGAATGTTTTTGGAATGTACAAATATTTACCTTTCAGGACTCAGATAAGGAATTTGAAATTTAACTTCTCTCTTTCTTTCTCACAGTCCTAGCCTCATGAATTTCATCGCCATAGTTCTCTTCTTATGTAGATGGAGGGTGAAGCCACATTAAAGAATTTCAACAAAGAACAGCAAGGTAAAGAAAAAGAACTTTTGTCAAATCACCCCAATAAAGGGGTCTGCTGGACCCAGAAAATAGGCATCAAGACGTGGCCACGGCAGCCCACTCTAGGGGTGGGAAACTGAACTGATAAGTGGTGATTGGAGTGGTAAAGTGAGTCAGATGCAGAAGATTCAATATGGTAAATATCACATGGTTTCTCTGATTTGGGAAACCCAGAACACAGTTATTCTATAGAACCAAGTGTCTGTGATAGTGCTACAGGGGGACGGAGAGGGGATTGGGAGCCAAAATGGGGAGAGAAAGGGATTTTCCCTGGGTGGCTCTTTGTGAGCAGAGTGCCCTGGAGTTCTCTTTTCGAATGCAAGTTCATAGTACTGTACTCTTGAACCCACAAAAAGTGGGGTCTTACTGATGCCTGAGATATTCTTGCCTCTGTACAAAGTAATTAATTTCTTTTTAATGAACTAATCTCTTTAACAGCCATAAAAATGGTTTCTTCTGGGCCAAAATTTAACTTTTTCATATTTTTCTGGTCTGCCTTTTGTCCTTGATTGTCATTATATATCTCATTAAAAACAGCCAGCAATACAAATGCCTCAGCCAGCCTGATGGTCGAGCAGTCTGGAAGTTTTTTCTGCAATACTAATTTATCCACTCACCCACCCTTACTCTCAGTCTCCTTCAAAGCCTCAGGACATGGGCAACATGTAAGTGAATTTTTTTAGTCAAAGTGTAACACACATGGCTTCAATTCCCAATGCAAATGAACTCTTTGTTCCCAAATGGAAGTTCCTGAGTGTGGCTTTTACAGTCTGCGTTTCTATGAGCATTCTGACTCTCAGAGCTCTGATCTTTCTCACCTATCACTCTCTGCTTCCTGCATTCTAATATTTCTGTATATGGCATCTCCAAACCTTCCCAAACTTCTCCATTAAACCAGCTCCAGAGGTTTCTAAACCATATGGTCATGTAAGTCAATTTTTTTGTTTTCAATTTCTGTGTTCATAAGCTTTGCCATCACTGACACAATGCCAGCGATCTGCAATCTGAAGAGGCTCATGGTTTCAGGAGATTCAGTAGGTGGTCATCAAACTCCAAGCCAGAAATAGCCTGGCGAAAGGGCACGGTGGCACAAAATTGCTTAGTCCATAGTGGCCTGGAAGTAGAGTAGAAGAAGCGTGCCAGCGGGAAACAGCCAGGGGACATACTCAAGTTCACATCTCTATGACCTGCCTAGACGTGTCAAACTCTATGCTTGACTAATCTGCCAGGTCTTTCTTAAACTGATAACTTCATATCAGATTAACATCCACACACAGAGAAAGCCGAAATACTTTACATATATTTACAAGAGTGAAAGACATGCTCATTCAGTTTTAGGACTCAAGATTTACATGAAAAATCATAGTGTTAACAAAGCAAATTTTGTAGTTAAAAATAAAATCACTGTTCATGTCAAGGTCAAATACCCCTCATTCCATTAAGGGATGACCTCACTGTCCATACCCTCATGAATCTCATCTAGAAATTGTAATACTATATATTTTTGTAATCAATCATATACTACTTTAAAGACTTATTGTCATGAATATTTTTCAGTGTTATTATATGCAGTCTTTCAAATCTTTTACTGCTAATCGATATGAGAAACCTAAAGCACTAATAGCAAATGTAACACATATTGAAAAGCTGCACTTGGTAAGGCATTTGTAGAGTCCCTAACATCTGTAGAGTTATGATCATTACTAGAAATATATAAAGTTTCTGCTTTCAATATTTTCAAAATGAAGGTAGAACTCACTAATCATTTCCATCAGGTTCCCACTCCAATTCTTTCTTAATTTTCAACAATTCAAAAGTGACACTTAACTCTTTATTTCAGGAAATGCCCCTTCTTAGCCCTGAACCAATTATATGTTCACTTGATTCGATAGTATAATTTTCATTTTCAAGAAAATCACCTCCACTTACCTGGTCACCACGCTAAAAGAAAAAGGAAAAAAGAAAAATAAATAAAGCAATCTGGAAAAGATCTCTGTACGCATACTTCTCACTTTGGAGCTAAAACACATTGTATTTTTAAAACTCATTGTGAGTGTATATTTTTATGCAATTCTCATTTCCTGTGTGGGTCTCTCCATGTGTTGAGAGAGAAAATCACCCGAGTCTGAGTGGGCTCTGTTCTTGTAGAACTGTGCCTCGAAGTCAGGTTTTTCTAGGACTCGGAGTTCCACATCTAAGTGCCAGGTCTCTATAGAGTTCATTTTGGTTCTCAGCTTCTCATCCCATAAAGCTCAGTCGGGCCCAAACTTTTAGATTGCTATGTCCTTTAACTACTATTCTCAGTAGCTTACTAAGTCTCAGTGTATCAAGGATTCACATCACAGCAGATAAGTCTTTTCTATTGCTGGGAACACAGTATATCCCAGAGAAGAAAAAATGACTTAGATGTATTGGCTCATCTTTCTTTCCTCAATATAGGCAATTAATAATAATCTTAAATTTTAGTCCAAACTTTACCTTCTACTAACTGTAGTAGTTTAGCAGTTCTATTAACTTTCACATGTTTACTTCTACATTCCGCAAATTCATGTAAAGACAGAAAAATTGATACAAATCTGTCTAAGGACAAAAGCGTGGATCATTTGAAAATGTACAATATCTATTTGGAGGAAAATTATCATCCCTGAAAATATGTTTAATTAATTTTCATACATTTTAATTGGAAAAAGACATTTCCGGAAACACCTATACCCACCTCCTAAGTGGACTGTGAGACTTGAGTTGGTCCTAATTTCCTAGTCTTGAAGGCATTGTTTAATAATTCTTAATGATTTTTTATTTTATGTAGTACAATGACTATTATCTAGCCATCCAACTTTATTATAGTATGCTCCAAAGAAAAGTGAATCTAATCTCTCTACTGGCTTCCTACAAATCTTTCCCCCTGCAGCCAAATGTGTAATAAAATTTTGACACATTCACAACACTAAATTATCTGAGAAGAAAATCACCATCTTAGTTCTTAAAATTACTTTTGGTTTTGTGTCCCATTCCTTCCCCCACCCCATTAACTTGTAAATTCTTTCTGGCCAGGGGTTTAAAAATCATTTGTTTTAAACTTTACCTCTTTAGTCCTGCTCCCTAGTACAATAAATATCTAGTCTGTAGTAGGAGCTCAATGTTTTTGCTGAGTAAATGAAGATCAGATGAGAAGAATGTGAAGTAGAGGAACAGAACATAAGGCAATATTATGTAAAATTAGGAAGAAAGGAAAGTTGACAGAATGCTTCAGGGGAATTGAGACACCATTTCCACAAAACAGGTGAGGAGCAGAATGATATATCAAGAAAGAAGTCACCCGAGTTCTGAGAAAATGCATGCCCAAGAAGTATATAGAAAGTATTTTGTTGGGAACATATTGAAGATGGCTAATAAAACATTGAATGCATTATAAATAATGCTTTTAGTTCAAGTCAGAGTAGGAAGATCATAATGTACTCCAAAAGTTTTTCAGTGGTACTGAAAGTAAACAATGTAACTGTGAAGGCAGCATATGTTTGAAACATTGACATACATATGTCATAGATATTGCCCTGGCCTGAACATTTGATGTTAGTGTAAACTGAACTGTCATGGTCATCCTGAGGACGACATCCTTTGCCTCATCCCATTGTTTAATGAAATCAGAGCCAGTCTGGCAGTGATGGTTACACACATAATGAAAGATTTTCTGGGCTGGAAATGAATGTGAGAAATTTGACAGTGTCGGTTTGACCAAGAGTCGTGATATAGCAAGATCCTACATTGTTGGTCATACACGGAGAGGTCAAGAGAAATACTCCAATGTAGCAAGGCAGCCAAACCTGATAGTACAGGACTGGAGTCCCATCACTCAAAGAGACTGAGACAGGAGGATCACAAATTCAAGCGCAGCCTGGAAAACTAAGCAACTGAGATCCATCTCAAAATCCATTAAAATAAATGAATTCAGGTAGTTCAGAGAATAAGTCCTGAGTGTACCATGTTCAGGTTGCTGTGCGTCTTTTGTTCCCTCCAGAGGGTCTCTACGCCAGACAGACAGCCACCGTGTCCTCCTCGGTCTCCCTCTGCAACTCCCAGCTCCTGTCCCAGCTCACTCAGTGCCTTGTGGTCTCAGTGACATCCAGAACGCCCAAGGAGGTTGTCTCAGCTAACACAGGCTGTTCCCCTTTAGCCCCACCGTAAGGGGCTCCCAGATACCACGGACCTCTGACTTTCTCTCTCTCTGTGGGCCACATTACAATGGAAGAACTACATGGCTTGGATGCTACTGAGGCAACAGTGTTTCTCCTGCAAAAGTTTCACATGTTTCATAGAACATCTATGCTGGGTGCAGCATCTAGGGTAGGGAGCAGCTTTCATTCTTGTTCTGACTTTCCCTTGTTCCTGTGTTTTGTTAGTGCAAATTCCGTTTAAGTCATACCCCAGTGGTTGGTGTCTGCCACCTCATGTGGCTGGCATTGACAGACCTTGGTGAACATTTGGGGGTTCTTGGTGAGGGCTGCTTCTTCTTTTCTGCTTTCACTCATCTCTTAGGTAGCCATTTTTTATCTCAGCCTCATCTGCCTAGCCATTCACCCATAAAGCCCACACCAATATTTTATTATTCTACTACATATTATCCTCTGTAGTAAATTTGATAGAGCCTACAGAAGATCAAGTACTTCTCAATCCATACTCATTTTCATTGCCTTGTGTAAATGTGTTCCACATTTTTCATGAGTTATTCTGTTTGCCTAACACAATCTCAGCAGCAATTATTATTTAACCTTATTAACTGCTATTTTTAATACCATAAAATATGTATAACTGATATTTTTATGTTATTAATATGTATATATAATTTTACAGTGCATTTGAGTACTTTGTGCACATATATACCACCTAAGAGTTACAAGCCCTTCCGTTCTTTCTTTTTGACACTCCCATAACTCTCCTTCCCCCCTCTAAATTCCACTACCTCTCCCCACTAATTCTACAAAATGTTTTCTGGGTTTCTCATAATTGAGAAACTATTCAGTACTTAACCTTCTGTGTCAGACTCATGAATATATAAAATGGTCTCTTTGGTGGTTTCGTATCCTTGATACACCTCTGTTATTACTAGTGTTCCTCTGTTTACATAATTGGCACCCAATGTCCTCTTGCTATGCCTCTACAACCAGATGCTATCTGACATTCTTTCAAACACTATTTAACCTCATTGTGATGAAAACTGATTCACCTGTCTGAAACAACTTGGTTACCAGTATGGTGTATTAAGAATTAATTTTTAAGCTAAGAAAGCCCTAAGACAGAGCAAAACCTAAGCTTTGTTACCCCTAAGATAGAGTCCAACCTAGCAGCGACTGCATGACTGGATGAGCACTTTGTAGCAATATGAACTCCCGCACAGTACAAAAAGCTTCCCTAAGTGTGGATGAGCTTTGTTCATTGACTCGACATCTTTTGCATTTCAAGTAGCAATGAGGTATGATACCTGCAGAATAAGTACTGAAATTTCCCAAAATGCACCTAATAAACTCAGTCCTAGAGTCATGAACATTATTTGACATCAAATAAAAATTTTTGGATCAAAAGTAAACTGTAAATAACTTCTCACTGGGTCTTCCTCATCAGTGGTCCCCAACCTTTTTGACACCAGAGACTAGCTTAATAGAAAACTGCTTTCCAAGGATGGGGGTGCAGGATCTGGTTATGCAGTAGGTTGTTGGAAGATAGCTTGAAAACGGTGAGTAGCAGGAGGAGAGTGGGAGCCAAGCTCTGCCTCCTGTCAATCAACAGTGGCATTATTAACTAATAGAAGTGCTGATAAAAGGCAGAGCTTCACTCATCCCTCTCCTTCAACTGGCTGCTTATAGGTCCCAGTGGCTGTCTTTCCAGGGCCACAAACCAGCACTGATCAGAGGCCCAAGGCTGAGGGCCCTTTACAACATAGGAGGCTAGGAAGTCCAGCTGAGTCCAAGAGATGCTAAACACTTGGCATCTTGGTGTTTGATTATTGTCACAACTCGTTTGCTCCAAAGTCTCAAGTGATCAACAAAAACACCAAAAAAGTCCTTTAACTTTCATTATTGAATTCAATCAGAAATTTTATCTGCTCAGAAACCGGCACCTACTGAAAAGATGCAAGTTCCATGTATAGAACCACCTGCAAACTATGCTTTGACAATGGCTGTCAGTGCTAAGTCTGATAGTGAAAGTTAATGTCTACATAAGACAATGGGTCAAAATATGTAGTTCCAGGCAAAGTCTTTAGAATTTCCAGAAACTTTGTTTGGATACTATTACTTGTTAATGGCTTCTTTACTTTGTTACTTTAAGACTTTCTGGTATTAAACAAATAATACTTTATCTTCAAATAAAGTAGTTATAATACTTATTTGAGGAAAAAATGAAATGCCACCTGAGCTTGCAGTCTGAACACATATTTCTATTTCTTACCTCTCACCATAATATAATACCTTATGGTTCATACCCCTAATTTAAAAAAAAAACCTGAATTATGATGGAAGCTTTGACATGTAATGTAAAAGGCATGAAGTTGACAAGGAGAAAAGCTTAAGAGTTTGAAAACAAAATATTTCAATTTAAATCCTGGATCTACCCTTTGTGAGCTAACAAATCTTAGAAAATGCAGATTCTCAAAAGTTAAGTTTACTTAATTATTACTACTATCTAAGAAAGTAGCTGGGAAGTCATGTTATGATGCAAGGATCTGTCGCTTTTCTTGTCATTATGATGGGAAAAATTTGGAAAATTTAATATCTAATTCTTATTTTATCTAATGATAAGAAAAAAAAGCTTTCCAATTGACCTTCACATATTGGATTTTTCTTCTGTCGAATTAAGCACTTTCATATTGAATGTTTCTAAAGACATGTAAGAGATAACGAAAGAGCAAAGGTGTGAAACCCTGAGGAATTTGCTCTTCAGAGTGGCAGCTCTCAGCCGCACTCACGGCCCAATCACAGGGCCAAGGAAGTGTTGTGCTCTTAATTTAAGTGTTTGACTTCATTCCAACCTGACCCAATTCACTTGACACTATCTGAACTGCAGGTGGCTAGTTAGTTGTGTAATTACAGTTCCACGGTTTCAGTTTAATGCTATGGACTCAATTTAGTTGTACAAAGAGACTGCAAGATCACCACATAGATTAATTCTTTAAAGACTTCTGATCCTTTTGTATTTTAATAAATTTCCCAAATGCTATTATTACTTCTTTTAAAGACTTGATTCCTGAAAGCTTTTGTTCTTTACAAGCTTAATATCTGCTGAAGAAAGCTGCAGAAACCCTTCAGTAATGGAAATGCTAAGCCTCCATATGCGAAATCAACATAAGCTTTGAATCTTTATCAAACCTTCATCGCTGTTCACTACATTCTATCCTTTAAGCTCACACTCTGACTTCACTATTGAACTCTTCATATTTCTTTTGCCTTGGAAAACATTTAGTGTGTGTGTGTGTGTGTGTGTGTGTGTGTGTGTGTGTGTGTGTGTTGACTTTCAGAGGGACTTCTATGTGTTTCTATTTATTTTATATGGATTTTATTGGTGTTCAGTGTTAATGACACTTTTTAATTCAAAAACATTCGCACGCAACTGGCAAAGTTTATCACATAGAATGAAGCCTGTAATTCATATTCCAGTTGTAATAGTCTGAGATGCCTAAAAGTACCTCAAAAAGCATTTAACAGTAGTTGTTTTCCAGAGTAGTTTTAAAGATTTATATTTATATTTCTCCATCTAATTTATATAGTGGTTCGTGTGATTTATTATTCTTATTCTTCAAAAGCTAAATAATTGGCAGCAAATGGTAAAAAAAGGTTCTTTGAATTAAGATGCTGTTATGTTTTTGCATTTACTCATTCATTGGTCTGCATGTCTGACACTCATTCACTGAGATCAAACCACCTAAGATATTGTAATGTTGACATGATATATATATATGTATATATATATATGTGTGTGTGTGTGTGTGTGTGTGTGTGTGTGTGTGTGTGTGTGTACAAAGTGTAATCATTATGTATTGCACATGTATATATATATATATACATATACACATATTATATAGATATACAAATACAAAAATAAACCTCAAATAAGCCTAGAAAGCACATGGCCCTGGTCATTGAAGGATTCAGGATAGATTTAGGAAGATAAATTGTTAAACACACCAGAGTAACTCCCCTAAAGAAAATGACAGGTAAGACTCTGTCTCAGAGATCAGGGAAAAATTCAGCATACTGATATGTGAGAGGAATTATAAGAAGAACTTATAAGACCACTAGATAAATTATGTTTTTAAATATAAAAAATGAAATGAATAAATGGTGGAAAGATTATTTGAGGCAAATACATTGTTGCCCTTCAAATAGCAAGGGCCCTGGCTTTTCCCTCGTACAAATGAGCCCATGCATTCCCCCGTTTTCTTGATGGTAAATGTGGTAAAGTGCCTCGATGGAGTCTCAGCTCAGAGCCCAACCATACCTTCATGTTCACACTACTTCAGCTTCGTGGATACACAGTTTGAAGGATTATTTTAGCCACTTAGGATAATGGAGAGACTCAGCAAAAATTTTATTAACTTACTATGTGTTTACTGCTGTAAACTTGTATCACCCTGTGCTTTGTCAATTTTTGAGTCAAAACTTGCACAAGGATTTGTTATAAAAATAATTTACTTTTTTCTCTGAATGTGCCATAGGATTTTAAATAGCAATCTTCCACACTATGCTTTTGTGTATGTGGGATGCCAAGCTCAATCTAGGGTCCATTAAGTGGACTGTGATTATCTCATATTTAAGGTGTGTAGTGATTGCCAAGTAATATTTAGCTTTGCATTTCTGAATACATAAAATGTTTTTTTAGCCACACCAGTAAAAATTAAGACACCAAAATCTCACTTTGAACCTCGGTAACCTTCTGTGTGTTTCCTACCCACCATGTTCTCTCACCTCTTCTCCACCGACCCCTCCTCCTTCTTCAATGTGAGCCTCATTTCTAGTTATTCACGTGTGTCAGGAGATCTTGTTTGAGTTGGTATAATACAGTTTTCATTAGATTTCATTTAAGAAATGGTTTCTCGCTTACTTTTTCCATAACTATGCTAATAAAAGGGACATCTCTGTCTTCAAATTCTACCCTTGCATGGCTCAGTGTGACAGGCGCTAAATGTCTGGGTTGTATTTCAGGGGGATCCTCACTGCTCACATGAGCAGAAAATTCTGGGACATTCAAGGTGCCTGGGAACTGTGCCTTAAATACCTGTACTAATGCCGCCTCGTGCTCATCTGCATGTCAAGCTACGTGGTGATGAAGTTTTCATTATCCTTGCTCCTAGAACTTTTCTAATTTTTAATATGCTATCTTTAAAATGATATGACTAAAAATAGATCTATAAAGGTGAAGCAGTTCTTATATAGAATTGTCCAAGAAAGGTTTTCCAGGGAAGATTATAGATTTTTAACAAAATCTATAGCCTGTTTGAGCTTACTGCCCTTTATCTACCCCAAAGAAGTTGCCTGGACAGCAAGCTGTAGGCACTTGATATACAGGAAAATATTCCAAAGTAGGTATCATGGCTTCTTTTGGAATATTTCCCAATATACAGGTCCTCCTACTCAAACCTTTCAAAAAATGGCCTCTTTTTTTGTTGTTGTTTACTTTTTATGTCTTACTCTGGGATTCTCAAAATTCAGTAGTAGTCAATGATGACTATAAAGCTACAAAATTAATATGTGAATTGTACCTGAAGAATACAGATCTTGTTTATTATTTATCTCTCATGTGTTAGATATTTTGTGGTTTTATTGCAATCTTAGAATTCTATAAAAGTAAATCGCTATGTCCCTTTCCTAGTTGTGGACAAGCCAATGCTAATTCAGTTTCAGCCACTTGCCTATGAACCAAGATTCCAAAGTTTGTGCTGAGTCTCAAACAGCCACTGTTTCCACTGAAAATAATCTGTAAATAAACAATTCTAGCAATGCATTAGGAAAGGATTTTGTGTTTAAAACTCAAAGAGGATGTTGCATGTGGTGAAGAAAGTCAGGCTCAAAAGAAGGCACCAAACGAAGAAAAACTACAATAAAATCTCTTGTTCAAGGATATTTTTTCTCCTGAAATGTAATAAATTTTCCCATGTCAAAATTCTTAGAAGATTAACACATTTATTTCAATTTGGCCAAAATTTAATGAGTACCCCTGCCTCTCCGGCACTGTGGTAGATGATAAGACCCAACAAATCAATCCGGAGTAGAATTACAGTAAGTACAGAGACCTTCCCATCAGAATCAAGCCCTGGGCAGAAGAAAGAGCACCCAGGACTTGACAAAGACATAAACCCATTAGAAGTTTATAAATAATTGCCACAGGCATCTTACTTCTTCGGGCCTGTTTCTGAAACCATCCACAGACATGATCCCTGCATCTTTATGACTACTATACAAACGACTAAAAAAAAATGGCTTTACTTACTGAAATTTCTTAATTTCTAGTGTTATTTTCTGAAGGGAAAGATACATGAAATTCATATTTTAATTAATAAAGTAAGCCTATCTGTAATTAATTAAATATTATTTTCTGAGAAAATGTATAAATTATTTACTATGACAGTCTCCAAAATTGGAAATCCATGTGCCATACTCTCAAAGCCTTATCATTGCCACTCAGAATATTACTTTTCTCTTTTTACTGATTGATTTGAACAAATAAATTCTATACCATGAAATCTTTTTTGATTCTCCTCCCTTATATCTTACATTCAAATGATGAGCAAATGTATTCATGCTACTTTCAAACTCTATGCAGGATTTTTTTTTTATTACCTTCAAGTTGCACCACCTGGTATAAATTATGGTGATATCTTCATGAACAATTTTCAATATGTTAACCCATTCTCCTGCTTATGATTTTGTTTATTTTCTTGTTTATTTCTTTGTGGTCTATTCTCAACAAATTTGCTTGCAACCCCTTCTAATTCATTTTCTCTTTCGGCTTCACCTGTTGGTAAATCTTTCCTCTTCTCTAAAATGTACAAACCACGTAAAATCTTTTCCGCTGCTTCATTCTGACCCCTTTCCTACCACTCTTTTTCTTTCTTATTTCTTTCTTATATCTAGACTAAGCCCTTTTGCTGATTTTCTAACACGACTAGAATATCTTAACCTCAAAGTTTTGTCGTTAGTAGTTCCTTCTGCTGGAGTGCCCTGCTCTAAATTATTCAGAGAACACAGTCCATCAATTTGCTTATATCCTTTTTCAAATATTGCCTTATCTGAAAGCCTTCCTTTATAGTCCTCCTTAAAATATTGCTCCTTATCCTCCGTTTAATTCCTAAGACCTCTTTTTCTCAAGATACCACTTGATACCACCTGGAATGTTACACAAATATAATTTACATATTTTTCATCTTTTCCCATTAAAGTAGAAGTTTATGGAGTACAGATACACATATTTTGTTTCCTAATGTTTGTCTCACACTAGCACCCATGAATACAATATATAGCATATAGTATAGCATATTTAGCTTTGAAAGGAAAGTCAGAGAGTGTAAGATGTGAGTGCCACCCTACATTTTTAGTTGAAATGGCAACATTTACCTAAACAAGTTTCCAAGGGAAAGTTGACAATCTGAGGCAAAAATCTTTCAAGCCAAGAAGCTCCTGGAAATGTGAGTTTGATCACATCCCAGCATAAGTGCACTGCTGTGATTTGGTTGTGATTGGCTTATCTACTGCAAGCAAGGTACTCACATGGCTCGGTGTAAGCAATAGAGCCAGTGGACAATGCTTATGCCACCAAGTGCCTTGTCCTTGATTAATGAAAAAATCTTCATGAGAGTCTAGTTAGTTCCCATGAGAGTGAGCTGTTAGGAAAGAGTAAGGCTGATCCATGACTTTCCCTTGGGTTTTCTGTCTCTCCACGTGATCTCACCCTGTCCACCGTGTTCCTGCCACGATACCATCTACCACTTGTCCCTCGGGAGAGGCTACAGTGACGGGGCTCTCTTGTTTCGGACTTGAAGATTCCAAATCTATGTGCTAACGAACTTATTTCCTTTACACATTAGCCAACCTTAGGTACGTTGTGAAAGAAACAGAAAGCAATCTAATGCATGCCCTTTTCCTGTCTGTCCCCTTAGGATGAAATTCTGTAGTTGTTGGAATACGCTGTTTGTGCACTGAAAAGTATTTGGCTTTAGACGTCTTTTGTGAAATAACTAAAAGGTCAGATTTTTTTTAAAATTACACTGATTTTTCTTTGTCAGATATCTAAGTTTCAAGCAAATTTTAAAGCAAGATGTTGCATGCTTGGATTCTAGTTTGTTCTTTCTATGACTACTTTGGTAGATTTTTATTCAACTATTTCCAGTGAATAAAACTAACAAAAAGGTTCCTCTACTATCCATGAGTCAGTAAGTCTAAATTATTAACATTCCAACTCAATTTTGATGAAATTTAATTGTGCTTATTTTTTCTCTTTAAGGAACTGCCAAGAAGATTAAAAACGAGTAGAATTTAATCCTATCTTCAACTTCCAGAATCTTAATAAAAAACATTCTACTATCCATAAAGCTGTAGGTGTATTTTGAACTTATTTTTATATCAGTCTTTTATTTTGAATTCTTATAGCTTTGACTTTGGCACAAGCTACAAGAAATACACTTTATAAGTCTCTTGTTCCCAAGTCTCTAAATTGCACATTCTGAAAAACTGGCTATTTCTGTGCACAACGTAGAGATTGAATGCGAGGCTATAATTCATTCTCAGGTTTCTGCTGATGACATAAACCACCAGAGCTTGTTGGTTTATGAACAGCAACACAACCCAGAGATTGAATCATGGCTCATGTCAATGATGAGAGATAGAGAATTGACGCTCACAGCCCAGAGACACAGCTTCATTTCATTTAAATCAGAACAGTATTAAAAATGGTAAAACATTAACTAAAGGACTTATCTTTACAGAATTTCATAATTAATAAAGATAACTAGCCAGAGCAACTTGAGAAAATATCAACCCTTTCAGCAAGAGAACATGAAGTGTAGAGATGATAAAAGAAAATCCACAGGCAAATCTGGAACTTTATTTAACCAACGTGCTTCTGAATTTGTAAAGAAAATTGCCATTTATCCCTTCTAGAAGAAGCACCTTATAAAGATTTATATTAACTCATGTATGTATGTCTCTGGAATCTGAATATAATGCATTTTAAAGTAGTATAAGAAGACTTTTTTATTTTTTTGCTTCTTGATGTATGTTAAGAAGACTAAAGGAGAACGTAGAATAACTAAAAGCCACAATATAATGTTTAGAAAAGTAGCTGTTGAAGTCCATTCTTACAAAACTGTTTATTTTCCATGTTCCCTCGCGTGTGTTGGTTCTAAGTTCAGAACAGTAAACAGAGCTACTCAACTATGTAGAAGGCGACACTAAGCTGGAAAGAGACCAGCTGTGTTTGTCAATTACTGAGGTAGCGTTTCTAGGTGAAGTGTACACAGAGTGACTTGATTTTTTTTTTAATCTCAGTTTCTCAGTAATGTGATTGTGAGCAAGTGCTCATTTCTCACATTTCTGCCAAAACAGTGGTTGAAGCAGACCTGAAAGCTGTCAAAATCCAAATGGAGTTGCTTGTATGAAGCCAAAGAAAGGAAGAAAAGAAAGTAAGGCAGTCAGGCTGGAGGTTACACGGACATTTAGGAAGAGTTCTTAAGTACAATTTCCTGATAACGGCGACTCTCACAATGCTAAAGCCCAACCCCCAGCCTCTTATAAAGGTTACCATAGCTCACTATGGCATACATATTCCCTCTGCAGCACTTCCCTGTTCCCATGTAAATAACAGTACTCCCTGGAGAATCTCTTTCTGATTATTATATTAGTTGACACAGACAATGTTTAAGGATCATCCCTTGGGATACTTGACAGACTGGAACTCTCTCATGCAGTGCAATCATTACGTCATTAGAGCCAAAATCATGTCTTTGAGGTTCCAGGTTCTGGGTTAGCATCATCCATAGGATCCCATTCCCATCCCAGGTTTCCTCCTCACACCTTTGTCTCTATGTAGATAAATAGGCCCACCCACCTCTTTTGAGATTAGGATTCATTCTCTTTCTGGACCCACTGACTCGAGTTTGTTTTGGTTCTGCCTTCATGACAAATATCCACTCTCATCAGCCCCACCACCTTTACTGTTAACAACTTAACCCCAGTCATTATAACCTCGTCATGACTCATGGAAAAACCTTCTGTTGTTTTACCTGTGATAGTTTTTTTTTTAACAAGACAACAGTGTGCCTTTTAAAATATAAATATGATTTGAGACACCAGAAAATTTCTATGACTGTGAGACAGAAATCCATATTCTTTATCATGACCTATAAAGCACGTCCTTCCTCTGCTTAACTTTCCAATATTTCTCACCACTGACCCTCTTTTTATCCAGTATTCTAGCCACCTTCATGCCCCATTCACAAACAATCTTTCTCTCCTCTTACTTTCCAACTCACCTGGAATACCTTTCTTTGATCTTAGAAGAATTATGTAACGACAACTTTCACCTTAAATTTTCACTGCTCAGAAGAAGTGCTAACATCGCATTCCTGCAGTCACCGTCTCTCCGGTTGTTTTGTTTCCTTCAGAGAACTTGCCATGATGAGAAAAGTTTTCTATTTATTCTCTATTTCCTCCAAGGGGATTTAAGTTTATGAAAGTGAGGGTTTACACATTATATTCTGCACCCATAGTAGTTATAAAACAATGCAAAATGATAAAGGATATACACTTTGTATGTCTAATGAACGGTGCTTCAGGAAATAAAAATCTTTTCGTTTACCCTTTGGGAGTTATATGAAATTATGAAATTAACTTGCTGTATGTAAATAAACAGGGGCATCACAGAGAAAAAAATTAAAAAGTGAATGTTCCAAACACAAGTGAGATCTAGATGTGCTTATAGCCTCATCATAGAAGATGGGCAGGGGGACTGTAGTCAACTTAGGAGAGAGTAATTGATTCTGAGAAAGACGAATGGGCTCTGGGAAGAGCAGGTGACAGCTGTGACCAAGTCTGTCTAAACCTATGCGAATCTTCAATGCCTTCTGTAATAAATCATCGCTGATTTGAACTGAACAAATTGCCTAATTGTCAGAAGAATTCATTGATGTTTTAGAGCTTCAAGAAATTCAGACGCAACTGGAGCATATCCTCTATGTGGATGATATTAAGGTGACACTGCACAAAATTAACTTCATGGGTGTCGTGGGAGAAAACATAATACTCCTCCCTCTAAGGTGCCCACACTTTAGTCTGTGAAGATGTTAAACTGCATGACCAAAGAAAGACTAGAAAGATTAAAGAAAACTGAAGGAAATTCTAAATGGACTTAAAGCTGTTAATTAGCTGAATTTAAGTAAATTACTCTAAATAATCTGAGCAAATTCCACGTCAATATGATTGTTCTTCTAAGTTGAAAATCGGGATCCAAAAGAGAAGACTGAGGAAATTGTAAGTATAAAAGAACTATCAAAATGCCTTAAGACCTAGAATGTTATGAGGGTATCACTTATAGCCAGTCATCCTTCAGTGCGTGACATCTTCTGACTCCACATTTCCTTTTCAAGTTGCCACAGAACCCAGGCCTGCCTTGGTTATTTTCACAGTAGATAATAATGTAGCCAAAAAAAGAAATTACAATCTAAATGACACAAAGAAATGAAGGCGAAAGCAGCCTCTGTGGGAAAGTGAATTCTTGGTTTATGTACCCAAGTGTTGTGACTCAAAAGAGATGGCATTGCCAGAAAATTAGAGGACATCAATAAAATTTTAATTTCATGTGAACACTGGATGGTGTATATATGTACATATATACCAAATATTGCACAAGATCAGCTTCTCTGAATGTCTCTTGTTGCAATTTTTCCTCAAACATATAGTGAAAAAGTACTCATTGTCTATTTATGATTAAAATTTGACTAGACACCCTGCTCTTTTGTTTGTTAAACCTGGTAGTCCAAAGAGCGAGGGTGGGACTAAAAGAACAGTTATATGAAAATGTGTAGGAAGGCAGTTAAGTTCAGGTGATAGACACCGACAATACAAGAATCACTGTAACTTGAGCTTCTGAAGCTTCCTAAAGGCAATATCATACACACAGTGTTCTGTTTCAGTTTGTTTTTTAGCTTTAAAATTAGATAGACTTAAATTTGAATACCGGCTTCAAATTATGCAGTACTTAGCTGGCCTTCAGCAAGTTACTTATTCTTTTCCTTTTTGAGCAAGTCACTTACACTTTTTGAATTCCAGTCTCCTCACATTTAAAAACAAAAACAATAAACCCTTGATGTTTTAATGAGGAATAAATAATATACACAAATTCACTGAAAAATATTGTCAAACAGAACACATCCAAGCATCCCTTTGGTAGTGCTGCTGTTGGATTACTTTTATTTCAGCACATCTGGAATAAATAGCAGCTTAAAACACACCAATAAAGCAGTTTGCTGAAAACTATGGAGAGAAAATATTATACACATCAAATCCTTGCTACATTAGATGTAGATTTAGAAGAAAGACTCTGAAGGTTAAGAGACAGAGAGGATTTTTATATGTCATTTTACAACTTAATGTACTAGGAGAATCTGACTTTTGTTTTCGAGTTCTATCACATACATCTATTGCTTATTGAAAATGTTGAACAGAAAGCCATCAAGCAAGCTTTGCTATACTTCAATCCAAGTCTTTACTGTAACCAGTACTGAGATTAGGGCTGCTGTGAATACTTGTGAGGAGCAGAAGGAAAAAAAAAAATCACAGGAAAAAATTTCAGGGAGAAAGTGAGGCTGCAGCCTCTCCGGCGCTGAATTGCCTGAAATAGAAACGTAGAAACCAGAAGAGGTGTAAGTTGAACCTCCCTGCTCAGTCACTGCATTTGTCACAGGGAGGTCAGTCCTGAGCTTCTTAGTTTTTTTGTTTTTATTTTTTGGTACCAAAAGAAAAGGCACTCTGCTCTTGACAGAATCTGCAAGTTAATTAAAAATTCTGGTCATGATAATGTTAAGAAAGCTGACACATTTTCAATATCAGCTGTCTTTACCGGAGCCAAACGCATAACAGATGTTTGTTCAATAATACTCAGGTGTATCATAGATTGGTGCAAGACACTTAATATCTACTCTAGACTTAAAAAAAAATCTAGTATTGGAAAAATATATTTTCCAGGCCACTGCTATTCTTTTCAGGTGGGAGACAATGAATCTTGTATTAATCATGAAGAACAACATTTTCATTTGGTTGTGATTTAAGTAAACAATGAGAAATAACAAATTGAGCCCGTCAATTCTAATGGAAGGATCCCAGTACTGCAATACCAGAAATTCAGCTTGAGGTCGAGAGTCGGTTCCGATAACAGTGTGCTATGAAAATATCCGACACTGTGCCGTGTTAATCCCCAGGGCCTGGGAATTTAAGGAAGTTTCCAGGGTTTGAGGCCCGGAAACGGTTTTTGAATGTAGATTGAAATTGTTCTGCGTCTCGACTTTTGCAATCACCTGCCTTTATGTTACTTACCCACTGGGAGTCTTAGTTTCCTCTTCAGAGATAATTATTATAAGAGCACACACTGGAGTGAAATTTTCTAATGACTTCACTTAGAATATTGATTGTGGCCACACCCCATAGAAAGGACTTGAGGAAAAAAGGTGAAATTTTGCTTTCCTTTGCTTTTCTTCAGAATTTCCAAGATCAAAGTGTGATTCTTTTTTCACGTACAGTGGTATCAGTTTGTTTGAAAATAAGCAGGAGTAAGATATTCATATAATTATATTATATTCCTACAGTTTTTTTATGAAGTATCTGTTAAGTACGTATGACAACAGCAAGGAGTACAATGTGAGAAATAACAAGTTACAGGCAACTGGACAGTCAGTCTGGATAAAATGGAAAGCCTATGAATGGTTTGTTGGAATTATAATGCAATGGCAAGCTAGCCCTTGCCCCTTCAGCAGAGTTAAATGAACAAGAGGACTATTTCTGCCGGGAGAGTTTAGCGATGGCATCTTGATGTTAGCAGGTGAAACTTGGAAGTTGTGTGGAGTGTAGCGATGGTGGAAAGAGTATTTTACACAAGGAAAAATAGCGCAGGAACCCTGAGATTGGACGCAGCTAGGAATGCCCAGGGACACGCAAATGCTCTGTTCTGGCTGTGGTATAGCCTGCAAGAAAAGAGAGAAGGGAGGGTGAGCCTACATAACTAACTTGGCAACAGCTCTTGGAGAGCCTTTAGCAAATTAAGGGAGGTTTTTGGAAATGTTTTCTGTTAACAATAGAAAATTATCAAAGGTTTCTCACTGGGGGATCGAGTCCTGCACGAGCAGAATTTTGCTTCAGGGTTGTTCGTGTGGCAGTAGCAATCTGTGCAGATTGGAGTGGAAAGAGACTGGAGATTGGAAAGAGAATTGGAAATGAATATTTGTCAGTTATGGTAGATAATAATAAGTCTATTCATGTTTAAGGTAGGACTAATGACAGAATTGGAGTCCAGGTAGGTTGGAATAAAAAGGGCCATATACTGGTTGGCTTGTAGCTTAACATTTTTCCTCATAGCTCTGAAAGTCTGAGGTCAGATACACTTGCATGGGAGATACAGAAACAAAGTCCCTCTGGCCTCTACAAATGGAGAATAAATTGAAAAGTGTGAGACAATTATTGCAATCCTCAAACCATCTACATGCTTTCATTACCACCCTCTCTTCCAGTACAGTCACTTTCATATCCTTAGGGATTTTTGTTATTTCAAATTCCTGAAATATCTTTTTGGTTTTTTTTTTAACTTTTTTCTTCATTTTGGTAAAATCCTACTTTTCCTCTCAGAAATTATCCATATATGTCTCCCTTTTGGAAGCTTTGATTATCTTAATGTTTAATTTTCAAATTTTAATGAATATGTACCATATATCAAGTGCCTTTGTAAGTAGAGTACTCGCTTCTCGCTCTTTAGTGGCTTTTGGTCTACAGAAGGAGATGGAGAAGTGTGAAGAGATAGCAGGATATTTTTCATTTATTTAAAAAAACAACAGAATATGCGTTGAAATCCTACTGCAATCCAGATACGATTCTTTTACTTGGTGGGCATGGAGTCGTAAATGGTAGAAACAAAATTCATCACTCAATAAAATTTACAAGTTGCTGAAATGACAGGCCATTCGTAGGTGGTATAGAGACTTTTAAAAAGTCAAATTAATAAAAATGTTATTTCATTATAAAATAAAAGAAGGAAAATTGGGTGTTAAGGCTGAAAAACTAACTTAGCAAGAGCTTTGAGGAAGCCTTTAGTTGGTTAAAAGCTGTTTTGAAATGTTTCCAGCTAACAATGCTCACCAAAGGTGGTAATAGATGTTCTTCTAACAGTATAAATTCACAATTCTTAACAAGATAGGTAGGTTTTCTTGTTGACATGAAATGATTAGTAAAGAAATTGAAGTGGAGATGTTAAAACCCAAATAATATACTGGAATAGGGCAGAGCTACAATCAATGGAGAAAATTCATGGGAAAGACACCATCCAGGATGAATTCCTGTAGTTGAACTTATGGGGTATGTTTGAAAGAAAAGAGTGCAGTTAGTTTATAATAGAGAATGGGAAGAGGATTTTAATTGCGACATCAGAGAAGTAGAGATGGTACCACTCATGCCTGACCTTGGAGATTTTTGGCAGAATTTTGACTGTTCTTCTAAGTTTAAAGAGACCATTAAAAGGATTGTTTAAAAGGAACATGATTATTTCTTTACATGCCTGCTTAGGATGCTATGCACAGGTCAGTGTTTGAGGCAAAGAGAGGAAAAGAGAGATTATTTAGAAGATATTTACAAAAACTCATGAAAAACACTGTTTTGTAGCTGAGTGGAGGCAGTAGCAATGAAAGAGGGAAAGTTGGAGAAACATTTTGTGTTTCCACTTCAGGAATTATTCAAAGGGAAGGAAATATGGGGTTTGCTTACACAAATTGAGAGGTAACTCTTGCTGAGGAGGACAATATGACTATAGAAGAGATTTAGGGATTCTTGATAATATTTTTGCAGTTAGATTATTTTGATATTTCTGTTAAAACTCTGAGTGGTGGTGTCAAGTGGGTAGTTTTGAGACATGAGACCAAGGTTCAGGGAAGCAAGAGAAAATTATTTTCTTATATCAATATATAAATATACCTATAAATATATCAGTGCATAAAGAAATTTGTAATACAAGGACTAGGGTTAACAAGAATCAATCCTAGACACAGACACTCCATAACCAATATCTTGTCTAGGACAAAATATTTAGAGGTTTAAGAAAGACAGAGGATCAAATAATATAAAAAGAATCTATGATGGAAATTATAGTATAGGAAAAAGTCACTCAATGTGGCAATACTCAGAGTATTGATTGACTTGGATGAAATTGCTTCATTGAGAATGGAAAATGTGTTTAAAATGAGCTGCATATTTGAATTTGAACTCATGAAAAGTAAGCTAAGGAAGTCAAAATAATTTTATACCATAATTCTTATGCAACCCACGAATAGTCTGTGTGGCAATTAACTATGTTACAATGAAGTCACTTTTGGTAGACAAACAAAACTACACAAGAACACTAAAAAGAAAATGGAAGTATTAAGAAAGTATAAATTAATTTTAGATAATATTTTAAAATGAAAGGGGAGGAAGTATTCTAGGTTGAAAGATTAGCACAACAGAGAAAAGCAGTACTATAATTGTGAAACCTTAAGTATGCTCTGTATACAGGTGAGGGAAGGCTGGGAGCTCACTATCAGGCACCATAAATTATTTGGTTGATTGGCTCTAACAATTACTTGACTGGTCTCCTTGTATCCATTCTTGCTTTTGCTCAATCAATTCTCTTAAGTGTAGCCATAATTATCTTCAAAGTGTCCAAATCTGATACAGGCATTTATCTTCCCACACTACAAAGAAACAACTCCAAATGCATTAACGTCATAGATGGGACTTGGTCAATCTTTTAAACTCCGTAGATCTCAGTGTCTGTTTTGATCCTGTTCTTGAGAGTCACTTTCCTGACTCACCAGATAAATTATAATTATCACCTTTAAGTGCCTCAAAATTCCACGTATTCTTCTATTTCTTATGTCAAGATATCAATCATTGCATGTTTTCTTCTCTTTGATCTCTCCTTTTTAGGAATAGATACTAGATAGAGGCAGAGAGAATAATCTACCTTCTATTAGCTAATGGCGCAAAGCTAGGTGCACAGATACCAAGATGCTCAATAAATACGCGTCCAACAATAAGCCCCCCAAATCCTACGTGTAAGGATAAGTTTGTAATAATTTAAATGGTACAGGAGTGAACAGAGGACAGGAAGACGTGAGGAATGAGCAGTGTTAACAGAAGTAAGACAACAGCCTAGGCTATTGTGGCTCAGGAATTTTTAAGCTGATCTTTAAATTCTCAGACTTCCTGTTTAAATTTGGATTTAGAAAAAGTTGTTACAAACACAGCAGGGTCTCCAACATGCTCTCTCATTGAGGGAAGTGAAGATGGTCTTTAAAAAAGTTTCCCTGAGGAAGCTTTTGAGCCGTCTTTATGTGTGACAATAATGGGGACAAAATAGAATATATTCACAGATTTCTTCTTTGATATGAAGTGACAGCTATAGACAGACAAGAAAGAGCTGCTCTGTGGTAATGAATCTAAACTTATTGGTTGGTTGTTTTCAAAAACATTAGATCAAATTTATTGCTCTCAAAAATCTATAGAAAAATCTTAGAGACCCCCCAAAAAAGGTTGCAGAAACAATCAAGCTGTGATTACTAATGTCAAAAGAATTTTGGAGGTATTTTTAGAAAAGTACAAGCTTCCCTTATATTTTCTATCTGAGGAATCTTCACTTTCAATAGAAGACAGTGTAGGAGAACTCACGGTCTCAAATTTTCATTAAAGATAAAGAAAAGTGAACAGTTGAAGAACAACTTACTTTGTGCATTTGTAAATCACTTGCCCACTAGCAACTCTAATTATAGATGTTAATATAACAATTAATACATCCTGGGACATATCACATCATTAGAGATCTGAATCTGTAACAGAGATGTAGCGGGTGAGAAAAGAGTTAACATAGAATAAATCATGAACCTACCATGTGACAGTTGTCATACCAGTATCTGTCTAGGTTGATTATTAATACTTGTGATGGAAAAAGAAAAGAAGCATAATTATCATTTATCAAGGGATAAAAGTGAACTGCAAATAAGTTAGTTTTTCCAATGTCAAATAGTTGATGCAAAGTAAACTCTAAAGTTGAGTCTAGATCCATCTAATCCACATATACTAATAGATTATGAGAGGAAAATCCTCTACAATGTTCTCCCACCAGGCCTGGCTCTTGTGGGCTTAGAGAATTAGTGAGATCGACTGAAAACTAGAAGAGAAAGTTGCTGGTGTCCAGGCAAGACCAAAACTGACACATTTAACGAAAGAACCTTTGTATACACAGGTTTTGTCCCTTTCTCCTCTGAGCATCACTGAACTCCTACCAATAGGATATGAAAGGGCTATTATAATGACAAATAGCCTAATATAATTCAGTTTGTAAGTTATTAGTAATTATTTCAATAAGTTTAGTTAATAAACACTTGAGGAGGAGGAAGCAGTTTTCCAAAAATCTCAGGGGATGCCACTGTTTATTGACCAATATAAAATATGTAGGTGAACAATTTTTGGCTCAGGGTATACACACAATAAATAAAAATCACTAAGCATGACTTCAGAATGAATAATCAGTTATTAGATAACATGGAAAATTTTAAAAGGGAACTAAGTGATAGGTAAGGATCCCATGAGCACTCTGGTAATTGGACAACACCAAAGATTTGTACCAATTAACCATCAAAAACACAGAGGCAAAATAGTAACAGGTGGATATGCAGCATTTTCCACAGAAATAAAATTATTAAGATGTAATATGTATGCATCAATTCCTCATATTGAATGCCATTATGCGTTACAAATATACACTAATAAAGGAATAATTTTAGGCAAAATTCTACATTAATGAGAAATTATATAAAGAAGGCAAATTAGATAACTAAAATTGAATTAAAACTGAGGAGAGGAAGGGATTGTAATGTTAATGTGATATATATGTGCATAAAATGCTCAAGTTCATTGTAAATGGTGATCAGTGTAGAACTGTTTAAAAATATACTCCAGAGACAGAGTGGAGTACTGATGATCGTAGTAAAATTGAAAAGAAAACACAATGATCTTTGTGAAAAGGGTGGGATAGGGTAAAGTTGAGGGATTGAGGAAAACGGAAATTTTATAGTTGAAAAGAATCCAATGGAAAAATGTGTGGAATTCTGTGTCCACAAATGGCACTAACATAGTTTTCCAAAAAGAAGTGTCTGTGTCTGCTTTAAAAACTTAAGATGTTGAATGGGGAAAATATCAGCGCAAAGGTTAATTTTTAGAGAAGTTTCCAAAAATCATTGAATCTGAGAGATCTACAGGCTTCTGCACTGCTGCTGTGTAGAAACACAGCATCTTTCACAATTAAACTCTGCCCATCCTTTTAGAGCAGTGTATTTGCATGTGTTGTCTAAATCTGTGGTGATTAATAGGAAGGTGTCGGCAGGAATAAAGATATAAAGGGAGTGAGAATAGTTATATGTAAGTCATTGAATATGAGTACTTATATTAAACATATTTCTTTATGTTTAATAATGTTTTATGATTATAATGTTTTAAACTTATTCTTATTGCTACTAGCACTCATTCCAGAAAGATAGCGAAAGCAGTCTTAAAAAACAAAACTCATAATGCAGTATAAAGAAATGCTACTGAGCCCTCAGTATACTTAGTAACAAACTCTATAAAATATTTTTACAAGAATTTAAGAAGGAATCCTGTTTCCATAGTTCATTTACACACTAAATATATTACCATAAGCTTTTTAAAAATTATGCATTCTAGATAGTTAGGTAGTGCTTTTGATATGTTTAAACTCTTCATGTGCCAGAAGGTCAACTTGCTATTAAAAGTAACTGTAAGCTTACGTAATAAGAAAAATCAGAAGTAAGGCCAACCTCAAAATTGGTTGATTCTATGGTTCAATGTCATCAAAGACCAGCAATGAATTTCTCTGCTCTTTTGTGCAATCAATTTACGTCGCCATTAGTTTTCAGACTAATGTCATGTTCTCCAGCCTAAATTCAGAGACAGAGAGTGAACGAAAGAGACTACAAACCTATTAGTTCTCCATTGATGAAAAAAATCTCGATCTTGATTAGATCAAGTAGGACAAATGTCAGTATGAAACTTTAAAGCTACACATAACGCTAGAGTTGGGATTCTTCAATAAAAAGTTTATCTTTTGTCAGGAAGAGGAAAGGCAGATGCTAATTACGTCACTGTCAATAGATTTTTTAACTACTACTTCAAGAGGTATTAAAGTACTATGTCTGCGGTCTTCAATCTTACAGCAAAATGTGGTACAGAAATTGTACATTATGTATTCAGTAAAATTTATTAAATTAAAATATTATTTTGCAAGAATTAACTGATTAAATGGATTGAGGAGGTGGTTAGATGATAGTTCACTGACATAACATAAGCAAAGCCCAGGGTTCAATCCCCAGCACCAGAAAAAAATAATTAAATGAATAAAATATTTAACATGTGTCATGACCTCTACAAACAGCTTCTTTTACGGTCTGCATCTAACAACATTATGCTTCAAAAATAAAGCAGTTTACTCAGTATAACCCATGTAAATAGCAATGTTGAGACTAAAATTTATATTTGCTTATCTAACAATAGAAATTCTGAATTTTTAGAATATGAGAACAACCTTAGTAGTGTGCAAAATATTAATCATATCTATGCATTGGATGAGACTAAGATTAAACATCTTGTAGACGTAACAAACCAAAAAGTAAAAAAATCGTTGACAATACTATTTGAAACAATGTGCAAGCTTTACTAATCAGATAATTCATACCTTGTCCCTCCTTGTCAGTGGGTTAAAGATAGGCTCATTTGCATGTATGGAGACATGCATGTATTTACACATTTCTGTATGAATGGAAGAATAAGACATATAGGTAGCGATCATACAAAGCTATGTCCTTTAACAACACACAAGTTCTCAATGTCTGAGTTATAAAAATTGAAATATGTAGGTGAATGAAATATTAATTGTCCAGAAATAATTGGAGAAGAAATTCTCAGACCTGTTACAATAGGAAATAGTGTATAAAGTGTCAATCAATAATGAAGGAACTAAAAATCATTGTTCAAGATCATTACAATTTTAGCCATTTGAGAACTTCTAGATGTGGCTATGGCACCTTCATATGAACATAAATTTATGAATACATGAAAAAAGAACATCGTAAGCTTTATAATTTTTGATTTAAACTGTCAAATGTTTGTCTGAAAATCAAAACCTCTGGCTGATTACTTAACTGTACTAAAGCAAATAATAGAGACATATTGAAATATTTGCCTACCTCAAAGAGAACTAGAACTTTCCACTTATCACTGGGATGCATTCTATAATTAAAATCCTTAAAGTTTTGTATTTTTCCCTACTTGTGTATTTGACCCACTGGCCTCCAGAGTCTATGATGGATGGCCAGCTTCTCTTTTTTTCCTGCGGGGTAGCACATGTCCTACAGCCCAGATCTCCTAGGATATTTGCCAATACATCAAGAAGATTCATTGCTCAGTGCTATTATTACTACCATATTTGTTATTGATCTGATAGATAGAATGATGAAAGGATTCATTTTCAGGATTGAGATAAATGATTAATACCAGGCTATTTAGTGAAGTTTGGTTGGATTTTTAACAGTGCCTCTCAATTGGAGGCAATTTTATCCCCTAGGAGATGTTCGGCAATGTCTGGAGATACATCACTTCGCCACACTTGGAGCACATTATTCTAATCAACTGCTAAGAAGTCAGGGATTCTTCCAAATATCCTACATATGACACACAGGAGAGCATCCAGAAACAAATAAACAATCCAAAATGGCATTATTGCACAGATTAAGTAATCCTTACTTATCATGTCACTTGATCTGAAGACTTAGAAATGCCTACTTCTGAGAAAAGTAATAATACAATGACTGATAATGCAGAACTGAATTAAGAATTCATTAGGATGGGGTATATTATTCTGAGAAGAAAAAAATCTGAAAGAATTGTATCTCATCTCTCTATACATACAAGTGAATTTATCAGCACAACTGGAAAAGGAGCATATTTCATTGAAAAGTACATGGTTTTCTTAAAATCAGCCAGGGATTAGCTTCAATTAGACACATACATTTAGAGGACAGAAAAAGATCTCTGAGGTATCTCGTTAAAGCCAGAACTTGGCAAAGTTTTCACTTTAGTCTACACTGTAGAAAGGCATTTTTTGTTAAGGTGGAGTTGTCTTTTAAATTGCTGAGAATCATTGAAGAGGTAACTGCACAATCTGCTCCTCCATCAAGTGCTTGTTGCAGAACCTGTTAGATGTAAACATGGGTAACATAAAGAATAATAATATATCTCAAGGAGTATTAGAAGTCTGTAATTCCTTTGAGAGTGCATGTGATGTCATAAATTGCAGAGGCAAACTCAAGCAGTTTAGTGATCGGAACCCTCAGATGAAATTACAGCTTTTATAATCCCCTGAGAGGATATTCTTTTGGTATAATGCGAACTGTAGTCATTTAAAAATATCCTGCTCGCGTGACCCTGGAAAAGGATCAAAGGACCACGGTCACTCAAAGATTGAAAAAGCACTAGGCAGGTGTCTGAAAAATAAGTTGAGCTGGTAGTCAGAATAATAGAACAATTATGTTGAAGTAATCATGGAATCTACTAAATATAGTATAACACTTTATCTAAAGTAATAGTTACAGGAGACACCTACATGATTATAGCCATAAGAACAATTTCATGGGTGTAAACTCAAAGATGCTGAAGTGTCCCTTACTAAAACTTAGCCAGATTTGCATGAAAAATATAAAAGATCTCTAGAGACTCATGAGAAGACACATTGTTTACATTATTGCAAATGACCAAATATGACAGATTACAAAAGATAAAATTAAGTAGCACTCAGTGTTGAAATGCTATCGAGTTCACAAAGAATTGCATTTGTGGCATACTTATTTGAACCTTGAGCTCTCTAAGAAACCTAAGGTGTATCACTCAACTCCAAAAGTAAGTTCTTACATTATAAATTACATAATGAGTATTTAACAGAGACAAAATTCCCTTCACTGTGCATTAGCCAATAGAAATTGAAATTTAGTATAGACTTTCACTAGATAATAAACATAGTCAGAAAATGCATTAACTTTAGGCAGGTAAGTAGGATTTGTTTTGTGTAACAGTGTTGTTATTTTCAATTAGAATCTTCAAAATCTTGGCTGGTATCTTGGAAAAGACTTTTTTATGTAAAAACCTAAGTCAAGGTTTATAAGGCACCTTCATTATTTTCATAATTGAAATAAGGATAAGAGTAACTGATATTAGAAGATTATATCTGAAAAGAGAATATAACCTCAGTTACAATTCTAAATTCCCTTTAGTGTCTTCATTTTTCTTAAGAAGAAATCTAACCACAAATAACATTAAAAGTTACATTGCCCAAGTGGATAAATATACACCACTATTCAGTGCTACTGTGGCTTCTGTCTGCAACTTTGTTTCTGTAGGAGAAAAACAGTATAAAAATAAACCAAGTTCATATTGGAAATGTTTTTAAATTGTATTTAAAGCATACTTTTTCTCCTTTTCAAATAAAATAGATGTATATAATGATTATTAGTTAGAATAAATTTTAAAAAGGGGGAGTCGTAGGTTGCCAGGGTCATTAGTAGGAAACACCTTAAAACTATTTGGCTTAAATCTTGCTAACCATTATATTTTTACAATAGCCACTTAAGTTACTCCAAAAGCAAATTGAATTGCTTTGCCTAATAACATTAGAAAGCATTAACTGTCCAATTACACACATCTAAGCCATTATCATCCAATTTTTATTCACTGTTTGATTCTAAATTGCCACTAATTAATAATCCACTGACCTGTAATTCACGGAATGGCTTTTAAATACAACAAACTTTATCAACATCAATAATGATGAAATTCAAACTCTTAAATCCTGTATAAAATAAATGTTCTGCATCATCAAGGATATTATATTAATAGCATTCAGGTACAAAATATAATATGCAAACTTATCATTGAACAATATTGGATGACTAGAAAATTTTGGAAATTCTGATCTCAAAACTATACAAGTATTTCAATCTTCGGCATTGCATGAGACGAATGATGTTGGATCAGAAGCATGGAGGCCTAAGAGATCTGGAACATTTTATGTAAAATTACATGATCTCGGGTACTTCCTCCATAATATGAAAGTAATATTAATTTAACAAGTTTTTCCCACAACAAATTGACATTTATTTAATTCAACAAAATGTATCCACCAAATACATAAATAGTGATCATAGCATCTGTTTCCCCAAAATTTAACGTTGCAAGCATCC
Organism: Ctenodactylus gundi; assembly: GCA_004027205.1. NCBI lineage: Eukaryota > Metazoa > Chordata > Mammalia > Rodentia > Ctenodactylidae > Ctenodactylus > Ctenodactylus gundi. The sequence continues at coordinate 887,441 of PVKB01000021.1, forward strand.
ATATTTATAACTTAGAAATCAGAATTCTCAGTCCTTCAGGACAGAGAGGGCCTGTAGATCCAATAATTTCTTCAGTAATCAGACGTTCAACAAAACTTTTAATTTAATATAGGTCTAGATTCAGGATGTTAGAAGTCACCATGGCCCTTTCATTCCTGATGGGAGGAAAACACAAAACATTCACTGGAACAGTGTCATATACCCCATTAACTTTGATAGAATTAAAAATTAATTTGTCAACTTCAAAATCGAGTTAGGCTCTTTTGGAGAAATGACTCAGGTTCACTTTATTCTCGTTTCCTGCCAAACATTTTTTTTAACTATTCTGCATTTGCAATAAATAATAATTACATACAACTCGAGGAATAGGTGCACAAAGTTAACGCATCTTCATCGTTTCCCATCCCTTGACCTTTTCACTACCTACATCTCTCTTTTTCTATAAAGAGACATCACTTGCAATTGGCTCTTTTACTTAGATTGCCCGTTTCCCATTCACAGCTTCTCTGTGTTGGATTTCCAGTGTGGACTAAGTAAATTTCTTCAAGAAGTGTCACTTCTTAAAAAAGGAGGCTAAAAGAGAATGTTTTGGCTTAAAAGAATGAAAACGCACCAAACAAGACACACGTCAGTATAAACAGAAACTCCGATCATAAGATATCATTCATCTTTCTGGGATAAAATTGATAGAATGTAACATTTCAATGGTGTCTCTTGACTCAAGACACTGTTTTAAATAATGTCATTTTGTAAAGGAATGTTGTGTTTCTTTGAAGTTTTAATTTCACTTAAGTAATTAATGATCGTTTACCGTAATGACCTGGATTACTACTAATTTTCTCAGTTGTATTATCTTAATTTCTGTAATAATCAGGCAAGTAATAGAAAATTGTTCTAATGTTATTATAGATGTTCTTTAACCTTGAAAGAATAAATAACATTGAGATTTAATGAGCATTTATATATATTTACCTAATTTCTTCAAACATGTAAAACAATGTCAAGAATTAACAGTTTTTAGCATTGTATGAAAATATTGAATAAATAATAGAAAATGATTGCTTAGGAGATTGTAGGTAACACTTTGGCTCCATATTTAAATATTATAGCTATATGTAAATGACACATAAACTGAAATTTTTGACATTCTTTCCTTATATACATTTTATTTTGCATTGCTTTTGAATTATTTTAGGAGTGTTTGAAAGTAATAAGTATTAAAATATTTCCACCTATGAAATCTAAATTTTATCTCAAATTTATATAAGATGCAGACTTGAAGAATAGAACATAATTTCACTGACAAATTCAAAATCAAATGAGACTTTATAATAGTTATTATTTCTCTGTATCTCTGACAATGAAGTACTGTAATAAAGCCATAGGCATGCAATCCTGGGAAAGGTTTTTAACCGAATAAGCTTGGACTTCCAACATAAGCATCTTTCTCATTTTTCTCATTTGTAAAACAGAGAGAAATGCTAGATATTCTTGAACCATCAAAGGATCCCGTGTTTTGAGGAATATAAATATGTATTGATGAAAATGGGTCACACAGCGATATAAATCTTAGAAATTTTGAGTTTAATATTTATGCGGGCCTATTTTCGAAGAATGGATGCCACATTAACATCTTTAGTGACGTAATACAAATGAGAAACCTGAGATCAGTGTATTGTAGCATGGGAGATTTTTTTTCAAACATAATATATGTATTTTCTGAATACTGCTGGTAAAAATTATTACTAGCTGAATTAATTGAAATAATGTAAAACTTTTCCAAATTGTGTTCTACAAACTGGGCACCTCCTTTGGAAATATTTGACACTCCCATAATCAGGTAAGTTCAGAAATAGAGGCTTTTATAAACTTTTATGAAAATAATTCAAAGGATTTTAATTAAATTCTCTTCGTTGATGTAAAGTCATTGTCGATCCTCTGCTCTTAGGATAGGATGAACATAATCGCTCCCCCAACGTTTAGAGCAGAAAACAATGAACAAACCCACATAAATGAATAAACGCTCTGTACATGAAAGTTTTCTGGTTGGGAAATTTGCTTTTTGATAAAGGTTACTGTGTAGAATTTTTTTTTCTAGTTTTCTTCCCCTTCTTAAATAAAAAGAAGACAGAAGCTTGAAACTCCCACTCGCATAATCAGAGAAACAATACGCGAAGTTGGCTGTATGGGAATGAAGAGTTGGATTAGGCTTGAACATACTTATTTTTAATAGCACTAAGAGAGAGCAAAGTAATAATGATAAAAGCAACGTAAAATAACTGCTAATGTGGGTGCTAATACTTCATGCTTCGCCATGTGAAACTGCTATCGTCTTCAAGCGGCATGGAACAGCTTTCTTAAAAGGCATTCCACAGAAAGTGACAGAAATGAAGACAGCTTGACAGAGAGAAAAATAGAAGGAAACCTATCTGGAAGCTTTCTATTTTTATAGCTTCAGTCTCTTCTGAAGGCTTGTCCAAATTCCTGTTCTCGCGGTCCATGAGGCAAGCCTCTATTCTAATAATAAAGTCACTCTTTTACTTAAGGTGGTTTTCTCAAGTGGAGAAACCTTGATCAAAATATTTTTCACGTGTCGCCTTCCTCATAAGCAATAAACTGCCAAGGCCGAGAGGTGGCATTTTTGACCGTGGCATTATTGTCACTTGGGGCTGGTGCCATATTTGTTCTAGGCATCAGTTTTCACATTGTACAGTGCTTAGCGGAGCGTTGGACTTGTACTTTTAAAATGCCAGAAGCATCCCTGAGTTGGGCCAACCAAAATTTTTCCTGATGTTTTCTATAGCTTGTCTTTCAGAACAGAAAGTACTTCCGGTTGAGTACCAGCAGATTACAGGTTAAAGCTATTACCGGTCACAGTCCTGGGAGTCTCCTTTCACATCTGCTCCTGGTATTTATTTTTCTTTTTTGTAAATTTTTCCCACTATTTTTATTAATATACAAATGTAATACTTAGCGTTTACAATGAATTTGGGTGTTTCGTACATCTATGTATCACATCGACTTCACAATCCCTTCCCATCTTCTACCCTCCCACCCGCTCCCTGTCCCTTCCCCCGACTCTGGCTATCACTTCATATGGTTCCAAAGAATGTCTGTGTTCTGGGTTTTCCAAGTCCGAGAAACCATACAGTGTTTAACATATTAATCTTCCATACCTAAGTCATTTCACTCAAGTCACCACTCTACCCCAGCTTCCTATTACTCTAGTGGGTTCACAGTAGCCAAATCTTGATATCTCCTTTCTAAATCCAACCAATCTCACCATTGGGATATTCACCAGAAGGTTTTTTTTTCCATATTTTCCTACAACTTTGTTGTTATTGTTAAACCTGGCCTTACCCACCAGCTCACACTAGAAAATAATTATAAGCCTGTAGTTCAAAAGACTAGTTAATCTGGGAGAGAAGAGGAAAAAAATAAATAAAATTAATTGCCTTAGCTGAATACTGGAAGGTGCATATTTGTACATTCACAAGGTTGTCTTTGCATCAATCAACTTCAGAATAGTATGTCAGACCTAGAAAATAAAGTGACTAAGCTGCAACATACAGGCCATGAAGAATACAAAGTAAAAAAGAAAGTGAGTCATTACAACGACTGATAGATGATTCAAGGAGAAATAACCTCAGAATTATGGGAATCGAGGAGAAGACTGAGGCCAAAACAAAAGGCTTAAAGGACATGTTTAATGAACTAATGGAGGAAAATTTCCCAAATCTAAGAAAAGAAATGAACATGGAACTATTGCAGGCATATAGAACACCAAACAACTTTGATCAGAAGAGATCCTCATCACGACGCATCATAACTGAAATTCTAGAAACCCAACACAAAGAGAAAATACTAAAAGCAGTAAGAGAAAAACAGAAGGTGACCTACAAAGATAAACCCATCAGGATAACGGTGGATTTTTCAATCCAAAATCTAAAAGCAAGGAAATCATGGAGCAATATCATCCAAGCACTAAAAATACATAAATGTCAACCAAGACTGCTATATCCAGCAAAATTATCTTTTAATTTAAAGGGAGAACTTAAAACTTTCCACAACAGAGACAGATTAAAGGAATTTGCAGCCACTGAGCCAGTATTGCAGAAAATACTTAAAGGAAACTTGGACAGTGAAAGGGAGACCAGCAACACCAATGACCCCAGAGAAAAAGTGACAACAGCTAGAGGAGAAGGAGCTGAGAAAAAAGTAAGTTAGTAATCAGTGAAATATGAGTAAATAAGATATGAAAGTTAGGAAATTCTGAAATAACTAGATTTGCCTTCATGTCTGTCACTTTAGGTATGTCTATATGCTGTAGATTTAAGTTCATTTAATGTAGCGATGTGATATAGTTTTAAACCTTGTTTTGTTGTAGCAATTCACTTATTAGGCCACTAATGAAAGTTTATCCTAAGGAAACTGCTCCTGGTATATTATGTCAATTTATTAAGCTGCCAAGTTGAAGGCCCCTAATTAGACTCATTCAAAGACATTGAATTTACCAACATGTGAGATGTAACAAATCATAATGGATCCATTTACTTAGGTCAGCTGACTTCCCTACATTTGTTTCTAGAACTTCAAATCAATAAAACTCTATGGCTTCCTTTGAAAATTCCTCCTCACAAGTGCTGGGATTAACAGGCATGCACCACCATGTCGCCATGTCCATCAATTTGTGATGCAGAGATAGTGAACACAGGGCCTTGCATTTTCCAGGCAAGCACTTGAACTGGTGCGCCATTCTTCAATCCTTCCTTGAAAATTCTTATACCTAATTATCTGCCTCTACACTGAACTGTTCACATTCACGTGCCTGTGTTTTTCTACCTGTTTATAATTGTGTTGGAAAACTTGCCTCTGCATCATCAACGCCATAGACATCTACCAGCTTTCATACAATCAGTTCTTACAACAGTGCCCACAAAACCTGCATTTTATCCTTTCCCAATCTATTTCTGAAAGACTTTAGGCCTCTGCCAGACACCGCTGTATAATTGTATGAACAGACGTACTCACAACGCCCTACCCACACTCAGTCATTCTCTTATAATACAATATATGCATTAAAAGCGAAGGGTTCTATTAAATAAAAGCTATTATAGCAGTTAGTCAACAGATACCATCATCCTTCCTGGTCTCAAACCAGCTTTCACACTGACAGAGTGTTATTGCCTCCAAACCATCCACTAACTTATATATCAGCATCTATTTATTGGGCAACAGTTATAAGAGATAATAGAACAGGGATTGGAAACAGAGCTAATAGGACCTGATAGACAAATATTCTCTGATGAGTATTAATACATAAATTTTGTCAGCAAAGAAATTCATAAGAAAACTCAAGGACAGATCTATAATTCATATTGTCGACACCGTGACCTTGGAAGAAGCTTTTGAAGAAGCCACAAGTGAACTGAAAGTAATGATGGGAACACTGGTAGCCTTAGGAATGTTTGAAGTAAGACTATTGAAGAAGAAGGAGGAGGAGGAGGAGGAGGGAGGAGGAGGGAGGAGGTAGAGAAAAGGGAGAAGGAAAGGAAAGGAAAGGAAAGGAAAGGAAAGGAAAGGAAAGGAAAGGAAAGGAAAGAAAAGAAAAGGAAAGGAAAGAAGCAGCTCAGGACAAAGTCTATCACATGCTTTCAGCATGGCTGGAGACTGGTTTTAAGGAATAGAAAAGTAAGAGGTAGATAGAGGCCAGATCACCTGAGAAATCTGGGACTCATTCCAATTACAATGAGAAGACATTGGATGAACTTCAAACATATAACTGATAGAGTCGAACTCACATTTTGCAATGGTTAATTTTGAGATGATAGATTTTTCTGGAGATATAATTACCAAAAGAAAGGTTATGTATTCCTGTGCTCTTTTCTGACACAATGGTAGTATTGAAATATTTGGGCAGTGAGTATCATCTTTAAGAGGACTGCATTCCCTGTAGAGGTGTGTCCTGGATTGTGGCATCGGAATTCCACATTTACTTTGATTTTCTTTGACAAAACACTATTAAAGCTATATTTAGAATCTATTTACTTGCATGCATTTCTGTGAGAAGTAGACAAGAATAGCCCATGGAAGACTAGCTGCTTTTACAGTCCAGCGTTAGGAGTTGTGAGCTTTTTTTTCTGTCAATAAAACATGCTTTCTGCACCTCGTCAGTATAAATCAGACCTTTATGCTATGGCATTGTATTTTACAGATAAAGGTAATGACAGTCCTTACGACATCTTTATGTCTGTTTCTGAAACTTTATAATACACACAGAAATTTGTCCAGCCCTTTATTTCTGGCAAACATCGTCAGACTAGAAACCTGAAAACCTCTTAGACAACGTCCTTTCAAACGCTGACCAGACATGGCATTCTGTTAAGTGTACAGCTGAACTCATAAGAAAAGAAGCAAAGCCAAGAAGGAAGTTCGAAACTGACACCTTTATTGGCGCTATAGCTGGATTAAGCCTGGCAAAGAAACAGCTAGATTGTTACAGAGGTAAGATTTTGGCTCCTGCAACTGAAAGAGTTGGAACAGATTCAAGTATGGATTTCAGATACTCTGAGGACTTCACCACTAGTGAAAAGCCAGCCATCCCAGCAAAAGGAGATTCAAGGCAACTACTCTGCTCTGGTCTTTGCTCTGAGTGGAGAACAAATGTTTTCTTGTATAATGTATAATATTAAGGTGACCATGATGTCGGCTTGTTGTTTTAATATTTTACAATCCACATACCAAAGATGTATATACCAGCTTGGGCTGAGAAGTGTTCATAGGGCGGTCCCTCCGAAGTAGCACCTGGAGAGCTACAGTGAAGATTCCGCTAGGCGCAGACAGAACATTCACTTACAATTTCTATCTATGTCAAGTGCATCTGACTGAGTGTGAAAATGCTTAAAGTCAAAATAGGGGGTTTTTGTTAGAAAGGAAAGGGAAAAAAGGAAGAAAGGATGGAAGAAAGAAAAAATATTTGTTTATCGTGATTCCTCAGTTGTATTGAGTAATGCCATTGATAATTAGAAGATATTAAAATAAAGCATACTTATAACAATATTTTTAGATTTATCGAAATTTAAACTATCCATATAGTACACCTTTGAATATTCTATCCAGAAATGTTAAGAGTATTACTCTCAATTTTCCTTTTTCTTTCTATATATTTTTTGTTTCTAAAGCACTAACTACTATCAGGCAAATTAACTTTTGTATTAGTTTTGAAACACTAAAATGATACATTTTGGGTGTTGATTTATGAGTTCACCCCTGACTCCAGAGCACATAAATGAAAATCATTAGAACAAGTAGACATATAATGCATATTTATATACCCATACATATATACATATAGATTTGTGTGCATACGTATATATAGAGAGAACATATACTAGTAAATATCCCTCATATAAGTAGCATAAAATATGTTATGGTCATAATGATATGTTTATTTTGCATGCTATGAGTAACATTATAATATAATCAATATTCTATGGCATAACAAAATTTAGAGTCATTCTATTTGTCCACAAAAACAAATTGAACATTTTGGTTTGATACTTTATATAAACAGTACAGCTATTTGTACTAACATGGAACAATGTGCAGGGCATTATAAATAAAACAAGTTATACTAAAACATACATATATGAGGTGGTGCTATTTACAAAAAACATTATTATGTTAAAATATAGCCTTCAAAAAAAGTGCTTATTTGCAAATGTAGGATAAAAACTCCCATCAGAATTGTAGGGTGATTGGTCCTGGTGAAGATGGGAAGGTGGAGCAGAGGAAGTAATTTTAGTAGAAACTTTGCTTATATTCTAAATTATTTCACATTAAATTAGGAACTGAAAGATAAAATAAGTGTAAATATAGAGATCATTCCCAAATTTTAAAGATGCTTTAAAACAAATCTTTTAAATACATCTGACAGTTCAGCTTTTGTACAGTGAGATGTGTTAGTTCATTTAACTTCATGTTAGCTGCTACCTAACTACACAGCTAAGAAACCAGTAGGGACATGTTATATTTGTCAGTGGATTTACCGGTGATATCAAAGCTGTATTTGCTGTTAGAATCTGGGGCCTGGGAGGAGTTGGGAACATGAGATGGAACAATACATTCTTGCTCCAAGTTCCTGGCTTCCGTCTGCTTCCTGGCCACCATCACTTGAACAGCTTTTCTCCACCACACTGTTTTTGCTTTGCTCTCGTGTATTGAATCCACTGAAGCTTTGAGTCCAAATCAACTTCTTCTCCTCTAAGTGGTTGGTGGTAAATATTTTATCCCAGGGATAAGAGAGGTGACTAATATAGAAATCATTTTTCCATAAGTAACTCTTTGCTAATTCACTTCAATGATGGACGTGCCACAAGTAATGTTTCTCATCAGAGCAAAATAAATTATCAAAATCTGAGCATAATCTATCTATAAGCCTATGATTGCCTTATCATCTACCTCTCTGTGTATTATCAACTCTATTATCAATGTTTTTCAAATCATAGTTCTACCTGTTTCAAATTTGCTATGCTTTACTGAAAATGTTGATTCAACAGAACATTGTCTAGTCTGTAATTTATTCATGTTTTCTGGATTATTCTCTTCTTAAATTTGAAAACCTATTCTATTGAAAAAAATACGTAAATGTGAACCAAGATTACAGAAGTAGGAGATTTATGGGAAAATTAAGCTTTGCTCTAGTACTACAAGGAAGCATCAATGCAGTGTCAGTTACACCTAAATACCTGTTATTGCCAAAGGAGCCCAGCGTTATGCAATATTGGAGATCAGCCACACCACCAGCCTCCCATTGCACACTGTCATTCTGCTGTGGCTGAGGCTCCAGACTCCCGTGTCTTCCATCCCTGCTACCAGCTCTAAGTGTAGTGCAGGGCTTTGACTCGAAGCTTCATGACCCACAGCCCTCTCTGTCCTGAATTCCCTCAGCTGAAAAGTCTCAATGAAAACCTTCATTCCTTTCCTCTAAACATTTCCTTCAGTTGATGAGCACTGTTGTTTGCCACTGTTTAAAAAACTTTGACATTTTGATCAACTTGTATTATCTTGTACTTAGATCTCATGTTATTACATTTTTCTTCTTAAGAAAAAAGCTAGGAATGTCACCACATTAACCAAAACACAGTGGAAAAGTCTCTTTTAATCTCTGCATATTTTCTCTGTAACCTATATTTCTTAGAATGAAAAAAAAAACAAATAACTCTTTCTGCCTATGTCAATAGCTGCTCTTCCTAAGAAGATTGATTAATTAATTTGAAACATTATTGAATGTGTCACATACACCAGACTATGTACTAGATGCCAGGATACAAGAGTGAATGAGTCTCTCCCTTCTGGAGGTGGGTATCTTGGGAAAGAGAAGGGATAAACCATCCTGGATGTTATTTCAAGACAAATTTCTCCCAGGTGGCTTCCTTTCTGCTGTTTATGCATGCTGTGACTCCTGTCTAAAGTAAAAACAACAACAAAAAAAAAACAATAAAAGGTATTTATTAAATAGAATGGTCATCTGTTTTAAAAGGAGTATTATTATTAGCTTGATGTATTGGTGCTTGCAGTCCAGCATATAACTATATGAAGTTGGAAGATGGCAAGTTCAAGGTCAGCCTGGTCAGCTAAGGTCTTCTCTCAAAAATAAATAAAATTATGTCTGGGATGTAGTTTAGTGTGAATGCCTTGATTTCATCTCTAGTACACACAGACACAGACACACAAACATGCAAACATACATATCACTATGGAGCCCAGACTGGCCTTGGAATCACAGCAATCCTCCTGTCTCAGCTTCCCCGGAGCTGGGATTACAGACATGTGTCACCACGCTCTGCTTATGTGGAGCTGAGGAATCGAACTCAGATACCTAGTACTTAATGTAGGGCTTGTTAGGCAAGTGCTTTAACTGCTAAGCCATTCTTCCAGCCCAGGAAACCGTGCTTTAAATCGTATTTATGTACCTGTAAGTGAGATTTCTCGATAATGCAATTCATTTTATTTTGGAGGACTAGCCATTGTGCCATCCGCAGTGCAACACCTCTCGCTATTACAAAAGCTCACAAAAATTCCGGTTGTTCTACTTTTTTCCCGACAACTGCTCATTACATTGGTTGCTGTATTTGTTAGCTGTCTTAATGATCCTAATGATGACACTTTTATTCTTAAGTAAAAAGTTAAAATATTTAACACATTCGATTTCTATTAAGCATAAATTAGTTTTGAACAACAATTAGCTTTCCCACTTTTTCTAACATATTTTTGCTGTTGTTCCTTTGACTGGTAAGATGCCTTCGGGTATGTTTGCAGAGCTGCGTCCTTTGCCATTCTGCCACAGCTTAGGTGAAAGCCCTTGATGAGGAAGACTTTTTATTCTCCAATGTCATAGAGGACGATGACCAAGGTGACAATTAAGAGTTATTTTTCTATCCCATGATCAAACTCCAGGCCTTTCTCTTGGGCTGCATCTCCGAATATTTATTTGAAGACAGGGGTTTCACTACAGACAATGGGCTCAAATTTGCAACTTTGCTTCAGCCACAGAGTGCTGGGATTAAAGACATGTACTGCCATGACTGGGAAGACATGTTTTAATTACCTGCATAAGATGATCCATTGTAGGAAGTTTATATATGCCTGTCTATAAATTAATTTTGTATTCGTTTACTTTTTATTTACCTTAAAATTATTGTACTTAAATCACTAAATGTAAGTTTTTACGTATAACTTAATATTCTTGAGAGTAATGGCTGAATTTCTTTTATTCATTGCCATATCACCCTTGCCTTTGAAAATATCGCATTATGATCAATAATAAGATTAGAGAGATTTGAGTCAATAGGGTAAAAACAATCCCAGATAATCACATCAACTCTTCCCTTCTCTTTGCTTCTATAGACATAGCGTGGATGCTTCTGATTTTATAAGTGTAATGGCACAACAGTCATTTTACAATTCCCATAAGATTAAATTTGAAGAGGAAGAAAAATAAAGGCCACTGTCAAAGCAATGGGTCATATCCACTGTAATAGAAATTATTGAATGTGTCCATCCGGTGATCGGTTTTATCCCTCTTTTATAGTTAGAAAAGGCACAGAGTGTTACAATTGAGTAGGAAACAGTTTAAACTGTTGAGCTAAGGGCTAGCTTCTGCCTCTGTAATCCCTTATTTTATCACAATGACACAACATAAAGTCAGTGCATATAATGGGTTGGGAGGAAGTAAGTCTTACAAATACCTGGCAGGCATATCTTTCAATTTAATTCACCTGTCAGCCCAGGAAATGGTGAGTGAGCCTGTCGTTCGCCATCCTGTTCCATGGTTACTCTCAGCTTCGTCTCTTACTCTCTTCCCGTGTGCAGAGAAGTTGCCACCAGATTACTCTCCGCTCTGTCTTTTTGGATTTTTGCGTGAGATTCTTTTTAAAGTAAAAATTGCCATTAGAACAAAATGGTATGCCACATTTCTTTAATTTTGTAGCACAGAAAAATAATCATTTTAGTTGAATTACTTGATCTATTTTATTATAAATGAGAAACAACCTACCTATGCTTATATCTCTCATCACGGTGAAATAACCATCTCATTTGTTTTACTCATAAGACAGAAAGAAGGAAGCAAAGAAGAAAGGAATAAGGAAAGATGAGAGTAAAAAAAATGGGAATTATACTTGTGAGTCAGCTGATCTATTTCCTTCAAGTCTGGCATTGTAGTCACTCTGTGCTTTATTTTGTAGCAAAATACTTGAGGCTGGACAATTTTTAATACATTTATTTATCTTACAGTTATGGAGGTTGAAGAGCTCGATATTGGATTGGGTTGGCCTTGGGAAAAGACCCCGTGGTGGATGGCGTCACAAGTTCAGCAGCACCAGTAGAAGAGATGGCGTGGGGAAATGGGAGCCGGACACATGCTATCAGGGGTCAGGCTTGTTGTTGTATGGTATATTGCCTTTAGCTACACTGTCACAATGGCCTTCGTATCCCGAACTGATTCAAAGTGTTTACTTCTCATGAGGATTTTGACATTGAGAAAGAACAAAAACAATGGCACAGTGCCAGTTGTGAGGACACACTGTTGCGTTTTCGTGAGCCTGCCTTTCTGCTGAATGACCCTTTGTAATGACATTCATTGTATTTTTTCAACCAAATCTGATACGAACGCTTACAAGAAGACTTCCAGAAATGCCTAAGAAGGTGGCAAAATGATGAACTCAGTATGTTAAAGTAATTCAGTATGTTAAAGTATTTTGAGGCAGATTGAATGCAATGTGTTTTTACCATAGTAAACTATTTTTTAATTTAAACATTCACCATATGTCTTGATCGCACTTCTTATCCCAAGTTACTTCTAGGATAATTTATCAGGGTTTCATGAAATCATGACATTCTCTTTCAAAGGCTGCACCGTCAATGACTTACCCTGTGCCTGCCAGACCCCACTAGTGAAAGGTTCCACCACCCCTTAGTATCACCACCCTGAGGTTCAATTGCCCACATAAGACCCTGAGGAAGGCACACCATGGCCAGACTGGAGCCCTTTTCCTTGTTATCTATGCCCGCACGTGACACCGTGCTCTCTACAGAAGCTCACATCATTAAGTATGTATGCAGTGAATAAGCTCACGGATAGATAAAGGAAAGCTGAAATTTGAATGTTAAAAGATCATTTTCAAAAAAAAGGTAAAAGTCAAGTCTCTCACCCAGACATAAAACGGTCATATGTTAAGGATTTTATGCAACTCATTAATGAGAAAACTAGTGAGGTGTTACAATCAGCTCAAAGGAAAAATCAAGGACAGACACCTTAAGAGAGTGGAATATTAAAATGAGTACACAGCAGAGGGAAAACTGTTACATCCTGGAGTTAGGGCCTTTTCCTCTCAACCATTTAATACCAACTAGCATTAATTTGCATCTCTCCCATTGCTACCAGTTAGCTGTAGCTTTCTTAATTATGAAATAGCTACCGCAGAATTGAGGCTCGGGTAATAATAAGCTGGATGCATGGCTTCTCTCCTTTTAGTACCTATTGTTGCTTTGTAGGTTCTACTTACCTCACTAACTCCATGGCCACCAGAACACACTCTCGACTCATTCTCTCACCAACTTGTCAAAGTTTCATGATTATCTAGGGTCAAACAATCATAGGAATAAGCATTTCAGTAGACAATTTTAAAAGGGGGAAGTATAAACAAAAATTATGCTATTGTTATTTTCTATTTTAGATAGTAGAAGAAATATTTTGAGAAACTGGAGACATTGCCCTAATTTATGTTCTGTAATCCCTAAAATAAAAGGTTTGGGGTTACAGGATTTTAGTAGTAGATCTCTTTTTATAGGAAGTAGGAGCCTCGGAAGGCTAAGGGAAGATCCTGGGTCACATACGGGGGTGGTAGACCAGTTCGTGTGACTTGAGAATAAATGGCTTTTCTATTTTTTTAATGAGACACACACATGGGTATGTCTCTGTAGGAGAGCTGAGTTTCAGTGAACAGTGCCAGGTTCATTCACCCAGATGTTTTATTCATTCTTACATGTCATCTTGATGGGAAATTTCCTTCAAGGATGATGATGTCACATGTGGATGGGGGGAGAAGATTATTCAGGCCTGACAGAGATTCTTGCCAGGGGTAAAATAACTCATTCAAAGTGCTTAGTACATGCAAAGCACATGGTAAACAGTCAATTAATATTAGTTAGTATACTGAAAATAAAATAACAAGTACTACTAATGTCAGTGAAACAGAGAAAGCACTTTTTACTAAAAATTTTGCCAAATTTTAATATAACTGAATCTTCCACCTTCAACATATAAAGTAAGTGTATTGGCTACACATGTTAGCTTTGTTCAAAGTCAATTTTTTTTTTATCTATGGCCTATTTGTATATTTCCTGGGGTTAAAAACTTGTAGAGGGGCTAATGTACTCAGAAATACATCAACATTTGAATCACAAAAGGTTGTAAAAGTCAGTCAAGCGATGATCAGTGACACTGTACTGTCCTATCTGCTGGGTAAAGGTCTTCTTTCTGTAACTTTCTCAGGACACAGGTCAAGAGTAGTAAATGGGACACACAAATCAGGGCATTGTACAATTCAAACACAAATTAAGATCCTCCATTCTGTCAAAGAATTTCTATTCTTATTGCTATAAAAAATTATACTAAACATCATCTTTGTAAAAAAAAAAAAACGAAATAAAAAAGAACTATGAGCTACCAGAGGCACAATCCATCTGTAGCATCCAGGAGAAAAATAAAAAGTGTAATACATATATATATATATATATATATATATATATATATATATATATATATATATATACCTAGTTTTAACTAGTACCCCAATGACCACAGCTATTGAAATCAGTTGGTCCAGATTTTCTGCCAAGTCTACAAACTGAGCTTTTATTCTAAAAGGAAATTTCTATATTTCTGAGAAAAAGAAAAGTAAACTTTCAAAAACACTTTTTTTTTTTTTTGCTATTGAAACATAAAAGAACAAAGTGTCCTGTTTTCTTGTTAGGTTCTCCTGTGTCTGCTTTTTCCCCCTCTTCTTTCATTCTAATAAAATACTGTTCATATTCGGAAGCCATGCTGAATTTGTGCCTACCAAGTGACAAAGTTCCTTTATGTCTTTGCTTCAGCATTGCACACAAGAGCAGACATCGCACTTAGTCTACCAGACTAGTAAATGCTATAACAAGAAGCAAAAATCCTATTTATCCATTTTACAAAATTCCTGATTGTAGTTACATAGTACAAATTTCTATATCTGGAAGCAATTCTATACCATATCTTTCTAGAGGTTTTTTTCACAATTTTATTTCTTATTTTGAAAGTCACTCCCGTTATATCTGCCGGAAACCTCATGTTTTCCAGACATCTCCACGGTCATAAATTGAAATTCATTTCATTATAGACAATGTAACAATGGGTTTCTTGTAAGAGAAATTTCAAATACAAATCTTCTTTTATTCACATTAATATTTATTATACAACTACACTGCATTAGACATAATGTAATATGCAGAGTAGATGCTCATTAATCCTAAGATTGATAAAGTAAAAATAAAATAAATCATTTCACATTTGGTGTTTTCCCCCAAAGCACTAAAGAAATGTTTTGCAGGCTCGGCTACATATAGAAACTCAAAAGAAAGAGCTCAAAAGGAGAACTCCAGCACTACCCACAGCAGATGTGGCTTTCCACAATATAAACGTGATCTCATTTAGTTAAGGACAGAGTAGACTCAATAAATGAAATAAGACAAAGAGATTGTAAAACACAAGCAAAGAGACAAGGACATCTTATGCACTGAGTATATTTAGGGAGAACACGCAGTGTATTTTTACTATGCCTGTGGTTCTGTTTGGTGACAGGAAGATAGAGAAGGCTGTCAAAATACCACAATATCATGTAACCATCAAGCAAAAATTATAAATCTAAATCAAAACATATTAGAGCAAAAATAACTCTTAAGTAGTCGTTTTGGAAGCAAAATAAAATTAAAATTATTCCTAGTTAGACAATGTCAGTGACATTGTGTCCTCATCTTAAGTATATTATATAATAAGAAAAGAAAAATAAGCACCGTGCCCTGGGTTCAATCCCAGCAATCCCTCACCCTCACCAAGAAATATAAATGGAACACCATGCTCTATCCAATAATTTTGTTTGCCTGCACTTCCTCCTCCTTCAAACAGAAATAAATTTTACCTTTTTCGGAGGGAATGAAGGTGGGCTTGGAGGTGAAGAACAGATGAGTATACTTTTTTGTCATTATGATAAACTCTGCAATTAAACTTAATTAAAGCTCGTTAGCCACCAAGGGAGGATAAGAAATACATTTCTAAAAATGGAAACTTTCCTTTAGAACTAAAGGATAGATTCTCATTGAAAGTTAATCTGCTTTATCAAGTTAATAGCAAATTTGCGAATAGCTATGTTGTGCTGTTTCTGAAAATGCCCTCAGATATTAAGCAAAACAAGCTGTTATCTCAAATTATCCAAATGCAAAACTTACAAAGGTCATAAAACAAGAAAAATAACATTTTTGTCTTAAGAAAAAGGAAGACTTACTTTTCTGCTCTTTTCTCACTGATATGTATGCAGTACACTAGCTATCAAGCAATTTTGTTTTGAACTCTATTGGAGTATAGTTGACTGACGTTTAAGGAGTTGTGTAAATATTTCTTCTGTATGACCATTTTCCTCTTCCATATCTAGAACATTTCTGTCATCCCTCCAAAGCACCCCCATGTGCCTTGCCAACCCAACTGACTCCTACTTTCCTCTCCAAGTAATCATTGAATTTCAGCACTACACATTATTTTTTGTAATTTATGCAAAAAAACTTATTTTAAGTAAGTATTTTCATGAGTCTTGCTACTTTCAAATGAAATGTTTCTTGTGATTCATTCATGTTGGTATAATATCAGTAATTAACACATTCCCCTAGATAAGTAGGTTGCCGTTGCATGACTATTCCATAGTTTTCTTAGACTGCTGACATGTTCTGCTTTTGTTCAAGGTTCTACTAACATTTATATGCAAATCTTTCCTGCGGATATGGATTTTTACTTTGCTTGAGCAAATATCTAGGTGTAGAGTAAGGACAGTTTGAACCTTAGGAAGTTACCCAGCTCTGTAAAGGGGACTGCAACCTCATTCTCCTTTCAACAGTGAGTTCCACCAGATTCTCGCTGTTGCTAACCCCTGATAACTTTTTAACAGTGCTCATCTTTGAAATACTGCCCTGGCTCGCTGTGCTTGAATTTATTTAGTTTGTTGAGAAGAAACACATAAATAGTGATCATCTGTGTTTTTCCTTTTGTGAAATATTTCCTTGACCTTTGGACTATTGTTTACTTTTCATTTGCCTTTTCATAATTTTTAAAAATGAAAGTTCTTTGTATATTCTAAATATGAGCACTCAGAAATTGCTAAAAATCGTCTGTAAGAAAGCAACTTCCTACCATTCTCATAATGTCGTTTGTTGGAGAGTAAAAATGTTTAATTTTGTTCAGCCAAATTTGCATAGTTTTTGTCTTCAGTGTTTTTCTCTATTGTTTGTCTATTTTATCTTTCATCGACTTCTGGTCTTTATGAATAATTCCTTCCACTTATTTTGATTAAATTTGCTTTCATTTTTCTAACATTCCGCATAAGAACTCGATTCACTGACATAAAATCTTTCTTCATTTTAACACCAGCATTTAAAGTTACAAATTTCTGTCTAAGCTCTCTTTTGTCTTTATCACACAAACTTTGATATATTTTGTTTTTATTTGCATTCAAGAAAAAATGTTTTCTAATTTTTCTTGCAAATCCTTTAGAAATGTTTCCTTCCTCTTTAACCGTTTGAGGATTTTTCCAGATTTCTTTCAATAATTGACTTCCAATTCAGTTCCTCTGTGGTTGGAGAATATATTCCGTAAGCTATAAGTTGTTTAAAAAGTCAATGAAAAGAAATTTTAAGTAGCTTCATCATCAACCAATTCAACATTAATTTTAATCTTCTCTGTCAATTCTTTCTCCACCTCTCTTTGTCACTGAAAGTTTGTCCTCTAAGGTAATTTTCCATGAAGCCTTCACAAGCATGGCTGTGTCTCGATCGTGGTGGCTGCAAGGGGGATATATTTTGTTTTTCTCTGTGTTGCTTCTTCCCCCTTATAGTTATGTCTTCTCGGAATCTAATTTCAGTCAGATCAATCACTGCTTTCCATATTGTAGTTGCTGGCCAATTTCCCAACAACTAACCACACTCACTGCTTATATATTTTATCAGCTGGCTTTCTGGTACCTTTACTAAACCTGTTCTCTTGGGCAATGGCTGTTGGTGATTATGATATTTACACAAGTTATCATGTCATGCTCTAATTCCTTATTTCCTTGACTTTCCCCTCCTTTGGTGAATGTGTACTCTGCTCGATTTAAGCCCCACGTTGTCGAACTCATCCCAGTGACTTCACTGCTGTCAACTGCTGAGACAAGCTGTTTTTCTTAAGACAAAAATGTTATTTTTCTTGTTTTATGACCTTTGTAAGTTTTGCAATTGGATAATTTGAGATAACAGCTTGTCAATTTCAAGATCAAACATCTCACTCTGTGCCACCTTCTTGTCTCTTTGTCTCTTTTCTTCTTTTCTGCTAATTCTGGATTTTTTGTTTGTTTGTTTGTTTTTGAGACAGGGTCTCACTCTGTAGCCCAGGCTGGTCCCAAACTCACTATGTAGCCCAGGCTGGCCTTGTACTCATGACAATCCTTCTGCCTCAGCCTCTCAAGTGCTGGGATTACAGCCATGCACCGTATTGCCTGGCTTTATGTCATGCTGGGGAATCAACTCAGAACTTCGTGCTTTGCTAGACAAGTGCTCAAAACTCTGTGCTATTCCTCCAGCCCCAATTCCAACTATTCATTCAACTCCAGCAATTCACATCAACTTTCAATCCATTTTCTGACATTTTCAGTTCCTCCTGCCCTTTGTGTTCTCTCTCTGGAAATGTAAGTCACAGCTCTAAACATCCTTGTCATCTTACCTTCCTTCCCTTTGTTTGGTATCTTAACATGTTTCTTCAGTTTCTTAAGTTTCTTCAATCTGTAATAGATTAAGTGGTCCTCAAATGATTTCAACATAGGGCTCATTAGAATATATGATTAGTTCACCTTACATAGCATTATTTACTTTACAAATGGGATTGAGTTAAGAATCTTGGTGTGGAAAAATTATCCTTGATTATCCACATGGCAGCAATGTATTCACAAAGGTTCTTACAAGACGACAGGAGGACCAGGGTCAGTAGTGAGAGATGGGACAATGGAAGCAAGAGCTGGAGGGGTGTAAGAAGGACACAGAAGCCAAGGAAGCTAAGCAGCGTCCAGAAGGCAGACGAAACATGGAAACCAAGTCTTTCGTAACAGTTAAAGAAGAAACATAGCTCCTCTCCTTTGATTACCAACCTCTAGAACCATATGAATAAATTCGTGTTGCTTTAAGCCAGTAAGTATGTTTGTATGTAACAAACAGATCAGTAGGAAATTAGTTTTCCCTGGTCATCTAATGATGTCTTAATGGCTAATATCTTTGCTTAATTCTCTTTGTATTTTAAAAATAAACGCCTTATGCTATGTAATGTACAGTTGATTTTATTGAGTGATCAAGGACACTCTTACTTTCCTACACTGAAATACCATTCCACAAGCACTAGAGTTGGGCTTGATTTCTATTAACTGCCTGTTCTTAAACACAGAACCTGGAACATGCTAGGTGCATGTCAGATATTCAATAAAAATTTGCTAAGACTAACAAATAAGTAAATGATCTGCCAATGGTTTACCAATTCCTCTGTAATTAATGATTTTTATTCTTTCTATGATAGTGCCCGCAGATCTTCTGGTTTACTACAATGTATTCTAGAAGTGAGTGTGTGTGTCTGCGTGTGTGTGTGTATGTGTGTGCATTCATGCATGCATGCTAGAGTAATATGTCTGTATTTAATAAATAATAGCATTATAAATGGATTAGAGTATATGACGATCTTAAGGTGCTACCAATGAGACAGGAATGAGTGGACCAAAGACTGCATTTGCTATATAATTATTTCTTCATGGAAACAATGAGTGGAGTCAGCTGTCTCATTTAACAAAAATAGCATGAACAATGTAAAATATACAATGATAACAATTAATTTTAATTTAATTTTAGCATATTACTTCTTAAACATGATGAACAAGGTGGCAAAGAAAACTTAGTGCCTCATTCCTTTCCACAGATAAGCACTGCTCTGAGCACATAACTATCACTCTTTCCCACTGGCATGTGGTCTCAAACATGCCATACCTCTTTCAGGCATCACAGTAGCATGGCAACGTCTTAGATTTTGACCTTATGAGAAGCAAAAAACCATGTACTCTATTTTGAGTAATGTCTGTGGAAAACCAAGTTAGAGGAACAAAGGAAAACTTTGAAATTAAGCAGATACTGTATATAAAACCTAAGCACATTCAAAGTGTGATTTTTTTTTATCTTATGAAGAAAATGAAAAGGAAGGAACCTGTATCTATGCATTTGCTTGTATAAAGAGCTGCTAAATATTCTTGCTATCTATTTTAAGTAAACCTGAATTCTCAATCAGCTTATTATTCTTTTAGTATGTACAATGTACTCAACCTCATTACGCTATGCTACAAGGAGTATTATCTCGCCAGAAAGACACTTTCTTAGGGATATTTTTATTTGTAGACTATTACATAGGAATTTATGGAGCTAAATGTTTCTTATCATGGCAGAATTAGAAACTTTATTCAATTGTATTCCACTTCACTCTCTAGGGTTGACTCAGGAGCATAACTTCATAGGTAAAGTATATTATTGATTTTCAAAGACACGTTTAATCCTATAAATTGGAATATTTAAGAGGACTCTGCAGTGAAAACGGAAGTGACCTTGAGTTATTTCTTTCTGGTGGCATTGTAATTTTAGTGAGCAGTTACATACGGCATAGTACATGGATTGAAAAACGTAGGCAATGGACACGATTCAACTTTAAGTTTGATTTCACATCAGTGGCAGAAGAAATCTGTTGACAGAAAACTAGTTGTTGCTGGCAGAACTATGCTTGCAGGTGAAAGTACTGAGAAGGAAAAGACTAGGCATTTCTGCTGTCTTCATGAAAGGAGTGCTGACGATTTCATGGAAATAGCTTTATGTAAACTACGTATGGAACCAAATGCCCATGCGCTGCTCTTGTATGTTTTAATAATTGAACTAATTCTCATGAATTATGTCATTTGAAATGTACAAATATATCTCACAGCTGACAAATGCTCTCAACTATTAATGATAATACCACATATGAACATGTTAACATTAACCAAGTAACTTGAGTCATGTCACAGAAAGTGCTTCTATGGAAGTAAGAAAACTGAAGAGAAAAGTAAATGAAGTGCTTATTCAAGGTCAATATCAAGGTCAGAGACAGTGCCACAGCCAGACCTTATCCGTTAGGCTAGATCAACACCTTCTCTTGCAGTTGGCATATGACACTGAAGGTAGCATCATACGGGTATCTAATAAAGACTTCAAGCTATTATAGTAGAGTGGCTTCAGACAAAATTCGAATTGATTGAAACTTTCCTCCGAAACTTGAATCAAAGCAAACTCCATCTTTTCTTTCTGTACCTCTTCTCTTGTAGTGAAGGATCCGAAGATAGCACACAAATGGATGTTTCTCTGATACCTGTGGCTTATCGGTAAGAATAGAAGTAATGGAAATCTCATGAGAAAGCCTGCTCTTAAAAGATTTCCAATCCAATTTTTGAACTCAAAAGGCTTGAATTAGTTTCAGATTAACATCCACCTCTTTCAAAGTGCATCTTCCAGGATTCAGTTATCAGGAAAACATCAGACACTGGGATTCAGGTTCAATTTTTGTTGCAAGAGGAAAGACACGGGCAAATATTCAGGATTTTTTAGAGTTATGCCTCCAATTTTATCTTTGTATCTCTTTTCCCTCTGTAATTGATTTTTCTATTTAAATTTTCATTATCTTTTTAGAAAATAATTACCCACATTCATGCAACCGTGCATATGCAAACAACATTGTATATTAAATGCAGTGATTCTTAATGGTCTGATAAGAGAGTAATACCTCAATAGATAATCACACTTTCCTTCTAATGGGTTAAGGTGTTTAGAATCCAAAATACCCACTTTCAGGGTCTTTTGGATGCAGTTTAATGGAGAGGAACTCATTCACTCCACATTGCCCACAGGACAGTATAACCACTATCCCCTTTCCTGTTGCTTGCAAACAGGTTTTCCTCATTGAATCCCTCTTGGGCTACCCGCCAAACTTTCTCAAATTTCTTCTCCAGACTGTAAGTCAGCTACTATTGCCACATAGTATTTATAAAACAGGCAAATAATTGAGGCATTACAGAGATACAACCCCCTCCATCTTCCCTGGAGAATTTGAAGCAAAAAGGATCAGGAAATGGGGCTTACGATTCAGAACGGAAGTCTTTTGACCATCCGTTACAGTTGTGATGAAATAGAGCAAGTACTTATTAATTAGAAAAACAGAATCTAGTCTGTTTTAAGATCTGCAGAAGCATTCTATCAAGGATAATTCTATTCCACTCTACTTTCAACAACCCAGTCACCTGTGTCCTCTTACAAACCTTCCTTTGAGGATAGCTCTCCCGCTGAGGTCTACTGTCTACAGAAGGTTAGCACTACCTTGAAGTCTCACAGTATAGCCCTGGGTGATTTGTCAAATTCCAAAGAAGAAAGTGTTTCACATCTCACTGTACACACTGTGCCAACTGGTAATAAGATTTTAAGTGTGTGAATGTTTATTTTTAGAGAACTCATATTTAATCTGTTTCAATTAAAATCAACTAGGTATCTATCATTCGCCTGTAGATGTGAAAGCTGGTGACGCTGATCTGGGGGGGAAAGTTGAAAACACAAGAGTTTCATGTAATGCTGACTCAAGCATAGTATACACTGAGAGATGGCCCTGCTGGGTAATTGCAAATGTTTATGCCATGGGTAAGTCTGCTAACGTCAACTTTAGAAGAAAGAATAGAGGTCGTTGTGCTGACTGCCAGCACTGTGGGGGAATACATTTCTGTTGTTTTATACTGAGATATTGTGGTAACCTGTTAAGTCACTCATAAGAAACTAATCCAATGTCTTTCTTTCTTTTCTTGTCTTATACACAATAAAAAATATAGATGGATAGATGATAGATAGATAGATAGATGATAGTTAGACAGATAGTTCAAGACAGTAGGCCTTCAAAAATTGACTCAGGTCTTACGTTTCCTAATGGTCGAAATGTTTTGTTGCTCCCCTCTGCACTGATTGAGGGCAGTTGAGGATTGTCATCTAATTCTATGTGTTTGAAGCACTTAATCCAATCAGAAATTCTATACATCACAGTACCTGGGGTTTGCTTACTTCAGTGAAATATAAGGCTCAGAAACTTTAAATAACACAACTCTATATCCACCTACTTGTAGGCAGTAAACATGGGTAAATGATGTGTTTAAGAATAATTTTGGCAACATTTCTTCATATCATTTTAGATTCTTCTACACAGATATTCAGACAGTAGCCCTTAGGTCAATTATACTAGCAAGATTTGGGGAATGTCCATGGATTGGTGGATGGTTTTTAATATCTTTTCTGATCACAATTAATAACTGGCTAATCTAAAGACAATTTTTATGTTATCTGAAGGATACCTCAATGAAGAGCAATTCCATGGTGTAAGTGTATTATCCAATCCACAAGAAGACCCCCGTTAGGTATAGCTTTACATTTTCTAGCTCCATCTCTGGAGTTACACCTCCATCCAGTGTTTTAGTTCCTCTGAGGATAAGAGTTCTTGGCTCTTTATAACACTAAGTCAAAGCTACATCTTTCTTTTGATGGGCTCTTCCTTCCAGATGTCTTTTGCTGGTTTTCTCCACTGTATCTTTTCTTAGTGTTTCTTTTCTAAATTTATTTAATCACTGTACTAAAATTTACTCATCATATTCAATGTATTATAATTTATTCCTTTGATTGAATGATGACCTTCCTAATAGACATGCCCACTTCTTATCTACCAGAACCTACAGGTGCCATCTAATATAAATATGAAACTTTGCAGATGCAATTAAATTGAAAAGCTTCTGATGGGATAATTTTAGGTGAACTGGGCAAGCCCTAGGTCCAATGGCAATTGTCCTTCCAACTGAACAGGAGGCACAGATGCAGACGGAAGAAGGCTAGCAATGCTCAGAGACAGATTTGTATGGAATATCAGGAGCCACCAGCAGCTGGGAAAAGTTGTAAGGAAGGAGTCTTTCCAGATATTTTGAAAAAAAATATATCACTATGGACACTTGATTTCAGACTTATGGCCTTCAGCACCATGAGAAAGTAAAAGTCCTTTGTTTTATACCATGGTGGTTGAGGTAAAGGGTTAAGGCCATCCTGGAAAACTAATACAGCCCTTTTTCTCCATTCTTTACCTTATGCAAGAATAAACAACTTTTCTCTGCTTCTCCCTATCTTTTTCTCCCTTATCTTTCCTTCAGATAATTACATGTCATGGAAACTGATTAATAATCTGAAGAATAATATTCATAATACATCTCTACAGAGAAGCACAAATTATAGCTAGATTTGGGTTCCTAAAAGAGAGAAATAGAGTATTAGTTGTAGCTGGCATAGCAAATACAGATGTGGTTGTTTAATAAATATTTTTAATGAATAACTTATAAAGTAGGATAAAAATTTAATTCTTTCAACCACTAAAGCCTTTGAAAATTCTTCAAACACAAACTTCACTTTCACTTGTCAAGATGTTTTCTTACACTCTGTCATTCTCTTAAATTAGCACTTGCACGCTCCAGCACAAGTGATCTTAATGACAATATAACAAACATCAATAATGATAACAGTAATAATAATAAACAACAACTCTGGCCTTTGTGATGACACCTGCCCTATGGTATAAAGAGTTTCACAGTATCACGTCAAAACTAATGTTTTATTAAAAAATGCATTTTGAATCTGTCACTTAATATAATATTTGCATTTAACACACTATTCACATTAAACATTGTGTCCTTCATTCCAGGAATTGTTTCACTAAGTACCTCCTGTATACAATTCCTTTTGAGCTAGCGGTTTACTCTTCCATCCTTAGTAATCCCCACATGATTTGTGTGCTTGTGTAGAACAGAATATGCCACTCTAAAGTAGAATAAGTCTTATTAGCATAAACACCTTTGAAGTAAAGGTAATTAGGAAGAAGCAGGTGCAAGAAACACAGTGACCTCTCTGAATTTGCTAAAAGGAGGGAATAGATTTACAGAGACAAAGGTCTCATGGTCTCCACCCTTCTTATTATGGAGAACTAGTTAGCCACTGAAAGTGTCCCTTGACCCTTATAGGCTGGTGAGGTCAACCAATGAATCTACATTAACAAACTACTACTGGCTTTTGTCTGCCAATTGTTTATTTTCCCACAAATTAGCTTCCCTGCAACCCTAAGCCTTTTGTTTTCCCCTGCATATTGTCACCTGCCTAAAAATTTCCTCTTCATTGTTGAAAATGCTACATGAGACGTGATTCAAAGCCATTTCTTTGAGAAGAAACACTTTTTAGGTATGTTCCATGTATGTGTAAAATACATGCCATAAATTTGTTTTTACTTTCTCTTGTTAGTTTCTTTTGTGAGAGGAGTTCATTCTAAACAACTTGCGGATACTTATGGAAAAAATACTTTCACCCATCCATTGGATAAATGGAACTTGTAGCAAAGAAAGAGATTTCTAATAGTATCATTGTCAATAGCTTATTGAGTACACCCATCATCTATTTTCATTTGTAATTGTGTACTAAAGAAGTTAAACTTTTTCTTCTAATGCAAAGTAGAGACATCGCTTTCTTTTGTGAAATGTATCATTAGTTACTCCTTCACATCCTTTGGCCTTTGGTTTACGCTTTGCCTCATGATTCTTTGATGACTCCTTCTGTTTTGAGTTGAAAGGCAACAGGTCCTCGCCTTGTTATTGTACTGTCTCTAACAGCCTTTGCTTTCTTCCTCATTCCGGTTTAGACTATCCTTCATTTCTCTAGCTTTTGTTCTTTTACATTGCTTTGGTTTCTAGACCTTAGTGTTCCTGTTTTCTCTTTAAAGCCTCCTGCAGTTCAACTTCCTCTTGATGTTGTCTTCCAGGCTCACATCTTCCTTTAGTATCGTTCACTCCTAAAGCTTCCAGCTGCTCTGGGCTTTTTAGTTATACTATCTACAGCAGAGGTGTTTTTCCCCATTTATTGATATGTATAAGTGAAAAACATAAAGTTTACATTGATCTTGAGTATTGTGCATATATATATATATATATATATATATATATATATATATATATATCGTCACAAAGTTACAAATCCTTCCCTTCTCTCTTTCGACCCTAGCCCCTTCCCTCCAGTTTCCATTATTACTCACATGAAGTTCTATGAAATAAGTGTGATCTGGGTTTCTTATATCAGAGAAACCATTCAATATTTCGTCTTCTGCTTCTGACTCACTTCACCTGTATGGTGGTCTCAAGTTGCCTCCATTTACCTACAAAAACCTCCAATCTATCTATCTTTATAGGTGAGTAGTATTCCATTATGCATAAATATCACAATTTATGTATCCATTGTTCTGTTGATGGGCATTGCGGTGTCTTCCACATTTTAGTTATTATTAGTTGTGCTACTATATACATGGGTATAACATGTATCTCTGTTATCTATTATTTTTAAACTCTTTTAGGAAAATTCCCAAAAGTATCGCTGTATCGAAGAGGGTATTTATTTCCAGGCTTTTGAGAGACTTCCATATTGCTTTCCATAGTGATTGTACCAGTTTACATTCCCACCAGTAGTGCAGAAGGATTCCTTTATCCCCAACAGCTTCACCAGCATGGATTGCTGTTTGTGCTCTTAATATGTGCCAATCTCTCTGGAGTCACATGGTATCTTAGTGATGTTTTGATTTGCATTTCTCTAATAATTAATGATGTTGAACATCTTTTCATGTATTTATTGGCCATTTGAGCTTCTTCATCTAAGAACTGCCTATTCATTTGTTTTGCTCATTTTTCAATAGGTTCTTTGATTTTTGAGGGGCTTATTTTCTTTAATTCCCTATATATGATGGTCATGAGCCTCCTATTGGAGATATTGGTGGTGAATAATTTTCTTTGCCATGCAGAAAGTTTTCAATTTGCCATAACCCCATTTGTTAATAATGGGGGCTATTTCTTTTGCTTCTGGTGTCTTAGTGAGAAAGTTTTGCCTACACCTATGTTTTTTAGATATTTGCCTAATTTGTCTTGCAGAAGGCCATCCACATGCAGAAGAATTAATATAGACACACCTGTCACTGTACGCAAAATCAAAATCAAAGTGGATCAGAGACCTAGATATTAAAAATGAAACACTGAATCTACAGAAGAGTTTTTTTTCTTACATTTACTAACAAAGTTTCTTAGAGTCTTCCTGTCCATGGCTCTGTGTCCTCTGCGTACTCAGTAAACTACAAGCACTAACATTCCATTTTCTAGCAATCTCTAGATTAGAGGTGAGGGATATAATGTTAAAAAAAACTGGTTTATGGTAATTTCCTTGGTATGAGTAACAGTGGAAGCCTCAGTGAGTGTTACATATTAGTGTAGCTTGATTTTGTCTAGAAAATGAATTATAAAATCTGTTATGAAGATATATTAAAAACATGGGTGTGAAAAATACAGAAAAAAATCAGAGTACTCTTAATAGCTTAGCACCTAAGAGAATTTAAAGGATTAAGAGATGGAGACATCTTATTATAACTGAGTGACACAATATTACACAGGAGAAGCACCACTTTTAGAGGAAAATTTAGGAGTGTTTGATTAGAGCAACTGAGAACAGGCTCATTCCCCAAAGAATTCTCACTGTCAAAGGGGGGACTGGTGGACTTATAATGGGAAAAGCCCCACGGATGAGAAAGATTACAAGAACAGAAGGGAAGGTGAAGAATAATTAAAAGTAGATATACAGAACAATAGAAATAATGGCAGGACTCCAGCAGTGATCTGAATTTCAATGAACGCCCAATGGGAGGGGCAGGATACCAGCTGAGAGTGGGTCACAGGGTCACTGAGACAACTACACAGGAAAAATGACAATGCAAGAAGGACATGGGGGAACTGAAATGACTGACATCTCCTCCCTTCAATCTGTAGAGCTTTATTGCAGTTAGCCTTGTACACAAATGATTTTGGGTAAAAGTCCTCCTTTTTCTGAGACTTGCACACTATAGAGTTCATTTGTTTGTTTGTTTGTTTTTTATCCAATTTTTAAATAAACATTTAATGGGTGTTGTTAGATCCAAAAAGAGAGCCAGCAAGAAACAACTGATGGGGCCAGGCGCCATAATATTCATTTATTGTTTTTTTCTGAAAAAATAGTTTCTCTCGGTAGTTCGGGGCCCAGGATCTACCTAAATTTGAAACTCATGATGATCTCCTGTCACAGCCTCTGGGGTGCTGGGTTTATAACTCGGAGCCTTGTGCTTGTCAGGTGGGCACTTTAACCACTTAGCCACATACCCTCTTCCTACTTAATTTTTTTTTTCTGGGTGGATCTCTCTTTATAGTTCAGGCTAGTGCTAAACTTGCTGTGTAGCCCAGGCTGGTCTTGAACTCATAATCCTCCTTGTAATCTTCCTGCTTGTGCTTGGTTTACCAATATGTGTCACCATGTCCAGCTACTCTTCATGTAATGTTAAGAACAGAAGCCAGGTCTTGCATGCTGGGCAAGCACTTTAACCACTGAGCTACAGAGCTTTAAGTTGCACTTCTTAAACACGATGCCCAAGCAACATAGAGAATGCTTATTTCTGTGAACTATTTTATATGTTTTTCAAAATATAATCATAAGCATTCACCACCTCATTGAAAATATTACTTTCTGTAATTTGCAGAGTTATTCAGATATATAAAGTTTATCAACATATAATATGTTTGAATATTATTAGATTTATTGACTATTAATTGTTTTAATATTCTTAGACTTTTAACTTGGTGTTGATGCATAAAATTATGGCCATTTAATTACTACTTAATCTGTAAGCACTACTGATCAATTATTTTTCAAAAAGCTATTTTAAAGTAAGTTTCAGATGCTCTACGAAGCATTTACATACAAAAATAATTAGTACAGTGTTCAGGTGTCATTGATATGCTCAAGTCTGGTGGATATAGAATGATACACTTAATAAGACACGCTGTAATCCATGATAAAGTTAGTTTATTATCACAACAAAGAGGTAGACATACACAGTGTTCCCTCTGAAACAGGATAGAGAGGAGGCTAAGGGAAGTTTTAAAGGATTAGGCAGTATTAACCAGACCAAAAGAAAATGATAGAAAATACATTCCAGGCAGAAAAGACAGTGTGGCCAAAAGAGCACAGGCGAGAAGTGTTTGGGTTTTATCAGCTTTATACATGCATAAACTGATGGCAGAAAATGCAAAAATAATGATGGAAAGTCCACATTATGAAGTGAAATAAATGTCCGATTTGGGACTTTGGGATTAACCTTGTGACTGTAGAGCTGTACAGAACAAATGAGAATAGGAAAGTTACAGTAATTAATTTTGCAGAGTGGACAATGTTATCATTTAAATCTGAGGCAGCAGAGTTTACGGCATTTGGTATTCATGGTACAATCCTTTTACACTGCATGTTTTATATTATAATTTTTAATTCTTAACGGAATAGAGTTTGCTACTCACCAAGCATTAGATTCCATGATTCACAGGATAGGTCATGTGGCTTTGTAGAAAAATAAAATAAAATAAAAATAAAAACAAAACTCCAAAAAGGAGAGAAATAGCATGTGTATCTAGGCTCGTGGCTTTAATTTTAAGAATGAGCACATGGCATACCATACTTTGTTCCTGATTACTACAAGCAGCAATGTTGCATTCATATGCTGAAATATTTGAATTAGTTGTTACTGCAGCTCATGTAGGAAATACTAAGTCATGAAGTCACTGCAATTGCTTTTTTCTAGAATTGACACTTCTTAGTAGCCTCCTTCATCTTGCTTCTCAGCTATCGTACTAGCTTGTTTGTTTACGGTGTTGGCCCTTGTGCGTTCTAAGCACTTGCTTTGACACTTAGTTACACTTCCAATTCCTTGATATAATCTAGGTAACTTTGCTTCTTCGGTAAGTTAAGTGTTACAGAAGATAATGAAAGATGGAATTTTAACTTCAGTTGCATTGAAATTTATTAATAAATTCAAAAAATCATGTTCCATATTTTAATAGTATATGAATGTATCAATATGAATATGAAATATAGACATGAATATATGAGTATATCTCTATTTTTTAGAATATAGAATATATTTACTTATTTCAAGTAAATTATTTTTGTTTAGCGATCTGTGGTAGTTAGGTTCTACAGACCTGTCAGAAGCATTGAATTACTGACCACTGATCTATCTCTGTAATGGCAAATGCAGGGTTAGGTATCTCTGAGCCACTAGTCACAAAATGTCATCAACTAAAACACCACTTGAACTGTATGGGTCTGCCTTAGTTACTTCTAGTTCTTGAGTCTGAATACGTGACATCCACAACTTCAGGGAGTAAAGCTTCATTTTCATTTAGAGTTTCAGAGGGTCACGGTTTGTTCATGAGTAGGAAGCTAGAAATGGTGGGATCATATAGCAGGCCAGAGCTAGAGAGAGAGCCAGGGATTCTCAAAACATGGCAGAATAGAGCCAAGTCAAGGAGGAAAGGCAGGCCCAGCACATATCCCTCTAGATCAAGCCTCAAACATCCACCCTTTTGGGCTAGGCTCCACGTCCCAACAGTACACAATATCTGTGGAGACAATATCCGTAGGGATGCTATCCATAGGGAGGAGGCTTTGAGGAGGTAACCCCAGGTTCAAACCATAGAAGGGTCATTTGCCAATTTTCTTGTATAAGACAAGTCTCATCAATGTTGAAAACCTACTATTCTACACAATATTCTGTCCGGACCCGCCGGACAGTTCAACGAGGACCTGCGAGGGGGGCGGTGAGGATGAGAAGGGACAAGAGACACAAAGGAGGGAGACAAGGCAGGCTTTCTGATCAAGTCTCAACTTTGTTTTTCTCAGGCAGGCTTTTTATAGGGTTAAAAAGCTCGGGGCTTTCCACAGCAGTTGTTCACGCAAGCTCTAGTCAAGTCACAATAACCTCAAAACATTCTGTTAAGCTACAAGGCAGATAAGGAAGTACATAACATTTTGCTATTTGCACTCTTTCATGGCCAAGCTGGGTGTAAACTTGGGTTAGGCACAGACAAGGGAAGGAGAGGGCTCTGTTTTTGGGAACAGGGGGTTACTGGGCAAGAAGCTATCTCCTTCAGGCCCAGGGACAGAGCAGGCTAACCCAAACACGTCGGACATCATGGATCAAGTTAAACAGATGGTTCCCCACAATATTCTCCTTATATGACACTAATTTCCAAATTCTTTTATAATCTCCATATCTAAAGAACCTGACTCACCTATCAGTTCAGCGTTTTTCATCCCATATCTCTTCGGATCAAGACTGGTGAATTTAATCTATTTTCTGGTTATACTGTATTGTTGATTTATTAACATTAAGCTCATGGTCACTAACACCACCAGCAATGCTTTCTAAAACATGGATGTTTCCCAAAATGCACAAGGCAAACAGCACTTTGGGGCTGAAGAACATTATGAAGTATTTGGGGATCACTTTCTTTTTTATTGATTATTTTTCCTAATGTATCAAGAAACAATTTTAAATGGCAAAATTGACTAAAAGCAAGTGTAAAAGTGCAAAAAATGCACTAAATTGACTCAAATTAAACATTTGCAGTGTGACATCTATCAAAAGGAAGAAGGTAGAGACTCACTTTGGTTGACCTCAGTTGGGGTTAGATACACCCAACCAAAAAATGACAACTGTACATATGTCTTCAAAAGACCTGAAAGTCCAAATGTAATGATTTGAGTACTGAGGATAAGTTTTAGTAAGATAACAAAATAACACATACAGAATCGGTTTTCAGTGGCGTTCAATTGTGCTTGCTTTATTCGGTGAAACAACAAGCATTTTTTTTTTTTAATGGGACTAAACCAGTATATATAGCACATTGCACAGTGTAGAAGCACTAGAAATAAGACAACAACCTAATGAAGGTCTGGCTACAAAATTCTAGGTCTCATACCCAATATGGGAAAAAAACATGGTATCAGGTAATATTTCTTCCATTAGACTACTCCAAATAAATAGATGATTTTTCGTTATTGCTTTAAAAATACATTGACTACAATATGCATTCCAAGCAGAGGCAGTGATGTAAACTCTCATAAAATGTAGAAAAAGCATCCACTCTGCTCACAAGGATTCATTCACATTCGGCAACCACCAAATATATATATATATATATATATATATATATATATATATATATATATATATGATAAATTATATGATGAACACGATCCAAATGTGGTATGAGCATCTGGATTTCTGGCTCTGCATCAGACTGAGAAATGTAGAATCTTACTGAGGAAATCTGTTTTAAAATGTTTCTCACACAGAGAGATTGTGGGGGTTTATTTCTATTTATTTATTTATTTTGTCCTAAAACAGAGTGTAAAATTAAAGTGAATGTGTGAGACCTCGGTGGAATTCAGCAGACTGGATCAGATCAAGCAGGTTTTTACTTATTTGTCAATTAGAAATAATACATGTAATAATGGACAATAAAATTCTGGATCCATGTTGCATAAGCAGTCATGTGAAATGTCACATTTCTTGAGAAACTAGGAAGAATTTAAGTGTCAATCATTTTGAGAAAGAAACACTATTGACTTCAGCATCTCTGATTAATAATATTAATTTTAATATAGACTGTGATCTCTTGTCATATCTCACATCACATGAGTGATTAACTTTGCCTTTCCAAATATATAAAAATCAAAGTCAAAGATGTATGTTTGATGCACAATTGTAAGAAACATTGGTGTCATTAGGATGACATTGATTGTGAAATGAAGGACTTTCTTCACTTCCTACTCAGTACAACAACTGAACCTACATTTTCCAAGATAAACTCTTCAACTTGAGGAGTTTTGACAGCTCTGGAGGGAGAGAAAAAGCATTTTTATTCTCAGTAGAAAGTACAACCGCAGGTATTGATGCAGTTACAGTTTGAAAGCATATTCTTAAGCACTGGAAATGACTCAGTGGAGAAATGGTGTGGGATTAAGTTTTGATAATGCCACAGTGAAGAACAGAACAAGAAACTTAAATTATATGCACTTCAGTAAAGTAACATTGCACATTTACTTTGCTGTTCTTGACAGGCAGAACCACGTATGACCCTCGGTTGACATGCACAGCTCCTGCAACTTTGGCTAAATTACAGTTTACCTGTAGGAAATTGTATTTCTTGCCATGGTTGGAGACATCCAAGAGCCATGTGAGAGGCTATGTGACATAACGATCAGACATCTCTCTCTCTCTTTAAGCCATTTTTCAGGAAATTACCACATTTTTATTCTCTGTACCTCTATATTCTCCTTTGCGATAAGCTCTATGTTCAGCTCTTTGCCCTGTATGATTTCATTCCATGCTTGTCAAAGCCAAAGATGTGTAGAAAAATAATGCAACAGCAAAAGTAATAAATGTCTTCTCACAAACTTTTCCCAGCTGGAAGAAAGAAAATGGTGAAGTTAGTTTTCTCCCAGAAGTTTTGGAATGGGTTTTTGTTCACTCCACACAAATTTGAGAATCACAAACCGAATACTGTGGTGGTCATTACTGGTTGTTTACCAGTAATGTCTGTACATTGTTAATAGTCTCTGAGAATCTGGCATTGGAAAAAGCAACAACATAACAACTTGAAAACAGAGAGTCTCCATGTCTCTAACTCTTCTCCCTTCCTAGAGTCATGACCACAGAAACATGTTGGAGAACTTGGAGAACACACCAACCGCCACATCTTCTCCCAATATGGCCCAGGAGAAGGCATGCAAGGAATCGCGTTTTTTTTCCATCAGTTAGTCAGCCATCAGAGGCCAGGGAGAGAACTTATATTTTAGACCAATATGAAGCATGTGATTAGGAGACCTTTAGGCTCGTCGAATCAGCATAAAACAATGAAATCTCTGTGGAAAGAGAAATCTGATTGCTGCTTATATTTCTGGGTTACCAACCTTACCCTGCTCTGTAGGGCCGACAGGGTGACTTCACAGTAGGCGGTCATTTACACAGAAGGAACGAGACAGTATCAAGTATTCTGCCGATGCCTTAGCAGAGGGTCTTTCTCCCCATTTATTTATTTATTTATTTATTTAACAAACCAAGTTGCAAGAACAGAAACTTTGACATTTTTCGTCCAAAACTCACTTGTTACTTTAAAGATCCATATAGATGCTAATAATGTGTATAATAAAAGCAACTAATATAATTCTTTACATGATTGAGGAAATGTCAAGGACAGGACAGGAAACCTCCACATTGCTAGGAAAAGAAAAGAAGAGAAAAGAGATAATAGCTGTCAAATCAGCAGCCCAGCGACAGTTCTAACTGGGAAGTTATTACTGTCTTCACAGGCTTTAAATCCAGTTTAGGGAGCTGGCTTGCCTAAGTGTTCCTGTTCTGCTCCCCAAAAAGGGCCTCAAATTGAGCCATTCTCAACCCTCAGAACTCAAGCTGCTCCAACAGCCACTGCTAGATGGCATCTTGTCATAAGGACCAGCACCCTAGACCACCTGACACCACCAGAAACCTTCAGTTTTTGTGACCCTCACAAAATAGAGTCAGGTCCCTTAAAATCCTACAGTTTCAATATCAGTTGACAGCTGCAGGTTTGACTGCCCCACACACTTGTCCCACAGGAGCCAGGGAAGTTGTCTTTACCAAACAGATTTTAGACTGCAGTCCTTGTCCAGTGGAAGTGGAGGAGGTTCTCAGCCACCATCTGTATCCCAGGAATATGGCTACCACTAACCTCCTCTCCAGCATTACCACACTCACTAGTGGGAACTGGAGAAAAGGTTCTTCCCAGACCATGACATTTGGACTGTACATGTTGGTATGTCCTCCAAGCTTGTCCTTCAGGATGAAGAGTAGGTAATATAGGTCCATCCATGCCCTTTCACTCCAGTACTGTGAATACCAGTTCTGCAAGTCTCAGCACAAGCAGCCACACCCTGAATGATTTAGAATTCCCACCCACACCTTGCAGCTCTAAGACCATAAATGCCAATCTATATCCAATTTACAAGACTTGTGAAAGGTTTTCCCCATATTCTACAAGTGCAGGTGCACGGGTAGAGGCATCACCACTTCCGGCATGACACGCACATAACCTGGAGGTCCTAGGGAATGTCTCCCTCAAACTCCACAAACTTGAAACAACAGCTGTTTGGTTAAGAAAAAAAAGAGCCTGACATGACCTTCACTTGTCCTTTGTGATCTAGAGAAGGCGCCATCTGAGTAAGTCAACTCCAGAGAAGTAACTTCCAGAACTATATTCTCCATCACAACTGTAATTGGGAGGAGCCCATGGAACCCACTCCATTCCTGGGAATGGCATCTAGAGGCACCGGAAGTGGCTTCATCTGCAAAGCAGTTGCGGCCAGAAGGTGCAGAGGCAAAGCCCTGTGACTCTGCTGTTTGCCTCCAGAATGTCCACAGCCCTGCCCTTTGGTGGTGACGCTGTTGCTGTCACTGGGTATTTTATTGTTATTTGCTTGAAATACCTTGTGTAGCCTTGGGTCCTACTCATGGGGGCTATGCACTCACTCAGATTTCTGTGCTTATTCCTCAATCTCAAAAGCCCCCCCAAGATTCTCAGCCTTCACCTGACATCACCTCTCATGACTCTTTTCACAACTCCGCTGAATCTGTGTTTTCCCTCATCACAACACCTGATCTGGGCACATTTCCTTCTTTGTCATACACTAGAACCTACATAGAGGGAGTTGGAAGGGTCTGGATAGAGGGACGTCAATGACCTCCCATTTACAATAAAAATACACAGAGCAGACCCTCCTTGGCGTCACATGATCCAGCAGGCGAAAGATGCCACTAAGAAACAATGGAACGGTTACTACGGTAGAATGCCCAACTGCAAACATTATCTTTTAAGACAACATGCCTTGCTGAATGTTTAACATGTAGCTTTGCTTTAAGATTAAAAACATCCTATGTTTTGAGAAAACTTTCCTGACACCTTGATCTCTCTGTGATTTGTAATGATTGTTGTATGTAACTGCAATTGCTGCCAGTCTAGGCATTGCCTGACCACAATGTCTGTGCCAGACTTGATATGATATGCTTGCTGTATGATTTCTTAGAAATAAGTTTAATGATATGGATAGTTGATCTCTGTAATAGTTGAGAATGGGGTGTAATTACAAAAATAGATTTGTGTATCCTGCTGAATATCTAAACATCCCCTGTTGTAACACCTTGAGAACAAGGAAACTGAAAATTGCATAAGGAAGGTGTAGAAATAAACTCAGCCGTAGCTGATCAGTGGCCATCGGATTCGCTGCAATCTGTGGTCTACAGTTATTCCTTTCGCCGAAGCTGCACCTCGTTCAGGTACCCTGACTCTCTCCGGGGCTGGACCACAGCACATAATAACTGTACAAGTTAAAAGGTAGGTAAATGAATGCAACTAGAGACCATTATGCCTAGTGAAGTGAATCAAGCTCAAAAGTTAATTGTCATATGGTTTCTCTAATATTAAAACCCCAAAATATAGACATTTTATAGACCCAAAAGCATGTGCCATTGGAAGTCAAAAGGGATAAGGGACGGTGCGGGAGGGTCAAAGGGGGAAAAAAGTATTGCAATGTTGATGCAACATATATGATATATTTGTGAACAAAATACTCAAGGTCAATGTAATCATTGCCTATTGCGTATGTATACTAATAAAAATAGAAAAAAATAAAAGAATGTCTCCTTCCATCTCACAATCTTAAGTCTGTGAGTATCAGTGCCCCTAGAATCACCTGTGTACTTCCCACAGGTACTGGGAAAAGCTGCATCCCATTGTGGCTCCAAACATATGTCTTCTGGTGCTAGTGTCAAGTATTTGTTTTAGACTATCTGCTAGTTCTGCAGATGATCTTCATATCCCATGGCTCGGGAATAGTGGCTACTGATGCCACCATCATTGGGAGCACCTGTGCTTGCTCCAAGGCCTCTCAGGACAGGTCTCTCCACATTCCATATTACCAAGTCTGTAGCAATGTCTAACACAGCTCTGGTGCTATTAGTTCTTGACAGTGTGGGGCCTCAAAATGGATGGCTCTGGAAAACGACATCACTGTGAAGTCAGACATCTGTCGTTGAACTGCCACTGTTTCAAATATAAAGGTATCCATTGACGTTACTGATATCAATCAAAAGTAAGAAAATCATCTAAAAGTTATACTTTAAGCTGACCTATAGCCAAGTACAAAGCATGCACCAAGCTGGCACCTTAATTTCATTTAAATTAAAAAAATCCTTTTCTACAATGGTCACCTCAATAAATTATAAGAGGTGACCATACATTAAATGTGCACACTCTAATATAAAGACGTAAAAGAAATGAAAACAAACATGATGCTTCCAAAGGGAAAAAAATGGTAAAATTCCAGACATAGGTCATAATTTGATAAAACTATGAAATCGCTGGAGAATTTTATATAGTAATTCCAGAAAGAATCAGCAAAATGCAAGATTATTCACAGAATAATAAAGAAATTTTTGAAAATCTCACATAGGAATGAGAAATTAACAAAAATGACAGGAATCAAAAATATCAACTAACAATCTTGCCACTAAACATTTTAATAAGAATAAGCAGATTAAAAACACAATTTGAAATGGAGAATATTTCTTTTGATTTATCCCAGCAAAACAAAAGCAACAATAAGAAAAAACTGTAAACATAGACAAGACTTATGGGACACCAGTCATTGAACTTAGTATGGAAATTTCGGAAGATGCAGAAAAGAAGAGAGACATTGAAAATTCATTTTACAAAGTAACAGTGGAAAGCTTCCTAATTCTTTGAAGAGAGCCAGACATCCAGATGCAGGCTCAAAGGACCCCGACTATTTTCAACAAACACAACAACAAAAAATACCTCACCATGACATCTTGCAGTCAGAATGTCAAAAGTGCAGGACAAAAGATGACAAAAGAACCCCAAAAGTAGCAAGAGAAATCAATCAGCCCACCTATGAGGGAAGGCCCAGCAGGCAGACGATTTCTCAGCAGAAATCTTACAGGAGAGAAGAGATGGGATGATATATTCAAAGCCTCGAAAGGAAAAACAAACAAACATAAACTGTCAATCCAAAATAATGCACACAGCAAAACTATCCCTCAGAAATAAAGGAGCAATAGAGCCTTTCCCATGTGAGCGGTAACTAAAGAAATTCATCATCATGAGAACATGTGTCCAAGAAACATTCAACAGAATCTCGTACTCAAGCAAAGAGCTAATAATCGTCATTAGGAATCCTTTAAAATGCACAAAAAGCACCAGATGAGATACACGAACGACAAAGACAAAAATCAAAACCTGGCATGAAGAAATCCATACCAGGGGTTAGAGGAGTGGCTCAGCGGTTAAAGTGCTTGCCTTGCAAGCACTAAGTCAAGTGCTAAGTACCCGAGTTCCACATAAACCGGGTGCGGTGGCACATGCCTGTAATCCCAGCACTTGGGAGACTGAGGCAGGAGGATTGTCATGAGTTCAAGGCCATCTTGGGCTCCATAGTGAGTTCAGAAGCAACCCGGGCTAAAGAGTGAGACCCTGTCTCAAAAAAATTAATAATAATAATAAAAGAGATGCAATAGAAAATATATTAAACAAGTGGAAAACATTAACAAAAAGACAGCATGAATTATTAACTTTGAATATAAATGAATTAAATTCATCAATAGAAGTACAAAGTCTAGCATAGTGGATAATATAACGGTTATTCTTAGTCCTCCACTTGTGGGATTGAAAAATGCCTATGAAATTGTTAAACACACTTCTGGATGATTTGTTGGGAGTAGTACCGGAAGCATGTAGCATAGCAAACTGAGGGTGGAGACACTCTGAACATAAGCTGCATCAGCCAATAGGATGGAGCTCTGACCAGAATAAAAATGAAAGGAGGAAGCCTTCCAGCATGTGCTCTCACATGCTGGGTCCTGGCTGGCACGAAGTGAGCAATATTCCCCATGATGCCTTTCTACCATGACATCATGACATTTCTGCTTGGTACAAAGGACCATGAATTGAAATCTCTGAATTTATGAGTAAAGAAAAGAAAAGAATTCATATTCAAAATATTCAGATGATCTTTTGAAGAAACTAAGATAGTGCATGCAGTGGGAAAAAAAAGGATCTTTTAATAAATTGATTTATGGACTCAGAAGAATGAAATTACATCAATGTCCCTTACCACAATTACCCCAAAATAGATCAAACTCACAAATGTATAAAATGAAACTATAAAATTACGTCAAAAACAAAAATAGAAGTGAAAGAAAAACGCTTGGAGACACTGATTTTGTAATACAGCGATACATTTTTCTTTTTTCTTTTTATTTTACATAGGACTCCAAAGTCATAGGTAACACAAAAGGAAAATGGTCCCATGGAATTACATTAAGAATCCTCTGCACAATAAAAGAAGTGATCACATAATTTAAAAAACCACAGAACAAAAAATAAAATATTTTCAAACCATTAATCTGAAAAGGGAACAGTAGGCGCAGTACATAGGAGGACAAAGACTTAAATACCAACAAATAAATGATATTAAAAATGAATAGAGAAGGATTAAAATAGATATGCCTCCATCAAAGATAGAGGAATGGCCCACAAGGTAATGGAAAAGATGCTCAGTTATGTTAATCGTGAGAGAGGGAGGTACCAACCAACTTGGTAGACATTGTTGTACCCCTGTTAAAATCAATATTAGCAAAAAGTAAAACAAATGGCAAGTGTAGGTGAGGATAAGAGAATGTAGAACTTCTATGTACTGTCTGGGGAATGGAAATCTGCAGTCATATCAAAGTGTATGAATTTCCTCAAAAACTAGAAAAACAACTACCAAATATGGAACTACCTTTTAATTTGGCAATTCCCTTACTATCAATATATTCAAAGGAAGTGAAACCACTATGATAAACTGTGCTTAAACCCTCATTTTTATTGCAGTACCATTAATAATGTCTAAAATAAGAATCATTCTGGTAGTCCATTAGCAGATAAGAGTAAAGAAATGATACTATGTGTATATAATGGAATAGCACTCTGTCATTAACTATGAGGAAATCTTGTTATTTGCAAAAATGTGAATAGAATTGAAGGCTTTCATGTTAAATGAAAGAAACCAGACAGACAGACAAATACCGTATGTTGTCATTCATCTGTTAAGAAAGTCAATCTTGCAGAACAGAATAGAAAATAGGTCACTAGAAAGTAGGAAAGATGGAAGAAGATAAAGAAAAAAGGTAAATAGAAACAAGACATATGAAGAATTCATTTTGGTGTTCTGTAAAACAATAGAATAATGAAAGACATTAAACTTAATACCATAAAAATAAAAGTGTCATTAAATATTATCATGAAAAATTATACCCAAACAAATTTGATAACCTTCAAACACATTCTCAAGCACACGTACCTTTCCATCCCTGGGTCACAAAATATAAAATATCTGAATGAAACAGTAGCAAGAAGTGAGATAGAATGAAAATGTAATAAGAAGCTCTTCATGGAAGAAAAGCTTAGAAGTAAATGGCTTCACCGCTTACATCTAAAAAAAGTTAAGAAACAAATACAAATCATTCTAAAGATATTTGTTTAAAAGTAGAACACAATTAATTTTAAGCACATTCTATAGGATTGTCATTATCCAAATAGATATAAAACAATGACAGATCAATGTCCTTTGTGACACATACAGAAAGTCTTCCACAAAATAGTAAGAAACTAAATGCAATAGCACAAACAAAAGAGAACCCTCTCCACAGTAAAATAGGGTTCATACTAGGAATTCAAAGATTGCTCAGCATATGCAAATCACTAAACATGATATGCCACATTGATAGAATGACAATAATCGCATGATCATTCTCATAGTTACAGAAGAGGTAGTAGAAAAATTAAATTATTCACCATGATAAAATTGTTGAACAAATTAGAGATAAAAATATACCTTCACACAATAAAGGCAAGCTGTAATAACCAACAGCAAACATTACGGTGAGTGGTAAAATCTTTGTAATATGTGGAATGTCACCGCAGTGCCCATTTTCACCATTTCTATTGGTCATAGTCTTGGAGGCACTAGTCCTAGAAATCATTTTAGAGAAAGAAAGTACATCCAAACTTGCAAAGAGAAAATCAAATTGATTATGTGGCATAAACTCACAGATAGAAAAAACAAAGGACTGTATCAAAAATAACTATTAAAATTATAAATAAACTCTGTGATGTTTCAGGACATAACACAGATTATTTTGTGATTTTTGGCGTGACACAGACCATTTCTCATAGACAGATGATGTATAGACAAAGTGATTGATCGATCATTATGCTCAATACATAAATGTAAACATTTAATACTTGTTTGCATCAAGTTTAACAAGACTTATTCTAAATTTGCTTTAAATTGATTAATATCTAGAAGCTGTAACTTAGAAAAATTAAGAACTTCCCCAAACATACAAGGGGTGAACACAAAGCACAATGAAGGTTCAAATTATGAAAATACTATTACGGTAAATGACACGTTGTCATCAATCCTCTTCAAATACCTCCCCCCCAAAACCCACTCATCCCACCGAACGTTCTACTTTTTGAAACAGTTCTAGAAGTTCACTTTTGGAATGTTCTTTGCTGTGATCTGGTCTCTGAGTTGACTTCCTGAATAGTTTAAAAGTATTTGCTTTTTATGATCGTTTTGACTTTGGGGAGGAACTAGGGAGTTACATGGCTCCTGGTCTGGAGAATAAGTTGAGCCAGACATATAGTAGTGTTTCCTTGTTTACAGAAATACCCCTAAATGTTTAGAATTAATTCAGGATATTGAGGTAGCCACTAAAAGATACTCATAAAAGAAGACTTTCCTAACTGCTTCAAAAGAAGGCCAGAATGATAGGATAAATTTGCATGAGGTGAGAGGAAGTATTTTGGGGGACATTAATGGCGATGTGCCTGTTACTATAATATTTTTTAAGCTTGTACTTAAACCTTCAATATAGTGTTTTATCATATGAGCCATTAAATGGAAAACTTGGGCTTGACCAGTCATATTCCAAAATGTATCCCTTTACAGTCAGGCTAAAAGATGGACCTGATCTTAAGATAATTGCAACACTTGGTGATCTCTCACAGGACGCAGAATGACACTATCCTCAAATTTTGGTTCATACATCTTTAGATTATTATGGTCATGCTGCATTCATAGCTGATAACTCATGAATTGTGTTGGATCCCAGCTTTTCCCAGAGGAGCTCAAAGGAAAAAGTGGCCGAAGGAACCAGTAGAGTAAGGAAATTCTCAGGAAAGATTTCAAAAAAGTTCCACTTATGCTGTCACTTTAATTTAAACTCCTAAACTGATAAGAGAAATCCTGGAGCCCTGGATCTGAGAAGAATCAGGAGTAAGTATGATTATATGACACCATTGCACCTAAGAATCTCATTGAGAGCCTCGATAACAAAAGCTTCTCTATATTAAAATTTTATTTCTACTCTTTGGGATTAATTTTCACACTTCGGGCAAAAAATATCATGCGCGTTTCTTCGAAGAACCTTGCAAACATTCATAACCTGTATTTTGAAACATAAAACAATACTTCCAAGGACTGCTAAAATAGCTAATAAGCTACTACATGGAAAATAACCCACAGTCAGGTGAAATTTAACATTTTCCTAAATAGTTGCATGGTTTATTATCTATGTAGCAGAC
Source organism: Ctenodactylus gundi (assembly GCA_004027205.1). Taxonomy (NCBI): domain Eukaryota; kingdom Metazoa; phylum Chordata; class Mammalia; order Rodentia; family Ctenodactylidae; genus Ctenodactylus; species Ctenodactylus gundi. Next base: position 930,022 of record PVKB01000021.1, read on the forward strand.
TAATAACATGTATTTTTCCCTATGACAATATTGTTATTTTAATGAATATTATGAGGAGTATGGACATTTAAGAAATTTAATGTAGGCATAAAAATTAAATTGTCTTTCTTACATTCAAAATAATGTGTACTCTCTAATCAAAGAGTATGGGCATATTACAAACTCAAGTTGACTCACGTTCTGCACTTGTCTTAGTCCTTGGTGGATTGTGACTCCCCCAGTGCACACATACTTTTCTCTCTTCACAGTAAGAATTTTATAAACTCCCAAGCTATATTGCTCCCTTTATTGTCATTAAATTCCAAAACCACAATGTAAATAGAACAGAAAACTCTCAGACTTTCCTAAATAAGATCTTTAAAACACTGGCTCGAGAAAGACAAAACACAAAACTATATTGCCCCACAACAGCAAACCACACATAAACTCAAAGCTACATAAAAGTATGGCGGTGGTAAAGCTGACAGAAACTATAAAATATCCATAAAATATCCTTGTTTCATGTTTCATACTTTTAGAGATAACCTGCCACCTTCACTGGTAATGTGCCTATAAAAACCGGAAGTGAGTTACTTGAATTTGTTTTAGTGGATGGAGCTTAAATATTACTGCCACCGGAATTTTGCTATTTCCCTGAAGTTATTCTGGAGAGTAAGACACAGACAAGAACCTCAATTTTAAGTTCTAGTTATGTAGTGGAACCCAAGGGGGCATAGCTGTGAAGATTCACACGCCTCCAGGACGGAATTTAAATCTTCTACAGCGTCCAGGTTATTTTGTATCTTTGCTTCACATGGCAATGTTAGCTACTTACCTGAGGCTCTTCTAGCCATTGGTACTCTCAGCCCCAAGTCAGTGCCAAGAAAGATTCCCTAGTGTGGTTATCATTACAGTGTTGTACCAAGAGCTGGTTCACTGATCAAAAAATCATTTCATTTTCTCATTTGTTCTTTTGCTGTTTCCGTCTGCAAATACAGATTTTCCTGTTTTATGATTTTGCCTTTTCTAACGTGGCATAGTGTTGCAAGGATATGTAACTGAGCGTTCCCTTAGTCATATGCATCTAGGATTTGTATTTGGATTTTAATTTACATTTATGACATCCCTATATGGAAAACGTCTTTTTATTTGTTCATTTGCCAAATATATATTCTTAAGTGAGAAATCTGTATCTTTTAATCTTTTTTAATGAAATAGTTCATTGGCTCACTGTTGAATTTTAAGTAGCCTTTGTATATTTAGGAAAAGTGCTTTATCATATAGATAAATCTGTTCTCACACTTGGTGGCTGATCTTTTTCACACTTTCAATAAATGTCTTTCATAGAACAGATTTTATCTTTATGAAGTTCACGTTTTTAGTTTTTTATAAATATTTTAATGTTCCTTTGATATTGTATCTTAAAAGCCATAATCAAACTCCAAGCCATCTAGATTGTCTCCCATAATGTATTTTGTGTTTTAAATTTAGATAGGTTATGCATTTTGATCTCATGTTTGTCATTGTTAAAATGTATGTATGTAGATTCATTTATTGGAGGTAAATGTCCAGAGCTTTTAGCAACATTTGTTAAAAATACTTTCCTTTCACTATCATATTTTCTTTGTTGTTTTTTAAAAATCATTGGGAAAATGTTGTTATTAGTCTATTTATGGACACTCTATTCGGTTTCCTTGATTTATGAGTTTTTCCTTTTAACAAAGTAGATTTTCTTAATTGAGTAACTTTATAGTAAGTCAAGAAATTGAGTAACACTAGTTGTGCAACTCTTTTTTTTTCAATTGTACTATGTTTTTGAAAGGAATCTGTATGCTGAACAATAGCCTCAAATAAAAAAATGCTTAAATTTCATATATACCAATGTCTAAATGATGATAGATGGCACCAGTAAATGGAACCATCTGCCCATTCATTATTAGCCTTTAATAAGTTTTTAAGCTATAAATGACTGCATAATTTCATACCTCAAAACTTGTTATGGCTGTTTGAAGGCATTAATAAGATTAGGCTTATCAAAGATGAATATGCATATATCACTATAGAATTCACTATGAAATTAATCTAGAGGAGCAGAATCATTAGAAAAAATATAAAAGAGGATTCATTACACAGACTTATAGATGAGAGGCAGAAATGTTCACAATATTGTCTGCATGCTGGACAGCCAGAAGTCCCTACAGCTACTCAGCCTGAGAGGGAGGAAGCCACAGCAAGGAGCGATCAAGAACGCAGCATGAATTTCAGGCTTTTATATGTAAGTGGACGCAACTTGAGATCATCACACTTAGTGAAGTGAGTTAGATGCAGAAGGTTAAGTATTGCACTGTTTCTCTAATATGAAAATCCCAGAGGCCACCTAGAAAATCAAATGGGTGTGATGGTGGGAGTCAGGGGGGATGAGGGAGGAAGTAGGAGGGCCAAAAACGAGGAGGAGACGGGACTGAAATGACGTGATATACATGTTCACAAAATACTCAAGCTCAACGTAACCATTGTGGACTACATGTTGGAACAAGAATGCATTTGCCTTTGTTTGCTTCAGAGCCCTTAGCCTTGTCTAGACCTGGCCAAATGTGAACGGCTCCTGTTGAAATATGATCTCCCAAAGACATGAGGCCTGATAACGCATTTCATGGAGATAATAGGATTTCAATTAATTTCTGGTATTCTGGTAATGAGGATAAGTAGTGATATTTCTATGATAGAGCTGGGGAGACAGAATGAATAATGTGCCCTTCTATTCTCTCTAGAAATGAATGAGTAAGCTCCTAGGTAAAAGAAAAGTGTGTAAGTAAATGAAAAACACCAAAAGTCCATATTAAATACATGTTAAGATAATAGGCTTTGGACAGAGCAATTCACAGATTTCAGTTTAAATGTATTACCATATGTCAGTTTTCATAACTAATAATTGGGATACTTGCAATTCAGAATGTTAATTTTGAAATTTAAAGCACACGCTACTGTAAAGCACATGGTATTGTGCCTGTCATATAATAAGTGCTCAGTAAATACATGTATGGCTAGCAATTGCATAATTGCCATGGAGACGTAAGAAAATGATTTGTGTTGCCAGGAAGAATTGTGTCAGGTGACATGGCATGTAGAATGATAAAGAGGGACTGGAGGAATAGCACTGTGGTTAGAATGCTTGATTCCCAATCACCACATAAACTAGGCATTGAGCTGGGTGTGGTAATGGCACATGCCCTTAATCCCAGCACTCGGGAGGCCGAGTCGGGATAATTAGTCTGCATAGTGAGTTCAGGACCAGCCTGGACTACATACAGAGAGAAAGAGACCTTGTCTTAATTTTTAAAAAAATAAAATAAAATAATTAGTAGTATGCTTCCATGTAAAGATATTGGGGACAGACTATTTCAAAGTGTGAATGAACTTCATACTGAAAAAAAAGTAGTCTGTTGTGATTAGAAAGGAGGGTCAAAAGGAAATGAAACTGTCATTCAGAAGTAAATACGGAGAAAAGCACAGACAGTAAAAATAGTACACATGCCCACAAAATAGACTATGTGCTTGTGTGTACCTAATCCCATATAATGGCAGAAAAGAAATGGTAGTTGTTTGCAAGCTCACATTTATTATCTGCAGTATAATAATATTTCCCATCATGTCTTGCAGGTAGATTGATGCATGAGACTGGGTCCTATGAATTAATGAGACAAAAATTCATCTACTTCTAACTGGTAACAACATCCTTTGCAGTTCTCTAGGATTCTTTTCTCCTGTCCCCATGACCTTGGAGAACAACATTTTCGTTTTCAAGTTTATAAATAATATCCTCAGCCTCTGATATTATAGGTTAAAATAAAAATAAGAATAAAACAAAACAATGAAAGAAATCTTTTATCATGGAAAAGCCACAGAGGGTTAAGATTTGTCATTTGTGATAACTAGCATGCACACACACACACACACACACACACACACACACAGTTCTTACAAATGAAGAATATGCAAAGTTTTCTAGGTTAAAAATATGCTTTTATGAATCTTTAATTCTTAACAAGACAGGAATATTTATTCACTTTTATCACTGCTGCTTAACCTTGTACTGAAAATTCTAGGCAGAACAATTGGGGGAAAAAAAACAGAAAAAAAAGGTGCTGTGGTTTGGATCTTGAGTATCCCCCAAAAGCCTCATGTATTTGGAACTGTGTTGCTTGGAGATAGAACCTGGCTGGAAGGGGCAGATGCTTGGGGTTTGAAAAGAGTGTGTTACCTTATTGGGATTGAAAGTGCCCAGGGCAGAGCTTTCAGGAGTCTGTTTTTGACTTGCGGGTCATGAAGTGAGGGAAGGATGCCTACCCTTGGGGGTGGGGCTCCCAGCTATTTGAATTAAGTAAAGGGTAGAAGAAGAAACTTCATGTCATCACTACAGCTTCTTGGGAAAGCTCTAGACTAGTCGGTGTGCAGACTTCACTTTGTTCCTACTTCACTCGGCTTCTGTTTGCACTGGGGTGAGCAACTCTCCAGCTTCTGTCTCTGTCACATGACTTCACCTTGCCTGCCCCTTAATGAACTGTGTGAGACCTTCTGAAACTGGGCACCTAATAAGCCTATCCTCCCTTAAGTTGTGGTTGTTGGCAGAGCAACAAGAAAGTAAGACAGAAGTCCTCTTACCTATAAAAAAGTAAAAATATTTCTACTCCAGATGATTTGGATATATATCATCTAGGACTGATGGCGTGGTCCATCAAAACCAAGAAGATAGTATGCTAGAAGGGTGGAAGTGAGAATCTTTTGTAATACAACCACAGAAATAATATTTCAATTTTGGAATATTTTATTACCAAGGAGCAAGTTACCTAGAAGAGGAATACTTAGGCTATGAATGCCACAGGGCAGGGGTCATTAGGACCATCTTTAGGGCTTTTCATCACAAATAATCATAATAGGAACACCCATTTTCTCCCCTTGAGAGAAAGGAAATCAATTCCCAATAAGTTAAGTAATTAAGTTCTTAAAGAAATGAAGATGTACCAATTCTATATATATATATATATATAAGTTACTCTTTGCTTTGATTAATGATACAGGATATTCTAAATATATACCCACTTAGCAGAGAAAATTGAGATATTTGTGCATGTTGTAAACATATAGAAAAATACAAACCAGAAAAACTGAATGCAGATGACAAATTGCTGGTAATATTAATAATGGAATCACAGATTTACAACAAACTGAACCAGTTATGGACAAAAAACATGACAATGTATTTCACTTTTTAAGATAAACAGATGTGGGGCTGGAGGAATGGCTGAGAAGTTAAAGCACTTGCCTAGCAAGTTCTACGTCAAGTGCTAAGTGCCCGAGTTCGATTCCCCAGCACCACATAAGCTGGGCATGTTGGCGCACGCCTGTAATCTCAGCACTTGGGAGGCTGAGGCAGGAGGATTGCCGTGAATCCACGGCCAGCTTGGGCTCCATAGTGAGTTCAGGACAAGCCTGGGCTACAGAGCAAGACCCTGTCTCAAAAAAAAAAAAAATTAGAGGTTGTCCAAATAACAAATATTAAATACACTTACTGGAAATTTGAATTTAAAATAAAAATTACTGCCATGCACCGTACAAGAGTTTAAAATACAAGTGCATAAATGGCAATGCTATATAATGCATATTAACGCTGGAGATAATTAGGTAACACTGGCAAAATAAAATTAGCACATTCCAAACAATCTTTAACATTCTAAAAACAATATTGCAGTGTTCACAGAAAAATAATCTAAACAAATTATAAATATATTAAAAATGCATGGCCAATAGTGTTCATAATGTTACTTACAACAGCATTAGAATGGATCAATAATTCCAAAAATAAGGGCTTGAATAGCAATTATTGTTTCTATAAGATTAAATTTAATACAACCATTAAAAATTATTCTAGGAAAACTTTCAAAGATGGAAATTGCACACTATGTAATATGAAGTTGCAGAAAAAATATCTTATATTGTATGAAATCAACAAATACATACATTATGTGTGTGTATGTGTGTATGTGTATACGTGTGTGCACATGTAGCTATATTGGGCATTGTGTGAATATGCTATGTAAGTGTGTAAGTGACATATGTGTGTATATATAATATAAAAACAACATACTAACAAATGCAATTAACTAGTATAGATTGATGAGGAACTGTAGCTTTTGTTGAGGAATTTAGCCGAATATTCTTGCTCTAAATATATGAAGAAGTCACTGCAGCCGTATTGTGTGAAGAGGACGGCAGTTTTCTAGAAGGGAGATTTCCCAGGTTACCTCACTCCCTCATTAGAGAGAACACAACAGCAGCTTCTCTGTTTAAATAAACAAGTCATTCCCGGATCTTACTGACGCTCAACCAGTGTCCGTCTGTGTCTGTCGGCATCGCATTGAGGCTCTTCTGCATTTGTGGGTGTTGGTACGCTCAGAAATGTGTCTCCCAGACCAGGTATATTTCATCAACTCGTATGTGCGGCAATAAATTTCCTCCTGTAGCAAACACCAGCACATCGAGCTTATCCAAAGTCTTTAATAAGGTGAGTCTCATAGGATTACCTTCCTGAACTTAGGCTGTGGAACATTTAGTTTCCCAAATGTTCCTGGAAATCATATGATCCTTGCACTATCAGATGTATCCTGTTGATGTGTACCAAAGTGTTTGTTTGACCAATCTTCAATGATGTGAAAGCAACACAATTTTTCATGTGCTTTTGTGTACTCTCTTCAAGTTTTTTTATGAGGAGGAATCAAGCCGGACTTTATGCCTCACTGATATTCAGCAAGTAGCACACTTCCTGGCACAAATAGGATTTTGGTGACGAAGACTTCAGGTAAGCCTTTGTGTGCTGGTCTTTACTGTATGAGGACGCCTGTCACAGCACATGGGAGCAGATGAATTGAAGTAATCAATGTACCTTCCTCAAATTTTCTACATCAGGGAAAATTGCCTTATTCAGCATGTGTGAAAGCAGTTTAAAAATACTTTTCTTCTTCAAACTTGAAGTAGGCACTAAACACTGAGACAAAAATTTCATTTGTAAGATTGCTAAGGTTACCGGTATTTGTATTTTAATATTCTTATACTATCTTGTTTCTAGGCTTTAAAAATTTTGTGAAGTATCTTGCACCATTTGAACAATGCTACCTGTAACACTTTTTTTAACCCAATTTTGTCTCTAATCATGTGTAATTTTGAGAATGTTGCCCTTACACACACATGCCCATACATACACATGCATTAAATACAAAGAAAAAAAGTTTCTCAATGGATCTGTGATTTCTGAGTTTGAGGCAAAAGTTGAAGGTCTTAGTAATAATAATCTTATTTTTCTCGAATGTTTTTCAAACTGTTCCTTTTTTAAAAGTCCTTGATTTTAAGACTTTAGGATATAAGAAATAGTAAAATTCTACCTTAGACTGAATTTCTAATTGTTTAGAAAGAATACATCATCTGATTCCAGTAGGACACATCATTTTTCATACTCTAGTTAGGGGATCATTTGTCCAGTATTTTGCTGCTTAAAAAAATGCTTTGCCTGTTCCCCAGCATGAGGAGAAGTGACTCCTACCTTTAAGGCTTTTCTTTTTATTTTTGTATCTAGATCTCATACCATATTATACAACTGATTTTATCTTTAAAATGCCATCATCCTCTTACATGAGCCCTTACTGTAATCCAACACCCTTCCATTTGCCTACTGTAGACCTCATCCCCATACACTCCCTGACTCCATAGCCACTTCACACCTGATTCAATCCTAACACTCCAACACTGCCTCCCACTATCTATTTTGTTGTTTGTTGTTGTTTTTGTTGATCTTACTGGCTCTATTAATGAGAAATGAACAGATAATAATTTTTGAATTTCCTCAACTATTCTCCAGGCTGCAACACCATCTTTATTTTCTGCTTTCCTTCTTGTTATTAGAAATACACATCTCATATCAAAATCTAAGATCAAACCTTTTGCTAGTATCCTCGCGATTTTTGAAGAAAGACTCTCAACAATTCTCCTTGGCCAATGAGTCTTTTTGTCTGTGTTGGACCACTTCAACTAGCATAAAAACATACTTTCGTCTGAAACATAACTAATCTTTTGACTTCTCGATCCCCTCAACCAAACACTTTAATTTTGTCCTTTTCTGTAATATGAACTTTTTCCAAAAATATCTATATACTTTAATTTTCCAGTGTTTCTTAACATAGTGGTTCACTCAGGTACTAAAATCAAGTTTTTCCCCAATCATTTCAAAGAATGTCTACTTATAGCACTAGTGCTGGATTTACCAATTTTATCTCTTAAACTTCTTGACCTATCAGCACCATCTGACGTCATTCGAAACTGCCTCTTGGTTTCTTTAGCGTTATGGTCAACACAGGTTTTGTTCACCCTGTAATTGGCTAGCCTTTTTTTCAATTTTTTTTCCTTAATCACCAGGCCTTATAGCATCTTGGGGCTCAATCTGATATATTTCCTATGCTCTAATTCCATCTTTACTTGCGTTAAATTTTTGCTACTCCAAGTAACATGGATATGCCTTATGACATCTGGATTATACACCCCCCTATAAAGTCTGTGTCTACAAATGTACAAATGGCCTGCCATCAACCATAACTATCCAGAAGCCACCTTGATTCTTATATACCCATCTTTCCTTGAATTTGCTCTTTCCCTGGAACTTGTGATCAGTAGAATATAGCATACATAAGACAATGTGACTTTGATAGCTATATCATAAGAAACTTTGCCATTTGCATTTGAGCCTTTGGAATTCTTGTTCCTGAGATCTTCTTCTTGCAAAACTGCCATTTGAACCAAAACTACAAAGAAAGATGCCTCACACAACGTCCTGATCTTCTAAGCATGGTTTGTGTCTCAATCTGTTCCATTCCTCTGGAAGATGTACTAGTTACTTTTCTGCCCCTGAGAATAAGTACCTGACAGGCATAACTGAATAGCTGACTTAATTTGGCTCATGGTTTCAAAGGTTTGAAGCCATAGGTGTTCAAATCATGGTGCCCAAGGCAGAGAAAAAGAGAAAGAGCCAGAGTTAGGGATACACCCTCCAAAGATTCAGTGCTAGTGACTCACGTCCTCCATCCAAGCCCGACATCCCAGCTGCACATTCACTATGAACCCATCAGTGGCCTAACACATTGACAAGCTTACACTTCTGTGATCCAAATGCCATCTGAAATCCTTATTTGTCAACAAATGAGACAGTTTTGTGGTCATTTTGTGGAACATTTTAGATCTAAACCATAATTGACATCACTGGCACCTAAAAGCTCATGTCCTTTTGACTATGTGGAATACATTTAATCCATCTCAGAGAATATGCTGTGACCTTAGTCACCAATGAGTTTAGAACCTTTTGATCCATTAATAATAGTCATCTTACAAAAACCTCACCCATGTTCCCAAACTTTTAGAAGACATTTTTTTCTTGAAACCATAAGACACAGTCAATTCATAATTAATGACACAGGTGAAAACCTTTGGCTTCATTATTAATCCTCCTTTGATTTACAGGACAAACACAAATAGACAATAAATCTTATTTGCTTTTATTTTAATATAACTGGCATCTAGCCACTGACCATCCTGCCACTGGCTTATCCCAGTCTAGGCGTCCTAGAACCCTCTGTACACCCTTATGCCTTAAGACGTTGCTCTTCTGTTTCCCCAAAGGTTAGTATGATCACTGTCTCACAAGTCTTGAAAAATTCTTCTCATTAAAGCCACTTCTGAACAGTTAAATCATGAGCCTTCCTCTCTGACACAATTATCCCATTTCCTTTTTCTCATATTATAAAATTGACACACTCTATGTTTTTGTTAACTATTGATCATGTTATATTTCCTTATTATCTGCTACCCAGCAAGTCCCAGAAGACCAGAGTTTTGAATGTTCTGTCTCCAGCACCTACAACATTTTCAGAAATATAATAATACTGGAGAAACTGAGAGGTGACTGAGATTTTTTTCACTTTTCTTAAGTCATTTTGGTGTATGTAATAGAAAATTGTGCTTTAGTTTAAACTGCCTTCCATAATCTGTGAGCTTCAATTGGTGACCAAATTAAAGGTGGCAATGAGAGAAAAATTATTTTGACAAGTTTGTTAAAGACGAAGCAAGTTTTCAGCAATTCTTCGTTTTTGTGTCATATTTTCATTTTCAATGTAAGTTGGAAGGAACTAAATACATTTTTAACCAGCCAGCTCAGTGCAAGTTTGAGTGTCATTATAAAATTTAAAGTGAATTTGTATTTTTTAACCTCCAGTGTTTATATATATATATATCTTTTATTTCATACATGCACATTCCAAGGATGAATTTTTCATTTTGATTTAATATTATAATCTTATATTCTATACCTCAGAAAATATATAGATAGGTTTTAGGAATGTTGTTGCTGGTAGAAAATATTAGAAGAGCAAATTATTAAGTTTTACTCATAAAATTTAGTTAAAATTATCCCATAGAAGTATATGAAATTTCAGCAAGCTGTAAGGTAGACATTAGATTCCTAAAATAACTCAGTATGCTGAGGAAATGAGTTTTAACCTAGTTAGCAATAAATAAGAACGATAAACACCAAGTGTGACTCTCAGTTTTGTAGAAATAACCACACACCTACAACGGGAAGAGTATGGCTCAGCAGCAACCCAAGAAAGATGCAAGAGTTGCTTACTTTTAAATTGCATAAACAAGAAATTGAAGGAGGTTATGTTGGCTCTTTGCTCCACACTTGCCAGAATTATAGTGTTTTCTCAGTTCTAGAAACATAAATAGAGGCAACTAAAATATGTTCAGAGATGATAGGTCAGAGTGTTGTGTGGATCTTAAAACATATCAAATGGAAAAACAAATTTAATGTCTGAGAAGGATGTCTACTTCATACCCATACACATAAAGAACACAAGAGGATGGTTCTTAGTAGTTGTTTTCAAATATATTATTCATTGTCCTTTGTAGAGGTGAATTTGACTTATTTAAAAACCATTTATGTGCATAGATATAATTGTTTCTTATGGTACCATTATGTTAGATAGAGAGTATGAAAAACTCCATCTGCAAGATGCTTAGATACCAGCAAATTGCAGCAGTCCTTAAATATTCCAGCTTCGAAATACAAAGAAGACATAAAATAAGACTTGGGCCAAAGAGATGAGCAGATATGGAAGTGTACCACCTTGAGCGGGACTTATAACTGTTAAGGATAGCACATCATAGAGATTAGATAAGACTTTGATCCTCAAATTTCAGAGACAGATGGTGAATAAGGATCCCCACCCCCTGCACCATAGTTGGTACCCCAATAAAGTCATTTTTTCAGGATAAATGAAATGTACTGCTGTGTATAGCAAGGAGTACTGAAGGGGAAGACTGCCTGCCTGCCAAAATACAGGTGGACCAATGACCATTCGATGGCAGTAAGAGTCTACTCTGTGAATCATAAAGATAAATTGCCTAAAGTTAATAATGTTAAAATCACAGAGGCTAAAATAAAATCTAATCACAAAATTTGCCTAGGTTAGTGTAGAAGCTCTACATGGCCATACTAACTGTACTAGTAAATCTTCTCTAGAGAAACAGACTAATAGGATGTGTGTGTGTGTGTGTGTGCACGCGTGCGTGCATGTGTGTGCAAAAAAGTCACCATTTTCTAGTCTCAGCACAAAAGCCTGAGGACCAGGAGTAGTGATGATGTATGTTTGTCTAGAGCCCAGGAGACTTGAGACCCAAGGAAGACATGTTTTATTGGGACAGAGGCCAGAAAGACTCATGTGTGCCAGGGCTTAAAAAGGAGAGGTCCCTCTGACTCAGCCATTTGGCTATATTCATCCAGCGAACAGTAGAGTGAGGTCCATTCAGAATGATTAGGATAAGCTGCTTCTCTCCATCAGTAGAGTCATTGTACATGTCATCCCGAGCCAGCCTCCCAGCCATACACACAATGTTTGACCTAGTATGTGGGCATCTTCAGGCCCAACCAAGTTGATTCACAAAATTAGCTATCACAATGACATAAAGTATTTATTTTTAAATTATTAAATGAAACACCAAAGACTTAGTTGGAAACACAGACCATGATATTAATGCTAAGTGCAAAATATTTATGCACCCACATTACACTGCTGATGTGGGAAACTACAATTATCCTTAAATTAGAGCAGTGGTTAGCTTGGATGTTTAGAGTGAGACTATCCTCATATTTTTCGGGAGTCTTGTTCTTGTGGTTTTTCCCTGGCTTAGTACATGACATTCATAGAGAAATTGGGATTGAAAAACACTTACTTGGTGACCTTTGTCTCAGCATTTTTCTACTTACCCAGGTTATGCTTACTTAAAATTTGGCATCTTGGTTATTATAAAAAATACTAATCTGCTGAGATTGAAGTGTAAATTCATGCTCACATCCTAGTCAAGGCCAATGGGTTTATGTTTGGGATCCAAAAATTCCCTCAAATAGGCTCATTATGGGGAGAGTTTGATGCCTATGGTCCATTGAGATGTGATTGAATCATGGGGCTTGAACTTTATCCATGGGTTGAACCACTGGTAAGTTAGATCACACTTCTGTAGCATTACTGGAAAGTTATGAAAACAGAGGGTGCAGCCTAGTAGGAAAGAGTGGATTGTGGAGAGGAACCTGGGGAGTGAGTCTCTCTGCTCCCTAGCTGCCTGCCTTTGCCAGGCTTTTTTTTTAATCGTGACATTCCTGCATCACCACAGGCCTAAAGCAATGGAATGGCTAACCACAGACAGAAACCTATAAAACCATGAGCCAAAACAAAATTTTCCTCCTGGAAATTTTCATTTTCAGGCATCTTGTCACAACCACGAAAAGCTGATTAACATGATGTAGGATTATGAATTCTAACTCAGAAACACAGATCACAGGCTATAGCTCAGTCAGTCAGAAAACTGCAGAGATATTATCTCTCTTCTGCAAATCTACGGTCTAAAAGCAAGTGGTTGTATATTCGTATACGTGCATGTACAAAAGATTTTTAAAAATTACCAGATCTCCATCCTACAATATTGTTCATGAATTTGTCTTAAGCAAATATCTGTAAAATGTTTTTTAAATATTTTGAGTACTATTGCCTTTAAATTTTTCTTTAATAAATACAATCTCATTAAAACATATACATATATAAAAATGTATTGAAATAACCAAGAAGTAGTGCCCATATTTACATCACCAAAAGCTAATACACTATTAGAATCTACTTTCCCTCTAAATGCCTCTCTTGCCTTTCACAAGATTTGAGAGTTCTTTCTTAACATAGTTTAATTAGACTTTATTTACAACTTGGCATTCTAGTTATTATAGAAAATAATAATCTGCTGAGATTTAAAAGTAAGTTCATGCTCATATCCCAGTCAAGGCCAATTAAATCAGAATCCCTGGAGGTAGTGCTAGCCATGTTTATTTTTTTTTAAAGTGCACTCTTAAATGGTGGGAAATAGAGCCATGGTTGAAAATTACTGATGGAACCTATAAGCATATTAGTAAATGTTTTTCGTAAAAGTTCCTTCAAATAAGTCTTTATATTTCATAATCAAAATACATTTAAAATTCCCTCAATGTTTTTTAACTTTATATGTGTATGTGGATAAATAACTATAGTCTTTCTAGGTAATGATTATTATATGAAGATACAGAAGCAGCTGCCTTATAAGCAGAAATTAAGTTTTATTATAGACCAAATACCTTCATATGACACATATTTTTCTTTTTCTTTAGCCACTGATTGACAGCAAATGAGTCTATTAATAAAAAAACAGACCTGAGTATCATTGTTGGAGTACATAATTTTGCATTAAAAGCCCATAGATCACTAAAAATTCAGGGAGCTTCCAATATGTGTTTATGTATTGATCTATTACGTGTATATGTAAGATGGTATTTAATTGTGTAGGAATTTGGAGGAATAAAGATTTTTTATAACCTTAGTCCTTGAGAATTTTGAAGACTATTAACTTCATACAACTAGTTGAAGAATAATTTATTTTAAGAAATACAGAAAAATCGCACCACATTTGATTAGGAGGGTGGTGACGAAGAGAGATATTTTGTCAAAATCCAATTCAGACATCCCCATGGAAAACTGAGACAGTTGGGATTAGATAGTATCCACTTATCCAATTTCTTCCTCACTGTGCCTTTTTATTTGAATTAATCTGGGTAATGAACACCCAAACCAAATTATTGTGGGTTGATTACCCATGAAAAGTGGGTTAATTGTTTAATAGCCATGGGTGCAAGTGAGCCTAGGTATTTTAATATACATACTCTTCTAGATGGCATATTTGATAGTAGCATAAGATACATATACAATGAAATCAACAATGTAATTTCACATTAAAAGTTGATTCATCTTTTTAGGGTAATTTGTCTGTAAAATTGGTTGCTAAACACAGAAAAACGGTCATGTATTATAGTTGTTTCTGAGTTTTGTTTTGTTTTTAAAGAACAAGGATAAATGAATGTTTCCTGAGTATTCAATAAATAAATTTTACTTTTGAGAAAATAAAAGAAGAAAAGAGAGATATTTAATGGTATCTACACTTGAAAGCACATGTAACAAACAGTGGTGTCCATTATAACTCCCCTGATAGAGCTCAGCCAGAGGCAGCTCGTTCATATGGGGTTTGAGGTGAGAGCTACCTTACTGAGCAAGGCTGGCCAGCATCTGCATCCTCCAGGAAACAAAAATGGATCTTATTAAGAAACACTATCCGCAGCCATGTTTTCTAATGTCACTGCCAAGGTCATTAGGGGAAGACCTTATTAGAAAATAGATGCTAGAGCTATGAACTTTCTTTCACTTTCAATAAAAATGCAAGAGATTCCAGGAGAAAGAGCCAGAATTCAGTTTTCCTCTCATGGCTAACGTGTGGAGCAGTTAAAACAATTGGTGAATGGAAGAGTTACATTATACCCTTCTCAACTTAAAAAAAAGAAAGAATAACTAGAGCACAAATAAAACACAAGGGGATAATAAAATAACAACCACACCAAAAAAGGGTGGAGAGTTCAGGAGCAAGCCTGCTGTCTCAGCAGGAAGGCTGCAAGTGTGGGCAAAGGTCCTTCTGAGGTTCACGAAGTTAACAACGAGGCCAACCCCTAGACTGCACTTGGTTGTCTAATCATCGCTAAATTTTTCTTTTCCTATTTTATTTTTCTCTCTTTTTCACCCTGTATTTCAGCTGTTTCCTTTCCCTTTTATGAATAACAAGGCTGCCAGCAAGTTTTGACATTTACTCTCCGAAAATATGAAGAAGGGATGATAGGTAACCCTTTGAAGTTTATTCCAGAGGACAAATCCTGGTAATTACTGATTGCGAGATAACGTATTGGCATGGCATATGTTTTCACATGGCTCCAGCATAAGACTTAGCCAAATAATATAGAAACAAACAAGGACAAGCAACAACAACAACACAACATTATTGCAAAAACTACCGAAAGGCTCAATTTTTGGTAGAAACCAAAAGGAGCTTCCTGTTCTAGTGGGGTGCCTCTTCCCTCCGAATGAGGTGTCTATATTCTAGCTTAATGTCACACTTCACCAGATTTAGGGTGATACTTGGCCTTGCAGAGCACAAAGACTTAATTGTAGCTTGTTTACCCTTACTTTTTCATTAAGGCGTAGAGTTCATGACTAAGCCACCTTCCTAGACTGTGCCCTCCACAACTGGACAGGAAGACAAACTAAAAATAACAAAATGGGGGGGGGGGGGACAAAAAAAACTACAAACCTGTAAAAGGAGCCATTGATTTCTGAGAGGATGAAGCTACAGCTAAATTTCACCTAGAGACACCAAGAAATAAAGTATTAGAAACAGCAAGAGAAGACCAAATGTGCTTGGGATTTCATTAACCTTTTCATAGGAGTGTCTGGTCAGAAGAGACCCTGGCTTGCTCAACTGTGTTCCTCTCTGTGTACTAGCCACAGGACACATCTTCATGACAAAATGTTCTCCTGATTGTGTGTATTAATTCTGCTACTCGCCTGGAGCCACAATTTCTCATTCTCTGTCAGCCAGTGTGGTTAATTATGTACTGTAATATTTAAATTACAACTCTGATTATTTTTGCAAGATAATTAGACCAAGTAAAAGAAGGGGCTAGAGTTTCCATGAAGGCTGTTCGTATGGTTCAGCTTATAAGTGGGAAGATATTATATTTTTCGCAGAAGCAAAAATCATGTGTGGCACAACTGGGCCCATGGGGAGACCGTAGGGAACATGTTGAAAGCATGCGTTCATTTTAATTAAGGAGGGGCCATCTGGCTCAGGTAAAAAAGAAAAAAAAATAAGATCAATTTTTATGAGTTGATTTGTCAAACTGCGAACTACATATCTGCTTCCCAAGTACATTTCCTCCCTCTGTGGTTCGCAACTTTTTTGTTTGTAATTTCCATTGGGCTCCCCAAATTAGAAATAACTTTTTACAAGTTTGTGTGCTTAACTCATACAAAATCTAAAATGTATTTGACACAAAATGTCATTGTTAATATGAAAGTTTTCATGTTTTCACTGTCTCTACTGATTTGCCTTGAAAATGATTTTTTTAAAAAGGCAGCTTTGTGGATATTGTGGGTATTTGGTGGTCAATTTGTTTTCCCAAAAATGGAGCTATTCACATAAAATTAACACGTGTACTCAGGTCATTAATTGACCTATTAGCTGATGGATTTGTGCCAAAGAGAGAATAACTATTCAATTAAAAGATATTACCTTTTAAAGTGTTTCTCTGGACATATCAAAGACATATTTGGCATGAGGCGATAACTAGTTTTCATTTTAAAATACTTCAACTCCTTTTTCAAAAAACACACTATTAATAAAGTCAAGTAGAAATAATCAGTCAAGGCATACATTCAAAGAATGAACATCAAGAGTTAAAATACACATAGAGTTGTGGTCTCCAATTATTTTGACACTAAGAGTTGAACTGGTTTAGTTGAAGCCCTTTTCCATATGACTGGGGGTGGGATTTATTGTTCTGCAATAGGATGTTGGGAGTTAGCTTTGAAATGTCCTGTTGGAGCAAGAGGGGAGCCAGGAGCTAAGCCCTGCCGTTCCCTGCAACAACGGATTAGAACCTGATAGGACAGCATTCAAGGAGGCGGTGCTTCACTCACTGCTCACTTCCTGCTTGGTGCCCATCTGGTTTGGTGGCCCAGTCTTTCTAGGGTCATGGATTGGTATCAGTCTGTAGGTGCTGGTTGGTGGACCTCTGCTTTAGGAGGCAACATTGTTCTACAAATTTTGTTATTTTATTCCTTCTCTTCATCTTACAACTGAGCATTTCCTCCTTCCTTCCTTTTTCTTTCTCCTTCCTTACTTCTGTACATATTTCAGGAATTTTTGGTTTTTTAGCTCAAATTTAGACACTGGCAAAACAAACAAGCAAACACATGCCGTAGCGGAAGAAGTAAATGACTATAATGACACTATTGTGACAGAGCTATTTCATATTTTTTCCATTGTAGCAGAAATTAGTGGTAAGAGATACAATTACAAAGTTTATTCAAGCTGTCATTCATTAAAAGAAGATAAATCCAGGTGGGTATACTATGATACACTGAGTATTAAACTAGAAAACAGAGTTTATTGTCACGAACTCAGCTCAAGTTTCCAACAAGCAATAAAAGCTGCTGTGGTGGCTCGCTTCTCTAAATCCAGCACTCCGGGAGCTTTAGGCAGAAGGACCAAAGATTTTAGCTCAACCTGGACAGTCTAATAGTTTAATAATCCTGTATCAAAATCAAAATAAAATAAGAAAGGATTGAGAATAAAACTTAGTGGGAAGGCTCTGAGTTGAATCCCTAATGTCATAGGAGAGAAGGGATTGAAAAAATAAACATTTAAAATCATCAACAATAATAAGACTTAGCGATTGAAAACAATGGATTTTTCTTCACACTAATTCAGCTCTGAAAATCACTGATGACACTCAAGAATAGTGTAACTTTGCATAAATTAGCTAATTGGCACATTATTTAATTTACTATTAGTAAAATGAGATACAACTGTTTCAATGTGAAGATTAAATGACACCACGTGTCCACTCTAAGGTCTGGTTCATAGATCCCTGTTGTGGGGTTCCTGTGTTGTGACGCCCACGCTGAGCTTCACCATTCCCATAGAGAGCATTGCTGCCTGTGTATGACCTTGACTTACAGACAGCTATCTCGCATTCTTGCCTGGCTGTGACAATCACACTTCTCCAGCCCCGACAGAACAACTTTGCTGGCCCTGGCTGTTGACAAACCGATGATGACAACTCTGACCCACAGTGAGGACCTGCTCTCTTTAACCCACGGCCCAACTCTTTTTGTTAAAAGCTCTTTCTTTAATGCCCTCCATGCCCTGTACCTTGCCACTTATCACACACCCCTTCAGTCCTATGCCTCACACCCAGACTTGCTACCCAAGCGTGAGCAAGAAACTTTAACCTCAAATTCTCTGACTGCCAGTCAGATTTGCAGTTCTGTTGGGGTCTTTCTTTGACCAAACACCTATATTTTCATTAATGTTGTAATTATTATCTCAAAATTGAAATAGCCATTTTGCTCGTTCAAAAAGCAGTGCCAGGTAGTATAGATAACACTTCCTCATGCATAAATATCTATTTTCTCAATAGGAATTCAACCCAGTATAACTTAAGAGAGGTAGACCCATCTGTTTTATTAGTTCTTAAAAGGACACTCATGATTTCTTTAAATGCAGGATTTGGGAACACAGTAATGCCTTTAATGGTTAAATAGACTCATGACTGAATCAATACTAATGCAAGGAAGTAGAGGTGTGTGACTAGAGGCAGGAATGTAATCTTTACATCCCATTGATTATAACTGGATTCACAATGAGAAAAAAAGGCTGTTGGCTCTTTTGAAGTAGCTAGGTTATCTTCTTCTTACCCAACAGGGGATAATCTCTTGCTCTATTGACCTTTGTAAAATGGTTTGCCAGGAAAATGCTTAAGTCCCTAGACAATGCTTACCACATGCCTGTCTCTTGTCTAGAGAAAATAATCAAGACAGCCAGAGGATCAGGAAAAGAGTCATAATGAGCTTTCTGTGACTATTTCAAAAGGTATTCCAGTCAAATCTCTTGATAATAAGAATAAATTGCATTAGCAGCATTAAAGCAACATGTATAATAATGTCTTTATTGTTGAATGACTTCATGAAAATATCCTAATGTCTACTGGGATGTAATTACCCTCACGGGGACTATTAAGGGGGCAACATAGAACTGCAAACTAACTTGATTATTCTTCCCTAAATACTTTGTTTCCTGTTAGTCATTCAATTTCCATTTGCATTTTAAAATGCCAGTTATGTATAGACAGTTTTTATGAGCTCTTAGAACACATTCAAAGCAGAAAACATGGTTTCTACAGCTAGAATCTGTACGGTCTATGTTTACGAATTCTGCTGTTGATCTCACAATGAGGCTATAAAAAGGAAACCAGCAAGAAGGATTTAAATATAAATCTCTAGCATTTTTAAAATAAGAAAAATGCAAGAAAGCTGCAGAAAACAATTCAAATTACAAATGTCTTATCTCACAGACTTCTTCAAAGGAAATGACTGATTTTTAGGTCACCCCTTCTCGATGTAAAGCATAGCAATGTCAGCTGCCACTTGAAGAGTCTTCTCAACCTCAATCAATAGGGCAAAATAATAATATTAAAATACCAATGTTGTATCCTGGAAGAAAAGCTCAATGCAATTATCCAATACACTACAGACACAAAAGCACAAATAAGCAAATGTGTCATATCTGGCGAAGATAAAACTTTCGCATTTTTCATTACATGGGTGAGAATCCTTGCTATAAATCTGTCAATTTAATCATTGACCAAATAGTCCAGTTATGCTAGTGGTTTTTGTTCTGAAGCAATTTTAAAAAATTGTTTTTATGGTAATAAAGTTTCTCTTTTTTCCTCTGAGAACTACTAGGAGATTAAAAGGAGTCTTGGGTAATAAATTACAATGAATGTCATAAATATCTCACATTTTTAATTTTGTTTTAATAAGATAGTTTCTGCTGATTATAAATCAACTCAGTGTAAAAATACATTTGCTGAAATTTTTAAACTCCCAAGAATAAGATGTGTAGGTATCACATAGTTTTTAACAGTCTGTAAATAAGAATGAGAGAGAAAAAGCATCTGTAGTTATACAATAGAAGCTATTTTTATTTGAATGGCTAGAATAAATACAGTCATCTTAGTACAGTATGTTAAAGACCAATAGAATATTCAAAGCATATTAAGTGAGATTTAGTGGCCATAAAATTTGATATGTGCCTATGATATAGCTGCTCATCTTCAATGAATAGGTTTCTAATAAGCAGTTAGTATTTATTCAACAAAGGCAACTGTTACAATGAATACATTAAATGCCTATTTAAGACACTTCATCCAGCACGAAGATGTGGCACGATTTCCCGGCGATTCCAGAAATGATCGCGTTAATACTGGAGCGAAGCCAGCGCTCTAATACCCGGTTGCCAGTGGGAAGCACGTCACAGTCCGCACAGCAGCGTGACCGACATGACACAGCAGGACGAGTCACAGCCATGAAGAATCAATCCAAGTAGTTTGACGAGATCCTGTTGGCCGAAATGGTTCCAATCCTTAAACATCAACCCAAAGAATGTGAAAAAGAGAGCAGGTCTCCATTGCTTTTCAACAGATCCAGAAGAAAAAGGTGTTAACGTTTGCTTTGATCTCATGGCTGCGCGCCCTCCAGTGATTTAGTATGCCATTCAACCTAGAAGGTGATTTGCCAGCTCACCACGAGGCATGTGTATGCAATTTAGTAATCGTGGATACCGCTTTACCAGCCCAGAAACATGATGTTTCTGAAAGAATTACGAGTTTCGCCCGTGTATTTCCAGTTGATTTCCCTGTATTATTCAATTTTTCTTACATGTAAAAAACATATATTTTAGTCATTTAATATTGTCATCTATTATGCAATGGGTTTAAATGGTGGAGGAGTACTGATTTAACTATCAAATTTCTCTTCAACAAATAAAACATCTTTTATAGATACAAATACCCCAAAGAATTACCTTCCAGGTTATACAAATGTATATAAATGGATGATTCAGTTTGTAAAGAAGGATGATGTTTCCTACTTAATGTCCCCACACATCATACATAGTACCAATAAGTTGATGTTTGCCTTCGATTCAATGATAAAAATGCTTCTGCCAGTGAATAGAAAAGGGACTGGAAATCATAATATTTCTGGTCACCATTGTTTTTCTCACTTGTGGCTAATCTAAGTTTTTTGCCATCTGTTCTTTATGTAAAAATTTGATGACACAATAAAATTTAAGTGAATCTAGGAAAAATTGTATGTGCTGATCTCAAGCTACTTACACCAGTAAAAATAAATTGTGGCCTTTTCTTAGCTAATATACCAGAACTGAAATGATAAGCTTGTGCCTAGTCTCGTATATTTATTTTTAATTTGGGAACTAACAATATAGAAATACAGAAATAATGTGAAGAAAATCATTTACAATTTCTTTTTTTTAAAGAACTTTCCCTAGGACTTTCATTGGAGAAATCTCTACATTTTTTTTTCTTGAAGGTGGATTCTAAATATGAATAGAGGGTCATAGTAAGTTCGGTGACAAGGACCAATGAGCAAATGTAGCATGAGTGTTTAGGCATAAAGAAGAAGACAGCAGTTCCGGTTAGCACATCTTGAACAACATTTGATTCTACTCCCAAGAATAAGGAGAAGGCTGACACAATGGCTAATTCATTCACTTCCTGGTGCCCCTCTAACTCATTTTCATTCCTATCTACCTGATTCCAGAAATCACTGCTTCAATATTAGCTGGCATTTAGGCTTCCCCCTTCATATTACAAAGCTAAATAGAACACAGTGCCTGTGTGTGTGTGTGGTTGTATTTTATGTGTGTATGTCTAATTTTCCTTAACTTTCGTTTTCTGATAAAGGACATGAAGGGGTTAACGGTACATAATAATGTAACTTTTAAGGTGAAACATACAGAGATACAGGAGTGAAAAGTAATGTATTTAATATTTTAAATTATTATAAAAATAAATGATATTAACCTACTTCAAACTACTATTCTTTGCTTTGATCATACTTATCTCATCACTCTTGTACTTTCTGAAACAGGTCTGGAGGTCCTGGTTCACGTCTTTACCAAATATGATCAAAAATGCAGCCAATTCTGCTGCCACGCGCAACCCAATGGAAATACACACTCATAAAACATTATGGTGTGTCTCTATGCACATTACTCACTGTACTTCACATTGTGAAACTTCTGACCCTTGCCCAGAGTCAAAATACAATGAAAGGTAAAAATTTTGAAGTGATCCAAGCCAGCGAGGCAGCCATGAGAAGCCCAACTAAAGACAGTCAAAAGAGGACATTTAAAACTTCTTCAGAAAGTAGCAGGAACAATGGAATAAGTGTCCCTGAAGTAAGGGGAGTAATTTGAGAGGGATAAATGACAGGATGTCTTGTGCTCCTATTTTAGAAATTCCAACATGCACCATAATTTTTGCTTATAGAATAAAAAGAAATATGGAAACTTCAATAGGTAGAACTCTAAGACGATGTGTCCATCGCTTTTTAGTCACTGTGACTCAATGCCCAATATCCATAACTTAGAGAAGATTTAATGTACATTCAGGAGTGGGCAGCTAGAAAGTGGTGGAAGCACATGACAGGGCTGAAGCTGGTTTGGGAGCCAGAGCTGGAGCTTCAGAGACCAAGATCTTCACAGCCTGGCAGGACAGAGAAGCCTGGGAGAAAGGGCAGATCAGCGCATGCCTCTCCAAGTCAAGCCCCGAGCATCTGCCCCATTCAGCCAGCCCCCACCTCCCCAAATTACATACTACCCATAGGTACACGAGGCTCTTGGAGGATGCTCCATATCGAAACCATGACATTTCTCCTAAATGAACTACACATTGTCCCCTCACCCTCCTGTGTGCATGTGCCATACAATCTTTGGGACTGTGTATATAATAGATTTTACTACAGTGATTAGATTTTGTTTTACAGTCCAAATGACCTTAAAACAAGGAGAATCGTGTGGCCCAACCTAGTCCTATGAGCCTGTTATAGGCAGAGTTTTCTCTGGATTGTTATAGAAGCTAGATCTGTAAAGCTTGAAAAAGATTCAATTTGCTATTGCTGGCTTGAAAATAGAAAGGCTCATGTAAGGAATGTGGCAGGATTTAGAGCTGATAGGAAGCGTCATCTGAAAGCCGGAAAGGAAGTGAACACTTCCCACAACTGCTTATCATGCACAAAAACTCCCCATCCAGAGAGAGCTGCTATGTTGCCCAATGTCTGGATTGTAGCTTCGTGAGATCCTGAACAGAGAAACAGAGCAGAGCATGTCCAACCTTTCCACCTGCAAAAACAGTGATTAAAAATAAGTGTGCATTTTCCACTTCAGTTTATAAGAAATCTATTACCTCCATAAAATAACTAATGTAGACAAAATACCAAGTTTATAATTGATATATAAAGTTGGAAAAATTAGACTAATGTGAAAGACAAAAGGATTTTGGTCACTGATCTCCAAAATTAGCCTGATTTGCTCATTTAATTGTAGGTAACTTTAGTTAGAATAGGCCGCCTAGGGTGGAAGGAAATCGCACAAAATAGAAGTTAAAAAAAATAGAAGGACAACGTGAGCTCACAGAAGTCAAGTCTCCTCCCAAGAACAGGAATAAAGATAAAGCTTGTCTGAAAGTTTGAGCCTTTTTATCCAATTAACCAATTAGTTGAGTCAGCTTAATTCTCCAGGGGCAGCACAAATAAGATTCGAGAAATAGAATCAGAGTCACAGAAAGAGAAATCCTTTCACTGAAGACAAAACATTAATAATGAAGAGTATTTTTTTCTCTAGTAAAATGAAGGAAAGAGGAAAGAAGGGAAGATAGAAGAGGGAGGGCAAACGAGTTGGATTCATTGTTTTAACATGTATTACCTAGTAATGTGATAAGGTTACGACACACTGACCAATAAAAGCTGATGAAGGAAAGATTAAACTGTTGAATGACTCACTAATGTAGGACAGTAGGACACCTGCAATGTGTAAGTAAAAGCTTCGTAATAAAGTAACAGTACAGACCTTAATGCCGCACAGATCCCCGTGCAGATGCTAACTAGTTAACACCTTCAGAACTAAACTCACTACGGCTTCTTCTCTCCATATTAAAGGGATGGGTTCATTAGAAGGCAGCATATGAGTCAGCAAACACTGCTGAGTAGAGAGCTTATCACGTATGAGGTTATTAAATGGAAAACACGTTTGGTGGACCAGTTCTTTAATGCTTATAGACTTAGAAATGTTTTGATAACAAGTATCTCATCAGTGAAGACTTGAACAAATCTAAAATGTAATGACTCTCCAACACAGCTTTTCTCACGCAGCGGCTTAGTGGTTCAGATTGAGTTAATAGTGTGACAATTCTACCTCAACTTGAAACCCCACAGCTTATTTTGCTAAAATCTTACTGGTGATACTAGATTGTCCCCTACTGTCAAAGCTTAGTGGCCATCTCTAGTCATGGGACTCTACTCAAGGACAAGATTCTGAGAGTACTCATTTTCTATTGGTCAAGGAAAGGGGTGGATCTGATGCGTCGGGTTTCAGTAACATTTCCCATACAAGGTTGCACGACTTTTACCAATTTTAGCTTTACTGAACTTCATTCTACTACACTCTGATGCATAAAATATTTGACTTTTCTTACCTGGATAGAAATTTAAACTGACAACATTCTGTTGCTAACAACTGTGTCATTTCATTGCATTATTTCCTCAAATTTCACTATTTACTTTCCACTCTGAGTATCAAAACTCAACTACACAGATACCGGAATGGTGGAGACATGTCTTTGCCTTTAGAAAATAAGTTCTAAAACGATTACAATTTGATACGGTAAGCAGAACAATCACTGGATTTTTAGTTCTGTTGCTGGATACTTACTACCTAGGGACAGAGGTTCAGTCTTGTTTTTCTTGATATTAGTCAAACCACAGTTCATTTATATGGTGTTCCGGGCAATGTACTTAGATACAGACAAGGATAAACTATAATACATTCAAAGAAAAGAGTTTGGAATGGTAAAGAAATTGCATGCCAAGTAATAAAAACAAGAATTGAACTAAGAGATTAGGATGCATGGCCAGGAAATGAGCACCCTCGGGCAGAACACGATTGCTGTCTTCAAATATTTGAAGGGCTGACATGTGGGAGAAGTTGGACATGTTCTGTATAACCCGAGGGTATCGTGTGAACCAATGGGTGAGAGTAAAAGCCAAACCTAATTATCTTCTTCTAAGGCAGATCCATCAGAACCACACTACAATGTATTCTGTTGCCTCAGGTGGTAGTAGGTTCTCTGTCAGAAAAAATAGTTCAAGAAAACTGATAGCCACGTGAGAGGAAGGTTGTGGAAAGAACTCAAGAATGAGAAGTAGACTGGGCAGATATATGGAGGTGGGGTGACCATGTAATTTACTAGTGAAACGGAGACCAAAGTCAAAGGAGAACAGACATAAATTGGGACATCAAGTGAAGTACAACATACAATTTCTGCTACATGGAGGGTTGCCCCAAACTTTAAGATGATTTCACATTTCTGCACACTGAAATTCTCAGTAGCAGTTAATAAATTGCATTATTGGGGCATAAGTGCAAGACACATGATGATTTCTGAACAATCACTATAAGATTTTTTTTTTACCTTGTATACAAAAAGTTACAAGCCATTTGCTTCCTTGATTTGTGGCTTTGAATCTCATTGTACAGATGCCTCCATGGATGGTTTAATTATGGGTCTGAATATCATAGAATATAGGGCAGATATTTAGATTTCATTATCTCCCACATTCATCCCCACGGCTAATCCAGTCCTTCAAGGTAGGCAGATTGGGCAGCTACACAGAGCCAGGTTCTGCACCATATACTACTTGCTTTTATTTATTTTTTATTTTCATAATAGCAAATCTTATATCAGCATTATAATCTTTGACATAAATATTATTTCTGTTCCATTGCATAGGCCAAACTTTTGTGTGACAAAGACTCTCTAACTCGTCCAAGGGCATAAACTTAATTAAAAGAGCAAATTAGACTTCAATTCTGTCCCTGTCCTTGTTTGAAGCATGGGCTTATGACTGTCCAAGGTGTCAGCACTGGCTATAAACTTTAATGAACCAAAAGAGAATCTGATATTTGAATATGATAAGCTAAAACTCATTTAGTATCTTAGTGTTTCTACGTGACTTCATTCAATTATTAGTTATTTACTATGCAAGCTTTGGAGCCTCTACTAGGTTCGAGACACTGGCAGTGCTAAGATGAGGTTACTCCTACAAAGGAAAGGCTAAAAATGTACACAGCACAGAAAAAATGGGTACTTAGAGCCTACTTATCTTGTATTTCAGTCAAAAAAAATAGAAATATGCAGTGAGTTTTAGCATATTGTCTTAAATGGGAATAGGTGATACATGGTCAGATCAGAAGGAGCCAGTTTGAAACCGCAAGGCAGGAATATACTTCAGTGTGCAGAGTGAGGATGGGCTAGGCTGAAATTGCCAGCAGGAAGGACGGGGGACTTTGAAACTGTTCACACAGCTGAACAGAGGTACCTAAGAAGGCACAATTTCATCCTCCTAACAAACATGAATTAAAGAATGAATACTTGTTATTCAGCTCCCATAACAAACAAATTAGGATCCCGAGTTTTCGAACGCTGTATGAGACCCAAAATTTGTTCTCATCTCTTTCCAGAACTCTGCACTAGGATTGCTGTCGGTAGTCAGGACCATTAAGAAACACAATGTGAGAATGTGGAGAAAAGCGTGAGTGCCCTTGTAGCTTGGCCTTTCTTCATGTCAGCAATTCACCTCAGAACAGAAACATCGTAAGCGCTTCCTTCTTAACCTCCTAGCTCTCCCACATTCTTCTTTTCTGTAAAATTACAAATAATGTAATGAGCAACAGACAAGGGATTTCAGCTTAGGAAAGCCACAAGAAAGTTGAAGGCAAAAATATTGTCCTATAATACGTTCCAAGGAGAAATTCTGAAGAAGAATGAAATATTTCCTGGCATAAAGTGCCCTCAGTGGGTTGAATAATTTCTTTGGAACCTGAGACAACGAGTGAAGTCTGTTCCTCATTAGCTTGTGTGGTAATGACCACTCTTCTATTTTCTGTTTCTTTGGAATTCATTTGTTTTCATTAAATCAGGTGGTTGCTATTATGATGTGTTAATGGGCTTCAAGCAGGGCTGTCCTCTGTGACTCAGACTCTGATTACTAAAATGAGAGTTTTGATATTTCTTATTATACAACTCAGTTTGCATTCCAATCCTTAATATTCTTGTCCACCAGAGCAAGGCTTTGAATCTCAAAGTCATGTAAAGGAAGAAAAAGTGAGAATCTTATTTTTATTTTTAAATTTGGCCCCTTCTCCTCACCCCTCAAAATGTGTCTTTGTTGATATTAACATGGCACTTCAAGTATTTAATGTCCCTCGATCCATTGCTGAAATCCTTCAGAACACACACACACACACACACACACACACACACACACACACACACTTTCATGCACACACATACGCACATGCACAAATCTTTCACTTTTCTTTCAGGTTCTTTGGTTGAAAAAAAAAGCTTTACCTTGTTTATGTCACATTCTGATTCTGATGTGCATAGAAATGACCTCCAACCACCTAGATCATAGCCCTTTTGTTCAGAAGGATTAAAATGCATTTGGGTTACTAGTTATCATTAAATATAAATAAGTTGCATACATTGCTTTTAACCATTATCCCATAAGAGTAAGCTCACCATTAATGTGCTATCAATATTTTTTCTTTCACATTTAAGAAAGAAAAATGTTTAAGCTAGAGATCAGATTCAGTTTCTGTAGAAGACTTAAGACAACCATGCCACGTCTAGTCTGACTGAGAGTAGGGCTATTAGATAGAGGCTCGCATGAAGTAGATCACACCAATACAGGACTTCTGTACTGCCCCTTCTAATTACCCAACACCTTCCTGCCAGCAAACACATGCGTCTACTTCGCTCTGTGCTAATAGGAACAGTAAACTCCCTATTTAACTGGATAATCAACAAACTTCTCAAAATGCCTAAATCTATGTTTACATACGCAAGATGAGATGACTGTTTACCTAAGGGACTGTCTTTACTCACTAATGCGCACTTAACAATAACCTAAGAACACAAAAACAACCTTCTCACTCCCAGGAAAATGGCACTTGTGATAATTGCAGCAGTATTAAACCGTCTTGCTTTTCCAGACACTAAGAAATACATTTGGTTGAGCACATTTTTGTCCTGTGCCTATGGAAAGATTCCGCTATGATTCCTTTGTTTGGGTGACTGTAATGCTATTGCTGTTTGCACCATAGGATCCAAGGCTAAAGCTTCCATTCTGACGGCCCCTGCTTTGGCTGATGTCGCCCACATGTTGGTTTACCTGACATTATTTCTGTCTCCATCCACCTCCGAAACATTCACCGCCACAGACGGCACTTTACAGACAGCTATTTTTGTATATGTGTGGGTGTTTAGCGTTGCATTCAGCATGAGAAGCAATGTCATGAGGGCTTTGTCCTTCAAAGTGCAATGTCATGTGGCTGCTTCCCTTTGAAGTTAATTGTATGTTTCCTTGTCACTGATTAAATAGATGCTCGGGATGTGTCCATAAGCAGCCCTTTCTCCTTGTGCCTGTTTGTTGGGGTCAGATTGCATATAACAGATGTTTTGAGATCCTTATAATATGGAAATTTTGAAAGAAACTGTTGAGGAATCAAAGCATTGAGACATACTGGGACAAAAATAATAGAGGTAAAATCTAGCACAGAAATAAATGACTTCATGAAGCTAGTAATTTCCATACACAGAATAGGTATACCTGTGACTATTTCTTTGGGTGGTATATAAAATATAAAATATCAGAACTAGTATTATTTTTAAAAATTGAAACACATGAACAAATAAAAAGGTTAATGTTTTCCTGTATTCAACCCATTGGCCAAAAAATGCTGCAAACAGATATAATCCCTAAAATCAAAGGGGTATCATTAGTTTAGGAAAGATGTTAATATTTGTCTGCCAAGAAAAGCCATGCTCTCATTGGCTATTGGCATCTTTAAAGATTCAAAAGAATTGCAAGAAGGTGAAAAAAAGCCAAAGCATTTTTTAAAAAGCAAAGAAAGAACATATCAAATATTATAACCAGTCTGTGGCAGAATTGGTGGTAGAAGTTGGAAACAGCATGTCAACAGACGCACACATTCACAAAACCAAATATCCACGGTACAAAAAAAAAAGACAAACCCAGACAAAAGATGAAATAGTTTTAAGTCATAATTCTGAAATATTTGTCATTTTCACCCATAAACATATTATTTTCTTCCATAAACAAACAAGTTTCCTCGTTTTCTTTATAGCCTTCCTATTATTTCCTCACTTTTGATAGAGATATGGACCCAAGGAGTGTTTCACTTTCTTCAAGGCTGTGTAATAATGGAGTGGTAATAAATAGCAATTGGCAGGAAGCCGTGGTGTTGGGAAAACAAGAGCCCAGCTGGAAATTTTGTATTTTTCAAACTGTGAAGGTCGGAGCCCAGTTGAATCTGAGTATTTGTAAACTTTCAGACTCTGTAAATTCGTCAAGGGCAGAAACATACAGTATCCATCCTCAACACTTACTCTAGTGCTTCCCGTCTAGAGGGTGCATGCAAGGGTTTGTTATGTGAAGTTGTATAAATATAAAGGAAGAAAAGTGATAAAAATGAAAATAGAGTAGTCCCATAAAGAAGAAATGAGGCAAAGAAAAAAGTGTAATTATATCCCTCTCCATAATGCAACATTGAGAAAGCTATCTCCATTACCCAAACAGATGTGTTTGGCTATGTGTGCCTTTATGTGTATATTAAATATTACACACATGTTTAGCAGCAACAAATGTCAAGGCCATGTGGGCACACAGACACACTTACCTAGAGAGTGTAGTAGTAGTGTGGTGAGGAGGGAAGTGGCCTGGAAATAAACCGGAGTGATGGAAAATGACAAGCTCATGACCACAACATCTATGCCCACAACAATGTTTACGGATGTCTATCCCCAAATAAGTCACCAAGAAAGACTAAATTATGCTCACTGGATTAATAAAACTGTGCAAAGAAATAAAGAAAGC
Organism: Ctenodactylus gundi; assembly: GCA_004027205.1. NCBI lineage: Eukaryota > Metazoa > Chordata > Mammalia > Rodentia > Ctenodactylidae > Ctenodactylus > Ctenodactylus gundi. The sequence continues at coordinate 960,315 of PVKB01000021.1, forward strand.
ATTTTCCAAGGTTCCAGAGTAGAATTATACAAGCTCAAAGTAATCCCACTGTTTCTGAGACATTTTATGCAAATTAATGGCCAGGGTTAACAAAGGGACCCTATAGATAACATCTCTCAGCAGGCCTTGAAGGACTTGAGAGTTTTGTTTGAATGCTGCATGAAGCTCAAGCCTCCAGACTAATTAAATTTAACATTTTATTTTGTCAATTTTCATTGCACCTGAAACTAAAAGCTTACCCACTGCTGTCCTAAAAATATAGAAAGCATAGAATAAAATAATTATTAAACCACCTAGGAAGGGTCAGGTGAAGTCAGAAAATAAAGTACTTATCTTGGAAAAAGATTTCCATTTGTTTATATCGCCTAGAGTTTTGGAAGCATTATTTACCCAAAGAAGTGACCTCCCTGTTCCATTTTTCTCAACTGGTCAAGAAAATCAACCTTGATAAACATCTCTGAATTATTTGAAGAACAAGGAATGTCATTACTGAATCATTTCATTTCACATATTTTAATCATTGTATTTGGCACTTTATTGAGAAAGACAATAGCAACCTTCTTTAATTGAATAATTAATTAATTAATTTGGAAGAGCTAATTAAATTACAAGTATAAGATGGGCCTTGAGTAGATGCCAGCAATAACAAGAGATATACCCGTGTGTTTTCTGGAGATCTGCTGATGGGCTTTGGCTATAGACTCACTCTGTTGGTACTTAGCACATGAAGTTCACTCTAGATAAATTTTTTTCGTTGTCCTGCAGATCTCTTTTCTTTACAACCTCTTGCTTCTTTTGTTCCCATGAACAATAAATTCTTAAATGATTTTCATTTCAGTGTGGGGAAAACCAAGAAGTCCCAGGAGGTAAGATACTTATTTGTTTATTAGATTTATTCTTTGAGGGAGTTTTCTTGACAGCACAGCCCTTGTGTGCTGAGAAATTCTATGTATCATTAATACTTCCAGCAGGATCATTACCTCCTAATTCGACAAGAAATAAACTATGATTCTTTTCTGTGTGACGTAAAGTGAAATAAGCAGTGGAAATACATAGCATCATTTTGATCAATTAATAATTGATCATACTTATATATGAGAGAGAGAGAGAATGCACAAAACAGCATAAAATAGAAATTATGGTGTTATGACCATTTTCCAATTCCTTCTTCAATTATTTTTCACTGGCTACTGGGTAAGAGAAGAAGTTTGCTCTTCTCTGTAAAAATAATTTTTTTAGTATTAATTACAGGATCCAAACAAAAATTGTGAGGCATAAAAAGGGGGGGGGGGCAATAGAAGAAAAAGCGTGCCTCCCTTCTCCTTACATATACTTTTCTTGGGCCCACAATGATTTTGCCATCCAATTTAATCAACTCAGGGACAATGACACTTGGGAAAATAATGATGAGTGTGAGAGGACTGGGGAGAAAGGTAGAGATTCCTTAATGGTAGTTCAGAAGGAGAAATAGTCATTGCAGATTAACTTCTACCCAATTGGGCCACTTTTCAAGCTCACTCCCAGGAGCCTCCTCTGCTCTCAGTACTGCATAAGAATAGAGTTTTAGTCTTGAATCTGCCTCAAATTAGGCTACATGGTCAGGTGAGTATTTGCAACATCTTTAGGGCCCAGGTTAATGAACAGTGAGACCACATGATCTCTGGAATCTTTCAGACACCCAAATCTAAATCTTACAAGTAATTCACCTGCAATTCCTAACAGCAGCACATAGTATTTTAGTGTCTTCCTATGTCAACCAGCTCACCTCATCTGACCAGAGGTAACTGCCTGGGAGAGGGCTTAGTGAACATATTAAAATACTTACAAAGCAAACAAAGCAGTTCAGCCTAGTTTCCTGGCTGTCCGATGCATTGATATAAAACAATAACCTGTGACTAATTGTTTCTGGGCACTAATACTTTACACAGAAGGAAATACACTAATGACACATTGTTCTAGTTTCATAGTTATCATATTATGCATATTCTAAAGCGTTAGCTAAATATTTATAGGCATATAAATATAATAAGGCATAATCCTTACTTCTAGAAATAAATTTGTTTTTATTTTTGGATCAGCTTTCTCAAAAGCAGGAACAGTTTTTTTTTTTTTTCCCTGAGATACATTTAGCCTGTGACAATTTAGAAATGCATAAGGTCACCTTCCTTCTGCGGCAAGTTCCTAGGAACGATACTCCCCAGCACAGGTGAAAGAAACCCCAGTCACAATAGCGTTTAGTACTCAATCCTCAAACGTCTCACAGGATAGGATCTACTGCAAGAACTTGTGGGAGCAGCACCTGGAATAACTGAGGTCACTGTAGGGATTGCAACACAGAAACAAACTTTCCCTAAATATTGAAAACTATCTGCCCTCACAGACATTCATTCTGTTTATTATCTGCAAACTCTCTGGATCACCCATTCAGTATGAATATGCTACTATCCACCAAAGATTGGTTTTGGCAGGGTGTATGTTGTTAACAGGAGGGAATAAATAGGAAAGCGTTAAAAGGTATGAAACTTTAAAACAATAGCTTAAAGGTGTCTTATAAACTACAGATGGCTTTCACTGTTTACACGAATATGTGCTCTGGGATGAGAATAATCAGGACTGAAAAATAAAGGAAATCGTTTGAAAATCACTTCTCCTATGTAATATGTCGTAATTGAAGTACAGACAAGCAGTGTGGGGATGGCCAGCCAGCGCACGAGAGCACGCAAGTCAGGAGAAATATCCAAAAAAAGCTAACTTGAGTTTCCAGAATTAGGCAAATTACAATCTCTATTAATGCAACACTCGCACACGTGCTCACAGGCACCACAACACCCAAGCCCGGGTACCACACCAGCTTTAATTATTCCCGGTCAGGGAGTTGCCACCACTGGTCTCAAAAGCAGAGGAAGAAAAAGTGCAACAAAAGGAAAAAAAAAAAAGTTTGAAGGTGAAGCTGAGATTCAAGTAGAAAGTCAGACAAGTCAAATGTGCCGGCTTTGGCAACTTTTCTTCCAGAAACGCTTCAGGAATTGGGCGTCCATCCCACACCTTTCCCTCCTTTGTGACTGTGAGAACCTCTCGCTCAAAGGCGGCAGCTTTCCCACCCCACCCGAGGCTGGAATGGCCATGATGCTCAGAACCTGCGCCCAGAGCACACAGGAGAGCAGTCAGGCTCCGTGGAACAGGGGGCTGGGGCAGAAGGCGGGTGAGGACACAGCCTAGGCAGCTCCCTGGGCCTGTGACACTGGAAGGCTCCTTTGATTCGGGTCCTGCCCCTGGAAGTGACATGAAACCATCTTCCGGAGGAATTCCTCATGCAATTCCTTGAGAGTGGTTAAGGCATCAAGACTCCCTATGGCAAAATTCCTTTGAGTTCTACCATAACCTACCATTCACATAACCTCAACTGGAGCGAAAGAATGTCTCTTTTAATCTCTGCAGGAGCTTGTGCCCAAAGCACAGCCCTGGGGTTTCTCAGAAGTGAGGGCTGTTTATACTAATTCATGTAGGAACCTACTAGAATATGACGAACTCAACCCACGCTTTGGAAGGTGGAGTAGACCTAAACAGTGTGTGGAAAGTGTCTGGAGAGGCAAACACTGGTTAGACAAGGGAGTATCGACAGGTTTGAAGAGTTCTCATGAATCTGGGTTAATGCAGTATTTTTGATATATGTAATGTACATCAAAAACTGAAATGAATATTACAGAGAAAGCACATATAGCCATAAACCATCCCTTTCACTGAGGGACCTCCCTTACTCTGACTAAATAAAATAAATCCATTCTTCAAAACATTCAAGATTGCATCAACATGACTTTGATTATTTTCCCTCATCCAATAATCACTACTAGTAATTTCCATATCTTTCAGGTAATTCTGTAAATTACACCTCCATATAGAAAGCTGGACCATACCTCAGATATGAGTTCTCTTTCTTTTCTTGAAAAACTTTTAACATCATTTCTTAAAAAAAAAAAAAAGTCTGACACTTCTTTTCTGGTTATATCCTTAAGTTAAAATTAAATAATGCTCATATCTTTATACAACATTTTAAAATATTACACAAATTTAAAATATTTTCCTTGTGGGAAATGGGGAACAAGACAGATGTCTCTGACTTAGAACATTTACTGAAAGAAGATTTACTTAAACGTCAACTTCCCCAAGGTGCTTTGTATTGAGAACCCAGGAGAATCCTTCCCAACCACCATATATAATTCTAAAATTGCTCCGATTCAGTTTTAGCTGATTAAAACAAAAATGGCTCTCTACCAAAAAATAATAGGAATAAGAAAGGAAATCAGAAAACTCGGGGCAAGAAGAATTCAAAGGAATGGCAGGAAAAAAATGCCAGTCATTAAAATGAAGGGTAAAGTCCACATACTTCCTTTTCCGTTCTATTTGGTGGAAAAATCAGACTGACCACAAAAATGCTGTACAGCCCTTGGACCAAGAAGCAACCAGGAAGCTTTTGGGAATGGGAGACTAAAGAAGACGACAGGGGTGAAGAAGTAGGGAGGCCGAGGCAAGCAGACACACACACGGATAAGATCCCTGGAAGAAATAGTCAACTCGTTTTATTGCTTAGGGATCAAAAAGAAGATACCGCAAATCAAATCAAGTCAGGTGATAGATGTGGGATTTCAATTTTTACAGGTTGATTAGATTCTATTTTCACCAAACCCTGTGGACTTTTTGAGAGGACTTGAAACTCTATTCAGTGCTAGGCAAAATTTCCCTACATGCAAAGGGATTGCTCTGTGTATTAGCCACAAACAATTGCACGGAGAGGACAGATGTCAGCATAGGGGCCGAGTCAGGGGATTGAAACGCATTTGTGATTTTCCAGTCCCCAGGCCATCTGAGTAAGACCCTCTTCCCCTCCCAGAAGCAGTCATATGCCAGTCAGCGACCCCGCGCTCTTCCGAGACTTTACTTCCTGAAGGGTAAATGTTCCTGCTTGTCGTTTAATCCCTTAATACCGCATGCACAAACACAAAGAACTCTAGTTCTGGGCCAGTGAGTACTTGGCAAAGCTGAAGTGTCAAGAGGGACAGAAATTCCACCAGAGAAATGCAAAGCACTGCATGTAATTGAGTTCTCAGGTGAGGGGCACATCGCGACGGAGGACCTGAGCACCTGTGGCAGGTGCACGCTACCAAATGCCCTAAGTCTTTCTTGTCAAAAGGACTAACAGGCAGGGGCCCGAAAGTCTTCATCTTTCCCACTTGCACGCATCCTACACAGCCCTGCGCGGTGTTTATTAAAATTGTCATATTGCTAGGCACTCGGCGTAGCTCTGAGATCAGAGAAACATGGAAGCGTAATGCAACAGAGGGAAATCAATTTCTCCTGGGCGCTACTCCATTTAAACCATGTGAATGCAAGCGGGAAAAGGCCAGGCACTGGCAGACTTAGGATTCCAGGCTAGTGAGCGTGCTGAGGGAGGAAGTTTTACGTGCCACGTTGTGAATTATTATACCAACACTCAGGTGGATAAGCGAGAAGTGACAGGTCTATGCGCTTGGGTTTTCATTCCCAAAATGACTTCGTTGAGGTCTTTTCAATTTAATCCTAGAAATAAACAACTGCTGAGCGCTAGTGGTGATTGAAAGTGGGAAGGGGAGGAGGACTTCCGTAGGCTGTTTCTGAAGAGAAGAGGTCCCTAAGCCCTTCAAGGATTTAAAGAGGAGGGTAAGGGTTTTAATTGGATTTTAAATTGTATTAGTAGTCAGGAAAGGTTTGGGGTGCACTGTGCCTGCTCCACCAGCACAGCACGCAGCTGTGTTTCAAAGCTGACCTTTATCAGATGGCGGTGTGTTTATTTCGGTCTGTCGCAGAGAAGGAATAAGAAACAGTGCTAGTGGGCCCTGTGATTTTAGTTATTTTTAAGAACACACACAAAAGGAAAACTGATTCTGCTTGACTAGCTGAATTCTTAAATGAAGGAACCAGGGAGATTGTCTATGGGGGTTGGGGAAGGACATTAGATGGGGGGCTGAAGAAGTGATGGCCAAATACACTTGGCCCAGGAAGCAATGAGATGAAAAAGAGAGGAATGAAAGAGGATTAAAGAAACTGAAACTAAGCTGAACACAAGCCTTAATTATTCTGTAAAATTCAGGGCAGAAGTCCGACTGTGGTCTCCTCAACACCCTGTCTTTCCTTCTCCCTTCCCTCATCAAGACATTTTCTGGTTATCAAAACTTCCAGCACGTTCTGAGACTTGGCTCCAAGGTTAAGAAGGAAATGCTACACTGTACTTTTATATAATAAAGTTCAGCTATATCTCAAACTCTATTTCCTTTTTAATTACAATTTTCTTACCTGAGCCTCAAGTGATTCTAATGTTACCATTAACCCCGGAGGCCCGAGTTATTTTCTGTGCAGTGACAAGTATTAGAAGTGCCGCTTCTACATGGGCAATTTCTCCCCTCCGTGAACTTTAACCAAGTAGATAGTATCTAACCAAAGTTCCGAGTCACTCATGCCCTGTAGAGAGACAAGTACCCCGGGGGAAAGCTTAGAAATTTGAAATCAACTGAACATTATTATATTGCTTCAGAAATACTTGGGCACTGTGGAATTGGAAAACAGACAGTAGAATTTTAAGCTGAAGGATTTATCTAAAATGGGGCTTTTTAGGAAAAAAAACATGCTCTAGTGCCTGTTTCAGATTTTTTAAACTTGCATTTTAGGTGAATTTGTTTGGAAAGAGTCAAATGGGATTAATATGAGTAGAAGAGAAATCTGTTGGGAGGGGAACATGCACATTTGAGGAAAAGGTTAAATCATAGAATCTTAAGAGTTGGGTAACAACTATCTCTAATTGCACTGTTTAATGTCCAGGATGGCAAATGTATGCCCCCAAACACTTCTAGCTCAACCTATCCTCCTCTACGGCAGACATTATTAGTGTACTACAGAACTATTTCTGTCTGTACCAGAGAAAGCCAGCCGGTCATTAATTACCCTCTTCCTACACTCACAGCTAAGCTTTATTTCTCAACCTACCCATACTTAGGAATGATCATGTGACAGTTTTGGTCATCAGAGTATGATAGAAAGGCTTCACCATTTGTTCAGACCCTTCCCTCAAGACATTCTGTCCTTGCTGGTCTAAATGGAGGCAATTCCCAGCGCGATCCCATTGGTTACAGAAAATGTTGCTGGAAGGCAGGGCTGCCAAAACAAAACAATCAAACAGCAGGTGGCGCTAACACTGATATCATAGGCTGAAAACTTAGAGGTCCTTTGGTAAGGGTGAAAATATATCAGAGTGCTGTTAAGAAAACCTGAACGCGTGTCTTAACTGTTGATTAGTAGCTCTACAGGAGCCACAATGCTGGACACTCTTAGCTAGTTTTAGGAATAAGACTGAAAATGGAGGACTGGTAAAGGGCTTTCTCTATCTGGAGACCTAACTACTTCCAGATGCCTGATGGTATTTCCCAGGGCTGAAAAAAAAAAAAGTATATATACAGTCAAAAATCGAGTAGCTCTTCTTAAGTAAACAAAATAATTTAGCTTTCCCCCCAAAAATCATGTCACGCTGGCCAGCTCCTCAGGAGGCCGAGGCAGAAAGATTTGCGAGTTTGAAGCCAGCTTGGGCAACTTAGAAAGACCCTCTCTCAGTTTAAAAGTATAAAAAGGTATGAGAATGTAGCTCAGTATTGGGGAACTTGCCTAGCATGTGTGAAAACCTGGATTCAATCCTATGTGTGTGTACATATATAAAACTATGAATATATTTCCATTGCATATGTGATCTATCTATGGCTGTTAACTTCCTGTTTCTTGTTTCAGGTTACCTCGAGTTAGGTTCTTTCAGAAAACTAGACAATGAAGGTTGTAGGGTGGGAGGTCGGGCTCCCAGCAGAGCCCCAGGCAGCCTCTGGGGAGATCTGACAGCTGCCCGTGTCTTCGCGCGCTCTCCCTCACTGACTTCTTCTTCTGCCTCAACTAGAATCTCACTTCAGCTTTCCTTAAATCTTATCTCTAATCATTTGTACACTGAAGTCTTCTTATTACAATAGGAAGGAAAGTAGTTTTCCCTCTGAAACGCAAAACCAAGTCAACGTACTGGCAAGTTGGTTTTCCCTTTATCTAAGCACGCGGAATGCTTTCCTCCCTATCTCGTAATAAACATCATTGTAAATCACAGTCTTTACCTTACGTATCTTAGATGTTGCACAGCAAGGCTGCCCAGCTCCCAGGCCAGGAATAAGTGCTGGTCTGTGGCCTGGTGGAATCTGGGTTGTGCAGTAGGGTCAGCAAGCTAAGTTGCATGCAACCTTACAGCTGCATGGATGCATCACCATCACTTGCATGGTCACCTGAGCACCACCTTCCATCAGAAGAGCAGTGCCATTAAATTCTTATAGGAACAGAACTCTACTGCGAACTGCACATGTGGAGGATCCAGGCTGAACTTTCCTCAGGAGAAATGGACGTTTGATGATCTGAGGTGGAGCTGGGACAGTGACGGTAGTGCCACCGTCACCTCCCCCAGTCACTGGTGGAAAACCCGTCTTCCACAAAACTGGTGCCAATGAGTCTTTGGACCCTTGTTCTAAAGCTCTGCCATACTTTGAATATAGCTTTAAATGGTTTTGATGGGCGAACAAAGTAGGATGCATTCAACAATGATGCTGGGCTTTGTTTCTCTTGTGTATAATTTAAGTGACTTGCTCTATCACCTACTTCCTCGACGTGTGGAAATCTCCCATTCCCTGAGGACCTATGACTGAAATATATACCTGTGTGCTCAAGCATAAAACTTTCTAAGTGTTTCACCTCTTTGCACCCAAGCTTATGTCATTCCTGTTAAAAACAAATCATCCTTCTGATTCAGAATAACAGAATCGGAAGCCCCATGCATTCACACTGTATCCTTCCTTCCTTCTTTTCTTCCCCTTTGTCATTTTTTCTTCCTTTCTATCTCACCTCATTTCTCATTATTTATCTTTCCTTTCTCTCTTTTTTTTAACTCCAAGGCTTCTGAATTATTCTAAAATGAATGCTCCTACCATGAATATCAATGAATTCTCTATTACAACCCTTTTATGTAGAATTAATGCCAATTTTCTTTTATACTTCAAAGCCCGTTCTCTTTTACCACTAACATGCCTTCTACTTTGTGACTTTATATAATTTCATCATATTTCCACCTTTTCCAGAAAAATCTCCAACTTCAAGTCTCCTCAGAATTTTTCACACAGATATCCTGCTTCCTGCTCCCTCGGGACTGGCAGATCTTACAGACCGCTGCATGACACGTCAGTTCCTGCAGTTCCTTTTCTCGCTCCTTTTTTTCACTCAGGTTCTCTCTCAATCCTCCCACCCTCCGCATTTCTTTCTCTTCTTCTTTTGTCATTCATTCCTTTCATTTATACTCTGATGTTTTATTGATCTTGACAATCAAGCTACACACTAATAATTGTACATATTTAAAGGGTAATATGAGATGTTTCAATGCAGGTATAATTGTGTCATAGTCAAATCAAAAGTATCCAGCAAATTTATCAACTTGTAACTTTACATTTTCTTCTGTGTAATGAGAGTATTAAAAATCCTCTCTTTTAGCTTTTCATCACATTCAATATAACATTATTAACCATAATCATCATGCTATATACTGCAACACCAGAAATTAGCCTTATTCTAACTTAGTATGTATTGTCTGATCCTCCCCTGTTCCCTATGTCTGTGGCCTTTGTTATCTACTCTTCTGCTCTCTGCTACCATGACATCAAATTTTCTCCCATATATAATAATGCAAAATAATGTGGCATTATCTTCTTTGTTTCTTTCTTGTTTCAGTTAGCATAATATCTTCCAGATTCCTCCATGTTGCCGCATATTTCAGGCTTTGATCATTTTATATGGCTGAATAGTATTCCATTCCATACACAGACCACTTTTCTTTAGCATTAATGTGCCATTAAAATGAGAGAGGAGACATTTTAATTAATTCATTCATTTTAATAGCCCAAAATACTTCTTCTGAATGGTTTTGAGTGCCAGTTTTTCAAGACTTTAAATATCACAAAGGTCTTCTTTTTCTTCTCATGAGTAGTTGATTGTTTGATTTGATACAAATTATGAATTCAAGATGATGTGATCTCACAATTTAATAGCCACTTGCTTATTGGCATGTAGCATGTTTGAAAAAATGTCTCTGGCTTCTCTGGGATTCAAATCTAGGAACACATTTCTGTTTCTTCCTCTCTCGTTAAAGCAATCATCTTATTATTCATGTTTTTCAAAAAATAGTTTAATCCACAATTACAAGGTATTAGGAGGCAAATTAACTGAGTCTATATCCGTCCTTCCTCTTCCTGGCTGGGTGTCATGTGCCAGTGACTCAGCTGTTTTTGTCTCTGGGTTCTTACCGGTAGAACGGAATATTAATAGTATGTGCTTCTCAGCACTGGTGTGACGTTTAAATAAATGAGTACACATAAAGTTCATAAAACTGTGTCTGGTACGTTACAGATGCTAGGTGCATTATTTTCTAGTTTTATTTGTTTAACTTTGTGTTCTATATTTTTATCCTTATGATTTCTTTCATGTTCTTTGATCCCTTTGATAGTACCCTTTTTATGTTTGTTTTATGAACCTTCTTAAATATCCCTGAGAATATGAGAAAGTCCAAAAAATAGTTGGTACTATGAATTATCAATTTTGTTTGGGGTAAGTTTTTTTTTTCATTAAATCATTTCTCTCTTCCGTGTAGCTTTATCTAATAATATTGTGTTCTCTGTTCTTTGTATTTTCTGGAACACAGGACAATGTGTCACTGATGTGATATCACTTGGCTTTTTCTTTTGGTGACTTCATCTTTTGAGTGGGGAATTTGTCTTGGACACTCAGAATTCAAGAGTATGGTAGGAGCTGTAATGTATCAGTTACTTCCATCACAAAGAGAACAGGTAAACGGGGACCAAGTGCAACTCGTCATCTCCACACCACTATAGAAAAATGAGAAGGAGCTTGTTGAAAGGCTTTAATGGTCACTGAGCTTCTAAATGCAGCCTTTCTCCGGTGGTGTAGTGGGGTGATCATGAGGGTCACTGTGTACAAGGTGAGAAAGGCAGTCCGGAGGTGGTAGGTCTACTCCTTGGACATCCCTCTCATATATAAAATGCCTGTAACTCATCCAAAATTCATAGAGAAACTGCTCCCAAGTTCCCTTGCAGCAATCTGTATTGTGCTCTAGGCTGGGACCTACTGCTATGCAATTTCGGTCTCCCAGGCATGTTTTGGAAATTAACAATGACACTACTACCATCTATTCATTGCTGTGACTTCAGTTCATTGAACTATGCATTGTAATTCCAAACACTCTTTGCAGAGAAAGGAAGCAAGCATATTTGTTTCTCTTCACATTTTGATACTCACAAAAGAGGTAGTGTGTTTGAAGCAATAAATGGTAACACGGGTGTCTATTTGCTCTTCAAGTTAGTCGTCATTCGCAAGAAGTACAGTAAAAAGCTTTTTCTTCATCATGAATGACTGTCCTGCTGTGGATGTGTAATTATATAATATCACTGTAGTATGTTTGCTAGAAATTCAGATTTGATACAAATTTCTAGATATTATTAGTACAAAATTACATATTAAAATTTTAATACTATTATACAAAGTGAAATCTATTTTCTACTAATAAAAGGCAAATTAACGTTTTAAAACAAGATGTTAAACATTGTTAATTTTTGAAAATATATTCAAGGGCAACATGTGTCTTTCTTAATACTATATTAATTGCATAATATTACTAAAATTACATTTTGAAATGTCTACCAACCCCAGATGGAATGGTCCATGATTTTGGACCTAATGACTCTTGATCTTTGACCCCCACGCAGGGCTGAGTACAGACATGATAGGAGGTGAGTCTTTTGAACAAATAGGTAAATATATCAGTCAATAAGCGCCAAGCCTAAAAGGAATTTTTGTAAGTTAAAATAAATGATATTTCATAAGGTTCTAAGATGGACTTCAATTTTATACTTGTCTTTTCATGCCTTCTTTCTTCATGAAAAATAGGTCTCTTAGTTCTAATAATAACATCAACAAAAATCATTCAGTATTAAACTTTATAAATTTCTTTCTAATACAAAATACTTCTGATCCTCTGAGGTTCCTAAGAGAATTCCTCTAATGGAACAAATAGCATATGCAAATATATGATATTACTTTAAATATTATAATTAATTGTTTTATACACTATATTAAAGAAGTATAATACCGAATGATACATCACCAATTTTTAACTCAAGACTGATCTTCTCCAAAATTTTTGACTTGAGAAACAATACTAATGAGGTTACCAAAATGATTAGAAGTCACAGGGTCCCAATTTGAATGAAGTGCCTTGTCCTTTTATCTTCCATGGGGATAGCAGCAGAGATCTCAAGAGGTGAAGCAGTGTACCCAAGGTCACAAAGCCTGTGAGTGCCGCTCATGACATCAAAACAACTCCTCTCACATTGCCCCATAAAATTCCTACCTGCCAGAAAATCTAAATTCTTCACAGTACTCCAGCTTTTAAAAGTTTGAAGGAAGAGGTACAGAAGTGTGTGAGGTTAACAACCTGTGGCATGAGTTTATGGCAAATGTCCCACACCTTGCCCGAAACAAGACTCAACGCCCTCTCATCCATGATGCAACAGAGACAGACGATTGCTTCCCCCAGCCCTGCAGGGTCTCCGTATTCCAAGGTGGCCGTGATTAGAGCCCAGCTGGGCCCTGTGCACCGTGGCTTGCAGCACTTTCCGCTGGAGTGTAATAGAATACTAGAGCACCATTGTATTTTTAAAGGCAATTAATATTTTATTATGCACAGACTTTTATTTGCACCATTTGGATTCCTCTTCTCTAATTAAATCTTGTGATTTACACAAACAGAACGGCTGTTTTTAAACTCTCCAAATTATCAAAATTAACAAATACTTGTTAAAAGGAAGCAAAAGCAGCCAAGGGTCCTATTTTCATGACAGAAACAACTGGAGGCTACAGAGGGAATTGATAACACCTCTCACTTGAGTGGGGGTGGGTAGTGTGGCAGTTACATATAAAACACCTTAGTTAAATGAAACTGATAGAAATTCCAGCTGTCTGTGAGACAAAGGCTGATTCTTTAAATAAATAAAGCCAGAATATTTTGTGTGCCCACTTTGGATTCTTTTTTCATGACCTTGTGTGCAACATTTTGTGTTATGGGGTTTATAAATTTAAGAGCATGGTTCCAGGCAGGCATTTCCCCCAATTCTGCATCTGCGGAATTTTCCTAGGGCCAGATGAATGGTCTTCAGAGGAAAAAAGAGGACTAAGCTTAGATGACCACTAGAGAATAAGACCTGCTCCTCTATCAGGTCCCAAAGGAAAGCTCTTAGACAAATCTTAGCTGGATGAGGACCGCCCCTATCTCATACCACTCTCTCAGTGTATGGACTGAAGGTGGGTAGCCTGTAGGGTTAAAACAAAAGGCTCTTTTGCTTCTAGAGAATAACATAGAGGGACTGTTCTGAAGGTCAGGTTGAACCAGATAAGGCCACAATAACAAGTACTGTCCATTCTAAATAGGATAGAAGCTTTTACAACAGCATCCCAATGTTCTCAATTCAAAAACGTCCCACATAAAAGCAACCCTCGAGTCAGAAATAAATATGAGCCAACAACAAATAATTCACTTTATTCCACTACGTGATCACTCTCTGATGTTACTATTACTGTTGTGGAATAACTGAAAATATTGTCATTGTTATGTTGCAGACATAGAAAGCTCACTCTGAGGCCTCATGGGAAGAGGTCCTGTAGGAATACGGTAAATACTTTTCTCCTGCTCCTAAGTAGCCTTCAGAATTGACAAGGAGCCCGAGGAATGGCGGAAAACTACTTCTCCACTTTCTTTCTTTGTCTTCCTTCATAGTTCCCTAAAATGAGACAGCTTTTCCTACACGTGAAGCAGCAATTTGGGAACTAAGATACAACGTGTCATCTTGAACTTTCGGTACAATGTGGGTGTGATTGGTGCTTGGGGACTGCCCCAAGAAACAGACCAACACTGAAGCTCTGTCCCAGTGAGATTTCTTGTTTTAAAACATAGCTGAAAGCAACCACTGTAGACATAACAGGTCGGACTGAATCCAAGCTACGCGGTCAAGCTCTGTGCTGAATTATTTTTCTCATTTCTTCCTCACAATAACCCATTTTAATTTAAAATAAAAACGCTATTAGAATCCTTTACATAGTTAAGAAGTGTGAGGCTTAGATAACTAGGTCTGATGCCTCAGACATGTAAGGAGCAATTGGGAGGTAAGCACATATGAAATAAAAATACACAGTTCTACCTGACTTTGTGGCTGATGCTATTAAGCAGTGCGCTATACTGAAACAGGGAAAGTTGAGATAGTTTATGCCTGTGTAAAATAAAAAAATTAATTAAGTATTAAGAAGACTGCTGTTGTTGGAAATGGGTTATGGAGAGTTTCATTTTTCTAACAAATCACATCACTCCTAACAAATTACATCACAAAAAATACCAGAAGCGACCAGTTGACTCCATCTTGCACTTGCTTATGTTGACAGATTGTTCTATAAAGCTAGCAGCCACTCCTTCAGGAAACAGAATCACACAGAACTTCTTGCAATACTAATAGATGTTTACTGAAGAGCCACACCATGGAGGCCTCACGATTCTGGGAATGAAAGAAGTCTAATTGAGAAGTTGTGAGTCTCTGTTTGTGCTTCATCCATCGCGGGTGCTTAATAAGTGTGTTGACTGAATGAACAGTGACATTATCATTGACTGGTGACCACAGAGGGCACTGGGATACCACTACACTTTCAAGCTTAAAAATGAAATATTATTTCTGTCATGGAACGTGTATGCAAATAGAAACTGCTATTTACACTTATACTTAAATGTAACAAGATAATGGCTTAACTATGATAAAATTAATAATGATGTATTTGGGAAACAATCCCAAGAGTACAAGTGAGTAAAAATTAAAAAGAAAGCACTATCGCTTTCTTCCTTTTTACCCTCACCATGATTCACAGAGACAACTGGGGCTGATCAGGCCCAATTTGTTACATTTCTTTGGTGGCTACCTTAATGAGGCCATGGGATAGATAGATGCACCACCAGGCCTGCTGTCTGACTGATGGGAGATTCTGTCCATGCATGCAGTGCTGGCCTTCGGAGGCAAGGGACAGCACTGAGAGGAGCCTGTGCTATTTCATTTAGTGCTCCTTAGGAGAAAAATACTGACTGAGTGAGTCCACCATCATAATTCTATTCTCTTTGAAATTGATTGGCTTATATGACATAATTCTAGCCCAAAAAAAGCCATTAAAAGAAGTTTGCTTAGGGTCACTGAGGATATTTTCTTTATCTCTTAAAAAGAGACATAGTAAAGGACAATCTGTTCTTCAGGAGATAATCCCATGACTTTACTATGACACACAGTCATGTTGCAGGTGCACCATGACTACAGAAAATATGACACTCCTGGGTTCGTGACATGTATGATTTACTCATTGACTCATGATCAGCTATAATTTGATTTCTGAGTTTTCAAAGCACAACAGGTCATTTGATCACAAAAACATCACATTGATTTACAAATTTCTGGTATGCAAACTAAAATATCACAAAGAAATATATATATATGTTCTGGGTGACTTAAAGAACATGACCCCAAATATCAGGGATTTGAATTCTCATTTTTAAAAAATTATCTAGGCTAACTTGTACTTGTTCATTTAATGTTATAGTTTAACAGCCTTTTTGAGAATTTAACTGCAATTTTATTTCTCCTTGCTGCCAAATAGCATGCATTATAGAAAAGATTAACATGTGGATATCAGTGTTTCTAATATAAATAATTTTGAGGAGAAATGAGCTCACCTAAGTATGGTGGCTCTCAACTCTAGACTTTAAATCTACACAGTTCTTACTGCCTAATCCTTTCTATCTACTATGCTTGCAGACGCCTTGCTATTAATCATAACTATTCTATACGTTACGCCATTATTTTTCTCTTCAATGATTCAACTTGTCTAGATTCAGAGATACCCTGCTGTACAGTCATACCAACTAGAGTACCTCTCCCACCTCTCCCTCCAGCCCAGAAAACTTGGAATTTGCTGTCCAGGGCAAAAAATACTGATTGATTGAGCCCACCGTTAAAATTCTATTCTATTCAGGAATTAAGAACTTGAGACCTCATCTCTAACTAACACATTGAGTTGTAAACAACCTTCTTCTCTGCCTTCACTTGATGGCCTGGAGATGGTGGTGGTAATAATAAAATAAATACAAAAAGATATTAGTAATTGCCTTTTCAGTCTCTGTGCTTAGAATTATTGGGTGGACTTAAGAAATAATGAACTGAGGTGCAAATGACTGGCGTTATCATGTAGCCTTTTTTACCAGTAAATGTAAAGATAAAGAACTCTTACAGATCTCTTGGGAATTCTGGTCAGATGTACCATCCTTGGGATCTGAGATACAATAACAGTGAGATATGTGAGCATACACAGCCAGTCTGGTTGTGTCCTTAGCTGCAATTTAAGAAATGGGTCATTGTTAGCCTATATGCTAGAGTCCCCCAAATGCCACAACATAGCAATAAGGTTAGTAACATAAAAGATAATATGGACACTTCCAACAATATCTAACTGCGGAAGTGTTTTATCATCTCATGTGTTACCACAGCCCATAGAGTAGACACACTCATCATGTTTTCTTGGTGATAAATGAACTGGGGAAGGTTACACGAGTAACTAGGAAACAAAGGAGTTGAGGTTTGACGCAGATAAAAAATATATACTCTACAGTCCCCTATGTGTTTTCACATATTCTTTTAACAAACAAAAACACCACATAAAAGTAACTGAAGAAAGGCGTTACGATTCCATAGTAACTATTCCAAAAGGGACACATTGAGAGTGTTACATGCTCATGAAGGGGGGTCCTCGATGTGTCAATGAAGGAAGAACAATAGAAATAATCCTTCAAGTTAAGAAGCTTATCTTTTGTGGTATAAAACCTAAGAGCATCGGCTCTGCCTGAAGCCAATGCCACTACTTTCCATGAGAAAATACTGTAATATCCTTTTAATTAAGTTGCAATATTATATTCAGTAAGCGTTGCATATTTAAACTGAGCACTGTTGATGAGCCCTGAATGTTTCTGCGGAATGTTTTCTGAAACATTGGGATGCACAGGCCGTTAAGTTCAAATTTTAGATTCCCTATATGTATATTGGCTTTTCAGTGAAGTGAGAATACACCAGAAAAAATAAAATAAAAAGAAGAAAATGAAATGAATGAATTCTGTCCACTCAAATTCCCTGTGTGTTCAAAACAAGGCTGGGGTGGGTCGCCCAGGTAAGTGCCTATTTGCTTGCACCCATTAAGGCCCCCATTTTGTCCCATGCCCTTCCCGTATCCCCTCCATAGCGCCTGTCTGGAGTACCCATTCCAATCTTCTCTGCATGAACTAGCTCACACTAAAGCTGATTTTCTAGACTGACAGGAATAGTTGGACAAAGAGTCCAAGACTTCTGTGGTGAGAGAAAGCAGTGCTTATAAAAATAATCATCTATACAGCTAAGTTGTGCTTACTCATAGAAAATAAAATCTTATAACTAATGTTATTATAGTGTGCTGCAGGAGCTAAACAGAATGGGAAACCTTCTTGTTTTATGTTTGCTGCAGTGGCATGGGATATAGGGGTTAGAATTCAGAATACAATTTCAAGGACAACCACTAAACTTCCTCTGAGGAAGTTTCTGGTTTCTCTGACATTCTTACATTCAAGGATTCTACTCTTAAAACAGACCTATCACATATTTTTGACATAGAAGACAAATTTAAAGTCAGGGTCTTGCAATTTTTACTAATTGTCAGCAAGACGAACTTCAATCATTGGTACTTTTTCCTCTCTTGTTGGAATACTTTTCAGGTAATCCTGTAGTGCCAATGAAAATATCAAGTAAGAACAGCATGTAAAATCATGAAATATAATAATTAATAAAGGATATACTTTGATGCTTCTCACCCATTATATGTAAGAGTCCAATGAGTTTTTAGGATGAAATTTATGAATTTGTAGAGAGGAAAAGCATTGAGTTCAAATTTGGATTCCTATAAGTATTATACTCTGACATGAGCAATGAACAATACAATGGCTTATGATAAGGTAATTATTTCATAAAGTAGGTGCCATCTGTGGAAATAAGTATTATGTATAACTGAAGCATTGTATCAAAAACAAAATGCATGTCACTCCAGTATTGCTGTATGCTGCACCTTGAAGATTCTGTTTGAATCAAAAGTTTTAATAAAGTGAAAGAAAAATGGTTGAGCCAGCTCAGTGATGTAGATCTGTAATTCCAGCACTGAGAGACCGAGGCAGCATGATTGATTGTAAAGTCAAGCCCAGCCCGGGCAACTTAGTCACTTAGTAAGACCCTGTCTTAAAATGAAAATGAAATAGGGCTGGGGGTGTAGCCCAGCGTGAAAGCCCACAGATTGATCCCCAGGACCATGAAAAAGTCAATAAGATGATGAGTTAATTAATATTTCTAAAATTGTCTAAATATTCTAGGACAAATCGTGCTTGATCACAGGAAAGAAATTGAGGAAGCACACTTTAAAATAATAAAAGTTAACAAGTATTCTACTTTTTAGTATTTTAAAAGCCTGCTAGTATGACTCACAAACTATTTGCATAGTAACTTTTTGTATGCCCTATACTAATTGCTAAAGAAGCTCTGTTTTAATCAAATCCGATAGTATTACATAAAGTAGGTTTGAAATTTGGGATTAATTCTACCATTAATTCTTTTCTGGAATGCAGTCTAAATATTTAGCAGTTGTAATTAGAAAGTTTAATAAAGTAATTTAATGGAAAGGATTACTGAGTACTTTTGTTTAATTTTAGACACTTTAAAAGAAATGATTGGTTTTTATTAAGAGCAATATATACCACACTGTGTTTTCATTCATTAAAATCACTGTATTCTTTCTGCAGTGTCTTACTGATGAATTCATACTTTAAAAATCCAATTATCTGTACATACAAATTATCCAAAATATTTGTCAGTAAAATAAGAACAAAAACCATTTTCTTTCTTTATTCCATGTCTCCGAAATGCACAGGAGGTAGGTCAAATCAAATGTAATTGTCTGGACCGCGTTCCCTAATGGATAGACTTTTACACCTTAGACCTAATGTGTATACATAGGCCTCTTTGAAATAGCATGGTGAGCGCTAATGATGTGCATTGCTAAATATTTTTACATCAGGGTGACATTTGGAAATTATATTTTAATATTACAATTATTTTAGATGATTGCCCCCAAAGCCCTTTTATTTTTAGAAAAAAAGAAAGCATGTCTGGCCCACAGACACTCACAACCCAAGATAATCCAAATTGGACCCATTAGCTCTCCACCCCCGCCCCAAAGTTGCTGCTCCTCTGCGTTCCCTGCTCCCGTAATGGGGCCATTCTCCTCCCAGGCACACAGGCTAGAAAACTTCAGTCATCTTTGGCTCCAACCTTTCCTGACCCTTTAAATCTAATCAACCGAGTCCTCTCAAGTTTACCTTTGAAATGTCTTTGGAAGTCACCCTCTGCTTCCTACTCGCCACTCCTTCTGAAACCCCAGACCCAGCTGCCAAACGCCCTCAGTCATGCCAGTAGCGTGTTCACTACTGTGTTCTGCCTCCAAATCCCCTTTTTACATTGTTCTACCCTGTGGAATGACCATGAATCAGAAAAGCATTTTGACAACACCATTTTATAAACAATGCAATCTGAATTCTCCACAAAAGCACTGGTCCTTTCAACATTTGCCCTATCGATCCCCAAAAGGTCGTGTTCTAGCCCAGCCATGTGACTGGCCATCTGTAGACACTCCATATTTTTCTTAGGTAGTCTACATTTATAGGACCACCACTTACATTTTCTACACTTTAGAGTAACCTAAACATTCCATAGTCTCATAGTTCACAGTTCACCTGCTTTGTATCTCAGGGAAGAGTTAATTGGCCTTGCTCTCCACCTATGTAGCAGTGTGCTTATTCTTGTCTGATAATTCCCACCACAGTCTAATAAGGATTAAAATTTGTCGACTATGTGTTTGTCGTTTCCAGTAAGCCAAGAGCTCTTTGAGTGTAAGGGCTTTGTCATTTGACGTGAATATTTGCTTCTTATATAACCTGTTCCAGCTATTTTAAATATTTTTCAAATTACTATGGGTGCTGTTCATACTATTTTATGAAAAACACCATTGTCTTAACACCATTTCAATGTTATGTATGCCACATATTAATTCAAATATAATATTAAGAGAAGATACACAAAATTCCTAACAGGGCACACTATATTTTTCATCATAATTTTGTAAAGAATAATTTACATTCTTTATAAAAGCCAAGATAATATATAACTGTGCCTATATCTGTATATTTGGAGTATGTCTATACTATATGTAGCAAAAATATTATGCGTTCTGGAAAATATAATGAGAAATTGTGGAGACAGATGGAGTTAATTTTCCATCCAACTGTCTAGATGAAACATAAAGACACACTAACCCTGGGATTTTCATGCTAAACTGTCTAAACATTCAGGCTTCTTTCATTAACCATCATGTCAAGGATAAGTGGCCAGTATCTACCCTAGGAGACACTGTTCACCTGGCTGTTACTTTTGTTCTCGGATTTTAATGTGAAGAATGAGTGATCTAAACATACAGCAAACCCTGGCAACTGGCTTGCACTCCTGAGCAGAAAATTCAACTAATGTAAGTGACCAAATTATATCACTCATTTTTTAGGAGGTTCAAAACTAATGAATATAGTTTTAAAATTGTGTACACATTTTCTTGTTTCTTCTGTTCCATTGCAATCTTTTAAAACTCTTTGCTGTCAAAAATCCTATTTACCCTTTAAAAACATAAAAATCTCAAGATTCTTTTTATGTTAAAGCGAAATTGGAAATTGTTTCTATTTTCATAGTAAATCAAGCTGTAGGTGACTAACTTCAACTCTGTGTTTTAGGGTTTGGCAATAGCAGGCACATCTGCTTGTATGTATATTGTGTGAAACTCTTTCCTTAGAATATTTGAAGTGGCCATAATTATTTTGACAGAGAGATGTCCCTTCTCTCTTAATGGGATGCTAAATAGCCTTTTAAACCCATGTCCTGCCTCTCTGCATTAATGGGCCCTTCTTAAGGACTGGTCTCTGGTCTTTCCTACTGAAAATCTGATTGTCTCAAGATTCTGTACCTGTCTATTTCCCATGTATGCATGTGTAACAGGATTCAAAATTGGTCAAATTTACAAAAAAAAAATCCATATTGTGACTTTTAAATTTAAAACCAAAGTGCAACATGAAACATTAAAAGATTTCAGAGAAAATGTTCCCAAATTGTTTGAGAAGTATGAGGATCTACAGCAAGCATTCCATCACATGAAAGTCAGCTAAAAGCTGCCAGGATGTGTGCCAACTGGGGTTGGGTCAAGGGAGGAAAACTGCATCATGAGTTTCCCTAGGGAAATTTTAATCGCAAATTAATAGCCAGTGACAAGGGATTCATTTCTAAGGGTAAAGCGAAGCTCGAGGATAGAGGACTGGCTTAGAAAGCAGCTAGTGCCCAAGGCGTAGGGCAGAGCACCAGGGAAGTGATGTCTCTGCAGAGAGTAAGCTTCTGCCATGTTGGCTGGAGAAGAAATTGATGTAAGTAGCAAGAATCGGGCTGCAAAAAGAAGACTGCCTGCTGGAGGAGCAGCAGGGCTCCTGGTAGTCACCATCCAAGGGGGAAAAACCTGGATTTGCATCTGAGAGGCAATGAACCAGTAACTGGCACAGGACATAACATGCTAATTGACTCTAATGGTCTCTGTCACTCTTGCAGGCTTCTGAGTTTATGACCAATGAGCCATAGCCCTGGCAACACACATGATCGCACACCATAAAGCTATCAGAGATTTGGAGGTCTGACACTCAATCATCCAAAGCACAGAGTTACTAACACTATTAACATATAGAAATGTATCTAAGATGACACGAAACAGCATGAAACATATAAACCCTTATATATGCATTGAAATGTACTATTTCATTATTGCATTTCGGCTTGCCCAATATGAAAATCTATTATGGACCAATGAAATTTTTCTTTAAGAATTGAGCATAATTTCATGTTATGTACAAGGCCATACCATCCCCTTTTTGATACAATACTTAGATAATTATAGAAGAAATTATTTAGGCTGGGGTTATTTATGTGTTTTTTATGGCTGCCTTTAATATCTTTATCAAAAAGATTTCTCTCATCTATTTCAATTTGCTATCCTACAATCTATGCATAAGTCTTATCAAGTACTTCCTGGTGCTGTGCTCAAAAGAAGGTAAGAAACAAATAATTTTAATATTACTTTCTCTCTGTTTATACACGTTGGATAAAAGAAAATAGCAATTAAATTGATATCTTAAAAATAAGTTACTTTGTGGAGTTGCTTCTAAGCTTCAATAAAATGAAATATACAAGTCTTTGAAAAAATTATAACAAGAAGAATTACACCTCCAGCCCTGGCTTCTAACCACTGTGTATAGGCTTTTGAACTTCCAAAATTAATAAAAGTTATACATCTACAGTTTTGTGTATTTGAAAAAGTGAATTGGATTGAGTTTCCATAGATATCACCTTACACCCATTCCCCCACAGGATCCTGTAGGTGCTGATAACAACTTGGCAAAACATCTGTCATTTATACAAGAACAAGTAGAAATGATATCACGGTATCAAGGCTCTCTAACATAAACCAGAATTCCCAAGGATTTTATGTAAAACGCTCAACCCTATTCAACACTGCAGACTTCGCACGACGGGGGAAAGAAGAGTTGCAATCCACCGGAGCTATCAAGCACATTGACTTTTCCCCCAAATTAAATGAAATTATTTGCTTTTCTTATCTTTCCTGAGTTATGTTGATGGAGATTGTATTGATTGGTATATGTTTCCCTGGGAGACAATACTAGACACACACATTGAGAGAGGTGACGGTTAATAGGCTCACGGTTTCAGCTCGCGATCAGCTGCCTCCACAGCAGAAACGTCATGATGGAGGACAGCTGCTGTCCTCAGAGCAGCAGCTGGGGAGCAGAGCAGGACCACAGAGCCAACGGGAGGGGCCAGGGCCCGACACGGTGCCCAAAGTCATGAATGACTCCCCCCACACCTCCTGAGTTCTGTCTTACCCCAAGTGGCTCAATGACAAACAGATTGACAGTCCAGTGTTTAGCTGTGATTCCTATGAACGCAAGACAATTTTTTTTCTGAAAGTGTTATCTAATCTAACATTTTTTAAAGTTTCTTTTCCCCTAAAACTACATGCATTATTAAAAGGATGACTTTTTCCATATCGGCATGACTTTTTTCCACCATTTTTATTAATA
This sequence comes from Ctenodactylus gundi, assembly GCA_004027205.1. Lineage (NCBI taxonomy): Eukaryota > Metazoa > Chordata > Mammalia > Rodentia > Ctenodactylidae > Ctenodactylus > Ctenodactylus gundi. The sequence continues at coordinate 983,803 of PVKB01000021.1, forward strand.
TACGTATGCAATACATAATGTTTACTATAAACTTGAGAATTTTTTGCACATATATATTACATCAAATATACCTCTATTACTTTTGAAAACTGAAGTACTGAAATATTAAAAAGATTAAATATCTGGAATAATCTATCTTCTCTCATTTGTCAAAATGTGTGAAATTAAAATCCATAAATTCAATTTTGCATCATGAAATAAACTACACGTAGAATATTATATAGGTTACATACAAATATAGAAAATATAAACATGTAAGCATACGTGTGTGTGTGTGTGTGTGTGTGTGTGTGTGTGTGTGTGTTTGTGTGGAGAGAGACAAAGAGAGAGAAAGCAAACAGTATTCTTTTTAAAAAGAGAACACAACTCAGGTAGCTGTAAAAAATATAACCTGTAAAATTTTCTACATGCTCTTGAAACTAGTGTTGATAAAAGCACAAATTGTAGAATAAAAAAAATTAAGCTTCAAAAGTCTTTGGAATGTGTTATCTGGTGTTGTATAACTTTCCTTGATTTGCCATAAATAATCACTTTAGCAAAACTTAGAGGTGAGAGCTGCAAAATGTATATTTAATAACATATTTTTTAAAACAAGAAAAACAAATTCCTATGATCAGATTTGGCATTCGGGTATTAGTGTTGCAGATCCTGGTCCATGAGTAAAGGCTATTTCTCAGGTATTTATTTGGTTAAAAGATTTGAACCGTTATTTGCCTCATTCATTAAGTATGTTTGAAAATCTCTAGGGTTTCATACGACACTTTAAAAACTATTTTTAGGAAAACAGTGTCGATAATAAACTCACTGTTTGAAGAAGTCTATAGTGTAATATCCCTGAACCTCTTTAATGGTTTCTTTGAAGACTTTGCAAAGCTTTCTTTACATAAATGGACTACATGCATTAACCTATAAAAAAAAAAACGTTTGGTTTGCATCTCTTAAAAAATAACGTGTTATGGATTGCGAACTTGGAGGCTTGTTATAAATTGAGGTCATGTACTCAGTCAGATAATGAAATGAATATTACCATTTTGCACTTACTTGAGATTATAGGAATTACTGAAGAGAGAAAGGAAGAGAGGGAGAAGGAGCAAATAGGTGAGGGAAGAGGAGAGAGAGAAATTAGCAAGGACATAGATGGATCGTTTCTGGTTCTTGGGCTTGTGATTATCCATTTAGTATTTATTTTTCTTTTTCCTGGGTCTCACTATATCCATCCAATATTTCTGACATGAATAGCAACAAAAAAACAAAAACAAGCAAACACAAAAGCAAGCCAAGATGTCTACGGTACAGATATGAGATATCTGCTTGATTTTAAAAATACAGAAGCGGCTGGGTCTGGTAGGGAGGCATATGAGCCCAACACTCTGGGAAGCTGAGGCAGGAAGATGGTACACTGGAGAACAGCCTAGTCAACATAGTAAAAGCTTGTCTCACAAGTGAAACCACAACACGGACTAGGGTTGCCGTGTGCCGGAAGGACCAAGGCTGTATACCCAGCACTGCTGTTCCCAGCACCACCACCCCAAAATACCGAAATCTAATGCATTCAAGAGGGTCCTTCTTTTATTTTTCTTCACTTCATTGTGCTTCATTTATATTTTCAAACAATTCAAACTTGTAGTAAGCTTGCACGGAGCAAGTCTATAGTGCCATTTTCTCAAAAGCTCAGTTGGTTGTTAGCATTTCTTGGCAGCAAAGTGTATTTTAATTAAGGTGCTTATATTTTCAAGGTACTATGCTATTGGCACACACAATACACTGGTTTAGTGTAAACATAACTTATATGTACCAGGAAACTAGAAATTCCTCAAACTCTCTTTATTGTAATTTTTGTGTTATTGTGTAAATTTGGAATGAAACCCACGATACTTCTGAGGTATCTTTACACTTGGAAAATCCAGTAAAATGGGAAAGATTTCTCATATTTCAACATTCCTAGATACATGCCCAGTTAATATTTCTATTCCTTTCCAGCTGAAACTTTTACTTGATGAGTCATGACTACAATATTTTTAAAAGGACATACAGTATATCTTTGTATCCACAGGGTATATACCACAAGATTCATACTTGGTATCCAAAAACACCAAATGCTACTGAACCCCACTCATACAAAAATTACTTCTACACATACTTCTTATGAAGTTAAATTTATAAATCAAGGCACGGTGAGAAATTAACTAATAATAAGATGAAACAATTATTAAACGTACATTATTATGACAGATGCTCTTTCTCAACATTTTGTGCCCACCCTTCTTGTTACGACGTGATTAACTACAAGAATCATGACTGGGATGAAATCACATAAGTGAGGTAGATGTGATGTAGTGGGACAGCAGTGTTAGACTCATATGTAAGTAAGAGTGTGATGTTAGAGAAGGTTACTAAGTGTTACAGCAATGGCCAGGTGCAGATACAGTGCTCATACACTCTACACAGGGGTGATTTACATCCTGGGCAAATGATATTGCACCATGCTACTTAGAACAACACACAATTTAAGTTTATGAATTATCTATTTCTGGAAATTTCCATATACAATTTTCAGACTGTATTTGATCATGGGTAATCAAAACCACAGACAAGGGAGTTTAGTACTGCAATCAATAGCAGCATTGTATATTATTTTAGCATAGAAATAGAGGTAACACACTATGCAATCTTAAAAAAATTGAGACATATTTGTTTTAGCATTGTTATACAGCATGTTTGGTCAAAAACCCTGAATTAACCAGGTAAACAACATCTTCTCGCAAGATTTTATGGATTCTCGATTCTTAGTTTTAGAATATCAAAGATTCTTCAATTAATAAGGCAGACTGCATGAGAACAGACAATGGTGTATTCAAAAAAATCATTGAATATGAGTACGACAAAGCAAGATTTAACATTTTTTGAAAAGCTACTGTAGATGGCTTTTCTAATTGAATATCACTTATGAATTTAGCAGTATATATTTTGGTGGATACAAAATGTGTATTTGTTATTAAAAACAGATTCCTGAAGTCCTTTATTTCTTGCCCATTTTATTAACCATGTTAGAATAATTTCTATTCTGATAAAATTGAATGATCTTGCAATCTCACCATCGTGGGGTTTACTTTGTGTCACTTGTGATATGGCCTCTGAACTGTGATGGGTCTTCACGAATAAAACAAATAGCAGAGACATGAAAACACTTGCTTCCCATTCTGAATTTCCAAAGGGGAATTTCTTGGGTTTATAAAAAGCAAATGCTTTTAGATAGGAGTGATTTGCTTTATTCTTTTCTTTCGTGTTTCTGTGTGACAATAATCTAACACGTCAGCAAACTCTCCAAGTGTCTCAGCATACATTATATGGCACTTTGAGTATTAAGCAAGACGTTGAGAGCCAGACAGTGAATTTGAAACAGAACATTGAGTTTTCTAATATCTTCTCCCCCCCCCTTTTTTTTTTTTGGTTCTCTCTAGGCTTCCCAGCATCTCGCAGAGGTTGGTACCAAAAGTACATGATTTTGGTCTCTGTTGGCATCGGGGTCCTATCTGAGGTTCTCAATTAAAAGTCACTTGAATGATATTTGGAAGGTAGAAGACGATGGAAAGTCATTTTTGTCTTCACGAGCAGATGGGCAGAAACTCTGTAGCTGATGACTTCCAGTGGGTTCATAGAGCTGTTGATGTTTTTCAATGAATAGTCCCCTCAGTCCTGCAAACTGTTTGAGATCATTGATGAATTACTACTATATGGTCGAATTATTGTCATTTTTGTCTTAAACAATTTTCTGAACTTCAAATGTATTCTTCGTGGTTGTCTTCCCAATTATTTCAGAGATTTTAGTAAGTTCTGTTCATCTCTCTTTAATGCTTTCCAGAATGAAATCTAGAACATAGAATTTCATCTTCATCAAGTTAAGACTACAAAATCATGCCCTTCTCTGTGACTTCCATGGTGTAAAATTCCTTCTCTTCACTCAGGGCCGTTACATAGAAAGAGCTTCTGCTCTGAAAATTCTTACAGCTTCAATGCTACCCAGTCTCACTGACTCCTGCTTCATGACCCAGCTCAACATCATCTTGAAGGAATGTGTCTGTAATTTCTCTTAGTCCAGGTGCTTTGTAATGTACATAATTCTATTGGGATTTTCATCCCTGTATATATATTTATTTTATTCACATGTAATTACCCCTACATAAGCAAGCTCTTTTAATATAAAGAATCATTTCTAAATATCTGATATTTAGTATTGCTTGATATATATGACACTCGTGGTTCATAGAAAATATGTGGCTGGATAAGAGGAATGAGGAAATCAGGAAAGATGGAAGAAATGTGGGAAGGAGAAGGAAATCAGGAAAGATGGAAGAAATGTGGGAAGGAGAGAAAGCCATGTCTATTTCTCTATTAGTTAAAAAATTTTGAATAGTTTCCACAAATTTTAGCATTATCCCATAGATTTCTTTGCCTTATCATTCTACTTCAATTTTTCCCAAATAAAGTAAGGAACACTTTTCAAATTAGCTTATTTCTACATTCATACAAAGCATGATTTTTTAATTAATTTAATATGTGCTAATTTTTTTCATTCTTCCTAGAAAATAGAAATAAGGGTATATGTCTGTTTAAAGAACTACATCTGTTTCAATGAAGAGTGAAGTTAAATACAAAAGTTATTCCAGTCAAGTACTTAAAATTAGCTATTCAGGAGTCTAGTTTTTATTACATAAAATAGTTTCTTTTTTTCTCTCGCTCCCTTTTGACTCTGAGTTTTACTATATAGTTTGTAACCAAAGAAATTTATTTAATCAAAATATAAACAGAAAAACATTTACATGTGCTAAGAACTTACTTTCTTATGGTCATGTCACTACTTGGCTTATAAATATCATCTAATGAAAATTACAGAAATCCAATGAGACAAGTAGAATTACAACTGGAAAGTGTGAGGATATCTAACTACTGTCTTAATGAAAATCATAATTCTACTTATAAAGGCAACTCACTTGGAGGAGCTTTGGGGACTTAAAGATGCTGCGAGAACAAGTAGTGTGGTACAAGCCCAGGCGACAAAATATGACCGTAGAATTTGCTTCTCATAAGAAAACAGGAATAAAAGGATTGGTAAGAAGTAACACAGACCACTGGGGAAAGTGACAATAATCAGAAGCCAAATGCAGGAGGGGTAAGGAAGCCCAGCTTAGTCTACAAATAAAATTTTTCAGTAGCCTTTCCTCCCTAAAGGAAGGAATTCTCTCTCTCTCTCTCTCTCTCTCTCTCTCTCTCTCTCTCTCTCTCTCTCTCTCTCTCACTTCTCACTTTATTTCTCCAATCTTCATACTTACACTTAGAAAAGGTTTCATTCCCTTCATTTGTGTCATAGAAAGAAGTGATTCTCTTGGGGAAATACCAGTGAAATCAGGCTTTCTTAATGGAAGGAGCGTAAAACGTGAAAACACACCTGGTGCAGCAGTTATATTCCCTGAGAAGGCCTCTGTGCTTCTGCAAGCTGTGGAACTGAACAGACATCAAAGTCAGATCCACTGATTGGCACAAGTTTGAGGCGTCCTCTCACTTGCAGTGATTGCCGGCGGACAGCAGCAGACCCCCGACTTGAACACAGGTCTGTCTGACTTCAGCACTGATTTTGCTAATCAGGAAGAGCAGATTAATAAGGAGCCTCTTGGCATAGATGGTGGCATTGCGATGTGAGCCTTCCTGATCACTTGGTACCTCAATGTGTCCACTTGTAAAGTGGGAGGAAAATGGGACACATGTGAAGGACAATTTTGAGAAATGCACAGAATAGTGGATGTAAAATAGCTAATATAAAGTCTAACATATATAATACTATCTAAAATGATATCTTGGTGGCCTAGAATTTTTGTTTTCTGTCTCTATGAACTGAATATTTCTTAGTAAATACTTGCAAATTTCATATAGTGGAAGGTGGATCCCCAAGGTGATGATGTTTAGAGATGGACCATTGGAAGGTACCAGGTTATGTCAGGAGCTTGAGTTCACACAATAAGTTAATAGCCCTTATATATCGAGAGATATAGACAGAATATCTGTTTTTTCTTCTGTCTCTCTCTATCTCTCTCTCTATTCATATATCCAGAGTTCATAGGAGGACATCAAATGAAGCCATTTTAAGGCAACAAGAAAGCCATCATTGACACCCAACCCATCAACACCTTAGTCTTTAAATTCCCTAGAACTTAGAGAAGTAATATTTGTTTTGTTTTTGTTTTTGTTTTTTGAAAGTTGGCATTCTTTATTCAGGAGTCCCCTTTAGAAAGGTGTAGGCAATTTTTTTTACACAAGTGAACAGAAATGGCACTGAGCCCACAGTGACAGTCATACACTGATAGTTACATGACAGGTTATGTAACTGCAAGATGGTGGTGTGTCTGCATTGCAAACTGCTGAGTCATTCTGAGCCAGATACACCTCTAGCCCAAGTGTCCCAGGCTCCTCCATGTTGTCACCCTATATCTCTACATCTACTCTTTCTTTCATGTTCATTTTTATAACTTTGCTGTTAGGTTAGCGACATTGAATGGGGTTATGCAGAAGATAATTTATCTACCATATTAAATGAACCAAAGTGATTTTTATTTTTTTCAACTGTCATCATTTCTTTTTTTATTTTTCCCCATTTTATTGATATGTATAAGCACAAAATTTAAGGTTTACAATGAAGTTGAGCATTTTGTGCACATATGTATCTTGTCAAGGTGACAAGGACTTTCACACTCTTCTTTTGTCCCCCCTCCTACTCACCCCTCCCTCCCTCCCCACCCTACCCTCCTGGTTCACTTTGTTTTTCGTTTTAAGTTCCATAATAGTTGTGATCTGGGACTCTCATATCAGAGAGACCATTCGATGTTTCACCTTCTGCTTCTGACTCACTTCACTAAGCATGATGTTCTCAAGTTTCTTCCATTTGCCTGCAAAAGCCTCCACTTTGTTGGACTTTATAGATGCATAGTATTCCATTGTGTATAAATACCACAATTTGTGTATCCATTGGTCTGTTGATGGGTATTTCGGTGACTTCCATATTTTAGCTATTGTTAGTTCTGCTGCTGTGAACATGGGTATACATGTATCTTAGGTTTGTTGTAGCAGCCCAAAGTAATGAAGATAACCTTTGCAGTCTTTAAATTGCATATGCTGACTCCACAAATTGCATTTTGACTCTGAAAACTGCGTAGATTGACTTAAAATGTAATCTATTAGAATTATCCATTTGTGAGATATTGCTGTGTCTTACCACTTCTGTGTTTTTCCATGTTTCATTTTTAGATATTTAAGTATTTATTAATTCATAGTGAAATAGTGGGACATTAATAACTGTGACTTGCTTTGAAAATAGAAAAATGTTCTAAAATTAATAGAGTAAAAATAGAAAATCTGTAAGCTTAAGTGACAGTCAAAAGAACTAATATTTTAGACAAGTTTGAAAAATAGTCTCTTCAAGGGGAAATAGAAATTCCTCCTTTGTTTAGATACTACTGTTTTCCAATAATATTATCATAATTATTTTTATTGTGAATAGATATCCCATGTTTAATACCAATTGAAATACTAAAATATTCATTATATCTGTAATTTTGTCTGAGGTTGTCTTAGCGTTCTCCAGAGAAACACAGTTGAGAGAGAAAAAGGAGAGAGGGGGGGGAGAGAAAGAGAGAGGGTGGGGGAGGTGTGATATAGTGTGTGTTGAAAGCTTTATTTTAAAGGATTGGCTCACAACATTAGGAGGAGCAGCAAGTCCCAAATCTGCAGGGTGGGCTAGTAAACTGGAATCCCAGGAAAGAGCCAATTCTACTGTTCAAGTATGAGGGCTGTCTACTCAGAAATTTTTCCTTCTTGGTAAATGTCAGCCTTTTTTTCTATCTGGGTCTTTAACTGAATGTGTAAGGCCCACCTGTATTGTGGAGGGTATTCTACTTTACACACAGTCCATAGACTGGCACCAAAAACATCTCATAGAAATATCTACAATAGTGTTGGAGCTCGTATATGGGCATAGTGGTACTATCAATTTGACACATAGTTAACCATTATAGAAGCTATTTATATCATTTATAGATGCTTTTTGCAGATTATTATAAAATTAAAGCATAAATTTACTGCATACCATGTCTTTATTTTCATAAGAATACTCAGCCTATAGCGGGCATGATAATCTATACTTTAATCTCTGTGTTTTACTGTACTCATCTATCAAGTTCTGCATAATGTTCCAGATATGGCTTTGCTACAGAAAGTCTCTTGGACACTCTTTCAATGAAGTAAGCATATCTCAAAGAAATACGTAAGCGGCAAATAACTTTAAAAATTAAAGTGTTAGTTCTTTCTAAGGAAAGGAGATTTGTAATATTAAGACTCGTGTTTTGCAAATGGTCTGTATTTGCAAGCAGTTACTTTCAGAGTCTACACCAAATCATTGAGAAAAAAATCAGATTGAAATGTGTTGGTCTATCATGAAAAAAATAAATGGTTTTATTAGCCAGTAACTAGGTGGCAATTTGTTGAATAGATGAACAGTGTCTTTTTACCAAGCCAAAGTCTCCTGGGATTCTTTTGAGTTTCATTTTAAATTATTTTGCAATTTTTTTTTAAAAATTGTTGTGAAAAAATAGTAAATGTCCACTGCAATGCATTCATTATATAAATGTGTAGCAGAATAAATTCCCATGTCCCTATCATTCATTATCAGTACTTGGGGACTCATGACTGATCTTTTTTCATTTGGAACCATCTGTTTTCTCACCATCCCAGGCATCAGGTTACCTGAAAATATGCGGACATATCTCCCTCAAAGGCAAGACCACAGCACATAATGTGATTATCACCATTAAAATTAGCATTGCTCTTTAACATCATCAAATAAACAAAGTTCAAATTTCTCCCTATTATTTGTTTGTTAAAGATCAAACAAGCTCCACCGTACTCATTAGATTGATTTATGTCTCAAGTTTCTTTTAATCTGTAAGGTCCTCTTCTTTCTTCCTCATCTTGCAATTTATTTTTGACATAACTGGGTCATTTGTCCCTTAGAGTTCTCATGCTCTGGGCTATGATGATTGAATTTCCATGCCGTTGCTTAATAATCTTCCACCACTTACCTTTCTAGGAGTTGAATCTTGAGACTTGTTGAGTCTCAGATTTGATGTTAGGTGAGGACGCTTCATGGAGGGCATTGTATGCTTGCATCAGGAGGCACACGAGGTTCACTTTGCCCATCTTGCCTTGTAGTTAGCACTAATAATGATCACTGTCCTCATTTGCTGTTTTGTTGGTAGTAAGATTCTCAATAAACTTAATTCCTCTCTTTTATAAGCCTCATTTTTTTTATCACCAAGGTCTTGTATAAACACCAGAGAAACATGGATTCACGTAGAGTGACTCGAATCTCACTAAACGTAAGACTTGAGGTTGAGTAGTGTGTAAAGAAAAATGGACGAGACCCACTCTCAATTCTAAATCAACAATGAGCTGGAAAACCAAACAAACATACACTAAAATGCAAGAATCACTGTATAGATATATGTAAATGGAGAAAGAGAAATGATAGGGAAATAACTGACTGCTTGAAAGTTCTAGAGATTAATTCTCCGTGTAAATATGACTTACTGTGTGCATCTAATTTAAATAGTTTTAAACCGTTAAAAAAATTTGACCACTTAAAGCAAACTGGAAAATAAACATATGTAGATGCCTATAAATTAATACAATAGAATAGCTGTTAACATATCTGTTTATATTTTTATATGGTTAATTTTTTTCTCCCTTTTGTAAAGATGACAGGGCAGATTTTATTCATGGGTACCATAGTGGTAGGTACAAAGATCAGTTTCAGGTTAAGATGTTAATACGGTGACTTTTGCATCCTGTTTTCCCCCAAAATAACTGCAAATGCTCAGTGAATTAGTTTGCCAATATTTTTAGGATTGTTGATTCAGGTGACTTCAATAATTGATACTCATTTCAGTGGATTCATCTTTTTTCTATTATTGGATAAGATTGTTGACTCCAATTGGTCATCTTTAAAAATAACTTTGAAGCAACACAAATCCCCATCTGTACAACTTTTTAAAGTACATTTCTTATCATTTCATTTTGAGAGGTGGCCAGAATAGTTTTGTTTGTTTGTTCAATTTTTAGTACTGGGGATGGAAGCCAGGGCCTTCTTACTCAGCAACATCTTCAGCCCATTTTTGGTTTTTATTTCACTTCAGGGTCTCACTACATCACGAACATACCCAGGCTGGGCTCAAGCTTGAAGTCCTTCTGCCTCAACCTCTCAAAGTGCTGGGATTACAGACCTGCTTCAATGGGCCTGGGTAAATATTTTCAAAACAAATATTTTAATTATTGTTTTTTGATATGTCTTTCTAAGACCTGGAAATTTCCATTTTTTCTGAGAAAGTCAGCTTTACCTGTTGTGTTTAGTTATGCTAACTTTTATATTTCAAAATTTGCTATTTCAATAGTCAAGAACAGAAAAAAAAAACCAGTTGCCTTAAGTGTCACTGCACTCTTGAAGAAAGTCTGTTTTAGTCTGTTTTGTGCTTATAATAACAAACTATCACAGACTGGGTGGCTTATGATGAACATAAATGTATTGGCTCAAGGTTCCAATGGCTAGAAAGTCTACAGTAGAGATGTGTCATCTGATGAGGGGCAAGACAGAGACAAAAAGACCCCAGAAGTTGAAACTCATAGCCTCAAGCCCATCATAAATGGCATTGATGTTTGCATGAGGGCGTTGTTGTCACGACCTAACACCTCCCATTGGAACCACTTCCATACACTGTTACAGTAGGAACTCAATTTCCAACACATGTTTTTTGGGGGAGAACACCATAACAGTCCTTATATCAATGTTTCTTGAATTTTTTTTCTCTTTTGAAAACTATTCCATCTTGAATGCTGTGCACAAAAATATTGAAACTCAACTCTCTCTCTTTGCACTGAAGAAACACCAACAGTGAGCTGAGGAAAAAATTCAGATTGTGCTATCTGATGTTTAAATCACAGAAATAAACATTTTTTAAAAAATTGTATATATAAAATTATAAGATTATAATAGGTTTTTCTAAGTTATATCAATCATGTATGCACACACATATTTACACACTCAAATACATCCTAGAGTTTTAAGAACACAGTATTGAGAATTAGGAAATATCGCTTTAAATCATAAGCTTTTACTTGATAAAGGGTTAAGCTTGGGCAATGTATTTAACATCAGTAACATCAGTTTCTTTAGCTGCACAATGAAAGTGAGATTACCTACTATCAGAGAGTGTAAAGACTAAATTAATATTGTACAAAGTTATGCAATATATTGCATTGTATTAATCACATGTAAATTTGTCTAGAAGCAGAATTTTTTTTGGACTGTAGGCAGGTAAAGAAAAAGGTTGTACACATACTTTTTATGTAAAGGGTAAAAGCCTTTTTAATTGAAAGTTTTCAAATCCTTCTTCACTAAATCTATCTTCCATCAATATTCTTAACATACATCATATTTTGGAGATAGGTTTCACTCTGTAGCCTAGGCTGGTCTACCTTACTTTTCCATGGTTTTTATTTCTATAAGGATAAAATCATGACACTAACAACTATTATCTATCAAACCAAAACATTTGCTTATTGTGTTTTCACTACACTCACTTCTAAAAAAATAGACATGTTTGGGGAAGGCATAAGGTTTTATTTTTTTATTCATAAATAAGGAAAATTAAGGTTCAATGAGTTTACTCAAACTGTATATTTTCACAGTGAGTATAATTAAACCCAACCTGTGTGACCCAAGGCCTTTTGCCAATTGCATGGTCATTTTCCAGAGAAATAATGCAATGGAGTATGGTAGGCATGTTTAAATAAATGCTGCATATCGCCACAGTTGGCAATGAGTGTTCAGAATGCCACCTCTAGTGTAACGGCTTTTAGAAATGCTGTTTCACTAATCTCTGGGATAGTTAGCCTTCTTCCAGTCTAACATAAATGCCACTTTCTTAGTTAACCGTCAAGAAAGCAACTCTCGATCACCCCTAGCTAACCTCACATTACAGAATCTTTATCTTTCATAATTAGCCATTTTCACTGTGTATTGGTTTTTTGTAAAAGTTATTTGTTTATGCTTGTATCAACCATTAGATTAAAAAATCTAGGATAGCAGAGAGCATAGCCGTCTTACCACCAGGTACCTGATCTAATAATTAGTAGCTACTATGTCAATAATTTTGGAATTATTACCTATGTAAACATATAACTACATATATATTCTATATATAAACAAATATAAACGCATATGTTCTTTTTAAGTGATAGAGAACTGCATCATACATGATCGACCATGATAGTATGGTATTAGCTGAGATATACGTTACATTGATTCTAGTATAAGGGCCAGAGGAATAATAGCACAGTGGTTAGAGAACTTGCTCAGTGTGTCCAAGGCTCTGGGATTGATTTCCCAAAACACCTGTAATCCCAGAACTCAGGAGACTGAGGCAGGATGATTGCTGTGAGTTCAAAGATGGACTGAGCTACATAGTGAGTTGTTAGGACCAGCGTGGACTGCAAAGCGACAGCCTGTCTCAGAAAAAGTAAATTAATATGTAAACAAATAATAATGATAAACTCTACTAGAGAATATATATATATATATATATATATATATATATATATATATATATATATATATATATGAGAATGAAGAAGTATATTTGAATTCAGTCAAGGAATTTGGTTTTGGAGGGTTTTTTAAATACCGAGTATGTATTTTTGCCATGCTACTGAGGCCATCCGTGCAGTGTGTGTTAATTTTTGTCTTTCCTATTATGGGTTGATCTCATGGTATGTAAACCTTCTCATCACAACATGTGAAATGAAGAATAAGTTTTTGCTTTTTGGTGTTATGCTGTGAAAAAATGAGCAAAAATTAAAATTTCATTGTCAGTCATGGAAAAAAAAATGAAACATCAGTTGTCCTCTCAACACACTTAATAATTCAGCAGTCGTGAAAGAACACAGACACCATGCCTGCACCATGTTTTCGTAAAATATGACAACTACATTTAAAGTTTGAGCAGACAGCAATGTCTCTAATGACATAATTCTTAGTTTGGTCATATTCATGAGTATGAACCTTGCTTCTGTGAGTGGCATATATTATCCTTCATTGTCTATAATATTAGAAAAATATTCTTAACTATGGAAAGCCTGCACAGTGGATTGAGCACGAGCTTAACATCCAAGAATTCAGGTGGAGACAACATTCTGTGTGACTCCAATTGAGCACTGGATTTCTTCTCTATTAAAAGAAGATTATTTATTTATTAGGGATTGATAGTTATAAGTTTGATAGAGCACTAGTAAAAAAATTGAATATGGATGACCCAATCTAGCCTAGAAATATGTTTTGTTTAATCTTTACAGGATATTAACCTTTCTTTAAATGGAGGCCCAAAATGAGAGACTGCTTATAAAAAGATTGTGAAAGCCTTTAAAACATTCAATGCTGAGCTTTGTGTCATCATACAGGAATCTACGAACAGCCTCCTCGTCAGAGGTCATGTGCCAATGTGTCTACTAATCTCATTTCCCCATTAACTAGAAAGAACAGTGTCAGGTAGCAATCATTAATCTACTTATCCTCTTCGGCTTTATTGTTTCCTTTAAAAGAAAAACTTTCATGATGGTTACATTTTAACTTTCCACCCTTGTTTGAATTAGAAATCTGAAGACTGTAGTGCAATCAAGCCTTGCCAGCTTCTTATAAAATGAACGAAGAAAACCTAGGTTTTGGTCTGTTGTGTCTCATTGTGGTATCATAATTTGGATATACCTTCTGTGCCTTAAGACACAGAGTCCAGATCCTTTTTGCCTGATTGTTTTGTTTTGAGACAAGTTCTCACTAAGTTGCTCAGGTGAAACATGGGCTCATGAATTTCCTGCCTCAACCTCTCAAAGTGCACTTATCCTTCATTCAGTGTCCCCAAAAGTCTTTCCTCCCAGAGTACTACTTACTGCCTTCCCCACCCACATTCTTCTAGACAGAGAACTTGAGAATGTATTTGCATTCACGTATACGTAACTGTAATTCAATTAGATCCCAGTTTAACGTCCTACAAAACAAAATAACAGAAACCCTTTATGCTCAAAGGCCAACTCAATATACTAAAGTCTAAACATGAAAGAGTGACTCGAAAACTAAAAAATTTCTATGCTTTTAGTGAGCTATGATACTTTTCCTGATGCCTCAAAACATGCCATGAAGGTGTTTATTTCCACTATCAAAAACCAGAGCTCTCTGTACTTGCAAATTAAAATGAATAAGTAAGACAAAATCTTGCCTGAAGATCCATACTATTGAGATAATCTTTAAGTAGCTATTATCATCTAGAATGCCCAGTCATTTCTCTGTTTTTGTTTACATTTTATATGATTATATGATTTTTTCAGTATTTTTGCAACACATACTAACTACATTCAACTTGGGAAATTGGTGCCTATGCATATCCCATGTTAATCTTTCACTATGTACACACTACTTTGTAGAGTGACTTACCCTTAGAACTGAAGGATATGCACTTGATGTCTTCAGGTCCACAGTTCTCTTTTTATAGATATCTAACTAAGGTTTACAGAAGTTAGTTGCTTTTCTCACAATCACTTATTCTTGCATAAAGCAAGGTCTTGATTTTCCCATCTGGTGTCCCTTTTATTAAACTGCATAACTTTGTAATGAATGTAAAGAAAGAAGTATATTGGCAATTCATTTCCCATTCATAGCCTGGAAACCAGGATAAAGAGCAGGACAGACATTGGCAAGCATTAGTTTTTGCAGTTGCTGGCAAAGACAGAAAGGGCCACTTGGAAATTGTAATAACAATTCAAAGATCTCTTACCAAGGCTCTTCTTCCCTTTTTTGTGAATGAATGAGAGTTATAGATTAGCTTACTTTAATTAGGCTTTATTTTAATTGAGCAAGGACATGATTAAAGCTTATTTTAGGATGAAAAGAAAAAAACTCAACAATTGTGATGGACTTCTTTTCCTAGAAAACTCTGTTCCTTGAAGTTAATAGGAGGAAGGGGACGGATTTCTTGTTCTAGTAACAGAACAGATGTGCTTTTCAAGGTTGGTGTTTTCCTAAACTCTCCAAATAAGAGCTGAAAATTCATATGAATCTCATTATGTGTAAATATGCTCGTCTTAAATTTTTCGCTCTTACCTTGAAGTTGAAGTGGGCCTCTGAATTCAGCAAGTTGCCAAGAGCTTCATTAGACTAACTTAGATTTTAATTTTAAAATTATAAGAAATGTAAAAAAGGAACAGCTTCATAGTTAATTGGGTCCTTCAAAATGCCCATGATGACTGGCGTCTGTTATTGGATCTATTTGCTTTGAAAATGCATCGTGTGCAGACGGATGCTTGATTTTGTTATTTGGTGGTGGATTTTCTGTCCCTTTCATTTTTTAAAATTGCCTTGTTTGTTTCATGCTGCTCATGTGACACTACATCATTCCTATTAGTGCTCGCGGGTTGAAGCACGCAAGTATCACAAATCCTGACAGTAAATAATTAAAGTATTTAAATAAACTTGTGTATGTGCTACAGTTCTTCGGTTGAACAAATTTGTCGAGCAAGATTTTATTCTGATCTATAATTATAGCTGCCAGTGGCTGGCATGATCCTCACTGAGTCAGATTAATTTACACATTAAGCAGGCCATCTGTAGAAATGTTCATGGTACCCAGTCTGCAGTGCTGTACATCACATGGGAATTCCAAAACTACCTTGCCACGGGGGAGCTTTTAACAATGAGCTTGTAGGCTTATAGCTAGGAACAAATTGTTTCAGACATTTACATCCCCTACCCCCACTTATTACAAGGTTGCCTAATAGTCCAAGAAAAAGTGTACAATAGTTTGGACCAATAATGACAGAAGGATTGATAAGTCGAGAGCCTCTACTTTATGCCCTTTAAAAATGCCCACGGCCTTAGTTTGAGGAACTAACGAGTCTCCAGAGCAGAACAAACTTACAATCACTTCTTCAAAAAGAATAAATGCCCTCAGTACTTGGGCTGGATTTGAACAATGCCTTTTGAATGTATCAACACGTTTTCTCAGAGAGAAAAACATACAATACACTTCCCTCGTAGAATTGGGGTAATCTAAGAAAGGCCAAATTATTTCCTCTCCTCTGACAAGGATATTACAGGAAGTATGCAAGCTCTTTTAAACTTCAGAAGTTAACTTATATGTTGGTTAAATTAAAGGCAACATTCATACAAAAATATTTGAAAATTAGGAGTGACTGTTGTTTTAGCAAGAATTTCATGAACAGGACATTAAAAAATTGGGGCAAGGGGCAGAAATTAGTTCTAATTATTCAGGGCCACTCAGAGAGCATTCACTTAAAGTCTTCTTAAAATGGAAAACCTTCAGCTTACATAGTGAATCCAGTTGCCTGTGAAATTTAGGATGGGGACATACTTCTGATGAATAGTTTGCCAGTTTCTCCTTTAACCAGAGATTATGTATTTAGACAGAAAGGTGGCAAAGAGGAGGGAAAGAACACATCAGGAAAAAAGTCAATTAATAACACAATTGGTGACACAATTCGTTACTGGTCACTAACTACCGGCATTGACTGTTCAGTACAGGAAGTGAGAGAGGCTCCTAAGATGGTAACTACAGAGGGATTTCCCACGTCCCCTGCAGGCGGTGAAGCCCCTTCCGCTTAGCCAATTTCATTAAAGGAGCCACTCGAAGCGCGGCCATGAGCAAGTGAAGAATCTATTATACAGAAATGGGAGCGAAAAAGGATTTTCAGAGAAAAATAGTTGAGTGAAAGCAAGCAAGAACTCTCACAGCATGTCTCCGTGACATAATTTTACCAGGATGGGACAGGAGGAGTAATACTTACCTGTGTTTATCGAAGACCTGTTTTTGCGGAGTCTACCTGCACGATACGACTGCAGGTGGGGGTGAGTACACTGGCTGGTACAAATGAAGCCTAGGCCTCGTGGAGCACGGGCCACACCAACTCTGGAACAACGTGTCCACTCCCCGACTGGGCTGGTTTGCTGTGTGACCCCTGTGTGCCCTGCAGGATAAGCAGGCTTTTTGGAGCTGGTATATTATTATTATAGTTGTTTCTTTTTAATATGCATAAATAGATGAGAAATTCCGAACAAATTTGCTATTTTTCAATTAAATTCTGGGGGGGAAAGATGGATTATTTTTATGGTTTTGTTGTTGTTGTTGCTGTTGTTGTTGTTGTTGTTGTTGTTGTTGTTTCCCTAGCCTGTCCTGACCTCACCATGGAACCCAGGCTATCCTCGGATTCACGGCAATTCTCTGCCCCAGGCTTCCAAGTGCTGGGACTTCAGTTGAGCACCGCCACACCCAATTCATGTGGTCCTGGGGAATCAAATGTAAGGCACACTCCTCCAGCCTTATTTGAGCCTTAAGCAAGACTTGAAGTTCATGAATCATGGATGTTGAGGAAACCCACCAACTATAAGGTTTTCAGTTCCGTCAACTCTAGATAGCCTTGCTCAGCGTGTTTGAAACAGTCTCAGTGATCACTTTCTCCGAGATGGTGACTTTAGCTTAGAAATGGAATTCCAATTCTAATTCGATTACCTGAGGAGTATGATAAACTTCATCAAATTAATTACATTTCAAATTTATTAATTTAAAAAGACCAAATTTCAAATCTCAAGGCATCCAATTAAAGTCTGGACCTCACATTGATGTATATACATTAGGACATTTCTAATTAAAAATCCCCCTATAAAATTTGACTCACTGTGGAGTACCATTAAAATCCAGGTGGTAGGGAGAGTGTCTCTATAATTTTATAAAACCAATTTACTTTTAAATGGCAATTAAGACTTGCATATATTTATGGTATACAATGTAATGTTTTGATATGTGTTCAGCCATGGAACAATTTAATCAGAATAATTACAAATACAATATTTATATATTTGTGTTTTTTAAGGTGAAATCAATTTAAAACAACTGAGCCATTTTGAAATAGAGAACACAGTAGCATTTGCTATAGTCATTATTGCATGCAATTCTTATTTAAATAGAATAGTCTCCCTACCTTAAAGCCAACGAAGGACAGGTACCCAATCTACCTTCAGTACCTTGAAATCAAATGAAAACACAATATGCTCAATTTGTCCTGTTGAATCCACATAATAGAATGGGATAGAGGCAAGCAGCATCAGCAGGGTACTTCAGCACCTTCTCCAATTATAAAACGAAAATAGCTCAGCAATTTCACGCATAGGGAGGGACCTCCCCTTGGGAACAAAGATTTCTGTAAATCTGCTCATTAGGTTTTTGCCAGCACTGATAGGGATCTAGACAAAGTAAGCAATATTCAAAAAATGAGATTATAGTACATACATATTATTTTATTTATAATAGTGTACATGTGATTCCCAACATCATTATTTTTGTTAGGCAGAGTGGCGAAGCATAATAAAATGTCTGGACATGTGATATTGTCACTGGGCTTTGACAGCACACAAGGAAAGAATGAGTTACTACACCTCATGTTCCTTGCCTTAAAATTAAAAATAAAAAAGAAATGAAAAGAACCTAAAAAGAAAAAAATGAAGTTTCCTGTATTTTCTAAAACCTGAAGAATAAAAATTTTAAAGTGGAGCCTACTAAATAACTATGTTATCTTTCAGTATAAAGATATTCAAATTCTACAGCTTAGAAAATATCACAAGAGAAGTCAGATGTAACAGCATGTAACTGCATTGCCTGCTTATTCCATCTCTTAAAGACACTGGACAACATTGGTTAAAAATAATAGTCCTGTGTTTCCTAGTAACTAAGATTTAATTCACCACAGAAAACAAGATATGCTAAAAGGTTGTGTCATGTGTCAGAAAGAATTATACAATTATACCAACTATATTCCTATTCCTGTTGGGCAGTGCTACATTTTGAATAATCAATTTTGATTTAATTTTATCAGATTGATACATCTATTACATGGAAGAATCAGTAGATAGATACTTGATTACACGTTAAAGTTATTCTGTATTACATGCCCAAGAATTCCTGTGGTTCTTGCTCGAATCACACGGAAGCAAGAAGACTGAGTAACTAATCTCCCTTTGATGCAAGAGGATTAAAGGATATACCCAAATATTTAGATTTTCTAATCAGCAAATGTTCAATTAAGTGTTAAAGTTAAAAAAAACTATCGATATATCTTAAATGTTTTTGGACTGCAAGAATAGAGCAGTGACTAAAGTGCTCACCTAATAAACACAAGACCCTGAGTTTAATTCCCCAGCACCACATTAACTGGATTTGGTAGTACATTACTGTAATTCCAGGAATTTGAGAGACTAGAGCAGAGAGGTTGCCATGAGTTCAAGACCAACCTGGGCTAGCAGGTAAGATCAGGAATAGCCTGGACTACAGAGTGAGACTCTGTCTTTAAAAAAATTAAAAATTGCTTAAAAAATAGAGTTGACAATTACAAAGGGCAAAAACTGCCTTTATAATGAAGAAAATGAAACATTTTCACTAATAGACTCAACAGACATCACACAACTTCTAGTGAGACCCCTGGAACAGGATCCAACACCAAGACTGCCAAGTGTGTAGTCATCTCGCCATGAAGTTTAATTGGAAGCTAATCCGTAGTCAGCATTTGGACAAGTACAAATTATCTAACAAGTGTAGCTTACTGGATTCAAATTTCAGTGCCTAAATACAAAAAAAAAAAGAAGGCAGAAGCTAGCATAGATGAATGTGGCTGAAGGTTATAACAGCTTAAATATAGCATGTGTTATGGTTTGAATTTGTTTCACAAAGTTCATATGTTGAAAAATCACACGGTGCTGATGTATGGAGGTGAGACCCTTGGGAAGTAATTAAGGTGTGACAGAATCACAAGGCTGGAGTTCCTGTGATGTCATGAATGATTTTATAAGAAGAGGAAGAGAAGCGAGGTGACCAGGCTGCCTCCCTTGCCCTACGGATTGCATGCCTTCATCCTAGGATACCGAAGAGGTTCTTCACCAGGTGCCTCCAGAACTGAGAAAAAGAATTTTCTTCGTAAGTTTACCGAATCTGTGGTATTCTGTGATAGTAGAAGGAAGATGATCAACTAAGACAGCATATGACCCTCAGCTGGATCTTTGGTCAATCCAATACAAGGAACAAAATAGCTCTAAGGAACAAGATTGAGACAACAAAGCCCATTTAATAATAGCTTTTATGTTAGATAAATCTACTTGATCAATTTAAAATTGGTAAGAGATGGAATTCTGCAATTATTGGGATTATTCGAGAAAATGTCTCCACTGTTTTTGTTTGTTCTAATTTTGGGGAGCTACCTCCACAAGAATTAAGGGTCATGATTTCTATAACCTGTTTGAAAAAGCTTCAGCAAAACTTGTGTGTGGAATGACAGTAACAGGGTATGATATTTAGGTAGTAGAACTACTCAGAGAACATATGAGTATTTATATTACACTCTTGTTTTAACTTTTTAATCACTTTAAATTTTTAAAATAAAAAGTTGAGAGAAAAATAGTTTTTCATAAATTGTACAGTCAGCTCATTCATAAGCTCTGGACAATTTTTGGAAGGGAGTAAAACTGGACATGTATCTCTTTCAGAAAGCCCTCAATGGCAACTTGTATAATTTAATTGGTATCATATTATCACATTCCATGATTTGATGAATAATTTACAGCTCGATTCTTGGACTGTAACTATTTCACAAATATCTCAAGTGTAAATCTTTGGGTGACGCATGAGCAATATGTGACCGCAAAAGATGCACAAAGCTTTTTAAGTTGGATACTGAGAGCCGTAACATAAGGCCACATCCGTGGAGGGGTTGCCAAGAGAAAAGCAAAAATAAGCAAACAAACAGCAACAATGACAAAAACAGCTATCAGTGGTTACTGTTTAAAGGAAGATGCCAGAAAAAGAATAGCTCTCCTTAGGTAAAAGTGCTCTGGGTAATACCTCAGAGTATAAATGAATAGATTCAATTACAGAGCTGTGTCTGGTATTCAGTCACTAGATGTTTTCAGAATGAATCGAAGATTCTATAGAAGAAAATAGGATGTTCACGCATGCTCACTCTGAACTGCTTAGGTTTCATTCACATTCTATATTGATGTTCTTAATGTAAGGAATGTTTTGCCTTCCCTGGGAAAAAAATAAACACAGGGATTTTTTTTCTGTATCTGCTGTCCATTGCACACAGGCTCAAGGAGAATGTTCCCAGCATATACAGTGTAACCAAGGAGAATTTCCAAGCAGAGTAATAGCAACAGTAGAACTACCTACAAAGGAAATCATTGTTCCTTTCCTGACTTCCACAGATGTTGTCTTTAGTTCCTGTTTACTAGAAACTATAATGTTCAGATGAGTAATTAATGTAATAGGTATTGCCAATTTCAGTAGGATTTTTCGTTGGTGCAATATTACCTAAAGAGGCTCGAGGAACAGATACTGAAAATTTTGAAATATTTCATTTCTAGCTTTTCCAAGAAGTGTTTAAAAGTTCTGAAATGAAGTAATTAGAAACAAAAAATATAAATACAAATCAGACTTATCGTAGAATGTTTGTGTCAAAAAGTAACTTTATAAGGAAGGAATCCAGAAATAGTGGAGCCTGGCTATTGTTGGATTTTAGACTACAGAGAGAAAATTCTACAAACATAATTGAATTGCCTCTCTAAGCTTCAACTTTTAAGTTGTGTTGAACAATTAGGTAATAGCATCTTCTGCAACGACGAGTTATTGAGACAGTAACTGATTTAAACATCTTTGGCTGAATTAAAGATAGTGATTAAAAATACCTTGTAAGAAATTGCCATACTTCTTCCAGGACGGTATCAAATAACATTTATAGAATATTATAACTAACAGGTACTGACAAATCAAATCATTTGTTCTCTTACCTTTCAAATGAGGGAGCTGATGTATAGGATGATAAAATTATTGGGCTGTGGTCGAACTAATAGCAGATTCAAGAGCAAACTCAAGCCTTTGGTGTCTTGATTCAGTACATTTTCTACTGCATTAAACTGTCCTCTGTTTATGTCTTTGTTCTTTGAGGGTCAAACCAGTTCTGTCTAGCCTGCAATGTTCCATTGCTCCTGTTATTGAATTTTATTCATATAAAAAAGGAAAAAATTTTGTTGATTTTGACTTGTAAAATACATGAAGAACATTAGCGATAAAAATCGTACAAAAAAGGGGAGTACTGATTATGGAAATTTTCAAGCATGTAATGAAAACAGAAAACCGAAATCTTAGGTTTAAAAAATAATATGAAGCTCCTTATTAATGACTTACATTAGTGACTATCTATGAGCAAATTGTTGCAAATACACTAAAGGAGAAATTAGACTTACCAGTTAATTCCTAACCCACTTAGCTCCCTTAGAAATAGCAATGGGCAGTGTTTCAAGCCCAAAAATATCCTAGTATACAAGCCGGTCTGAAGGATAAAGGCCGGTCTGAGTGATGTTGACCCAAGGCAACTGTGGGGCAAAAATGTAAATGTGACAATTCATTGTGTCAATGTCTAACAAGAAGACAGTTCAGGAACCTAGCACCAGACTGGATTAAAAACAAATAACAACCTAGTTTTCACTTAATCAGCTAGGGTCATTACCTAAAGAATAAATAGAAAGAATTTCTCTACTGAATTCTTTTTCCATAACCTCTTTTTCCTCTTTAGCATGGTGACACGTCACATTGCACTTTTGTTATACTTTATAATCTTTAGAAACACGGCATTTTACCATCAAAACGCTTCTGTGCATTAGTGTTTTAAAGATGAAGGAGCCGAATTTTGGTGAAGTTATGTGGCATACTTTAGAAGTGCTGCTAGTCAGTACAGGAAACTGATACTTCAGCTTAGTTTCCCAGAACCTGAGCTTGCCGGAGGGAAGGTTCCTTTGCTCCTCTCTCAGGATTCTACTGCCCAGATGCAACGGATGTGACCTTGGGCTCTTGTGAGTCACCAGCTTCTGCAAGACCACGTGTGGTCGCCCCTCTGTTTGGACATGTTCTGCCTGTAGACATTTTATGTAAGGGACTTGAGCATCCTTCTTTGATGGTGATACTGAAGTCGAGGGCACGCTGAGCTACTTCCCCAGCTGGTTTGTATTTTGATTACGAAATGGGATCTCTCTAAGTTGCTAAGTTGCTCAGGGTGGGCTGAAAATTGTGATCCTCTTGCCTCAGCCTCTAAAGGGCTTGAATTATAGGCCCATGCCACCAGGCCTAGTCAACAACTCCAGGAGAACTACTTGCCTTGTATGACTGCAGTTGTTTGGCAGTGGTAAATAATGATTTGAGAGCTCATTTTTCTCTGCCGCTCTCCTCTCTCTCTCTCTCTCTCTCTCTCTCTCTCTCTCTCTCTCACTCTCCCCCTCTCTCTCTCTGTCCCCTTTATCTCCCCTTTATGAAGGAAAAACTATAAAAATCTTATTAGGCACTAAACAAATGTCAGTGCATACTTGTATAAGTGAACATTTTAAGAGACTTTCTAAACGGTTCTAAACATATTTATTTTCATAACATCTCTTCAGAGTTTCTAAATTAACATGAAAAAAAAAATGTTTTTTTTCTCCCTTACTAGAATAAAGAAGACAGCAGGCTGATAACACTCTGGTCTACACATTTAAACACTTAATGAAATAGGTAAATTTTTCCTCCTTCATCCCAGTCCCTGGGTTCCATCCACAACTTCATGGAACTCACCCTAATTCTGTTAGCTCCACCCATTCTCTTGCCAGTTCTTTTCTGCCTGAAACCCTTCACCATTTCTTTCATTTAAATAAGAAAAAAATTGAGAGGTTCCTACCTGACACGGGGTGACAGACATTTTTTGATATGGTTTTGGATAAAACATGATACCCTGCCTTAAATTCCAGCAAAGAAGGAACACAATAGCATCATGAAAACAAAAGCCAAATTAATGAGGAAAACAAACACTTCAGAAGGAAAATGAACGAGGTACAGGAAACAGGCAGTACACCGAGACGTTTGCAGCTTTAAACAAGGTGGCCAGGAGAGCCCTTGTTTAGAAGACATGGGAGCCGGATTTAAGAGCAGTGAGCGAAATAATCGTGCATTTAAGGGCCCAAGGGAGCATGTCCGGGTGTGCACAGGTCCGCAAAAAGCCCAGCGGGGCTGGAGGAGAAAACCTGGCAAAGGATGGTGGGGAATGAGGTCAGGCCGGTGGTGGGGCCTTTGTGGTATTGATTATGAGGGTTTGTCTTTTACTTGGGATGATTTAGAGACTCATCACAGGAGCCGTGCAGAGAAATGATGCCACTCGATTTGGTTTTTAAAATCATAGCTGAGGTTGCTGTGATTATCCTACAGGAGGCAGCAATAGAAGACGGAAGCTCCTGACGAGTCCATTATAGAAATCTAAAAACTCCTTTTCTTGTTCTGTCTATAAAAAAAAAAATAAACTTCAGGCAATGGTAGTCCGTACGCCCCTCCATCCATCCATCATCCTGACATCAGCTGTTCTCTGAGACACAAGCCTGATCACGTGACTCAGCTATTGCAAAATTTCCATGGTTGCCTGTTGCCTACAGAATTATGTCCAACCTCTACACACAAATGTCTTCCAAATCTGACCCCAATCTATTTCTCCAGATTAATCTCCCACGCCTCTCTCCACCCCTGACGTTTTTGCTTTCGCTGGGAAAGGTCAGCTGCTGTTTTCTGAACATGCGGCGTTCCATCATGCCTCTGTGGCTTTGCGTTTGTCATTCCCTTTGGGAAGAAAACACATTTCTTTTTTCTGCCTAGTGAACTTTAAATTTTCTTATTAAGATTCAACTCAGTCAGGAACCCTTCCGTGGCAAGGCTAGCTCGCCCCTCGCTCCGTCCAGCGCCCTTCGCGTGCGTCCCTCTAAGGCCTCTGAGTCCATCAGTCATTTCCTCTGCGTTGCCTCCCGGATGGATTGAGCGCTGTGAGGGGAGAGAATGTGCCCGGCCTGGTTTCATGTCTTATGTCTTGGTGACAGCCCATCAAGGTGATGGGAATTCAGCTATTGTTTTATGTTAAATTAACAAATAAATAAAATAAGTTTCACATAGAGATGCCATGACATTCAATTGTGAACTGCAAAATAATTAATGCCTTCAGAAATATGAAATGAAATAGCAGACGTGAAACTTTCTCATACTTTCACATTTAATTTAAGATTGGTTTTGTCAGCTTTGTTTACCCAAGTTTAGTGAAAATCTGTAGCTCAGAGTTGTTCTGTAGGTAAATTTTACATTTTTTCCCCAAAATCTAAAAGGAATGACCTCTTTTCTTAAGAGACATTATTGTTAACTGGTTTATGCTGAATAGCACAGGTACAAAGAGAAGCTGGTAATATCTTTTGCCCACAGAAAATTCATAAAAGTATCAGTTATGCACAGAATAGCCACTTGGGTAAATGAGAGTTGACATTACTAATCACCGGGGAATAACTGATTAGGAAAACCAGCATAACAACTTGGGGGTAAAAAAAGATGCTAATTAAAAATTCCTAATGAATTAAGACCTAAATATGTAAATTCAAGGTTTCAATGACCACGTAAACAATTTTTACATTTTTGTTTTTATCTCACAGTAGATTATCATAAGCAAGAGAGAAAATCATGGAAAACCATGTATCATTAGTCAATATACCATGATAATAAAAGAACAATGTAATGAAGATAATAAAAATCTATGTTTTGATGAGACTATCTAAATAAACAAACTGTCAAATGTGAATGTGTGTGCTTTGTTTTTGTACAGCAATAGAGCTGTATGAATTATTGAAATAAATAAAAACTTAAAAACGAGGGAAAGACATATACTCATCTAATCATTGGTGTGGTTGCCACAGAAAGGTGTAGGAAACCAAGCTATATGCAAGAAGGATAAGTATAGAATCCAAGGAAGATTCCATTGCTTTATTCTGTCAAGGGTAAAATGCAAAGTCTTAGCAGAGACTTACAACATCTCACACAACTGGACTGGCTGACCATCTTTTCTTTCTCATCCCTGTTTCTCCTTCTAGTACTGGCCAGCTCTGCTTGATATAGTGTCCGCTTCTCTGGTCTAACACATCCGGCCTCCACAGAGCTTTAGTATCTCTTTGCTCAGCTGAGGTGTCTCTTCCTGTTACGGCGCATTCCCGTCTCAGGCATCCCCCAACAGATCCCAGTATCATTTAATAAAAGAAATTCCTATAAAGAACGTTCAGTTGGTCTATTTCTCTCTGATAGAATTCTTCTAAAATGTTGTGTGATTCATATGTTTGTTAAATTTTTTCTTGTTTTCTGTCTCTCCTCAGTAGAATAAAGATCGAAAGAGGAAAATATTTTCGTCTATATTTTTCTTTTTACCAATGTAGCCTTGGCATATAAAACTAGCATATACAACTAGCAGTTGTACGGCTTTGTAATTATTTACTGAAAGGGCCTTTATTCAAATGAGCATATGTATTTCATATATACTGTGTTTCATGTGTGCATATATTATTAATTCAATGCTTTATTAAAAGCATAAAGTATTTTTAAAAGAATTCAAGCTTATGAATTTCAGAAGTCTGCATGTGATTATTGTTCTTTGTAAAAAAACATTGATATAACTGCAAATTAAAATATAATACATGAAGGATCATAAATTATGAAAGAGGAATTGATTTTCTGTTGTTGGTACTTAAATTATGTGATGGTTCAAAAGCAGAATTTGAAATTATTTTCTTACAAAATAGTGCCTAGTCAGGTTTTGTTATTAGCATGTACATCCTATCACTTTATCTTTTAATGAAATGGTATAGGGTTCAGGATACACGTTCCATTACATAGCTTTTATGAAAAATGATAAATTATACAAATTTTAAAATAATTATTAGTTGGATTTTTTCTTCAATTTATTCTTTCAAAAAACCTTTTGAAATGAAAGGGCTTTTTTCCACTTCTTACTCATTTAAAAATAGTTTTGAGAAGGTGAATAAAAAAACCTTGTTTTTTCCAATTTAAAGTATACACGAAGGACCCCTGGAACATATACACCAGGAAAATTCCTACCAGGCTATAATTATAACATAATTATAATGGAAAGAAAGAGAGGGACTAACTTCAAAGTCAAACTAATTTCCAGCAAGGTAATTTTTCTGAAAAATTACCACGTACTCAAGTAAACAGAACTAGAAACATGCACACCTTCTTGAGAGCTCTAGTATAAAAATTTGTAACTTTAAAAGTATGAGACACATTAGAGCCACATCAGCCAACAGCTTCCTAAGCTAGCTTTGCATTGGAAATGCATTAAGAAATAAATGACTGAGAAAATCTGCTCTCACTATAGGTAAATGGTGAGGACAAGCTGAAAAAAATCCAAATTCAAGCAACCAATAAACCAGATGGCTCAGAGGAGAATTTCATTGTTATACATAAAATTTAATCACAAACATACTTCATCAAGGTAAGTTACTGTTTAGAACTTACATGGTAAAACAGACACATCTTGGCGACTATCGATCTCAACATATTTCTGCTTTTCACATGGGAAAAAAATTCTCTGTGTTGTAACCAATCATCTAACAGATAGAAAGAAAGGAAGGACCACTGAAAAACGCCAAAAAATATTCTTACACTTGAGAAATAAAGTGTAGAATAAAAATTTTTAAAATGCATTTTGCCCATTTTCACATGCAAATTTTTTTCTTTTACATTTATGCAGTAGTTCAATGCACTGTAATGACAAGCTAGGGACCAAAAAATTGTCATAAAAGAGCACAACATAAAATTCAGATGTGCAATGATAACTATTTTCCAAGTGTAATGTTGATTAAAATGTCAAAGTGAAGAAATTAACAGAATTCTGGTGTTTGACTTTGAATACTCAGATATCTTAAGTCAGCTGGTCCCAGACTACACACACTCAGCAGTGCCATGGAGAATAAATGCGTGTCCTTACCCCCAAAGAAAGCACACTTATGGGTTGTGTCCCAGGGTAGCTACAGAAGCAGCAAATGAGATTCGTTTTCATTTGTGACCTGAGGCCAACACTGTGTGCCACTCAGAAGTCTTCGCTGACTTACAGCTTTATGCCACATAAAGCACACTGCGTTTCTTGTTCTCTTATACCTGCTTCTCATTTGACTGTCCGAGGTTCTAAGACAGTCAAAAAAAAATCAAAAAGTCAGTATTTAGAGAGGTATGATGTTTGAGTATAAAGGTTTTTTTTTTTAAGTCTCTCCCAACAAGTGCTCCTTCCAATGTGCCCTCATTCAATTTTCTCAGGTCCCTATTCTGAAAAGCATCATACAAGTTTATAACATAATTGTTGTGTTAAGTAATGCTACTTACAAATGCAAGACGATTTCTTCTTCTTCTTCTTCTTCTTCTTCTTCTTCTTCTTCTTCTTCTTCTTCTTCTTCTCCTCCTCCTCCTCCTCCTCCTCCCTCTCTTTCTCCCTCCCTCTCTCTCTCTTTCTTTTCTCTCTCTCTTTCTGAGACTTTTTTTTCTCTGTAGTCTACTCGCTATGTAGTCCAGGCCAGCCTCAAACACTTGATGTTCTTCCTTTCTCAGCTCTATCTTCTGAGTGCCAAGATTACAGGTGTGCACCAAGCCCTGTTTAACTGGCACTGGGGAAGCACATCCAGGGCCTGACGCTTGTGAGGCAAGTGCTCTAACCAATTAGCTACACCTACATCCCTGACAATTTCTATAAATTAAGCTAATAGAATGACAATTAGCCTTGTCATCTATGTTAACCTATGTAACAAGTGTCTTATGTTTTTTCTGCTTCTTTCCACAAATATTTGCTGAGTACCTACTAGATGTCCAACACTGTTCTAACTTTCCTGGGCTTTTTAGTAAATGAGCTACACTGGTTATTTTTTTTCAGAGTACTTTTTTAAAATGCGTGAAGAACATAGACAGAAACACACAAATCTCAAAATGTGTAATTTCCCAAATCCATTTACATGTACTCAATGTAGTGCATTCTGAATTCTGCATGGGTTTTCAGAACACACAAAAGTATTAATGGGAAAGGATATATTCTTTAAAAATATTATGAGAGAAAAATCTTCTCTTGAGAGACAGAGAGAGAGAAAGAGAGAGAGAGAGAGAGAGAGAGAGAGAGAGAGAGAGAGAGTCTTTCTATGTAGCCCTGTCTGGTCTTGAACTCATGGTGGAGCCCAGGCTGACCTTGGACTCAAGGCAATCCTCCTGTCTCAGCCTCCTAAGTGCTAGGATTACAAGCATGCACCACCACATCCAGTTTATGTAGTGCTGGGGAATCAAAGTTGGGTACTTAGCACTTGTCCTAAGAAGCAGAATTCTTACTACTACGCCCATCCTATAAAACAATTGAAAATTAATTTTCTTTAGAAAGAGCTGAAAATTATAAATTAACCAAACATTCTGTTTTTTAAAAGCTTAAAAATATTAGAAATTTGATCCTACCAATCATCTTTAAATATTTAAAAATATAGATGTGGAAGAAATTATATAAGGAGTACCTATCTGCAATGATCCAATAATGACAGTCGTTAGCACTTTGTCATGTTTGCTTCAAGTATGACTTTAAGGAAAAAACTACAAATGAAGTTAACATGTTATTTGATTTACATAATTATCATATCTTTTTATCTGTCTTCACAGAGGAAAATGCCATCATTATTTTTAGTATATGTATATCTTACATACATATTTATGGATAATACCTACTACACTACTTTGCATGTTTTTACAAAAGTATCAGATACTTCATGTAACATTCTGAAAGTTGTTTTAAATAAAGATATTGATGTATTCATATGGATTTATTTATTTAAAAATATATAGAGACAAAACCATGCATATATATATGGAGATTAATCAAATTATGTATTTAGGTTTATTATTTTAAAGATTCAGTTATTTCATTATGTAATTCAACTGTTTTATATGTAATAGCTTACTATTAGAAGCAATGAATAAAAACATGCTCTACGGAGTTCCCTGCTCACTGTGTGACTGTCTCTATGCTATCTATTCTTAGAGAGGAAGCGTTGCGTCATAGAGAACATACGTATTCTAACTGCTATTTCTCGTTCTTCAGATTAATACCAACTATAGCGCCAGTACAATTTAAGAGTTTCTCCTGTTCACTTTCTTTGGCCATCTCAATTTCCTTTTTGGTAAATTGCTTGTTCATGTATTTTTCCATTGTTTTTCTTGCCCTTGATGTCTTTCCACTGATCTTTTTTTCTACTGGGACAGTTTATTACTTCAGAAGAGCTACTTGTCTCAAAGATCTCTAATCCCGTGCTGTTCCCACTGAAGCCTCATTCAACTCGGTTGGTTACTTGCCATGTTACCTTAAAGCATATAACATGGTCAGGAAAAATAACAATAAAAGTGTCCTAAAATGTTACAACTACTAAGTGAGACTTACTATACTGTCGCTAAACAAGCACCAAAATATTTGCCTTTTCTACGACAATAACATTATCATATAATTGTTTGCTGACAGTTTAGAGAAAAAGAAGACAAAAAACACAAGATATAAAGTAATAATCACTGCAGCTCATTACAATCAACATCAGCGACAATTAGATCAGCCCTCCATAAGAATATCTCTAATTTCTGAGATATTAAATACTAACACAGTTTAAGATGCGCAAGACAACAGCTACCTGCTTTCCAAGTAATAGAATAAAACTCTTCAGCTTTTAACTTGTTGGTTAGTGATGGAAGATGTAAAGACTTAAAATTGCTCAGAGACAGTCCAGGCTCCTCAGGCTTGAATCATTGTCTTTGTAACATTATCTTTCAATCTCTTATAGATATAAAAGTTTAGGCTCTCAGAACCTTTCCCCGTTTCATTCCAACCTATGCCCAGATACCAGGCAGCAAAAAAAGTAACTGACTTTAACTGACAGTTCAAGACAGTGGCCAGTTAGAGTCAGTTAGTGAAATTAACTCATGAGTTCTTCCTCTGGCCCACAAAATATTAATGATATGGTCAGCTCCCACACTTATAGGAATGCTTTTTGAGTATCTGTCTGTAATTCATATGAGTTTGCAAATATTTTGGCATGGCAACAACAGTATCAAGGTAGTGTGGCACAGTTTAGTATGGTTTTGGCCTTTTGCAGGTTTCCCAGACTTAGTCTGGGTATATCCTCTACACCCTGCCTCCAGGATTCCCTCTGAGGGAGAAATGAGAAACTGACACATGCCTTGTCTCGTTAACTTTGTTTTCTCAACAAGAAAAAAAATTGCCTCTCCACTCAGGCAAGTGTCTCAACTTACGCATGGAGTTTCTATTCTATCGTACACAGAGTTCTACCTGGCATAGAATGAAACAGATTACTCAAGCCTGACTCTATCAGAACTGGCTCCTGATATGTTAATGGAACTTAAGCAATTAGAAAATCCCCTTCTTTCTCTACAATGCCTGCCTTTCCAGAGCACTGTCTCACAAAAGACAGAAACTCTTGCTAACTTTAATGGCTAATTTGACAGGCAAAACCTACTAATGGCTTTATGGCTCTAATTGGTATACCCATCTTTCTAAGCGTTAAGCCTCGTGGCTTGCCCTTAAAAGAAGACTA
Source organism: Ctenodactylus gundi (assembly GCA_004027205.1). Taxonomy (NCBI): domain Eukaryota; kingdom Metazoa; phylum Chordata; class Mammalia; order Rodentia; family Ctenodactylidae; genus Ctenodactylus; species Ctenodactylus gundi. Next base: position 1,015,457 of record PVKB01000021.1, read on the forward strand.
GAGGGGGAAATTATTTATAAGAAATAAAAATTAAGTCAAGTTAATACTCTCAAATATTATCCCATTATGGCACTGAATTGAATTGGCAATAAAACATAATTCCACTGTATAATATTTGTAACTTTGGTAAACAGTTTCCTGTTTCTGCTATTAAAAAAATTATATAATTTAACTTAATATATCTAATTGAATAGTCTCATCTATATCAAATTTTACTCTCTCTCATTTTTATTGTAAATCAAAACTTACAGTTACAGAATGCTAGTCCTAGGGGTCTCCAATAAACTTATGCCATATAAAACTTTAAATTTCTCTCTTCATTTGAAGAAAATCAGAAAATTATCTATTTCGGGAACCGTTTCTTCATGAAAATCTTAGCAGGAGCTGGTGACTCCGTGGGAGTATCATATTTGTTCATTCCTCTGCCTTTTCTACTGTTATTTTCTCTGACACAATTACCATTTTGTTTATTAATAATACTGGCTTAGCTTCTGGGAGCAAATGAGTTTCTAAATATATGCAAACTATATACACAATTCTCAAACTTTCATATTTGTATAGGGTATGTTGTGAATTTTAATCACAATCAGCAATCCAGAACACAGACCGTGCTAACCCCATAACCACCACTGTTTGTCAAGGCCACCTGAGCCATCCTTATTTTTGTAAGAACAATGCAATCCACATGTTACACTGGCATTGGCCATGGCCTGAAGCTTCAGTTGTTCACACTAGTACTTCTCACAATTAGTCCTTCAACCAAAACCAACCGCCTGAATGCCTTTAACCAACCCCTCCTGTCCCCTAGCTGGAAGACCAGGAAGTCTGGTCCAGCTAGAAGGCATTGTTAGAACTGCAGAGTCAGGAGGAAATAAGGACACTAGCTGTGATGCGCAGAAAACAAGAACAAAGAGCAGGTGGAATCCAAATGAAATAACCCAGGAAGGTATCACGAAGCCTGTCCAAGGAGAATACTAAGGGAAGGGAGGCCTGAAGGAGACGTGAAGGTCTCATAAGCCAAGTAAAAATCAGAGCTTAGAGCAGAGACTAAGCTCTACATGTGTGCCTTAGGATGTGGCATAGACTTCTACCTGCTGCAGGGAAGAGGCATCAAGGCTGAATCTATTTTTTAAAAAAACTATGATTAAATGAGCTGAATTGAAATAAAAGATACGAATAAGTATTAGAATGAAGCAGTTGCAATAATCCCTGCTACACTATCCAGATTGCAAAAATCTCCAAATTTGTTCGACAATTTCCACAGTACTAGAAGAAGTTTTGAACACCTATATAGAAACACAGAATGACAACATAATTAAAACACTTAAAATGTACAGTGATTCATAATTTGGATATCCCAAATCTTTGTCAATTAGAGATATTATTACTACTTAAAAACAATTGTACAATATATGAATGTGCCTCTTTATTCAAGAGTTATCTGAGAACTTAAACTGTGTCAAGTATAAAGGAGAAAAGTGTTCCTCAGGGGCATAGAAAATTTCTCTCTTAAAAAGTTTGTAGTCAATTATTTAAAAACTAGATATACAGTCTAATTAGGTTAAGTTAAATCATATAGGAGCAATTTATCATTTTCTCTATGTTATTCTCTTGGGGTACCATAGTATATCGCAAAGACATTTTTGTCTTTGTGCGTGTGTGTGTGTGTGTGTGTGTGTGTGTGTGTGTGTGTGTGTTCTATGAAGGCACTAAATGCAGGACTTTGAGTATGCTAGCATTGACCAAGACATTTTGCAAAGGAGAACTGAGGTTTCCAGGCCAAAGAAATGCACATGTGTCTGAATGGCCTCAGACCTAGACCAGATGAGACCACACTAAATCTACCAATTCCGAGTCATGAGCTAAATAACTGTTTATTCCTTTTTGAGACACTAAGATGTGAAGTGACTTGTACAACAAAATTATCCAAGATGGTAGTTTTCTAAAAAGAAACAACTGAATAATGAAATTATTTATAGACATACCTCATCTCCTCTTGTAGATCACATGACATGGAGGACAATGGTCCATCTATTACCATCTTTGATTCTTCCATGAGGGCAAAGGTACAGCAATTTGCACAGATAAGAGTCCCAGGAATAAAAATACAGGGTTCAGTTACATGTTATATGACAGCAGAGAAGGCAGAATTTAGTATGTGCACAATCTGAAAGGACTTTCTTTTTTGCTCTATTTACATTCCTAAAATGTCCATGTATCTATTATGATTACTAATAGTATATTTTGGTAATAAAGATTGAACCCGGGACTTTCACACTGAGCTGTGTTCTCAACCCTGTATCTCCCGCTCTTTGCATTTTTTGATTTTTAGACAAAGCCTTGATAAGTCACTAAATTGCCCAGGCTGGGCCTGAACTCACAACGCCCTGGCCTCAGCTTCCCGTAATGATAAGATTGTAGGTGTGCTCCGCCACCACAATGGGCTCATGATTTATGCTAATCTATCCAAATGAGCTTCATTCTGGTAAGACATGGCTGGTGAAGTTTTCAAGGTCACTCACATAGTCTATCTGCCACATACATTTAAGAAATCTAAGAAGGAGCATTTCTTTTTAGATAAAAGGGCATTTCTTCTTCTCATATGTTGTAGAAAGTACAAGACTCTCCCTAATGTTGGATGGTCTTAACGTTATGCTGAGCCTCACAGTTACAAACAGAAGCAATTCCTTTATCAGAAGCGTGAGCTGTCAGTACTCTGCCCTTCACAACTACAGAAAAGCAAGAAGACCACTTGAAACTATCCTTCTCTCAGGCCTCTGGGGAAGAGAATTGGCAGAAGAAAGAAGAATTTGTTAAAACAAAATGTAGATTGTTGACCTATTTCTTGAATTGAGATAATGTCCCTTCAGCCACTTTCTCCCTAAGTTGAGACCGCCAACATTTAAGCACAAATAACACACAGCTATATGCGTGTTATGGTCTTACTAGCCCATGCCTTTTCTTGCATCTTTTACATTTTTAACATAGCATAAAAACGGTGATATGACTATGCTAGAGATTGAAGAAGAGATATTTTATAAACTGAGATCTATATTATGAAAACATGCAAGCTGTTTTTAGAAAACAATCAGCTAGACCGTAAAAAAAAAAAAATGCCATGATGGTCGTTTTCTGAAACATATTACCTAAATTACTATTAATAATAGCATGACAAGATAATTAACACCTGCACAGCATTTTTCATGTTAAGAGTACTTTAGAAATATTAATTGCATAACCTCTTTAACACCCCACTTTACTGCTAGAAAAACGAAAGTGGAGGTTAAGTGATTTTTTTCAAAGTAAAAAATATCCTGCATAAAATTCGGCTCCATGCCCCTGATACCCCCGTCTTAACCTTAGGCCAAGAGTGACTGCCCATCTCCTTTCTTATCTAGGATCAAGAAAACTGAGCGTGGCATTAATATAATACTCTACTACCAGTCATGATAATAGTCAACAGTCCACACACTGACTTACAGCTGGGTGATGCTTCCTGCAGAGGAAGAAAACCTGATGAAAACTCAGCTGGCAAGATAAGTAATGAAAACTGGATGCTTCTCTACCTGACCTCTAATTTTTGAGAACAAAAGCAACCATGAAGACATGTCTTAGTGGCAGATGCAATTGTCCTCTCTGCTCACTGACAAACAGAGCAATAATTAGACGATATAATTGGGTGGGGGGAGATGTAGGCAAGGATATTTCAGAATCCACAGACCTCAAACACAATTGTAGGACTGTAGGCCAATTGATAGGCTACATGGACATAATCGCTCAAGTGCTAGTATTCTTCAGAGGAGGAGCGAGTTAACAACATTTGCAATATATTTGTTGATTATCTATTTCTTTTGCTACTGACTGGACCCGTTCTCAGTTCTGTGGAGTCAGCAATGGACCCATTTGACTAATGTCTTCTCTTCTATGCAAAATTCGAGCTCTAACTCTTGAGAACACGTTCTGTCCAATGAATTCCACTTAACAAAGGTTGCATTTTCCTGAGTGGTGGTGTTGCATGTTGTATATCTATAACATGTAAAAGCAAACTGTAGGGATATTTTACCTGATTAGGAATTCTTTCCAAAAGCCAATAGGTCTGTGATAAGATTGCAACAGGAAAAAAAAAAAAAAAAAAACCAAACATCTCTTGCTAGAACATTTGAAAGGAATAGATTTATTCAGAGACTTTGGAGAATAGTTTCAGTAGTAAGATGAGCAAATGGTAAAATTCAAATAAACTTAGACACTGAAACAACATCAAAGCTAGAAATTATATTATGTAACTGGTGCTGTTGTAGATGTAAAATAACACTACAAGGTTAAATAAACTAGTTTTATACGATTATAGTATTATAACCAAAATTTATTACTGTCCTTAATAATCTAATAAAAACTACAGAAAAAAATATATTCAACACTGAGTAATGAAGTTATCTTTTTGTTGCACACTCTGATGAATATTAATATCTATCTGACTAGAATGTATAGACTATGTTGTTTCTAATATTATAGTAAAATAATAACCCTAAATAGTTCTCCTGATGAAAAAAAGGAATGTGAATAAACCAAAAAGAAAGGCAGAAAAGGGGATAAAAACAGGAGACCTGAGAATTTCAACTAACTTAAGTTTCCATTTTGACATCTTCACGGCCACAAAGAAGTTAATGCCCAAGGACAACTGAAAGGTACAAGACCTATAAGGGAGCACTTCCAAAAGCTGAGAACCTAAAGGGATAAACTCACAACACAAACCATACATAAACTCAATGAAAAATCAAGAATAGTGGCTTTGTTGGAGGAAAAACAATTTCTTGAAGAATTTGCAACAACTCAGACTGCATGTGCATTTTTTTTAAATGTGAAATTCATGAAAACATCAGTCTAGAAGACATCTATGTAGCTCAACTATGGGAATACTAGAAACAAATATATATTTGGATGCAGTCTTTGAGTGGTGGACCCTGGTAGGACATGCATAGGTTATTAGGAGTACATCCATTCTCTCTCTGTTTTCCATGAGGTAAGCCAATAGCTCCCCATGTGCTCCTACCTGAACTATACTCTCATCTAAGGCAATGGGTCTGTCTGCTCTTGAACTTGGACCTTGAAAATCGTGAGCCAGAAGAAGCCTCTGTAAACTTTGCAAGTAGCCTCTGTCAGATATTTGTTAGAGTGAGGGAAATTTATTAATACCAACAATAATGAATCTTAAAAGTTCATCCTAATGTCTTTGCAATCTCTCTATTTGACTACGACCAACTTCAGTTTTCAAACAATCCCTTTCCTGTTTGTTTGGAGTTCTGTGGACAGCAAGAGAGATCCCTTCAGGAGATCTGGAGGGTGGGAACCAGCATTGACTGGCCACAAACGCTGCCCCACCTCAGAGTGAAGCTTTACCTTCCCAACATGCTTCCTGAGTCTTTTTTCACTTCTGGGCCAGATACATTTAAAGTCCCATGCAGAAGCCTCCTTGTGCCTGCTTGAGAACTGATGCCTTTACAGACGATCCTACAGACATGAGTGTTAACCAAACACTAGCCAGTTCACACCTGTGGACTTTCTATTTTCATGTCCCCTCCCTGCAACTTGCACTGCAGACTCCAGCTTTCAGCAACTCCAAAGCAAACCTAAAATTGTATCTAAGAGAAACAGTGCACCCACCTCCCACAAGTGTAAGGCAAAAGCCTTGGAACAAAATCTTGTGTGTGTTTATATATTTATATATGTATAGAACATGTGTGCATATATATACATAAATATGATAATATGTTTATATATTTATATATAGAATGATTAGGACACATGATAAACATGTGTCTTAGCACCTTTGCTTTTGGTTTTTGTCTAATGGATACATTATTCTTAAAATTTATGAATAAATGTGTTTACATAGACATGTCAATAAGTTGCATTGGAGCAGGGATGTCATTATCGCTACCACCACCATTTTTTTTCCTTCCTCAAAGATGTCCATCAAATTCCCATTAAGCCATTTTTCCCAAAAGGTACAGGGAAGTAAAAGTTTGAAATTCTTAAAAATCCAATCTGTCTCCCATTCTTAAGTTAAATGTTAAATTACTAACTCAAAGCTGACTTCTTCTATGATGTGGACAAAATGGAATTTGGAAAGTTTAGTGACATCATATGAGTCGCAGATCAAAATGTTAATTCTATTGGCATGATGAAATGATTATCACCAAAATACAGACCTGAACAAAGTCCCCAACTTAATTATTTCCACCGCTTCATGTTGCAGATTAAAGCTATGGCTTAAAGACGCTACTACCAAATTTATCAAAATCACGTAAGTACTGATTGTGGTATTTTTAAAGAAAATGTAGTTGTGCAAATGAGATGTCCAGTGAGGAGGTTTGTTTTGCTTTCCCCAAAGAACAAAAGGCAATTCCAGAAGAACTAGACATTCTAGATTCCATAAGATACAATCAACAAGTTATACTATGGGGCTATACATTTATTTTCCTTTCCTGAAGTAAGAAACATTGCTCTTAAAAATTGGGGCATTTCAACAGTATTCAGGATGAAAAAAGGAAGTCTGGAAAGTTTAAAGTAATTCTGTTCCTACGTAGCTAAAGTTCATGTACTCATATAGATGATATTTGCCACATCCTTGGTAGCGAATCTGTAAGAGCTGGCAGGAAATCGATGCTACTTCTTGTCTAGTTCTCAGTGCTTTAGAGAATCTCCCCTTTGATGGTTGAAGAGTTAATAGCATCAGTAAGTGCTTTTCTACTCTCTGAGTATGTTTCTTTTCATGATTTGAATTAAACTATGTTTTGCTTTTTAAAAATATTTTTCACCTGTGAGTTTTTTTTTTTTTTTGGATGTGAACTCAATTGGGAAGGTGCTAATGAGGCCATGGTTATAAATGTCATTCCCATCTGGGTTGGAATGGTCATCCACAGCTTTACCAAGTCATCTAAAAAATAAGTATCTCTAAAATACACTAAAGAATGGATCAGAGCTTATTTATTTCCCATAATGAAAAAGAAATAGCCGCCTCTTTGCTCATGCTTTGCCACATACTGCCCACCTCCCCAACTCTGCTCATTTATTCCTTCACATGTAGACTCAGAAGTGTGTATCCACACACTCATCATTGATCTGAGTATCCAACCGGGAGAAAATAATTGGTATGAATGACAATAGTGTTGGCTGTATGTTTAAAGCATAAACTTTTAGTCTGGATGGAATGGAATTCAACTCATTGCTCACAAATTTATAAGCTGTGTGATCATTTCAGTGAACCATTAGTTTCTTTATGTTTACAATAGGTAAGATAATAATGCTGCCTTCTCGCTCACAGTCAGAGGTAAATGAGATAGCGCATTTGCTACACACAGCCTAATGCTTTTCGTATTCCGGTCAATGAGCATTTGTTTAGTAACATTTTGAAAAATAAATAATATCTTCATCATTCAAACATCTAATGGTTTATTAGTTCTTCTTGGATTATTTTTAATTTTTTGTAAATTTCTGCAGGTTAATTTGTAGCTTTGCTTCAGAAGAGACTGAGATTTTTTCAAAGAATAGTTTGAGATTTTTTTTAAAAAGAAAGAAAAATACTCCTTTGGTTGATTGACTTACCTCATTGACTTCCTTATCTATGAATGAAAGCCTAAAAGGAAATCATTTATAATCCAGTTTGTAGAGTTAAATTGTCTTTTCCATTACTTTGTGACTAGTTCCTTTATTAGTCGAGTTCCATTACTCTACCTTGCCAATATTCCCTCTCAAAACACTTCCCTCACTTTAACACAATTACACCATAGCTCTCTACACTTATGAAAGACTTCATAAGATAAAGCAAGTGCACAGTGTTGGTCGGAGACAAGTTGACATGGGAAGTAGAGCAGTGAGGGGGGCCAGGGGCATGGGGTCCAGAAAACAGAACCCAGAATGACGAAGAGAAGGGAGTTCCAAAAGAAAACCACATTTCCAAAAAGCAGAGCGAAGACGATGAGATCAAATAGTCTATTAATAAATCCTGGGGAAGAAAAGGTGGAGGAATTACAGGGAACTCGTATTTCAGCCTTCCTTCTCCTCATAAAACTAAAGACAAAAATGAAATATCAATTGGAAAGGTGATAAGAAACTTGAAAGAGAAACCGTCCTGTGGAAAATCAACTGATAACTGAAAAGCACAGTAGACAGCAAAGTAGGAACTAAGGCCACAGAGGCCTAATTTGAGTCCTGGTGAGAAAGGCGAGTTCTTCTGAAATGCAGGGCACAGAAGCCCAAACAGAAGCAGAAACGTCGCCAGGGTCTCAGAGTTGAGGATCCCTGTGGATCCTAGCAAAGGTCAAAGTGGTGAGAGACTTGCTGAGTCATTACTGCTTGACTTGCTCTATGGTCACATTTGCACAGATGACCAGCGCCTGAATCTGACTTCAGGAACTCAGCATCCCAACAGAAGTTGTTTACATTTTAGGAATATGTTTGGCTAAGATCCTGGCTGATTCCGCTTCACACACACTGTGACGACAATGACGTTCAGTTAGATGATCCCATTGCAGCCTGAACTGGCTATGGGCTCTATTATGTTAACAAACAGAGATGGACTCGGTATATATTGCCTTTTTATATCTTTTTCCTTACTCTGAATCATACTCTGGTTTTTTCCATTGGTGTGTGTGTGTCCATCTCTCTGTCTGTCTGTGTGTGTTTACATGTGTATACGTTTGTGTAATAGGTTTTTTTTTTTTTTTTTTTTTTTTTTTTTTTTTTTTTTTTTTTTTTTTTTTTTTTTTTTTTTTTTTTTTTTTTTTTTTTTTTTTTTTTTTTTTTTTTTTTTTTTTTTTTTTTTTTTTTTTTTTTTTTTTTGGTCAGGGCTCCTATAATCAAGTACCACAAGTTCTTATTAGGAGAAAACTAACAGGAAATATTGCTTCAATGCAGACAATTCTGTAGGTTAATAGAGCTAATCAAAGAAGAAAGAAAAAATAGCCAAATTTATTTATAATTACAAACTCATTTTATTAAATGGCAGCCCATTAGCAAATGGAAGAATAGGGAATAAGGAGTGGATATGTACCCTGACCATTTGTGAAGGAACCAACTTTAGTTAATGAGTAGTAATCACTGCCAGTCTTTTTATTTCCATTTTAGGCAGGATAAAAGTGACTGTTTCCATGTTAAACTCTTTAAACTCCTTAATGATGATATATATATATATATATATATATATATATATATATATATATATATATGGACAAAGAGAAAGCAAAGGTTTTCAAGATTTTATAGACAAAAATAAAGCTTTATAAGGGTACCATTGCACCTGGGTCTGAAAACTTTTCTCCTTTTGCTATATAGCATTAAACTAAAGAAATGTGTTCATCCCACAGTGAGGGATTTGGATTGATCAGCCTATCTTTAGGCTCAATAAAATCTGTTCATAACTTAAGCACGTTATAAAGGTAATGGAGTAAAATTTCAATTACAACTCAGAGGAAGTAACATGGATGGTTTTAAAACTCAAGCTGCCTAATAAAATTACTTTTTAAGATTATTATGTGACTTCAGTGGAAAGTTTCAAGACCACCAGGGCCCCAGTGAGTGTAGACTTTGGCCTGGTCATGAATGACATGATGCTCTGAGAGAAATCAGAAAATCACAATTATTATTAATACGAAGTAAGAAAACCATTTTCGTTTCCATGTGATATTCACCATTATCTTTACAGAACTCAAATTTATTTTATTCTTAAATGTAAAAACTCTTATCTGCTATAAAGCATTTGGTCGGTCAGTTTAAGTTAACACCGCCAAGAAGAGTGTTAACTACCAAATGCTTTAGACTATGTCTTGAACAGAAGGTTCCAATTCTTTCCAGACTATTTGCTCTAATTAATTCTTCATGTCTACTTCCCTTAGGAAAATTCCACTTGGCTGTCTTAGTCTGATTGGTCTGCTATATCAAAATGACTTGATTTGAGTCATTTATAAACAATAAAAATTTACTGTTTCTTGGCTCCGTAGGTTGGGGATGTCCAGGATTGAACCCAGTGGACGTAGTACCTGATGAGAACTCTCTCTTGAGTTTAAAGATAGATGGTGCTTGCCACTTTTGCCTTCACATGGCAGACATCTCTTTTATGCCTCTTTTGTATAGGCACTTCAGGAAGGCAAAGGCTTCATGGTATATTTACCTTCAAAAAGCTACCATTTCTTAATACCCCCACAGTGGGTATTACATGTCAACAAAAACGTGGAAGAGACTCAAAGTAGTATTTTCTTGCCAGTCCCTAACATGGGAAATTTGCTTCATCCTTAAAAATAGACTCACCAGTTTTTTCACATATTTTCTCAAAATGCTACCTTATCTGGGCCCTGACTTTCAAATTCATATCTTGTTGCCACTACATTATGGGAAAAACATTCAGACAGCTCATCATTCTATATATTCTGTTATCTTCCCAAGCCAATAACAACGCAATATTCTTCAGAGCCTTGGAAGGGTTCTCATTAGCATTTGACTTCCCAAAATCTTGTTAAAGTCATGGACAGTTGCTGCTGAATTGGGAGCACAGAAGCTTGGAATTATATCAGATCTGCAATGTTGACATCTTCCCGAGTGTCACTCTCTTCTGAAACAGGCAGGAAGCAAGCAGGAAGTGCCTTTAGGCCAAAATGTTGATCTCGGTATAGAACCTTGAATATTTATGCTTTTTCGATTTCTGTATTACAATATTATTGCCAGAAGCAGAACGAGAAGAAAGTGTTTCTGGATTGATCTCATTCTAATTCTAAGCAGCTTTTTTTTTTCAGATTATGTTTCGGGTCCCTCTTCTGTGTAACTTACATTTAAATAGCTTGATTCTGTTCCTAGATGAGTTGGATACAAGCCCGCCTGCCAGCCAAAAGGAGGAAACACATCCTGTCCTATAGAATTGACATGGTTTTATATCATGTGCTAGGACCAACTTCAAGAAGCAATAAACTCCTTTGGCTAATTACTGTCAGACAGAACAGCTTAACATCAGCTCTACTGAATTTAAAGTTGTTGTCTTTGGCAGGAGTTCTCAGGTGTTAAAATGAACAGTATGAAATAACTTCATCCAGACCGCCAGCTCGTTCTATTATTCAGGAGTATGCAGCATAGCCAATTCATCCTGGTGGGCTGATCAGCTTGTCATGCCACTCAAAATCGGGAATAATTCTGAGATGTTTCTTACGGGAAAGACATCATATGCTCTCGAAATATTTTAGATCAAAATAAATTTTCCTGTAACTAGAATTCTGTACTCACTGAATTGTCCCATTTGGTATATTAAAAACTCTATTTTGGGGAAAGGTATTTCAGATTTCAGTTCAAAATGGGATAACTTTTCTTCCATAACTCTGGAAAGGCTCCAAATATGCATATGGGATGTCCATTTCAAGGTCGAAAATATTAATTTCTCAAGGACTTTCATCTTTCTGTAAACAATGACACAAGATATCAATAATAAAGTTACTTGTCATGAAATTATTCTTGAATCTTCTAAATAAGATTTTTAGAATGCAATATACCTAAAATTTAATAGCTTGACTTCCCCACTGACACCATGGTTGTGATATGTTTAATATTTTTTCTTGATTTGTACGGTGTTTTGGATCTGGAATGTCCTCCAAAAGTCTCATGTGCTTGGATATCATGGTTCGTCAGTGGAACTATGTGCTGTTGGGAGATTGGGACCTGGTCTCAGGGGTGGATTGCTAGCATGTAGATTGGATTACAGGTGTGTAGTTGGGGCTTACCACACCTTCCACATCTAGGAGGGGTGGAACACTGAGACATGACCCAGAGGAGGGGGTGTGTCACTGGGAGGGTGTATGGAAGTATATGTATACACACACACACACACACACACACACACGCAAACACACACACACACACACACACACACACACACACACACACACACACATAACTGTTACCTTCCTCTGAGATTAAATTGGAGTTGACTAGACACTATCTGTGTGTAATGTTATGAGGAGCTGCCTCCACCCCTGCCTCTGCCATGTACTTCCACTATTACCAGCAGTTCCTGAGAGGACTGTGACATTCTGAAATTGTGAATTAAAATAAACACTTCTTCCCCTAAATTTGGGAATGTCAGGTACAGAGTCACAGCAACAACAACAACAACAAAAAAAAAAAAGCTAAGACAATTTGTGATAGTCAACATTAAAATTAGTCAAACCTTCTCACATTCACTCATTAGTAATTTTCGGCCCAACCACTCTTGAGAGTATTGTTTATTATATCAGTAGATGTCACTTTTAGGAAAATCCATAGGTCAGTTAGTTTCTTGAACGAATGTAATGCTAGCACTGAATTTTCCTAACAATATTTGAGTAAATTTCCACTGAGAGGAAACAGGACCATAGTATCCTCGCTAGGAAACTACCTATACTTCAAATATGAGCTTAAATCCTGATACCAGAGACCTTCATAAACTTGCTGTATTGTTACTAATTGATCTTGTGAAGTTCTATTTTATTTTATCTGGAAGGTATAATGTCGTGCTTAATGAAGTTAATGAATTTTCCACAAGAGCCCTTAGTGTAAGCACAGTAGTGAAGCACAGAAAGATTAACTTATTATGGTAAGTAGCTCCAGTGAACTGCAACCATTCCTTGGGTTGTCATTTCTCTTTGTTACTTGCAGCAGTCTGCAAGTCTATTCTTTCGTGAGAATTGACATGTCCTGTTTGAGCATGTATTAATAGTTGACCTGTAGGAGGCTTCCATAAGGTTCTTTTAGATGAAGCAAACCTTCAATGGCTCCATCCATACCCTTTAGATCAATACTTCTTAACACTTGGAGGACATAATAATTTTGTATACTAAAAACTGAGGTTCAGAATACCAACCACAGAGTTACTGATGTGGTAATTAGGATGTGTAGAATAAGGCCTATGAATATGAATATGATCGTTAGAGAAGCATTCTAGGAGACTTCAGTAAAAAAAAATGTAAAGTTTTAAAAGCCTATTCTAGAAAAAAAGTTCTTCTTTCCCAGATATTTAAAGCCTTATAAAATCTCACTCAAATTTATCTTTTAAATTTATTTTCCATTATACAATAAAAGCTAACCAAATGAAACTGTATCCTACTGCATGGGCAAGGTCATTGATCTACTAAGCCACTTTGAACCTCAAACTTTTTTCTCCCTCAAGGTCTTGAATTAAGATACTAAATCAAAGAACACCTCTTCCCAGAAACCTTTGCTCATTACCCTCAACCCTACGGTGCCAAACACTTCCTTCTCAATAACCTTGACTATGACTTTCTACTTAGCACCAAAGTTATTAACGAATCTAATCCTTTTCTCCTAGACTGGTAGTTCCCTGAAGACAAGTTTTATGATTAGTCCATTTTAATTCCCTGAAAACATTGGACTAATTCACCTTAAATTCCTGCAAATGTTGGTCACATGGCATATGGAAAATTGTGGTTCAGTAAACATTGAGAAAATTAATCAAAGTAAAAGGCAAGACATTTTTGATGTTCCTGCATAATTTTGCTTTGTTTCAGTACCTTTCTCTCTTGTCTTTTCCCTGAATACTAACTCTCATCCCAGATGATTTCTGAGTAGGAAGTGGTTAAGCCTCACCTTCCCAAGCCCCTTTCCACAGAAGCGTGTTCAATGTTGTTACATAAGGAATGATAAGGCACCCCATCCCCATACAATGGGAGATCTGTTTTCATTTGTCTCCAACAAGGAAGTGTTTCTTCCTCCCTGGGGATCAGATCAAGCCTTTTCTTCAGCTCTTTAGGGGAGAAAGAACAGATAGCACAGAGCAGGCTGGAGAGGAAGAGCCTCAGGCCAACTCACAGACAAAAACCAGCTCCCCAGTTAACAAGGAAAGCAGGCAGCCAGCATTTTTCTGAAGCTTTTGGAAAGGAACAAGAGTTTTTACTTACTAACTTTAAAGTTCACTTTGAGCTTTTATTTGCGTTGCAAAAACTAAGAATCCAGAACCAAATGGCATAGAGAAGTGAGGTCAGAAAAAGGAGAAAAAATGATTTGCACAACAATTCAAGAAAAGTTAGATCAGAGACTCAGCTACAGGAAAAGTTCTTCGCTGAGATCCTCAGGGAGAAGAAAACAAAAATCAGCATCAGAAACTCACAGGAGATATTTTGAGCTATTATATATATTTACAGTTAAATAATAGATGCATTAAAATGCCTGATTCTCAGAAAAGCCACTTTAGAGTTTAAGTCCAGAGCTATAGGACACTGGGATATAAGAATAGGGTAGAGAGGAAATTAGTAATGTATTATAATTATGTTTCTGATTCCCAGAAAGATCAAAACTTAAAGAGCAGTGCCCTTAGAGAAAGTTAGTGTAAGAATGCTGCTGAATTAGGCCTAAAAATGCTGCCTTATCTTAGATGGATGTTTGACCATGAGGTTTCTTTCTAGAAAGAATTTCAACAAATGATTCTATCGGCTTCTATTTGGTATCTGTAGTGAACACCATGACTTCAGACTTAAGGAAAATGAATTTCTGTTCTTACTTTTTCTTACAGGAGAGAGTACGCTATCACTCAAATTCTCATTATCCTGGTAAGATAACTCTAATTTCTCTCTATCCCATAAGAAAAACTCGTCAGTAAATCTGGCCACACAGCAACTAACTTTTCTTCATCTTCTTTACATAGGTATTTCTATTGCTTTTGATGTGCATAGGTATGGGCATAATTTTTCCGATGTTTCCGGCTCTTCGTTTAGACAGCACTACACTTGGGCTCTAGAAAGTCTGCAGAGCACAACTTTCACATACTGACATTAACCATGTGCCACTTCCTCCCTCCAACTGCTAACTCACTGACTGGAAAATGTAATGAAATACTCACCCTGGAACTGCCACCGGCCTTTTTGTCACTTGGAGCCGATAATGCAACATAAATGTCTTTTTTTTTTTTTAACCACTTCTGGATCCACAGGCTTTAGCAGCTGGCTGTGAGCTGCCTGTGTGCTTAGGTAGCTTTGAAATCCCCACTGCCTTGGTGTTAACTTTCAGTAACTGGAACTGAAACAAGAGCCTCACTTAGTCCTCCAATGTAAATGTGAAAAATTCTCCTCTCTATTCACACGCCAGAGTCCTGTTGATAAATAACACCAGTGCGCGAGCAAAGGTTTTCCAAAATAATCTACACTGTGAGAAAATGAAGGCTGCGGAGTCACTGAGATATTAAATATGAAAGACCTTTCCCATTTCTGCTCAGCGTTCTATAGAAGTGATGTATTAGCATGGCCTATCTTTATGGCAAATGATGCATACATAAGGGGAAGGTGTATAAGAACAGACGAAAAGTCACAGATAGAGCATGAATTGGGTGAGAGCCAGCTCTGCTAAGGGTGACTGGTTTTGCTCACTGCTTTGAAGCCTACCTGCTAGTGATGGACGCGATACCGCAACATTTTAGAGTGCTGCTTCTTTCAAGGAAAGACAGAGGCTCGTGGCTTCTATGCGGGAAGAGTACCCTCCCACCATCTAAAGAAAGGCGCGCTCAGTCAAAACCCCCGCTGCTGTTCCTTTGGCCTTTGAATAGAGCAACTCCTTAAAGTCTGAAGGGAATATTTCCCTCCGCTGTTCCCATGGTTTCTGTATTGTGATTGTTTTTGTACAACACTGTGGCAATCCCAAGCAGCTGTGTAGATAGTCAAAAAATAATAATACTGTGATCAGACCAAATATGTATCCACAAAACATCCACAGGCTGCCTCGTTCTGTGTGCTCTACGATGACTTTCTGCTTCCAATGGGACTTGAAGAAAATATGCAGAAAAAAAAAGAAGTCTCTTCTTCTGAGACAGAAAGGCCCTTTGTGACGAAGCCCCCTGTAGACGCCTGTTCACTAGCGATGATGACTGAGGCTCCGCACCATTGCAAAGCACTTAAAGCCTATGGCGCTGGCACATGCTCATTGTCTCGGTCTTCTGGCTCTTGGTCCCTTCTGTCATATGTAGCTTTGTTTTCTGTTTATAGTTCGCTGTTGTAGTGATTTGCAAAGTTTCAGAACAATCAATTATTGCAGGGATGATACGATCAAATATCAGCTGGTTTATTTGAAAGCTATGTTAAGTTTCACTTCACATAATTTAGACATAAAAATCCCTGATCTGACCGGTAATGCAAGGTGCGGCCTGGCCTTGGCGGGGCCCGACTCCTTTCCTCTTTTTGGGCTGTTTCATTGCATTGATCCAGGCCTAAGGCAATTTGCATCAAAAACATTTTGATAATTGTTCTAAATTGCTTTCCATATGGCACAGTGTAAAGGAAAACTCAACAAGTTATTACTTTCATGACTGGAGAGAGAAATCGTTTTAGTTTTTAGTTATTAGATAAAATTGAATATAATTCTCAATAATAACTCTCAAAGTTGATGTTAAGTACCTGAACAGATAAGACCGTGATAAGGTCAGGAAAGAGGATATTTAAACATCTGTAGGCTTTTTTTCTTGCTTCTTTTTCTTTTTAAGCTTAAGCTTTTAAATCCTGAAAGTTCATGTCCAGTACCTTGATCAGAAATGATAAATGAACTACTGAATTGGAAGAAGATGCTGCTATTATTTTAACCAGTAAACTAACTCAGGGTTAATCTGGGTGTTATTTAACCTATTGAAAGTGTTTTGAGAGAACATATGGTTTCTATTGTGAAATCAAGGCACAGTTTTAACTATGAATATAGATAATTACCCTTTGGACTTTAAACATTTATATGTGTCACGTTGTGTCAGAGCATTTTTCATGGTCAATAGGTTGAAAGGTTATGAAGTTGAAAATGAAAATCAGTACTTTTGAGTAGAACTACATAGCTGGTACAAATAATGCAATTCACTACTGCTCTCTCTTGGAAATAGTTAGGAATAGCACTCAAATAGAAAATACTACATTGGCGACAGCAGGTAAGTAACTGGTGAATATGAACTCACCATAAAGCTTTTTCTTGAAGTTTGAATATTTGGATTATTCACATTTATGTACATATATATAGATATGAAAGTCTCAAAAATTATTTCATCAATTGAGTTATGGATGGCGGATTTTATTTCTTCTTGGTGTAACACAAAAAAGGGAGACTGCACTGAAATTATTTTAAAATCTTACATATACTATATCTGCTAATATTTTGATTTGAACTTTTGTAATTTTTGAACTTTCATAGAGTGGTAATTTGTAAATTGCACAACATGAGTGCAGCACTTTATGCCTAAACAAAATAACTCTTTAAAATAGAAAGAGAAAGGGTTGGAGATTCACAATAGACAACTTCTAGCCACAAAGGAACATGACCCCCAAGCTAACGCGGCCTAGGCAAAATTTCACATTCATAGGAAAGTTGAATAGGGGTTGGCAGAAAAAGAGAGAGAAGAAGAGAAAGAAAAGAGAGAATTATTATACAAATTTCTATTATTTCATTAAGACCATTAAAATGACTCAAGATGAAAGAGCTATTTTATCAAAACTTCTAAATTGAGAGAAGATAGATTTAACCATAAAATCTTAGAATAGTATGTCAATTATATTTTATATTTCAAACTTATACAAATCCCATTTTGCACTAGGGATCAATAGTACTTCTGTCTTACGGTAGTTGACTTACTCCAAATGACAAAAGCCTAAGGAAGTGTTTTTTTTTTCTATTCTCTTCCCTCTCAGATGACATATTTCCTGGCAAAAAGAGAGGGTGTCCTTGAGTGCCACTGGTTTTATTAGAAAGGGAAGACACGTACATTGCTTCTGACATGGACTTTGTTGATCTAATTGTTTGGAAATATTGATAACAGATGTCCGGGCTTGTTCAAAGACGTCATAGCCGGTGTTTTCCAGAATAATGCTCCAATATTGCACCCCAGAAGGAAAACACAACCAATCATGAAGGTCTTTGAAGAATAAGATTATGACTGAAATAAATACAAGGTTTCCAGAATCGCAGATTGACAACAAATCCAGGATGGATAAATGGTCTCCACTTTGAGTGCACTGACCTTCCCCTTTCTTAAATATCTATCCGTTCATTCATAGCTGATTGCATGCACATGTCATCTCTGTTTCTAAATTAAGTGTTAGTAGTCCTGAATATTTTACCATTGCAATCATTGTCTTTTCCAGAGCTTGGCCCACTCATCTTTGAAGAAAACCACGACTCTGATAAGACAAATTCCCCATTGAAGGGTAAACGCAAGAACCACAGCTGAAGCCTGTGAGACTCTCAATGATTGCCAGATCATTCACTAAATCCACTAAGACATGCAAGAAGTTGCTTCTGCTTGTAACATGGGTCAGAATTAAAATGGCTGCAAGAGATAGAAGTGACAGAGAGATGGGAGTGGGGTCAAGAGACAGGTACAGGTTCTCGCACAATGTTGTCAGAGTAAAGTGCACAAACTGGAGTTGGTCTCAAGTTAGTCATTTTCAAAAGTACATTCACAGTTCTAGACAAATGTGTGTGTGTGTGTGTGTGTGTGTGTGTGTGTGTGTGTGTGTGTGTGTGTTGTTTCCTTTAAAACAGACTACATATCACCCACCTTTCACTCCCAGGAAAATAGTGATGGAGGAGACATGTTTAAAGACACTCAGACACTTTTTTTTCAGTACTAGAGGTTGAACCAGAGTCTTTGCAATGACTATATCCTCAGTCTTTTTTTTTTTCCGCTCTTTATTTTTAAATTGTGAGTCAGGGTCTCATAAAGGGGCTCAGTTGCCCAAGCTGACCTTAAACTTGAAATTCTCTTGCCTCAACTTTTCAGAGTGCTGGCATTACAGTTGTGCACCAGTATGTCTGCTAAGATACAGACTCTTCAGATAAGAAGCCAAATAATTAACAGTCTGCAAGAAATTCCAAGTACTACAAATTAAGGAGAAAGATGCACATGTCATACAACTAACAAAAATAATATATTTCAATAGAAATAATAGATTAGGGGTATTTCATCTACTCTAAGCCATAGAATATCAAAATCTTTACAACTATTCAATTATTTATACCGTAAGTCCTTTCACATAGATTAAAAATGTACATTTTTATTATGCATGTAAATTTGATTTCCCAATAATCTTGTAACATACATCACCTTCCTTAAAACTGTTAATCTTTTATAAGTGAAACTATGTAAAATATAAGCATCTAAATTTATACATACTGCTGTCTTAATAATATGTACAAAATATTTAATGCAAAATAATAATTCTGTATCATTTTATCTTTACTTCATTATTATTTTTAGAGAAATAATGTTTGTATTAAATTCCCAGAAATAATGTTTATATTAAATTTCCAAAATATCTTCCTTCTTTTCTTATAATCGTGAAATATTTAATGTATTTTCACTTCAATATTTCCACACTGCCATTCTTGAAAGAGTAAGATGACAAAAATAATAGAAAGGATTTAACTCAGGTTAAAATAAATTTTTATTAACAAAATTGTTGACCCTTTCAATTATCACAAGAAAGATTGTGCCAGCATATCTCTGTTCAGTTAATCATATGTATTAATTATTTATGGGCCTTGATGGTTAAATTAACATGGGTGCGTATTGCTAGTGCTTGAAATGCAGTGTGTGGTTAAAACATCTTAGCTGCCGTGATCCATTCTGTGAAGCGTGTATTAGAAAAGAACTTACAGAGTGTCCACTGTGGCATGAGTGGGAGGCTACACACCAACACTATCTCCTTCATGATTTTATGACCCAGCTTATTCTATAAACTTCTATCTTAACAGATTTTCTTTTTAAGGATGACTATCCTATTTCTGGGATATGATATTCCAATGTGCTAGAAAAAATAAATTTAATGATCTCTCCAAGACTTTTCGTTAGCAAGAATCTTCATAAGTTTTAATGAGCAACATTCAAAATACAAGGCCTTTGCTTTGTGTCCTTCCCAAGGCCTGAATTCCACGTGTCACAGCCTGGAACACAACATTCTGCTGCTTAGGTAAGCCAGGGCTGAATGTTAAAGTTCAGAAAGAAAAATATCCCAGAAGTTTGTCTCCACTGGTAGTTAAAATACTTTATCCTGTGCCTACTTCTGCAAAGTGGTAAATTGGTTAATGAGGTCATTTCCATAAAATTAATAAGCTTCTTGACGATGCAATGATGGACAAATACCAGGTATTATTAGAAATATTCTGGTACATTAAGGTCTGTTTATAAGTTTGACACTGTTATCTAGGGCATTGAAGCTGAGAGACCCAGTTACCTGATATCCCCAAAGCTTGCTCTCCTTAGAGAGAAAAGTGACAAAGTTGACCTTTAAAAAAATAGCATTTATTACTATTTTAACAAATACTGAAACATTTATTAAGAATTCACAAAAAATTAGCGAAACTTAAGAAAATGCCTGAAAAAGACTTACACCTGTGAAAACACATAAACCACCCATGACTGTGCTTCACACCCAGCATTTTATTTTGCCACTTTTAATGACATTCGCTGCTTTATATTACTTTATAATCTGCCGGCGGTTTGTCACAAGAGGGAACACATTAGAATACAAAAAAAAGGGACTACATTAAAGGTGTTTTCAAAAGAAAGATCATTCTTTCTGGCAAACTTCCAAACAAAGGTGTTTTCTGGATTTCTTCAAAATTCTAGCATCACAGCAATGTTAGAATCATTTACAGAGGAAAAAAAAAATAAACAGTATGTTGTGCTTAGTGTTGAAGGAAATTTTTCCTTGGGAGATTTGAGTACCAATGTCTATTCACCCCAGACAGGGTACATCAGACAGGCCAAAGGAAAGACCACCCTGAAGCCCAGGTTGATGAAATAATGAATTTATTAGGATAATTTACAGAAGTATGGGTGAAGAATTGTATGCACAAATGAGGGGCCATCTACAAGAGCATGAGGGAGAGTTCTACTACAGCCCTGTGGGTGACTCAAAAAACACTTGCACCACCAAAAATGTCTACTCATAGAAATTGTATAATGCCTCCTGAGACTCTCTCTCTCTCTCTCTCTCTCTCTCTCTCTCTCTCTCTCTCTCTCTCTTTCTCTCTCTGGAATGACTGTCTCTTGGCTCAACACCTGTTCTCCTCACTACCTGGTTTCTTCATTTACTCAGCCCTGTGAATATCCTATCCCAGCATCACCACACAGGCCCCAAGGGCATACATCACATGCCTGCCTGTACCTGCCATGAGTAAGTGCCAAGGAGTTCAGGGCTCACACACCATGCTAGCACTCTAATGTATTGTGCTTTCTTTTAAAATAAAAATCAAGCTGGATTTTGTTAGTCATTGCTACAGAAAGCATAAGAAACTATGAAATTTGGCAGCAAGAAGTATTTTTCCCATGATTCCTTTGGCATGTCTATGAGAAAGCCGCCATTTCCTCCTCAGTTTTTCTTCAGCTAAGAGATGAATGGAAGCAACACATGTTAACAAGTAAGCCAGGGATTGACCTATCAAAGTGACAAAACTCATTTCAGTTTCTCTGCTTGACTTTTCTGTAACATCTGCAACCTATGGTAGGTCAGTTCCTCCACGGGAACCTTAGAGACCACACCCCCCTGAACGCTGAGCACACAGGAACCCAGGAATAATGAGGTCGTCTCATTCTTCCCATCTTTGATTTTATGTGCGAATTGATAAGTCTACAAACTGGGTTCGAAAACAATAACTGAAACCAGTATTACCTGAGAAAATATTGAAAGTCTCGACATTTTACTGATGAAAATGGGATGAAATCAATCATTCTACTAGATTTAAATGTCAATGCTAAATTTATCACCTAGGGAGCTTTATGCAGAGGACTTGGTCTCTGACTCCAGTTTTCTAGTCTGTAAAATGAAGATGCCATGCTCTTCACAAGTGTGATGTAATGTCTACTACATAGAGCTGCCTCCTCTGCTTAAAAGATTACATTAGCCCTGTTTTACAGGAATTAAAGTGTTTCTATTTAACACAGTATGTGAGACATCATATCTAGTGGTCAACCAAATGCTACCTTTCTTTAGTATTTCAACCTAAAGAGTATTAGCATATGTTATTTACTTGAGTTAAACCAAATAAAATATTTGAGGTAGTCTGAAATTAGCTTACAGTATCAAAGTCAAGTTGTAAAGTGAACTTCAGGTGCTTTCAAGGCCATCGTCTTCATCAGACACTGCTTTCAGCCATTTGGATTGCTTGCCCAGGTACCTTGGTCAAAATTGACAAAACTAAGTGTTCACAACTGCTGAATTAAAATCAGATTGCAACCATATAAACTCGTCTTAAATTGTGCAAAATACGTCATTTCTTATTTCAAAAAAGTGTTCATTCTCTACAAGATTGTGGCGCTTCAGTTTATCCAAAGTAAGTGGAAAGAAAAGGATTTACATGATAAATGGATGTTAAATTATGCATGTAGGTTTTTTTTTTTTTGCTCTTATGAAAGAGC
This sequence comes from Ctenodactylus gundi, assembly GCA_004027205.1. Lineage (NCBI taxonomy): Eukaryota > Metazoa > Chordata > Mammalia > Rodentia > Ctenodactylidae > Ctenodactylus > Ctenodactylus gundi. The sequence goes on from PVKB01000021.1 coordinate 1,037,865, forward strand.
CTAGTCTACAAAAAATGCATGGCAAATACCTAAATACTGAATTTGTTTTTTATTATTACCAGAAGTGTGCATATAAACTAATTTTGCAGATGGGCTCATTGCACCTGTTTTTCAAATGACAGTCCTTAATGAACTGTCTACTTCAGAAATATGTGCCATCATAAATACAGAGGCCCTGTGTCAAGTTTAAGACAACTAGCTATGTTCTACTAAATATTACAGTACACTGATCAGATGTCCTTCATATGTTTTAAATAAATGTAAGTGGTTAGTCAAGGTTTAACTTACAGTGAGGAAATATGTCCTTTTTGGGGAGAAATATAAATGTATCTTTTCGTTGCTGTCCCATGATTTCAAGGAGCACTCGACAGGATCCTGGTGAGTGAGAGAAATTAATGTCCTTTGCATGTTACTCTTCAGGTACCTATGATTTGTGAATCTTAGAAAGAAGTGTTATCAAATAGTTCTAGACTTTCTGTTCCATTTCTTCACTTTTAAATCTTTCTTTCTGTCTTTCTTTAATTCTTTCTTTCTTTTCTTTCTTTACTGATGAGGGGACAGACACACAGAGATCAACTGTTCCTCACGAGATAGAATTTCCTAACAGATAATAAATGTTGATAGTTTCCCTCAGAAGTGTAATTCTTGACGCGTTTGCTCCTGCATGCTGGAAAGAAACATATTTTTAGAAACGTGTGTCATTTAGTTCCTGTTAACTTTCTGTAACAGATGGCATACGTATCTGATTTAGGCTCTCACCTTCACGTGGCCTGCTGAAGATTAGTTGTTGGCTTTTTTTTTTTTAATATGAAAACCAGTCTTGGTTCATCACTAAAGCCTTCCCTTCTCCACACGGAATATTATTTCTGAAGCAAAACATTGTGAGAAGTTTTCACGTTATTTAAGTTGAGCACAATTTAGTGATTAATCGCATTATTCACATTGTGGTCCCTGCCTGATGTTCAGGGCTCATGATAGCTATGGGTCCAGTACGACACGAGTCTTCACCTGGGGTGGGTTATTCAAGTAGCAGGGCCCAAATTCAAGTTGTTAAAGTTGTGCTTTTTCACAAAAGTCATTAACATCCGTCATGTGCCAAAGGGGCTCACAATGCTTCTTCCGTTGGTAGAGACAAACAGCGTAGTCTCAGAGGCAAATTCCAGCAGCTTCAAAATGAACACACCATAAAGTTTACCACAATGTTTGTTCTTACAGAATCATTTCTTATCTCTTATTATCCAAACACAAGTTTTCTTCTAACTAGAGAAATGAGTATAGGTAAAATTATCAAGGTAGTTTTTAACCATAATCTCATAAAGAGGACGCCCAGAACTGCCTCAGAAAGTGAAGAGTGGGATAGATGTGTTTGAAGGAAGTGGGAGTGCTTTCATAGAAACAATGGCCATGTGTGTTTTAGCATGAAATATTTAGTTAAAAATTCCCCACATAATTTGATCACTTTTGCACAGCATTCAATAAGTACAAAGCATTTATTGAGCAACTATACTGTACATAGAAGAACAACATTAGTATTCTATCACACAAAATTTATGTGATATCAATTCTAAAATTCTTGAATATTATCCATTTCATATGTCTTAAAATTATAGAGCAGGAACAGAGTCCTGAGACGCTGGACATCTGAGCCTGAAAACAAATAGGGATGCATTTTCCAGCTCAATTTTTTTTTTGTAAATCATGTATTTTAGGTAATTTCTTTAATGTATGAGCCTTAGTTACTTTTTCTGTAAATTGAAAATCATAGTAGTTATTATTTCATTGGTCCCTGGGGTGGAAGAATTACAAGGAAGGTTATATATGTCAAGCATTCAGCAGCAAGATAGGCAGATCTGAGGGAGTCGGTAGATGTTAGCAATCATTATTGTAAGTGTTTAAGGAGAAAGATTCCGTAGGAAAAAGACATGCAATACAGAATCCTTAAGTGCTAAACTGGGTAATTGTCATTACATATGCAGAGAACAGAGTTAGAGAAAGTGCACTGAGAGGAGCAGAACTGGAGAGTCAAAGAACCATTCTTTAGAGAAAAGATTCTATACAATAAAGACCAAGGAAAAATGGAGCAGACCTGGACAGTCTTGGGTAGGTGACTTCATTTTACTCAGTAGCAAGGACAGTCTGGATACTGCATTTGTCTATTGCCACATCTGCTATCTGTAGATACAGCCAAATTAGTAAGAGTTGGTAGGACACATAAATTAAGCACAAACTGCGCAAAGCACTGTTCTAAATGCTCTTAAACCAACATCAAATATTTTTTTCAACTTCACTGGGAGGTACCTGTATCCACATTCATAGCTGAAAAAAAAAGAAGAAAACCAAGCACAGATTGGTTAAGTAAACTACCTAATAGTATATATCCAGCTAGAATAGTAAAAAGTCAACCTTGATATAAAGCTCAGCATTGATGTTCTTGACCAATAATCTGTATATCATCTTGTGATTCTGTGATCCAAATTTCCATCTCATGGGAATTAGAAATATAGCACTATTTAAAGAAAATTTCTCTCTCTGGAAGGTTGGTCGTCTTCAGTAATCCAGAGAACGGTGTCAACTACCTACAATTTTAATTTTATCACATCAATTTTGATGCTTAAAACAAGAAATATGGCATTTTCTCAGTTACAATTTTACTAAACCAATAAAAAATATTTGAAAGAGTCTATAAAAATCCCACCTACACTATCACAGCATTATAAAAGTCTGTGGATGGCAAATCACAGCTATATTTTCTTACCATAAAATAATAACTGTGAAAACTTGGATGTTGGAATTTAGCTGTGTCTGAAAACGGATTTCACGTTGTGGTTAAAGCTATCTACTTCACCGTTTATAGACCATCTCAACTTGCTACAATTTCTGGTTCATTTATTTTACATAGAAAACTTACACTAAAATGATAGTTTAAATGTAAAAGGTGGTTTAAATATAGGAAACCTGCGAAGTTCTATTGAGTTCTCAAATAACTCCTGATTTTCCAGATGCAATTTATTCAATTTAGCCTCATTACCCTCACTTTATCCTTCCAACAGGAGGTCTATAGGCCACTTTATGGTCCTAGGGATATTAGCATTTCTCATAGGAGACGGATGGAAAATGAGAAGAGAGCTTTGAGTCAGCCCACTTTGCTACTATTTTATTAGTTTTAAACTGAAGCTTTTGACTGGGGCAGAAAATTAGCACCTCTCGTGGAAGTGTTATTTATTTTTGATGCAGCATATCAAGTTTTTGCCATCTTTTCATTCAGCTGTGTCAAAGAATGTTTATTCGGTCTCAGGCACTTTACTCCATCCAATACTTGGGCACGTTCCAGGAAGAGGTAAGTGAGTTTAATAAAGTGGTCTGGTCCTTCAAGACTTATATTCAGGTATAGACAAGACTGCCATTTGCAAATCCCTTACCTAAGCTCAAGTCAACATCTATTTTTACCTAAATTACACATAACAAGTTCTTTTCTTGTGATTTCTTAGACTCATTTCTCTTTTTTTTTTTTTCTGCCTGTCATTTCTTAACATTCACAATATCTCAGATCCACTCACATTCCTATGCCTGGGAACATTCTGTCCTGGGTCACATCCTGTCCTCTAATTCCCATTCTCAGCCTGGCATATACTCATGTGTCTGTCAAATGTCTACTCAAATAAGGCCTTTCCTATTTTTCTAGAATGTTGACTGTTCTCCCTTTGTGCCCTCTTTGGCTTTTATTCATACAATTTATTATTTATCAAGTTTATCTCTCTCTAATTAGACCAGGAGTTCCTTGAAAGCTTTAAGTGTAATATATATATATGGCTCAGTGTTTAGCACATGACAAAAATCCAGAACAGGATTTCTGAAAATAATCAACACAGCTAAAGTTTTTGAATGTTTAGTTTGAAAAACTAAACATTCATTGCTCTGCAAAATGATTCTTTGAGTTGGAAGCTATGAGCAGCATTGTTTTCACAAGAAGAAACTGAGGCACCTTTTGTAGTGACCCCAAAGCCCACGCTCATCTACACAAGACCACTTGAGGTGCAGAAGGAAATAAAGGAATTGCCACAAACCTTAATTACATGTTTAGAGTCCTATTTATAAAAGTTACAATGGCCCGATTAATTTTTTGAGTACATACTATATGCTAGAAAAAACAGCAGAAAAAAGAAAACAGACATGCATGCACAGATGTTCCTAGAGGAGACAGGAACACGATTGCAGGTCCAGTTGTACACAGTTGAGAACAGTACAAACATTCTGGATAAAATTTAAATCTTAAAAGATGGAGGAATTTTAGTAGATGAAGAACAGGGCAAAGGGAGATGAGATAGAAATGCAAGAACAAAAACCAGTATTAACACACATTCAGGTTAAAAATGCAAATAGTACAATAATAAATGACAGAATCCACCCAACCATCACGCTCACCCTTTTCCATGAGATGGACGTATATAATATATATGCAAATCCTCAATCCCACTGGATCAACCCCTTGCATTCAATAGGCTCATGTTTCTCATTACAAAAGTATGAGCAAAAAAGTATATATTGCAATATTCCATTTATATGAAATTCTAGAAGTGATAAAATTATTCTGGGAAAATTTAGGGCAATGGTTGCCTCTTTTTCTTTATGGAAGGAAGGTTTCTGGTTATGCAGAATTATTTAATGAATAGTAATAAAGTTTATGCCACGTCTCCAACTATGCATTAGGCAAAAGTGCGGATGGGGATGTCCTCGTGTTCTTGACATTCATGCAAATGTCTTCTGTGGTTCTTACCTAGACAGGATTACAGATCAAGGGGGGAAAAATCATAAATATCGCCACTTTATATGGCTGAATTTTTTACTTTAGTTCTAAAGTGATTAAGTGGAAAATGGAATATTCTTCAAAATGTGATTTTGAAACAAGACGAGGTTTCATGTGGAAAAATAAAACATAAGCCTTATCAAACACCATGCACAAAAATTATTTGATATTTATATCAAATATTCTCCTTTAGGTGAAAAATTATATAGTATATCCATATAGTATATAGCACATAAATAATATTCACATATACATATGTTACAACAAATTCGCATCCAGAACATATTTTAAAAACATCTTCCATCTCAAAAATAATAAATCAATAAAAGTATGAGCATAGACTTGACCATTTTACAAAAAGAATCACTAATAAGGAAACAGCTAAGATAAATCTGAAAAAAAATGCTCAGAGAAATGTAAGTCAAAACTACAGTGATGAACTACTTTATGTGTACTACAATGTCTGAGGTGTAGACTGTCAATGGTACATGCCACCAAGCATGAGACACAGCTGGAACTCCATTTCCTGGTACAGTGCAAAATATTACAACTAACAATGTCTTATTAATTCAGCTACTCATCTACTGTTCGGCCCATGAATTCTACTGGTAAATACATAGCCAAAAGAAATAAAAATATCTATACACAAAATAGCTTGTTTATCCATAGTAATTCATAATAACCCCAAACTAAATATTTTAAATTTTATCAACTGGACAATGGCTAAAAAATGGCTCATTCATATAAATTATTTAGCTTCAATCAACAAGACTGGAGAAGATAAATCAGCTGTTGTCATGGAGAGGATGGGCTAACGATCCGGTATGATAATGCTCTATACATAAGTTGAAATTTATATGACATGGCTATACATGTTTGTCAAAACTAATTAGAATTTTTTCTTAATATCTTTCCATTTAACTTTGCATGTAAGTTTTTTTCCTCAGAAGTGATATATGTATATGCAAAGAATATCTTATGCACTGCTGAAAAAAATGTGATATAGTTCAGCAGCTGTGAAAACAATTTTGATTTTTCTCAAAAAGTTAAATATAGATTTTCCATATGACTCAGCCAATGAACATGTAGATCTTCATTCAAAATAACAACTAAAGTCAAGCGACTATATGCACACCCATGTTGATAGAAGTGCTGTCTACAATACCCCAAAATAGCCCAGGAAAGCAACAACAGATGTGTGGGTGGATACATTTTAGTATATATGTACAATAAAGTACCATTCTATCATTAAAAGGATTGCTATACTATCAAAGGGTAAATCTCAACGATTCAGTGAGATTTATATAAAATATCCAACATAGGTAAATTCATAGAAACAGAACAGCTTCTTGATCATTGTGGACTGTGAGTAAAGGAAATGAGAAGAGAGTAATCATAGACCTGAGCTTTTTAGTGGGGTGGGACAAAAAGGCTTTGAAATTGCTGGTCATTGGAAAAGTTGCGACATATTCTGTCATTTCTTTACATAAAGAACAAAGGTTGATCAATGGTGTATTGCCTGTTTTGTTTTATAGCCTTTTGCCATCTGTCAGTGAACTTCAGACCTGTCACTATCAGGTGCTGAAAAACTGAACACGGTGCTGATTTGCAGCCTCATCTGAACTGGACATTATACCACACTAGGAGTTTTGGAGAGAGTTGAACAAATAGAAATCTAATGGTGTATGGCCAGGTGAGTATGGTGGGTGTGGCAACACAGCTCATCCAAGCTCTGTTAATTTTTGATGGGGAATCAAACCTATGAGTGTGTTCTCATATTATCATGGTGGTACACAGCTCCTTGACCATTATCAACTCTGGATTACTCTGGATGGTGGATTTATTCAAGCTTTCCAAACGCTGTCAGTACACATTCAAATTGATCATTCGTCTTCTTAGCATGAATATGAAAAACATGACACCTTTAAAGTTGCCCTACACTGAGAAAATAACTACTCTGATGAGTATTTGTTTTTTATGTCATTTGAAGTGAATCATCATGTTGACACCAAAGCCATTTGTGAGCCACATTGTTGCAATAGTCCACTTCAGCACTTCAGAAAGGATCATTTACCTCATGGTTAATGAGCACATTGCAGATGTCTGTATGAGTCTTCAAATGACCTTCTGTGAGCTCACGAGGAACCCAAATATCGAGCTTACTTATGTATTCCAGCTTCTTCAGGTGTCCTGAATGCTTGAATGATGGATGGTCAATATTTTTGCAATTCTTCTATTGCTTAACATGGGTTTGACTCAATCAATAACTTTATTTTGTCATCGTGAACCTTGGTGGGCTTTCCTGACTTGGAGAACAACGTTGAGATCAAAATATCAGCGCAGAATTTTATGAACAATTGTTTGCCCTGACACTCTTGTAGAGCATTGTCACCATAAGCAATATGCAACTTTTCACATGCTTGATGCTTGTTCTTCCCTGTAAAGGAGATAAAACAGTAAATTGTGGCAAAAAAGAACAATTTGGTCTTCCATTTTCAACCAGTTATAAAATCTTCAAAATTTAATCTAATTGTTCATCTCTTTTAGAAGGAAGCAGAACTGTCATCTGTCAAATGACATAGCTGTAGCATAGATACTAATGACTCTAGTACTTACAAAAGAAAAAACTTAGCACCACCTGTTGCAAAAATGTGTCATCACTTTTCTGACAACTCAGTAGATAAATGAGCTGATTGTGTGACACTATGAATGTACTAAATGACACAGGATTATTTATTTTAAAATGGCCAATTTTATGATGGATGAATTTTGCTTCAAAAAGCACTATCTATCTACTTCATTTTATATCTTCTGTATAAAAGTTCTGAATCATACAATAGTAATATCTCTCTAGAAATGTTACATAGAATCTTTTCCAAAATCTGAGAATGCATAATATTCTGGTAATTAGAAAAGAGAAAATAAACTTTTAATACTTTTTGGAAGCAAAAATATTTAGAGAAGTACCACTAAATATTTTAATAATGTAAGTTATGTATACTGTAACCTCCCACAAGACAATGGAAGATTATAGTCCCTCAGAACCCTGCATGGTACAAGCACCACACACACTTAACAACATGGCAATTCTTCTGCTAATTTCTAAACACACACTGGTTTTATTTATATCCTGTTGTTTCAATAGACAAGAAGGCAAACTTTGCCTGCCCTCTTTAAAATTAAATTGGGGTGTGTGTGTGTGTGTGTGTGTGTGTGTGTGTGTGTGTGTGTTTGCATTGCTCATCAATTTTAGACTCATTCTGTCAATATCAATGAAAATTCCTACCATTCAGACCCTAGAGCAATTTAGAGAGAATTGACAATATTGAGTGTTCCAACACTTAGATGCAAAATGGATTTCTATAAACATAGGTATTCTTTATCTCAGCAACATTTGGCTAAGTCTTGCATTTTTTCAGTTTTACTTTCAAGTGTTACATATTTTTATTCTATTGCAAATTGTATTTATAGTATATGTTTTGGATATTTTTAGTATTTGATAAACATATAATTGTTTCCTATATTTTGGTTTCTCCTTGAACCTTGTTATATTAATTCTAATTAGCAGCATTAAAGGATATTCTGAAAAAAATACCACATTAAGGATAGCAGGTGTACTTCTTTTCTGTTACTGCTTTCATTTTATTGAAGAGTGTCAACTAAAATATCTAATAGAATACTGAGTAGGAAAGTGATCGAATATCTTTGGTTTGTGCCTGATTTAGGCAAAAAAAAAAAAAGATCCAATCTTGACAAAATTTTCTTCTTTTGTTAGGTTGCTAATATGGTCAATTACATTAATTTTTAAAAATTAAACCAAATTTGCATTCCAGAATATAATTAAGCCATGACATATTACCCATTCTTATATGCAGTTGTTTTCAATTTGTTGAGATTTTATTGAAAATTTCTGTTTAAAATACATGTGAAGTTGTAACAGACATGGAGTAATATTTTTGTAATGTCTTTGTCAAATATCAGTACCTTGGTACTGTTGTAGGATAAGATCAACTAAGCAAGCTGAGACTGTTCAAACCTTGCACATCCTTAAAGAAAGAATTCAGAATAGCCACTAGCTAGAGTTCTGACTCACTAGAATGCTCTGTCTGGTGTGTGTGTGTGTGTGTGTGTGTGTGTGTGTGTGTGTGTGTGTACGCGCGCGCACGTGCTCACGCGCGCATGTGCTGTTGATGAGGGCCTCTCTGTGCCAGCTTGAACAGATCATTATATTCTAATGATGTGACTGATGGTATTCTGTTTTCATCTTCCTGAAGGAGGTTTGGCAGTTTGTGTTCTCCAGGGAATGTTGTTGTTTCATCAAATTTGTAAATTTTACTGACAGAAAATGTTACATAATATTCTGTTTTCTTTTAAGTGCAGAATCTATCTAGGTATAATATGGCTATCATTTAGGATATTGATAGTTTCGCTTCTCTTTTGTTTCACATCTGAGCATCTGGCTAGAGGCTTGGCAATTTCTTTGATTGTCCTTAACAATTAGTTTTTGATTTCATTGCATTTTTTGGTTTGTTAAGCTAACTTTTACTTATTTTATTTCTTCAATTTATATTGTTTCTTTTCTAACTTTTCTATGTAGTCATATATTTCTACATATGCTTAAGTAATAGCTGAGATAAATGCTTCCATTTTTAAAATAAATATTTAGTAAAATCAGCCAGTTCTGGAATGATTTTTATGCCAATCACAACTATGGCGATTTATATTTTCAATATTCACTAATGTTAAGGGTTATACTCATATTTTCATAAAAAATTGTTTAGATTTTTGGAAGTATGTTATTTAATTTCAAAATATTTTAAACTATTATAAACTTTTCTGAAAATTTTAGACTTAAGTTACAGTCTGTCTCTTTTAATTTAAAGTCTTTATGGCCTTGAGGCCAGAGAGAACAAAGCAGGGGTTCATGTTCTGATGATGTTGAAGAATGAACATCACGACCAAAGAAAGAGTGTGGAAGTAAAAAGTAACTTTATTGGGAAAAGTATAAAGGAAATATAGAGCAGTGGGAACTCCACCAGCATGCTAGAACGCCAATAATTTAGCAGTTACAGCCATCTTTATAGTTTTGATACACATCATGCCTATGTATTTTCCGATACCTACTTGGCCTTTTCTGGTTGGTACACATTAGCATAAGAACTCGTTTATTGGCTCTAGATCAAGGCTGAGGGCCTAAGATATGACCTCAAAGCTGTAGCACCATGAAGGCCAGTAGAAGCTGTCCATCACCATAGATGTAGCCCGCAATAGCCAATTGGCCACTGGTCCTGCATGCCAAGGTGGTCCGTCTTTGTTGACATTTGCTCTATATTGCTGTCTTTAGTTGCCACTATCTTAGGAACATCTCCGGCCCCGCCCTGCCACCTATTCTGACTACCTACTGGAATCAACCTTAACCTCAGAAAAAAAACATGTTTTGAATCTATTTATATTTCTTAACTTCATTATGATTCATAATATAATCTATCTGGATAATTGTTTCATATATATTAAAATAATGCTCATTCTGCTTTTGTTAGATAAATATCAGCTCAATGATGATGGCTTATTATGTTGTTCCACTCTCCTGTAGCATTACTGGTTTGTCAAATACCATTATTGTTTCTAGAAATTGAATTGAAATTCTCCTCTGTTATTGCGGTTTTTTTTTTTTTCTCACCATGTGGCTGGTTTACCTGATTTGCTTCGTTCATGGTGCTGGGGATCAAAGCCAGGGCCTTTTGCATTCTAGTCAAGGACTCTACCACTGAGCTAGTCCTCAATCTTCCTCATATATCCTGAAGCTACATTTTAAATACACAAATATTTAGCATTGTTTTATACTTCTTTTGAATTGGCTCCTAATTATGTGAAATGACTTTCTTTTTTTAATCTCTGGTAATCTGTGCTCTGATATCTTATTGAGGAGATACAAAAATATCTCATAAATTATTTTTCTTTAGTGTTAATGTAGCCTATCTTTACTATTCTTTAATTTTTGTTATTTCAAAAATTTTATTTTTATATACATAAATCTTAAATTCTATAACACATTAGAAACATAGGTTTGGGGAAATCAGTGACCACCTACACCAATTCGGCCACAGTCTTTTCCCTTCTTACCACTGCCCTATACCTGTCCCCATCTCCCTATTTTCAGAGGTTCATTCCTTTCCTAGAAGTCCATTATTTCTCTTTTCACCATCTCTCACGTTCAATAGAGGAATGGTTAAAGAAGTACCCGTACAAGATGGAATACTATGCAGTCACAAAGAAAGGCACTTATCAAGCATTTGAATGAAAATGGGGCCACCTTGAGCCAATAACTTTTAGTGAAATGGAGCAAACACAGAAGAGTAACTATAGATGAGTGTTCCTTTTATGAAATTCACAAAAATATTGCTATACCTTCAATTTTAACTTTAACCAATTTGTACCATTACTTGAAGTATCTTTGTCATAAGCTGGGCATAACTGCCTTTTATGTTTTTATCCATTACTGCTACATTTGTATTGCACTGGGACTCTTACAGTGACTGGATATTCCTACGGGAGGATTAAATCTATTATTTCATCACACTCTTTATCTCAGATCCCTTGCTCTTTCTTTTTGTCCTTTTTAAAAAATGTATACTGTTTCATTTGTTTAACTTTTGCGGTGTCATTGTATTTTCAATATTGGCTTCTTAGTTAAAACCATCTTATATTAGTAGTTGCTCAGTTCCATGGATGCAGAAGTGGGAGCTACATCTTCACCTTATAATCCTCTACCTTCCCCACCTTTTCTAGACCAGAGGAACCTCAAAATCTTTTATTTCCACTTGTCTTTCTTATTCCATTGTTCTCATCTTAGTCCTTTGCTCTAATGGAGTTTCTGACATTGATTTATATAATACCTGATGCATTGAAGTAGATGAATTTGCTTTTTTACAGTTCTGGCATTAGGGCATCTCAGGTCAAGGGCTGCATTTAGAGAGGACCTCCTGCTGAGTAATAACATGGTGGCAGCCATGACATGCAAGAAAACAGGCAGGAGAGAGAGTATGGGGAAAAAAATTCCAGAAACACACAGGTATGAAATGCTGACAGAAATGTTAAAGAGAGCCCTTCCAAGCAAAAGGATACCTCGGGGAGATATGGATCGCTTAAAGAAGTAAAAGAAAAATATTCTTCGGTCAACAATAAAATTAACTAATTCATGAAAGTCAAGCCTTCAGGATCCAACCAGCTCTTAAAGGTGTCATTTGCTAATATCGTCACAGTGGCAAACCTCTACGTGAGCTAAGGAGGACACATTCAGATCATACTAATGTATTTATACATTTGAATTTGAAGTGTCAACCTCGTGTCATTTTTATGTTTATGTATTCAACTCTCTTCTAGAAATTTGAACCTTAAAGACAATTACTGTGTATATCTGTGCATCTCCAATTATTTACACACCTCTTATTCCTTTGTGTAGATCATATTTACAGGTGACATCTTTTTTTTCAATCTGAGAATTTCCTTTAAAATTCCATATAGTGCTAGCCTGCTAATGCCAGGTTTCTTACATTTCATTTTTTTTTTTTTTTTGTCTATCCAAAGTATTTTACCCTGAGTTTTGAAACACATTTTTCATCTGAGTTAATGTTCTAGACTTTATTTTTGTGTTTCCCTAAGTTCGTAAGTAGAAAGTCTAGCCCTCCTTGAGATTGGGCATAGTTAGAGGCAATCAGGTAATTGAGTAATCAGACGTAGATGATATCTAGAGGATGGAGCTCTGTGAGATTTATGTCTTCATAATAAGTGAAAGAGCCTCCCTCCCTATCCCTTCCTCTTCTGACTCCGTGTGTGTTCACGCGCAAACCATGGGAAGCCATCTGAAGACATGCGCGGATGAGGAAAACTCACCAGAACATGACCACGCCCACGTCCTCATCTTGGAGCTCTCCAGATTGTGATAAATACATTTTAAGCAAAACAGTCCAGAGTACTCGTTCTGTCACCTCTAGTGTTGCTGATGTCCAGCTTGAAGCACTCTTGATAAGATTAAGGACAATCAGTTAGAGTTTAAGAAGATTGAAAGCAAGAAGTTTCCTGAGAAAGTCAAGTTCTCAGGAAGGAGTCGAGAGGGGATCTTCAGTAAGGGTCCCATGAGGATGACAGACGGGAGCTCTGTATAAAGCTTTTGTCAACTCAGCGACATGATAGCAGTCTCTCTGTGGGGGGAAGTGGCTTTAGGCAATCTCGTGTAGTCAGGTTGTAGATTCTAGATTGATGTGAACTTCTAGGTACCTTGGGGAGAGGGGAGGAGAAGAGAGGGGAGGAGGCTGGCTGACTTGGGTACTTTTTCTTTATTGTTTCCCAGAGAGGCTGGGACCTTGAGGATTCCACCTGGGTTCCCATGGTGGCTGGAACACCCTGTCTTGTCCTGCCTCTACCCTATCATTCTGTTCAGTAGCAAGAGTTACTTCAGTTGATAATGTAGAAACTTCATTTCTTTCATTTCATAAGATAGCAATGTTTTTAAAAGAGTATTTAATGTGCTCCTTGTTGAACTAATAAAATGTAAATACTCCTGTATTTTCTCAAGAGATTTATTTTAATGAAGGTGAATTTCTATAGCAAGAAAACTTCTAAATGTATTAAAGTTCTAATTGTATTAATTGTATGAAATCACACAGTGGTTTTATAATATCCCTTCAAGACCCGCCTAATATCAATTAAATCTGTAGCGATGGTCTTCCTATTGTTTCTAAAATTGTTAATTTATGCCTTGTAATTGTTTTTCTTCATCAACCTGGCTAAAGTCTTAATTATTTTATTAATTTTTAAAGGAATCATATTTTAGTTTCATTGACTATATGTATCGATTTTTTTCCAATTTCATTCATTTGAATGTTTTTCTGTTGCTTCCTTTAATTTGTTCTTTTTCTGACTACCCAATACTTTCAAGTTATTATTTAGACATTCCAATCTTGCCCTCTATTTTTAAAAATGTATATTTGAAATTACCTGATATTGACAAATTATGTCATAGGTTTAAGGAAACTATATTAGCCCCGGAGTGAGTGTTACATACCTTTCATGGCATTAAAACTTTATTCACATTTTATTGATTCCTCATCATAATCGTTTAAGGCTACACTTTGTTATTCCATTTCACTAATGAAAAACTGAGGCTCAGAGAATTTGTATAACAATTGTAGCTGAAAAAGTAGAAGATCAAATTGTCTTTGTCAACAGAGCCAACTTCACAGCAAAGTTACTGAAGTATACTCCTTTGTATAGTTCTTAAGATAAGCTTTAAATCTCATTAGTTGAATAAATATCATGTGACTTGCTAAATATTTTAGATTGTGGCCCTAATCTTAATTGTTGAAATGTATTGGACACCTATTCCATGGTGGATATATACTAATTCACACATTTTCCAAGACATCCCTCTGAGGTTAGTCATTCTAGCTTCACAATCAATAATAAGGCTTCAAATGACTGAAATTTCTGCTTAAAGTCTGCTATTATTAAATTATAATGTATAATCAAACAGTTTCATGCTAGCACTCTTTCTTCATACTAAGATACCCAATTATTTCAGCAACAGTTTATTCTTAATATATGCATGGTGACAGGAAGCATCTGCATTAAATAAAATATTACATGCAAAATGAATTATTTAAAGTAGAAAATCAACTAAATTTTCCTTAAGCCATCTAAAAGTGCTTTGATAGGTCTCGTCTAATTTATTGATACCATTTTGATAACTTATAATAATTACTAGGTTTGGGTACTTCAAAATAAAGACAGAAGTAAAAAAGCAAAGCAAAATTATTCTATCATCTTCCACCAATATATTTGCATTATAATTACAGAGAATATAGAAACGACTATGTTGAGAAAACAGAAGATAATCTAATTACCTCATAACCAATGAGACAATTAATTTAGAAAATTGGGCTCCTTTCTACATGGAAATACTTCTCTTTTGAAGATCACTTGGTTTAGGTGCTTACCGTTCTGCAGCCTGATTTTTAAAGAGCCTTTTTACAATGCAGAGTTATCATTTGTGCTTGTGAGACACACTCAAACAAGTATTTCTACAATGGAAGTAGCATTTCAAGCCCATCTGTTTCTGCAATAAGTTTTAAGGAAACGACATCTCCTGGAGTTCTTGGCGGATGGTGGGCTGCCGTAAGAAGGTGCTCCCCAGGACTCACAATGAGCCCCTGTATCAGAAGAGATGGGTGTTACCATGGTGAGTACACATTTTTTAATTGAGTAGCAGCCTAATAGGCACAAAACCCCACATAACTTGTTGACATAAATTGCCTCTCTTGGGACTCCGAATAAACATACTCCTCTTCTGAAATATTTCACTAATTTTTGTGGGCTTTGTTGAGATGGTGGAGTCGTACGTGCCCCTCGCTGCCTGAAGCCCCCGTTCCCTCTACGGTGTCCCTCACATCCCTTTGCCAGCAAATCGCAGTTCTCTCAGTGTGAGGAAGAGCTGCATCGTGCAAAAATAACTAAAAATACAAACCTGTGCTCTGATTCCTAATAAGTATCTGGAACTTTTTCATATTAAAACATTGTAGGGAAGAGATATTTAACAAATGAATCCAGGAATTTCTCATAAGTCCCTTCTGAAGTTTCCAATGAAACAGGTTGCTATAGATACAGTGATTAAGAATGGGAGGGGGTCTCCAAATTTTCATAGAAAAAAACCCGTCTGTTAAATTTGCAAGCTCGATGCCACCTTGCTTAAGTGTGGTGCGATCTAGTGATCTGCCTGTGTTCATCCTCTCAGATTCCCAACACCCCGCCACGCTCCCACCCGAGCCAAGTCTCCCCAACTCTCCTTGACACAGCAACAAAAGCCTGTAACATTTTATTTTGTTTCTCCTTCCTTGAGTATTACAGATTCCTGTATGCTTGTTTATCCTTAGCCTCTAAAAGGAGAGCCTTTCCGTAGCAATTGGCCGGTGATAGAGCAATTTGCTGGTCGGTGCCCTGCCTCCTTTTTCCACTTTGAAGATTTTTTTTTCCATGGGTTTACTTTAATCGCAAGGAAGCATGTGGAGAAGATGGTCATTTGGACTCATATCCAAGTTATTTCGGGGAACACATGGGCAAATCTTTAAGTAGACCTTGTATTTTACAGAGAATGCTGTTCTGAGATCACTGGCTTGAACAATAACACGATTCCAGCCTCCAGGAGGCCAGCACAACAGGCTAGCCATAAGTAACAACACCCACTCATCAACTCGGGGAGCTTAACACACTTGTTCCTGACTGTGACGACCAGTGAGTAGAATTTTTGGAGAGCTGGAAGCAGAGAAGGAAAGATAACAGCCCTGGAAAAGACTTGGTGCTGTGGCTGGGAATAGTGACGGATCGTTTCCAGCAGCTGCCTCCACTCGGACTCTGTTGGCTGCTGGAGTTCACCCACCTTTGATTTCCCAGTTCATTTTTCATGATGTTCATTTTTTTTAATGATGAAAGTGAGCCTGTCTTGAAGGAAGAGATGAATAGTTCCTTGCAGGTTCAAAGACACTTCCAACGGCTTGGAACAAAAGGAAATTATTATCCAGATCAAGGTACTCCATAGACATGTTTTTACAGATTTTAAATAAAATATAAACAGCTGTTGAGAGAAGCATGGCACGGGAACAGTTGTTACCAATCCATTAATAATCTGAACACAAATTCAGTCTTGCCCGTTATGTGGAACCCACAGTCCTTGGTAGAGAAAACGGTCTGATTTAAACGTGTAAAAAATGGATTCAGCAGCAAATCAGAACAAATATGGAGAAAGGAAATGGTGGATCAAGTCAGAATTTATTAGGTAATTTGCTTGAAAAGCAAGTAATCAATATTTTCTAGCTTTGTAATGAGTGGTGCTAATAGTGATAGGCTGCTTTTATTGGCTACCATTCAAAGGTCTGTCGGTTAAATGATTCAGTGCTCCAAGGAGCTCTTTCTTTCTCCTATCTCCTTATATCCCCTGGCTAGTAAAACACAGCCTTGCTTTCCAATCAGGAGCTTGCAGTCCTTCTAGATGCATGCTTATTAAAACCGAGAAGGTGTTTCTCATGTCTCCTTACATTTTACTCTTCCTCACCTGCTTCGAGGGTCTCCCAGCGACCCTCAAGAGCTCTAACTCTTTATGTACAATCTACAGGAATGAGAAGAAGAAGAAGAAGAAGAAGAAGAAGAAGAAGAAGAAGAAGAAGAAGAAGAAGAAGAAGAAGAAAAAGAGGAGGAGGAGGAGGAGGAGGAGGAGGAGGAGGAGGAGGAGGAGACTGTGGATTTCTTTGTGAACTTCTTACTCAGTGGTGAGTTACAGAGCCTAAGCTGGAAAGGATGCTGCATTATAAAGCCTAAATGCTACA
Source organism: Ctenodactylus gundi (assembly GCA_004027205.1). NCBI lineage: Eukaryota > Metazoa > Chordata > Mammalia > Rodentia > Ctenodactylidae > Ctenodactylus > Ctenodactylus gundi. Next base: position 1,055,043 of record PVKB01000021.1, read on the forward strand.
GAACATTTCACATCAGCAATTCTGTTACTGTATTATGTTAATATTAATGTTGTATGATACAAGAAACACCCTACACATATGACCCAGAAAGGATAAATAACTTTTAAAGGGTTATATGTTCAATTCAATGGCATAAATGTTTACAGATAGAGGACTACAAAAGATGATAGGTATAAGAGGCCATAGAGCGATGTCCACTTTACACAACCACTGAGTTCCCAGCTGGGTGTACTTTATAGTTGCTGAAGGTAAGACAATCCCTCCTCCTTCTGTGTCTGAGAACAAAGCTATTCAATCACCACAAAAGCACGTTCTGTACCCACGCTATGGTCCATAGGTTTCCTAACAAAGTGGTTCTCAAATTATATTCTCTTGGAACACAGTTCGATTTAGCTCAGATGTATTTATCGAAGGCATTGCATGATATATTGGAAGAATGTTACATGGGTGTAGTATTTTTTAAAAAATCTTCTTCCTTATATATTGAGCAGAAAAACAAACTTTATTTGTGACTATCCCAAAATGTTTACATCATGTCCTGTGAGATCTTCTAATTTCCTTCTTCTTTCTGATGACACTCAAGCTTACATCTTTCTAAAGGTTTTAATCATCCCATAGAAGAAAAACAAATAGAATGGTCATTAAAGAAAAAAAAAACTTTCCTGCTTAAAGACTAAATAAATAGCTCCATTTTGTAAGTCTATGATATGTTTAGGGGTAACTTACTTAATAGAGGAAGAAATATATTTAATGTGCTTGTTAGTGGTATTTATTAGCACTCTTATGCAAAAAGAAATAGTTATTCAGGAGCAGCATTTCTGCTAGACAAAGTACCCCCTAGGGAGCTTTATTGTCCCTAGGAAATCCAAATATGAATGATATTAACTTCTGAACAATGGTATTTTTAAATAAACCAATTAATAGGCATATGTGTCCTGCTAACCCAGACATCAAAGAACAAAAATTTCACATCTAAATCAGACAATGAGAATTTCTACTAGAAAGAATAACTATTATTGTTCTTAAAAATCCATCCAAATACATTTGGAAACTATTATTGTAAATTTCTATACTTGATATTTGTTTTACCATAGTGATTTCCATTTTAAATTTAGCCAATATACAAGTCAGGGATAATTCTCAATTTTTATGTTTTGGTCATCTTGGGACTTGGAGGACAAACTGCATTCTTCTATCTTTTCTCCTTGCCATTGATAAAGATCTGTAATCACGAAGGCCCCGAATTGTTCTGATGATGTCAAGAGCCAGCACGCAGTCTCCTCTGACCTTTCCTGAAAATGCTACTCTGCTCTGCCACCAAAGTTTCATACATCAGTTAGGAAAGGCCCCACGGGAAGGAATAGAAATGGCTGGGCTACTTCTTGCTCCCCTACACAGCACAGCAGAGCTGTTCAAGCTTCACTGTGTAATAGAAAAGGAAGAAAAAATGTCTTTATTGGTTGCTTTGTTTAGTGTCCCGGAGTTGAATTCCAGCTTGGGGCCAAATAACATATCAAAGCTTACTCACTTACCAAAGCCAGTAGAGTTGAGTTAGCTGGTTGTGAGCTTTCCAATGTCCCCTTTCTCCTCATGTTGTGTATGATATGACAGGCATTTTGGGGTAATGGTTCAGGTCATGGTCTCTGAGGCAGCCTGGCAAAGTCCTTTGCCTGGCTCTGTTATCTAGTGGCCATATGACTTGGAGAAACCAAATCTCTTGCTCCTTAGTTTCTATTAAAACTACATGAGTGCTTGCATCACGAGTTGTTTTTAAGGATGGAACAAGTTAAAACAGCAGAAGAACTGAGAACACAAACAGGTAAGATGACTGTTGTTACTAGCTTGACATTGCTTTTGATATTTGCCTCATGTGGTGCGTGTCCCCACATCCCTGTAGTTTCCGTTTCTTCGCTCTGTGGGCTACAATGCTAACAACAATCTTCTGTTGACTCCCTTCCAGCTAGGCTGCAGGCCGATGATCAAATGCACCTGCACAAAGTGACAGTTGGTCAAAGAGCCATCAGATGCACTAGACGGCATCATGGAAGACTGGATCTCGGCCAGCTCCAGGGTCCTGAGCATGGGGGTTCAACTGCACAGCTATCACCTTTAGAAGACTCCCATGGTGTGGTAGGATTTTTTTTTTCTGACTATGAAACCCAAATCTGGTTCTCTGACCTTTTTTTAATGTTCCATAAACTACCAACTATGCCTCAGGAAATTCATGTCTGCTTAAATTAGCTCGAATGTACTTTTGCTGCCGGCACTTGAAAAAGCTGAGGGTCGCAATGTTCCATTTAATGTTTCTTGGAGCAATGTGGCCTGATATTGTCACTACGACAGCAGTGTGTCAAGCTTGCTCTCATCTAGAGAAGGGGAACAACGCCTGCTCCACAGAGCTGTCCAATGGCTGAGTCCCTAGATGTTTTCTGTAGGACTTTACAGCATACTTAGCTTCAACTTTTCATTAGCTCCAATGAGTGTACGACAGCTCCCCCTTGACGCTCCTCCTGCCCTTTCTGCTTTTCTCCCCTTCCTTCAACTTTACACTACATTAATATGGTCAATAAACAAGTCTTCATGCTGTATATCCTTCAATATAATATATATATATATATATATATATATATATATATATATATATATATATATATGTATGTATATGTATATTGATATGTTAATAAATTTTATGTTTACAGATGACCTCCAACCTTGACAGGAATTTGTTGTCAATTTTTTTTTAAAGAGCACTGCAGAGCCTGTAATACTTTCCAAGCATTTAATCCTTGGAGATTCAAGATTGTTCTCAAGGAATCATGGATCATAGCTACTCAGTTAATCTGAGGCACAATGGGGGAGCAAACTCACTTGGGCTCTCCAGTTTCTTGACCAGAATCTTCTTTTGGTTTGGTTTTTATCATTCTTCATGAGACCGATGGTTATATTTCATTCAGGCGTCGTCTGAGTCCTCCGCTCTTCCAGATCTTTCTATGTTACAGATTGCAACTGATCGCCATGTAACAGACTTGCTGTGGTCACGACTGGATAAGAGTGCTGTGCCTTCCCTTATAATGCCAGGGATGGTGATATACATGGTCGTTCGTATCCTGATTTATCTGATATAACAAAAACAGAATTTTAAAGTTACACTGTATAAGCATGCCTGTCATGGAAAATAACAACAGGATCTAATATTTTAGCAAGTGTTATATTCATAGTACATACATTTAATATCATTTTATCACTGAGAGCATTTTATTTATGATTTGTAATGCACATTAGATGGAATTTCTCATGGTAACATAAATGGACTCAAATATTTGATTTTTTTTTTTTTCCTTTTTTGAGACAGAGTCTTAGTCTGTACTCTAGGCTGGTCCTGAAGTCGCTATGTAGCCAAGACTGACTTTGAACTCACAGCAATCCTCCTGCCTCAGCATCATGATTGTGGAGTGCTGCTACACCATGCCTAATATTTGTGGTATTGAGGTGTCATACTCATGGCCTTGGTCTTCCTCCGCCTGGGACTCAGGCATTTAAAAAGTAAATGTGTTCCTTAGAGTCTCCAAAAGTCTCAACATTCTGTCCATAATACTGTTTCCGTTTTCCATTTCTTTCTATTCCACTGTAGAATTTCTCCTACTCTTCAAGTGGGGGAGCTGCTCTGTTCCTTCTAATTGTCCCTCATCTCCTCAGCTGGATGTAATTGTGCCCACAGCCCTTGTTCTCTTAACGCATATGGAATTTATCAAATGCTTCTGCTGTGCACTACGGTTTATTCGCTACTTAATTTCACTTTCCATCAGAGAATTACTCAGATCCAAGGAGACACATATCAAGTCTTTTGCTTCTGTTTTTGAGTCCCTCACAGTGTCTGGTGCTTTTCATCGGGACAATAAATATTTGATGAATAAAGAAGGTCACCAGCTCAGTTGCCTGCTGGGCTGTGCGGTCAACATGACCAAGGTTCAATAAGCTTCCTAAAGATGTGCGTGTAAGCTGCTTGTCCTGTGAGCAAGTGTACAGCTGCCGACTCGTACTGCCTGGGAAATGCTGCGGGGACGGAATAAAGGAAAAGCAAAGCATTTCCGAGAGTCACGTTAAGCCTGATGCCAGTCAGACTGTGTCCCTTGAATAAAACACCAGATAACCTCCTTCTGTTCACAATGAGCACCAGCCTAGAAAGTTACGTCACTTTCCTTGGGATAGAATTAATTTTGTCTTCCTATCTGGTTTCATGTGGAGGGACGGTATATAGAGATTTTGGTGAGCCAGTCTCATTAATGATTAATCAATGATGTAGATTTTATCAAAAACAGAAGAAATGTTACCTTCTTACAGACTTATATTTTACAAAATGTTATCACCTACATTGTTTAAACTTTATAATCAACTAGGGAAGGGGCTAATCAGATAATACTGTCTCTTTTTTATGAATGAGAAAGGTCAGACTAGAGAGAGTTAACAGTTTTGTCTGTGCTGTATTTGGGATTAAGACGCAGTGGAGATTTCACTAAACCCTGGGCATTTGACACCCACTCCACGGTGGTTCTCACAAGTCTCCACCAGCACCAAATTCTGCATCATTTCAACACTGCTCCCCAGCCACAAGAGTGAAGCAGTTTCACCTTGAGAAGAAAGTGAGACATCTAAGAATTTCTTCACCTTTTCTATGTTTTTCTTTTCTTTTGGTTGGCAGATAAGATTTTGCATAATAGTATATCCTTATTTTCTATGCAATTATCTTTTATTACCTATTCACTAGTTGTATGTGCATATTGGCAAATGATGGCAATTAGCATCCTCAGATATTATCCACTTTGCATCACTTATGTTAAATTCAAAGCAATGGAAACATACACAAACCCACATACTATAATTCACCTTTCTAATATACGTCTGTATAAAGTAATCCAACAGCCAAATTGGAAACTTGCAACTGCAGCAGAAATTGATTCAAAAATAATCTCTAATAATAGCAGCAAAAAGGAATGAAAATCAGGTGTTCATTAGCTCAGTAGATTTTGGAAAGTGTTCTACCAACTCGCCTTCTTTTTCAATGGACTTAAGGAAACCTTCTAAAGTAGGAAAGCCTTGACTCTACTATTCCAATTCTCACTATTCGGCGAAGGGTTGCGTGATCAATTTTCTCCAAGATCTAACTAGATATGGGACTAAGGGAGAGGGTCACAGGCTATGACTCAAGGTGACTGGGGGCTTCTGTCTTGAAAGGGTAAAAAGAAGAAAGAGGGAATAAAAAAAAGGACCTAGGAGTAGGGACACCGTCAGTCTTTGCAAGGTGCTCATGAATGCTGGGTGCTGTTCATAAGTCACGGAAAGAGATGTGCACGGTAGAAAAATGCAGAGAAAAAAATAGAGTAGACTGTCACTACTTATATTTCCACAAGTGGTCACACTAAGTTCCATCACTCAAAATGGAAGTCATTTCATTAAGCTGGTTTGCTAGCTTTTAACAATTATATACCTGTCAGTCCTCAACGTTGGATCAAGAAGCAGTAGAAAAATAAAAGGAAAGTGATTATTTCTCAGAACACTTCGTCTGTCAGTGCTTAAGTGACCTTGACAATGTAACTGAACTTTCGCAAATAGCTACAAAATGATATCTGAGTATTTGTATTCTGGGTGGCGACTGGAATGTTTTGTTTGTATTATTCTGTTGAAAAAGGCCAAAAGGAGCTTTCACCTAACATCTGTGGATCCTAGGACACATAAGAATTTATCTTCTTAACCGAAATCATATGTTGGAAGAAAACTTTTTATATTAATATAGTTCCATAATGAATAACCTCTAGCTTAGTATTCCAAATTCAAGTTCATGAAATCATTACAGAGGCCAGTACCCTCAGAAAAACAAATTTCGATCATATTTAATTCTGCCAAACATACATTTTTCTCCCATGAATGTTTACTTCATAATGAGAAGCTATACTCCAAAGATTGCTCATCTTTACAAAAAAAAGGAACACCATTATAATTCTCAGATACTTTAAAAGAAAAATTACCTGAATTACTTATGAAAAAAAGGGTTTTTTAAAGTTGTAAGAAATTCAAGGCTGTTCTTGCTATTAGACTTATTTACTGGCTACTTGTTAAAATCTCTAATTCACTGTCACCGCAAAATTAGTTACTGATGTGCCTGGTAGCATATTATGCTAGTGTTTTAAATAGATAAACTGATATAAACACTTCATTATAGCCTTGCCATTGGAAGATTGATTAGAAAGATAATAAACAATTTTGAAAAAACGGCATAAAACTGGTTGTGCAGCTATAATTTATTTATCATTACCAAATATCATGGCAGTACTTTTCAGAGCAAAGAGAGAGAGAGAGAAAGCCTTTAAATAAATATTGAGCTTGGGGTATTTTCCTCTGGGAAATATCCCTTTGGGAAAAGTTCTTCTGAATAGAGAAGAAAAAGCTGAAAGATGTTGTAGTACACTTGGTAAAGAAAGAAGAAAAGGGAAACTGCCTAGAGACTCGAGAAAGAAGGAAGGGAATGATCTAACACAGCAAGGAAGAAGGAAGGAGGATAAGGAAGGGGAGAGAGGGAGAGTTGGAAGAAGGGACGTAAGCACAAAGAAAAAATGAAAAGACAAAAATTGAATTGTTTAGTAGATAGAAATATAGTGTTATTTTTGCCATTTTTAATTTCTAGTAATATCTTTAGGATTCCAAGGTAATATCTTAACATTAAAGGTAAACTTCAGCTATCTCTCAAATATGACCTCTACAATTAAAATGTTGGCTTTTTTTTTTTTTTGCAAATCTTGTATTGTAGAATTTAAGTAAATAAGGAGCTAGACAGTTTTTTATAGAGAGACAAAGAGAAGAATCAATTTTAAAATTGTGTTTATAGAATGTATGCACACTAATATTTACCTTGGGTTCAAGAAGACAGAATGTTACGTCCTATCTGGGAATACTCTTTCTCAATTAGGAAAAAATATAATTTGGAAGACCTAATGATCTGTGAAATTCTTACACTGCTATATCAAAGCTAAACCTTGGATGATCCCTTTAACCAATTTCTGAGAAAATATATGTGAGTAGAAAAGTGATCTTTTTTCAACCATACACTTTATCATTTATTTATAATACTTTCTTTTCCAAAGCCAAAATTCTTCAGTGACATTCAATTTTGCATCCTGCCCCACTCACATATCAAGGAAGAGAGCTCTAACACACAAACCATCAACTTCCCCAGCTTGTTTATATATAAATGTTCTTAGATCTTTGCTTGAAAGAAATCGCATTTATTTCCAAAAGTCATAAATAATTGTCTGTTTGTTTACTTCGAACCATGTCTGCACTATTTAGAATTCATGGTTTGCTGTGTTTTAGTGTTCACTCAACCAACAGTGGAAATAAGTGCGTGTTCTACTACTGAAGCATCTCTGGGTTTGCATAACTGAAGAAAATACTGGTATTCTTATTAGGAACAATCCACTTCTAACCCCTTAGAATGATTCTATGATCTTTACAATGCTGTGCCCCCAGCCCTCACATTAAATATGTGCTGGAAATCAATCAATTGGATGTGGAGTTCTAATATTTAACTCCTCTTTCAGCTTCAGGTATAATTCATTTGCAAGACCTATCCAGGGCCTGTGGTTTCTCTCCTCGGGAACGATAAAACTTCCATCATTAAGAGCACCAATGATCTCTATGTTTCCACATGTTACTAATTTTAGATCTAAACTCACTATTTGTTAGTCAGAATTTTTTTGAAAGCCCAGATCTGTGAGGACAGAGAATTCATATTTCTTCTTGCTTCCAGGAGAGGGGAAGGATTTGTAACTTTGATGTGATATGTATGTGCACAAAATACTTAAGTTCATTGTACATATAATGTATCACATATATACATTTAAATGAAATGGAAAAAATTAAAAAAAAAAACACAGCCTTGGATCCATCTGTCCGAACAGCCCTAATGTGCTTTCTATGGTGCAAAGAATGTAAAAATAAAATTTATGTTTCCCAGACTTCCTGAAACCGAGGATTAAAAATGAGATCTAGATTTGGACAATCAATGACCTGTCATGTAAATTAGAGAGAAAATTGAGAGGAAAGGAGAAGTATTGCTTTTGGCAGACATGGACTTTAAGGAGATTGCTTTTCCCTGAGAACTACTGGCAGAGCTCTCAGTGGTCAGTCATTTAATTTAGGGTCTCACAAGTGAGGTGTCCATTTTATTTGTGTAGATTTGTAGATTTAAAAAAAGTTTTCCTTGACTGTCAAAATAGTTCCTCATTCTAAATATTCCTTCATTGAATATATGAAATCTAATATAATGAAAACTTGCTAATTGTGTATTTTCCCTCATCCTCACGTAAGTTCCTTGTAAGGATTGTGTTATGTCTTTTCTACGACTGCTAGATGGATACAAAGCATAGACAGTTGTCCTTGGGTTGGTTCCAGGCCCCCAGGGCTCAAGCCACTTATATAAAATGGCATAGCATTTGCTCATAAGCTATGCATATCCTGCTCTATAGCTTAAAGCACTTCAGATTTCTTATAATACCTAATATATGTAAATTCTATGTAAATTGCATTACACTATATTGTTTAGGGTTTAATGACAAGGATAAATGTTTGTACATGTTTAATACAGATGAAAATCTTTTAAAAAATATTTTCTAACCACAGTTGCTGGAATCTGCAGATGCAGGGGCGAGTGTAGTCTTCTGAATGAAAAACTTTGATGAATAATTAAATGGAATAGAATTGTGTTAAAGAATTAAAGATGGAGATGTCTGATCTTGTTTATCATGAGTACCATTAATTTTTATTAATGTATTTATATAATACAGAAATTATATTTATCCTTCTTTTCATATCTGAATAACAAGATAGGCCTCAGAAAAAAGTAAGCATTTCTTTACCTCTCATATAATCTCTAGCTTTCACCTTTTAACCTCAGGGTATTGAAGAACAACATTTGTTTATTCCTAAAATGACTTTTTTTTAGAACAGTTTTAGACTTGAAGAGAAGTTCCAAACTTAATATTGAGGGTTACATGTTTAAATTTAAAAGTAATGAACAGACACCTACAAAATGGGAAAAAAATATTTTAACAGCTACTTCCCAGACAATTATTGTCAAGAACATACAAAGAACTGAAAAAAGGAGACCATCTAAATTAGAAGACCCGATCAAAGAATGAGTAACTGAAATGAATGAAAAGAAGTTTGAATGGCCAATAGGCACACCAAAAAAGTTCAGCATTTTCAACTACCAGAGACACGAGGATGCAAACAGTACTGAGGCTCTAGCTAACTCCAGTAAGAATGGCTGGTATTAGGAACTCAAAACACAACAATTGCTGGCAAGGCTGTGAAGAAAAAGGAACACTTCTATGTTGCCTGTGGCACTGTGAACTGGTACAACCATTATGAAAAAAGATGTAAGAAGATTCTTCAAAAAACTGAAAACGGATAATCCATTTAACCAAGCTAGACCTCTTCTGAGCATCTTCCCAAAACAAATTCATCACATAAGAGTCATACATGCACACCCGTATTAATAGCAGCACAATTTATAATAGCCAAATCTTGGAAGAAACGAGTATGTCCATCAACAAACGAGTGGATAAAGAACATGTACAATATTTACACAATGGACTACGACTCTTCCGTAAATATAAATTTGAGTCATTTATAAGAAAATGAATGCACCTTGAACCATTGTGCTTAGCAAAATGAATCAGACACTGAAGGCTAAATAGCACCTAGTTTCTCTAATATGAGAAAACCAAAACATAAAAAAGTAAAAGAGAGAAGAAAAAATGTAAAAAGATGAACTTTGCTGAGAGAGAAAGGGGCCGTGTGGTGGGGAGTTTGAGAGGGTAGGAAGGAAGCAAAAAAGAATGAAAGATGTAAATAGCAATAATAAAAAGTGTGGTATGTATAAAGATACACACACACACACACACACACACACACACACACACACACACACACACACATATATATATATATATATATTACAATAATGTATATGCAATTGTAAGCACACACATATTACAATAAAAGGCACATCGCCATTAACCCTCCTCCAAGCACACTTATTCTAACCTTATGACTCTCCGAAGCAGGACCAGAGTCTTTTGCTATGCTGTCGTGGCTGGCTTGATATCTTAGGTTAATTCAAAACACTTGCATTGGCCATTTTGACTTTGGGGAACAGCCAGGAGTCCCAGCGTTGGTGCCCCAGGGCTCATGAATAAAATGAATGAGGACACATCTCAGTGCTTGTAAGACCCCGCCTCCTTCTTGGATGACAAACAACCTTGTAAATACACCAAACAAGAACTTCAGAGGTGCTGCTGAAAGTTGCTTGAATGGTGGGATAAGAGTGTTTCAACTGACAATGAGATTTTGAGGCAGATTAACAGCAGGGGGTCCTTCCTGTAATAACCACTTGTACACTAGCTTCCCGTTCTATTATCTGATATTAGAAAAACGCGTTTATTAGATTTAACAAGCCGAGATTGAATTTTTGTTATCTTATTTTGTAGTTTCCAGACGTCCTCGTGTTTTACCCAATATCATCACTCTGTTTCAGTGTTCCACTCACAGCATCATTTTGTATTTAGTGGTCACGTCTCCTGCAGCTCTGTCTGCAAGGTTCTCACATTTGCCTTGATTTTGATCACTTTGAGAATTTTCAGAATTATTAGGTGTTTTAGAGAATATCAATTGATTACAATTGGACTGATATTTTTCTTTTAATTAGAGCAGGGTAACATGTTTTGGGGAGGAAGACCATAGAGCGTAGACAGCAATACTAAATGTATACACCATCATCATGGTGCATGATTGTTATTATTGACCTCGAGGGTCGGGGCTGTACCTGCCACTCACCCGTAGTCTTTACCGACCAGAGCTCAGTCCTCAGCACCAAAGAGTGGGGAATGGCCTTGGTAACGCTTACCTAACTGAAGTAATGCCTCTCAGATTTTTCCACTGCAAGGTTAGTCTTCTCCTCCCTGTTTCAATACTACAGTTTTTGGAATAAATTCTTTATGAGCAACCCACTGTAGGAGTGGGTAGTCTGACCCCATTTTTTTCTTTTTTTGAGGAGAAACTACCTATATAAATTATTTTAAATACATCCTCATTGTGATGTTTGCCTCTTATTTCTTGGTTATATATTCGTTCATTTATTGATAATATAAACATAAACTGATGAATAATTATTTTATACTCTGAATGGCGATAGAATATATCTTACTAGTTTGCCTGAACCGTTTCAGCTTTGGCTCTTGAAAAATATTTAAGTTACCTCTTGTGTTCCTTCGATGTTTACTCATAAGTAAGGAATAGTTTTCTTTATTTTCCCATTTTTTTTAAGTTAGCCATTTCTCCAAGATTCCATCATTTCTTGTATTGAGTAGTAGTGTTAGAAACCAAGAACCGGGTGTGCATGTGCGAGTTGCTACTTGGGTGATGTTGCTTCTAGATTGTCTCAAATGACAGAGCAAGGAAATTGTATGCACACTTGTGTGTGTGTATGTCTGTATCCACACACACATATATGTCCTTGTATTTGTTTACACTCATAGCTATAAATATTTCCTTATGAAGCCATATGTGTCTATATTTATAAATATATACTGACTCAAATCTTAATCTATTACTTCCACATGAAATCTACATCTCTTGCTGATATGTAATATCCCAATATTTGCTGTCAATTTCATGTACACATAATACTGCCAGAATTCCTATATAGTAACCCAATGGAAAATCATTTTATTAACTCAAGTATAGCACTTATTTACAGTTCTGGTTTTTGTTTGCTTGTTTCAAAGATACCACATTCTTCCAGAGTCATTCAGGTCAACTACTTTTTCTCTGACATCATGGATATAAGAAGAGCTTCAATGCCCCAGACTATTTCCTTCATGTTTTCAAACTTCAAATCTCCAAACTTCCAGCAGCCTCTGATCTATTTACTATCTCTACAGGATTACTTTCCATTGAAGTTGTTGCTACATTCATGCATTCTCTTTAAACGACTTCTGTTTGAGGCAGCATTTCTCTAAGCAACATATATTTACATCCTTTCATGGTATGAAAGCTTACGGCTTTATCCTCACTAAACAACATCTTGCTTATATGGATTTCCCATAGTTTGTTACCACAGTTTATAGTGACAAACATTCATCTGTTGAAGGATATCTTAGATGTTTTCAGCTTTTGGGATTCATGAAAAAATAATACTGGTGTTCATCTGTAAAAATTTGAGTAGAAAAAGTTCTTTCCCAGAATAGGCATCAGGGATGTAAGAAAATACTTCTTTATTTCTCAAACAAGTGTCTACCTTGTAAAATTCTCAGTTTTCAGTCACAGAAGTGGTGTGATGTGTATTTTTCTCTTTTGATCATACAAATACGCATATTTCTGTGTGTATTCTTATTTTAAGCAATGCATGGAGCAAAACCAATTCCACACAGAGCCACGCTTGCTTTTCCACATCTCTTTCTGTGGTCTTCACTATAGCCAATTGTTTTCATATGCACTTAGTTATGTCTTGAAGAGACAAAGAAGAAAGCAATAGTTTCTCAAACTGAAAACTTGGAGATTTGTTTCCTGATTATGTGACTGTCACAAGGAGATCTTGAACTGAAGACAGCTGTTACAAGCAGTTCCTCAAGGGGCTTGACCAATTGCTAATAACATAAAAAAGCATGTGAAAGGCAATGCTGTTGCCTCGATAGCTCCGATGGATTTTTGCTTTACGTAGCTACAGAAAATACCTTTATTAAGCATTTCCACAAAACCTCTCGCTGGAACACATATGGTTCCCTTGTTAAGACGCTGTGAATCTATGTGAACACTCACTGATTTATTTCCTGCCAAAAGTCTGTGGGTGTTTCAACTGTCATGTACTTGGCAATGTACCATAATACTTCACTCTTAAGGCAGAAAGTCATTTAACATTTATGGAGATTAAAAGCTAGCTGAAGAGAGCAAACTAAGACCAGAAATGTAGTTAAGTGCTCAGTGGAATTTTGTGTTCTTATTTATTATATTGTCTTCAAAATAAACGTCAGGAGAAGAGATGTAGATAGTATGTTAATGATATTCACATATTCCAAATTAGGGAAATTGAAACCACAGAGTCAAATTTATGTACTTTGTGTCTATGTGATTCAGGGATTTAATAAAGACAAAAGAATCAGAGATCTTGTTACCCAGAGATGCAAAATAGAAAATGAACATCAATACATTTAGCAATAAAGACAGAAAAAGCCACATATATTGTAGACAGAGAGAAACTAGGAGAGCCATTGATCAAAGTGTCACAGAGCGCCACATGGAGATGACTCCACAATAAAGTCGGATAGAATTTGCTGGTAAATTATATCATTATAAAATCAATCCACATTTAGCTTTCTGCCACTCGGTAAGATCGTGCATCTCTCAACAGCTCCATTTCTGAAGGCACAACTTGCACGAGTGGGCGGTGAAGGAGACACCTGGGTGATGTGGACAGTTCAGACAATCTGTAGATCATTTGAACTGAGGAAATCTTCCCTTCATTCTGCAAATAGATTCGAGTGCAGTCAGAAGATTTCAGACAGTCAGTGTTCCCCAGGCTTAAGGAATATCATTCAGGAAGCAGCCTCTGATTGCCCCTCTGCTAGCCCCAAGGGATCCTGGAGCATCTGGAAACCTTCTAGCACTTTCACTGGCTGTAATTGCCTCCCTGCAGGGCTGCACCCTATGCAGAATAGTGAGTTTTCCTGATAAGCATGGACTTATATTTCCTGATTAAATGAGCTTGCAATTTAGATGGAGAGAGATGGAATTGTGAGGACTAGCCCAGCCATTTCCAGGGAAACCTTAAACATATATATGCTCTGTCAGTGTCTGGGCTTCATCTTTAAAAGGCAAATGATAGTATTTGTTTTTCCAGGTGCTTAATAAATGCATCCACTACCTTCAACTAATCTGATAGGTGTGTAATTTCCTAGTTCAAAATATATGGGTACAAGCACCTCTCCCGAAAAAAGATGTAAAAGGTGAAGATATTCAAGAACTCAACACACTAGCCCAGCCTATGTGCTCAGTGCCCTCAAAGTCCCCTTTCTCCAGGCACTCGCCACCTTTCAGGGCTCAGCTGGTAGTTCCGCTCCTGTCTTAGATACTTCGGTTGGCTTTGCCTCTCTTGGATACCAGCAAGGAATCTGAAGGATTGTGACATCAAAAATGTTATTTTCCTTTTACTTGCCTCAGTTTTAATTTGTCTCTAGAAATAGAGAAAATTATTTCTGCTTCGATAGTGTTTACTTAGTTCTACTCAATTCCTGAACGCAGAAGGCAAGGCAGTAAAAGATAGCCATATTCTCATGTTATCTTGAACTTTAAGCACTAACATTTGGACAAGGTAATAAGTGCCCAATGTTTGTACAATATGCCACACAATCATGAGTGTGTATACAGACATGCACATACACCCATAGAGTATACATCCCATGCGAAGCCTCATCTCAGAAATGAAGGTGAAAATGCTCTACAAGTTGCCAAATCTATGTAAAGGCACTATATCACAAGTATTATTAAATTTGTGTTATTCTTTATTCCCTCTGTACGAATTCCTCAGCCCTGCATCCTAAAACCCATCTCTCTGTAAATATTTTAATATCCATTGAGGAATATGGTTCCTTTCATAGTAAATAAAGGAAAAGCTTTACTATTAAAGGGCAGTACTACTGAGCTCATGATGTTGAAAGAGCCCCTCTCTCCAACACAGTTTCTACTTCATAAACTCTTATTGATTCACTCGGATGTCGTCACTCCTTGCTTTCTCTGAAGAGTGAGTTGGTTTCCAGAGATCGCCTACTGTCTTGGACCTTTGGCCAAACCCTTATATTTTCTGTCCAGTTAAGATTTAAACATTGCCAAAATGATCCGGATCTCATTTTAAAATTACAGACATAGTCAAAAGGCAAATTGAAACTCAGCCCATGTCTGGTCAAGTGTTCCCTTGGCTTGGCTCAATCCCACCTTCCAGTCGTTTGTGGGTCTTCCATTCCTCCCGCCTTGGGCCCTCGGGCCCTTCTAAAACAACACGATATGGCAACTTCGGCAACAGCAGCAGTTCATCCCTAGGATGCCGGGCTGCCATCCTTCAGATTCAACCCTGATGGCACTTGTTTACATAAAGAAAAGAAAACAAACTCTAAGAAGAGATTGCTGTAATCTTGAAAATAGACCAGCCAGGATCAAAAAGACACCGAAACCACCATGAAGGGCAAAACAACAGCCTTTTTAATTGTCACAATATAATGTGATTTAAACTTTCAATTAACTGTCAAAATAGAAAAAAAAATAGATTTAGAATATATACAGCGAAGAGAAACCCTTTGATAGAAAAGTAGAAACTGTAACAATTTTTGTAAATACAAGTTGCATGCATCATGTTTCCTAAATTGTAGTGTAATTTCACGTGGGCGCCTCATATGATCTGACCTGCGTACATTCTTTGTTCAGGCTGGTCCCCAGCTACACAGCATTACTATGGGCTCTTACCCAGCTTCTCTGGGAAAGAACATGCTTGAATCATAGAACCTCTTGGTAAGCCTTTGTGAAATGAAAGAACAAATATTTCCTCCAGGGAAGGAGCAGAAGACTTTTCTCAATACTTTACAGAAAGTGAATGATACAGCTCCAATGCTTTCTTTTTCTTTTTTTTTTTCTTTCTTCCTTCCTTCCTTTCTTTCTCTCCTTTTTCCTTTCCTTTACATTAGATTATGTATACCACCTTTGCTTCTTTGTTTTCTGGTCACCAGTGTTTCTAATATTCAGGTTGTAGAGTTATACAAAAGAAATAGCCTGGTGGAACATGCTGGCAAAGGGATTTAAGATAGGTGCATTATAAAATAAAGCCTTCGTCTCACATTTTCTGCACAAGATTCAGCTATTGTGGCTAAAGCACTATCCAACTTACATATGAAAACATCACTAAGAAAAGAATCAGTTTCATCACTTAATCCCCCTGGGCTCTGTCTGGGATGGGGTGTTTTCATGGATACATTCAGTTACTATTTTTCTAAAGAATGAAAACGCACAAATTCTGTATAAGGTTTTATTTACTCCTGATTGGAATAAGCTGAAAATTTACCGGAACAACTTCACAGCCACCTTTTCAAAATACACATACGCATGCACACACACACATACACACATACGCAGGCACGCCAATGTTTTTCTTTTATTTTAATTCTGCAATAATTACATGTGATATAAAACATTTCTGAGAATATCAAAAACATGGTGGGTAATATTTATGCTGATTGGAATGTGTTCTAGAGGGATAAAAACTCATCATGCAAAATTCTGAGGAAATAGCTTGCCCAAAGAGTATTTGTCAAAATATCATTTCCTCAAATTAATTTGAAGTATATATTCCCAGACTTAGCCATACTTATTTCAGTGTTAACATTTTACTTCTTAAGCAAAAGAAACATACAGGCATAATTATTGCCCTTACAAGAAAGAAGGAAAAATTCACATATTTACATATGATACACATGTTAAGATATTAATTAGAAAATATTATATAAACATGACAAATTTCTTAAATCTATTATTGATTATATTCTTATTTTTATTATTATAAGATATGCTAAAACATTATTAAACTTAGGAATTATTTATCTTAACTCAGATGTTTTAAAATATATTCCAAAAATGTAGGTTATGTCAGAATATAACATTCTAAAATATTTATGACATATTATAAAATTGTAGAAAGAAGAAATGTAACATTTTTTCCTGATACTTTCAAAATTCCTTCACACTAGAAAATTTGAAAAATTAAAGTGCCCCTGATAGGAATCTGCCTTGAACACTGCCATATTCTTAGACTTTAAGATAAGCCCAAAATGCAACAATTGTTAAATATACATTGATGAGTTATTGAGCAGTGAAGGAATGAATGAATGAATGAATTAGAATGAGAGAGGAACCATGAAAGACC
The DNA here is from genome assembly GCA_004027205.1 of Ctenodactylus gundi. NCBI lineage: Eukaryota > Metazoa > Chordata > Mammalia > Rodentia > Ctenodactylidae > Ctenodactylus > Ctenodactylus gundi. The sequence continues at coordinate 1,072,060 of PVKB01000021.1, forward strand.
AAGTCTCTTTTTCTTCACAGACTACACTGTACTCAGCTGCTTATTCATACAAAAAGCAACAAGCTAATGTATTGGTCACTATGCAGGTGATAGAAAAATTCTGTCAAAACATGAGTATTTTATTTAATCTACTGTACTAAAATACAATCTGTCTATGGATCATTAACTTGTACAAGTTTATCAATGATTGCTCTCCAACTTATTCCTTCTCCACTGTTTGTCCTGTCGATACAGTGGACCCATGTTCCTAAATACACTGACCCAGAACAAAATAATGGACTTCATCGCAAAGCCACTCACCCCAGCTACGTTTTCAATTCACCACCAAAACTTGGCTATTTTACCTCCAAAACATCTCTCATCTCTGCTTATTTTCTCCAGCTTTCCTGCTGCCGGCTCGGTCTGAGCTTCTAGCAGAGCATCTTTGAATTACAGAAAGAGCTTCATAATCTTCAGTTACTTTTCTTAATTTTCCTTCTGAAACCAGTTTTACGTTGCTTTCAGAACAATATTTTTCCCAAAATCACTGCTTTTATTGGTATGCACTTGTGATCCATGATAATTACATTCAACGTGAGGAGCTGCCACACATCCATATTGCATCTGGATGATTTTTATTTCCTTTACCCCTTCCCATACTCCCTTTCACTCACATCCTCTTCTCCTCTCCACAAAATAATCTCCCTGAAATTAAAGTACAGCCATGTGAATCCCTTGCTATGTCTCCTCATTGTTTTGAAAATAAAGACCATGACTAACATATTAATAGAAAAACACCACATAGCTGGCTCCTTCGTCATTCTAGCACGTTCCTTTATTTCCATTCACCTCCCGAGGCTCCTCCTTTCTCCAGCCATCTGTTTCAGGCCCCGGCACCATGTGCTGCTCTACATACACACCTTTTTTTAAAAATTTGCTTCTATTCCCTCTTTCAGGTATGTATACTCATTCTTTAGCAAGCAGTTGAGTTCAGTGTCTTAGGGAAACTTTCCCTAATCTTAGATATCACTCTTCTAGCCACTTCATGCTTCTTGATACCTTTTATCAAAATTAATTTAATAATTACCTACATAACAAATTGTTCTATCTCTGTGCTTTTCTTGAACATGAATTTCAAGAGTTCTGAGGCTGAATTTATCTTCTTCATGCATCTATCTCCAGCTCAAGTTTATATATATTTCCATAATCCAGTTTTTGGTGGAAAAATAAATGTATGTAAGAGACACATGATAAAATACTCAAATATATATGTTTATTTTCAATTGAGCATTGAAAAAATGATGCTTAGTCTTGACAAGAAACCGTAGGACATCAATTTCGCTTATCACAGCTTTAATATTCCACAGTCCCCAGTTCATAGACCTTATTAGCAGACCTCTTACCAGAGAAACTACTTCTTCTCCAAGCTGGATTTCTCTCAGATACCAATTGAGATGGCACTTTAAATTATTCCACTCTAACCCTAAGCTCCTGGATTATAAATGATATCCACTCCAAACACCTTGAAATCTGACTGTAACATTGCTTGCACAGCACCTCATGACCTTTGCTCAACCAGGAAATTGAAGTTTTATGTCCCTAGAGTTAGGTTGAAATAAACTAGAAAATAGAGTTTCCTCCACTATTAGCTCTGACCCATCTAATCTTTTTGCTCAAGGGATTGACCCCAGTTCAATTATCACATCCACCAGAAGATATAGGTCTTATCTATTTGCTCATCAATGAACAATTTCCCACGAGGACATAGATATCCACCAGCCAGAGCCACTGACCACTCAACTTTATCAGAACCCAAAGGGCTATCATATAATGTTATAAGTTGTGCCTCTTGATGTTCATAATTTAAGGTCCCTGGGCTTCTCAAATAGTATTTGACATGGCAGTTCATCGAAAAAAGTAGATTGATACTTTAAGGATTGTAGCAACCTTACTTAATGTCTCAGACTGTTTTCACGTTGTCTTTTTATTATGTCTACATCTCACGACAGACAGGTGTGATCAGAGGGCAGATCTGTTTGCCAGCAAAGAGACTGAAGGCTTACGAGGTAGATTGCATTTTTAAGACAATTAAAATTGTTTATCATTAGTCTTCTGAAACAAACTTGTCAACAGATTGGAAACAAGGCTCGATTTAGCCAGAAGTTAGATTGGAGGCTCTGTTTCCACAGGATATGGTAGAATTGCAGTCATCCCATTGGTGGCGAAGTTGTGTTTCTCTAAGGGAAGCTCACGTGAACTAACAATGAACTGTCACGTGGTGCATCTCTGTTCCAAGTTTCCTAGTATGAACAAGACTATGTGTAAAAGTATTGAGAATTCAGGAAGTGAGGAAGAGAAAAGGTATCAAAGCAAAGAGGAAAACATCTTCACCAGCCCCAGACTACAAGTTGATTTCGAAGCACAGAACACGTTTTTCATATTCTAAATCAGCAGGGTATACAACAAAACATCAAAACTGGGAATTGAAAAACACCTCCCGCCTATTAAAGCACACACACACAAGAAACATCTTCTTGTAATCCAGAAAAGCTTCCCTACACTGGGGTACAAAGATTTGATTCAGTCGTGCATTGCTTTGATTATTCTAACATTTTACCTTGGGCTGATTGCTTCTTTTTCATTCAGCATCTAATGACCTTAATAACAGAGACAAGGTTCTATAGACTACGTGTTGTGGCTAAAAAAAAAGTGGTATGTGTTTAATATTTTTAGAAAATGTATTATAGTAAAAGGGACATTGACATTAATCACCACCAAAACACATCCCCTCACTTTAAATATAAATTTTCCCATCATTCTTGCTACTTTCTGAAGCAGGTCTGGACATCCTTTTCTAGCTGCACTGGCGTGGCTACCTCAACTTCCTGAATCATTTCAAAACATTTGCCTTACCTTACCATGATCATATTGACTTTGGAGAAGAACTAGAAGTCATGTGGTGCTCCATCTGTGCACAGGGTGGATAAGGACAAATTGCTATGTTCTGATGACCTGTCTTCCCATTGAATGGTCCTTGGCCACAGCCTTCACTGAGGTTTGATCCCACCTTATACCTGAGATAATATGTCCAACATTGCTTCAGGAACAGACAAGAACAGTGAGATACATGTATGGAAAGCCAGGAGGAGACTTTGGGGGCTGGGTAGTAATGGTAATGACTTTGACCTTAACTTCCTTATTAAAATACACCCTATTTTTCCATCATTCCTTTTATTTTTACAACCCTACCACTGTGCTGGATGCATCCTAGGGGCCAAGTCAATTCTGGAATAACTGGCTTCCTCCACACAAGCTGTGGTAAACGCGGCTTAAGAAGAGCTCTCCACCTCACCTGCGTGTACCACTTTTCTCTCCTAGACACCTTGCCACACCCTCTCTGTGCCCAACGTTCTAGTCCTAATTCAGCTTCATCTCAGTATCTCCTCTTCCACGCAAAACCTTTCTTGATATCCATGAAGCAAAGATAAACAGGCCAAACCCTGTCACCCCTACTGCCTCATCACCAGTATTTTAGCAGTTACAAATATATAATTTGGGGTTTTGTTCCATCTTATTAATATGTATATATGTGATACATAGTGTTTACATTGAACTTGAGTGTTTTGGGCACATATATGTCACGTCAGCATCACAAAACCTTCAACTCTTCCTTTTTTGACCCTCTCATAACCTCTGCCTTCCTCCAACTCCCGCTATTCTCCTCATTTAATTCTTTGAAACGACTGTGTTATGGGTTTCTCAGATTAAAGAAACCATTTGACATTTAATCTTCTGTGTCTGACTCACTTCACTGAGCATTATGGTCTCAAGTTGCATCCATTTACCCATAAAACCTCAAAATTATCTGTCTTTATAGATAAATAGTTCTCTTTTGTATACATATGCCACAATTTTTTGTATCCACTGGTCTGTTGATGGGTATTTTGGTGTCTTCCAGGTATTAGCTATTGTTAGTTGCACAGCTGTGAACACAGGTGTGCATGCATCGCTTTTATATGATGCTTTTAGCTCTTTTAGGAAAATTCCCATAAAAGGATCCAAAAGGATTTTTTTTTCAGCTTTTTGAAGAATTTTCAAACTGCCCTCCATAGTGGTTGTACCAGTTAACAATCCAGTGAGCACTGTAAGAAGGTCCCTTTTTTCCTGGAAACTCATCAGCGATTGTTTTTTGAGTTCTTCATATACTCCATTCTCTCTGGGGTTAGATAGTATCTTAGTGATGTTTTGATTTGATTTCTCCAATGTTGAACATGTTGAACATCTTTTCCTTTGGCCATTTGAACTTCTTCATCTGCAAATTATCTATTCATTACTGTTGCTCTAAACTATTAAACTATTGTTTAATTGTGTCTTTGAATTCGAGGGTACAGCTTTTATTCAGTTCCTTGGATATTCTAGTTTTTAGCCTCCTGTCTGAGGTACAGGTGGTGAAAATTTTTTACCATTCTGTTGGTTCTCTCTTCACTGTGTTGACAATTTCCTTTGCTATGCAAAAACTTTTTAATTTGATATAATGCTATTTATTGATTCTGGGAGCTGTCTCTTCTGAGTTAGGTGTCTTATTAAGAATGTCCTTTCCTACACCTGATCCTTTAGATCTTTGCACAATTTGTCTTCCAGAAAGTTCAGTTTTTTGGTTTTAATTTCTAGGTCTTTGATTCACTTTGATTTGAATTTGGTACAGATTGGTAAGTGTGTGTCTACATTCATTCTTCTGAATGTGAACATCCAGTTTTCCCAGCACCATTTTTTGAAGAGGCTATCCTCTTTCCGTGTATGCTTTTGGCTTTGTTATAGAGGTCAGATAGCTGGGGGTACTTGAATTGGTTTTTTCCTTCTCAGTTCTAGTTCATTGGCTAACCTATTTCTTATTAATACTCTTCATCCAAATTATACATACAGAAGGTTCAGAATTTCATTTTTTTAAATGGAATTGGATTCTAAAGAATTTTTAAAAAATATTTCAACTGAAAAATCAAAGAGAGGGATGATAAGTAATAACGTAATTTACATTAAATTGTAGGAATTTTTCTTCATCATTGTTTTTATCTTAAAACTTCAAACACTATGCCTTTGCTCAAAATATAAAATGATATATGCTTTATGATTAATTGCTCACATGAAGTTGCTTAATTAATAAACCTATCATTTAAGACAAATGTCTTACTTAATATAGAAATTTAGTTAAAAGTAAGAAGAATGAAGTCTTGGGTGTGTGTGTGTGTGTGTGTGTGTGTGTGTGTGTGTGTGTGTGTGTTTGTGTGTGTGTCAGTCATTGATAAATTTGTTTAAAGAGTTGTCCAAATAGAAACTTACAGAAAATAACTGTTCTAATAGAATTCAGTTATAATTTTTGGCTTCTTTCAAATTAACTTTCTTAAAACACTTTTTGTGATTAAATTTTTAACTCCATGCTTTCATGAACGTGATCCCAATTTTCATTGAGTAGCCTTTACTTTCTCACGCATTTTCAGAACATAACAATAGTACAGAGAGAGAGAGAGAGAGAGAGTATACACATGCTTGGGTAAGTAATGTCTTGATTATCTGGCTCCTTTTAGGTCTTTCTTTTTTCAGTATCTCATTTCTTTATAAATAATTATCTTCATTTCAGGATTTCATAAATATTCTAATGTATGGTTTTAGATATTTTTCCACATCAGTTCTGATGATATATATTCAGGACTTTCAATATCTTATGTTTATGAGCTTTCCCTCCTCCATGTTGCAGTTTACTTGAAAGCTCTTTAGTGCCTGGGGATTCCTGGCAGCTCATATTTGTATGTATAGAAGGTAGGCCAAATCTCTACGGGCGAACATTCGAAATAAGAACAAGTGTACCCCTGCTTACTTGATGCATTAAACATTTTTCTCCAAATATTTCAGAAATGAGACTTTTAAAAATTAATATCCTGAGTATTTTAAAATAATGTTCTTTAGTTACTACCATTAATTTTTCATATTATAGCAATTTAACATCCTTGGAGATGTAGGTCTTTTATAAATTCTCCTCTATCATTCTCCTATGAAATTCTTTCTTCTTTGAAATCTTTGAAATATACTTTCCTGAATGCAAGTTGATTTTCATCTTGTAATTTTAGCTTAAAATAAAAATCCGGAAGTTTTAAGAGAATAAAAATACCAGCCAATTATATTCCTTTAATTAGATAATACAAGTTAACATTGATTAAATCATATTGGTTTTCAGAACAACAAATCTAGTTTCCTTTTGTTCCTTGAAAGTAGTCAGACCCATGTAAGGACTTGGGGTATTAAAAAGGGGGAAAGTTGCATTAATTATAAGTAATGCTCCACATAAACATCTGGAGTTACTCAACAGATTGGTTAGGGAATGTTGGTTTTGCACCTGGTCATAAGTATTTTCTCTTCTGTGAATCATTGTAGTTAACGTTGCCTCAACATCCTTTGCTCATAAACCACTGTACGTTAATGACACCCCGCAAACACCATCTTTCGTTAGAATGGCGTTCCTACATGCTTCGTTGTTCCTGCTTTTCGGAGGCCTTTTTTGCCCATCAATCTCTACAGCTGTTCCCTGATTCTATTGAATCCAGTTTCCTTATGGCAGGTTTCTCACTTAAAGGTTCAAGAAAATAACCACCTGGTATTTCTCCCTTGCCATCTTTAAAATTAATAACCTTATAACAATCCTCATGTTCCTTTCTGAGCTCAGGGCCAAATCTATATTCCAGCTGGAGTCATCAACTCACACACACACATACGCACACATGTACACACACACACACACACACATGCACATACACACAATCTCTAACCATAGCTACTAGTAGTGTGGGAACATGAGATTTCAATTGTTTAACTTGCAGATAGGCAAACCTAAAATCCAGTCTGCTTATTTTTATGAATGTTGGAAAAAGCTATTAAAATCACATTCCCTTGGACTGTGGTGGAACCCTGTTTTATTTATTTATTTATTTATTTATTTATTTTGTCTTACATCCCTGTCTGTGCAACTCCATCTCAAGTCATCTCACACAGTGTTTTGGTCAATGTGCCATGAAGACTTGGACCACTCAAGGTTATGAAGAAATAAATACATATTTAAGAAGCTTAAAGAATCATAGCTAAGACAACTCATATCTGCTTAGACCCTGTGTTAAGAACACTCTGTATAAGCAATTGAGGAGGTTGGAGTAATGGCCACACATATCACAACCTCACTGTGCTTTGTCAATTTCTACTTCAGACTCTTCTTGTATCTCCATATTATTTCTTCCCCTTGATATATGGGCTTATGTGTTTCCACATATGGTGACTCTTTCTGTATGCTACAAAGAAAATCTTGAAAAACGTGAGCTTGGTCCAGTTTGCCCACTGCTCAACATGACCCTAGAATGGTACCCAGTCTGTTACATTTGCTCGGAAAATGTTAGAACAATGGAGGAAAGATGAAAGTGAAACAGAAGCGATTCATTCAAAGAAATGTGTCTGATGTTTGTAATGGGGCTGGAGGAATAGTGTTCCATATGTAATCCATTCTTATAAAATGTCAATGATAAAGAAAGTCTACATCTTTCAAGAAACATGGTTTTGAGTTCGCATTAAGCAAGTCAATATTTACTGCGCAGGTAGCAAAATGAAGCAGAGCAGGAAGAATCTAGATGTTAACTCCTCAGGGGCAATTCAGACTATGCTATTCAATGCCGTGGTCACTGGCATTCCTGCAGGCAGCGTTGAAACTCAGAAGCATGCGTACAGAATTCATTTGTAACATAGTAATCAAAATACTTCAGACTCAGAATTTTCCCTCAAAATTAAATATTTGTTCAATAAATGATAAACATTAATATTAACATCATTACGAGTTTATTATTAGGTACTCTATTATGAATTTATATGTGCTATATACAGTTGCTAAGTGTATGAGCAAATTTGATTTTAAATCCTAGCTCTGCCACACACCAACTGGTGATTCTGGGTGAGATTGTTAATCTCTTCGAGCCACACGTCCTTATCTATTTTCCAGGATTGTTGTAATTACTAAGACACATAATATATGAAGGTGATTTTTTTCACGTGTGGCATGATAAATAGCAAAGATAACAACTACAATGGCCATGTTGACTCATTTAAATTAAGGTATATAATTGCAATAAATGACAGTGCCATTACACTAAAGGAAATTCTCTTTCCAGGTAGAAATGTAAATTGTGAGGAAGGTCTCAAGAAAGCCTACATTTATTTCTAATCTCTTGGTATCTATAATATCTCTGTATAAGTTCACAGTATGATTCAACAGCAGCTGAAAGAACAATGGCAACAGAAAAGGGAACTTACACATGTTTTACTGAGCAATAAACAAAACACAAATGTCTACAAGAGTTTAAAATATTCACAATATTATAACAGTAACCCTAAGTTGATATTTTTGAGAAGATCTCAACATTGAAAATGCTTTCCTCCAGGCCCTGAAAAATATATTTTACTATTTCTCTATCTGAAGTTTGTTTTAAGGCTCAAATACAGACTGATGAGTTTGCTAGGGGTCCTTGTTTTCCCTCATTCTCAGAGCAGCCATTTTTCCCCTGACTGATGACGTTTTGTTGTGTACTTTTATGTCCCATAAACACACATGATCATATACATTGGTTGTATTTCCAGTCAGGTGATACATTACTTTAAATAGTCACTCATATATATATCACAATTTCATCAGATTCCCTTTCTTGAAATAACAGAAAAATACATCCACTGGATGTACGTAGCCACCTGATCTAAAGGGAGATGTATGAAGCTATCTGAAGTTAAAACACAAGAGAAGGAAGCATAATGTCAGCCTCCCAGATGGAGAAACATCAGATTTATGGGAGACTGGTTTGTGTATTTGTATGTGTCCTCGAGGAACAAGTAAGAGTTCTCAATACTTTTCACGCTACACGGCCGTAAGTTTTGACATAACAAAGTTTCCCACTGCAAAAGCTTGTTTGGCCCATAGCCACCAGGCTCCTCGCTCCCTCAGGCCACATCTTCTGTCTGTAGCTTCAATTCCTGTCCACGTGTCTGTCTCTCATTCTGGTTTTGATCATGCCACATGTGGAAATCTCACTTACTTATATCTTGGATGTATCTTTTGAAACCCTCCTCTGTCATCCACCTTGGACCCCCTATCCTACTACAATAGAAATTCCACAGCCATCAGTGGCCCCAAATTTTCAAATGTCAGCCAGACCTTACCCAATCTAGCCTGTGCTTTTCCATTTGAACTTATATGGCTGGTGTTCATTGGGATTCCTCTGCTGATAGGATAAATAAAGATCAATGTTAATGCATTGGCTTTATAAACATAGCATGTAAAAATGCAGAACATATTTCGCTGACTAATCATTATCCAATACACTTTTCTACTTTGAGATTGTAGTCATTGTTCAAGCCATTGTTCAGGTTGAGTTAGAGTTGGAAAGAAAAAGAAATAGCAAATTATATTTCTTTAGTAAAATTCTGGCAAACAGATTAAAGTACTTTTCAGAGGACGTTGGCTAGCGAGATGTTTTCCAGGTTCGCTAGTATACCTATTACTCGTCCTGGTGTTTAACACACATCTATATTCCTACAAATCATTGTGTGTTTACATTACAGCCAAAGAGAAGTACACTACTAACATCCATAGACTGTAAGCAGTTATTCATAGAGTTCTCTACTTCGGTTAGGTTTGAGATCTATTTACAGCTCAAAAAAATTGGAGGACGTATACATATTAGTTGACAACGTGCTTTATTCCTTCCAATAAGACAACATGCCTGAATTTCACAAATCTCTAGAATGTATGAACTGCTCAGTAGGACTTATAACCACTGCCAAAATTTCTTATAGTAGGACAAGTGTTAGAAGTAAAAAAGCCCAGAAGCTTAACTTAGGCTAATAAATGACTATCATGATCTCCAAATATAACCTTGATTAATGAATTTTCTATTAGTCATCCCTGATCTCTCTCTTTAGACATGACATTTGCTGCAAGATAACAACTTACTTAAAAGTTTCACCAAAACTTAGAGGAGCAAAAGACAGGACATGAAAGGACTTTCATTTTTGCATTGATCTTTTTTTAGACTTATCACCAGTTTGGACAATGGCTGTCCTGTCTGCCGACAGCGTCTCTAACAGTAGCTCATACATTATTTATAGCACACATTAGGATACTTTGAGCATGGAAGATGCCACAGAAAACCAATTCTCCTCTTCTTATTGTGTTAATCCTGGATTAAAATTAATGAATTTTATAGCAGAAAGAAAATCAAGTAATGCATAAAGCTAATATGGCAAATACAATGGAATTCAGAAAATTAATTTTTAATACTTTTCAGTTTGTAACTTCTTGGTTGAGTATGATGTGATGTCTGCTTATATTCTGTTATTTCTATAAGCCTTGTGGTAAAAAATCATTACAGTGTATAGTCTGTCTTCAGTAACCTAGCAGTGGTGAAGCTGTCCAGAAATAAAATGTGAATTTAAGCACACCGATGAATCCAACTGCCTCGAGTCTTCGTATTTGCCCTTTATTTCAGTGGTACCTCTGGCCTGCACTTACCCATCTGACACATTCAGGCTCAGGTTATTAGGACTGGGGATTATTCTACAGTGTTAGATTCAGTATCCAAATCTATGTCCAGGAAGTCTTGCATAAGTAAGCATTTTGCACATATATATTTAAATATAAATAGTGAACAAGGATACTCGCAAACTTAGGTGAGATGTGTCACTCATAATGTACATTTCTTAGGATCATTTGCATTATGACTTGCATAGCTGTAAGCAAAGCAGGAGCCCTACTTGACTCCTTAATCGTCTCCGATCTGAGAGACAGTAAGAAGACAACAGGCATGTGGTACAAGACAACATGTCCAGAGAGAAAGCTTAGCTTGGCTTAAATTTAAAAAAAAAAAAATCGCTTGTTCTAGGCAGCCCTATATGAACTCAAAAGACTTGGACAACAGAGTTAAGTGTGATTTTTTTAATCTCCTACTTATCTTTCTACCTAGAAATGCTTGTGCACTGAATAGTTACATGAATATAAATGGTGGCCTTGGATATGTGCTTGGGAAATGTACAATCTTATATTTATTCATTTTTCTCAGTGCCGGTTCTTTCTCCAAGTGTGTTATAATAACACTGTGTTCAGAACAAGAAATGTTATGGATAAAAACTGCTGATTTTTCTGGACATCACAAAATATGCATTGATGGCCTAGACCACGGGTATGGATATAGTCTAAAATGACTACAATGGTGTATAATCATTAAACGTTGCTGCATGAAAGTATAAAAGAACTAGAAATGCTTACTATGACAAGAAATGGCTAAAGATAATTGAGAAAAATAAACAAGATAATTTTCTTTTTCTAGATTAAGAAAAGGACAGTAAAGTAGATTTTAGTATAACGTAAGAAAAAATTGTAATAGAAAGTGTTCAAACACAGAATGAGGCAGGGCTAATCTGATGTGTTCTAACTGAGGCACTGATGCTGGGTAGTCACTCAATTGGAATACACTGAGAGGATGTTACTTATTATTCAAAAGATCAACTTTGGTCTAAGTACTATTAGATATCATATATATATCATATTATATATTCTCTATGAGGTTATGAGAATATGAAACTGGAAAAGAAAAAGTCTTTACACTTAAGACACTACAGAACATGAAAAGCCATATTTATAATTAAATATACTCTATTATTCATTCCATAAAAGAAATCAAGATTTCTTGAAATAGCTAAACTTAATTGGAGCTTCAAAAAGTTCTAGCCTAGAAGTTTCCAAAATTTAGAATAATAATAAATGTGCATTGGTAAAACTAGAAGTCTTCCTAAATTATTGAAAATTAGAAGTTGCCTTGAAAAGTTTCTTTTTGTCAAGTGATTAGCAGACAAAAGTATTCACTATCTCATTCATTGCCTTTTATAGAGCAACCTGGCCAACAAGAACAAAGGTATACATTACTTGTCAGCACATACCTTTCTCAAGATAAACAAAAATATGTTTTTGAAAAAAATAAAAATACAATGAAGAAATTTTTCAGGTGACACTGAAGTAGTATGTACGGTCATTTTACATTATCATCTTTTACCTTAGAATACTAGAGAAAGAACACTACATCAAATTTAAAATGTGTAGGATATATAAAGGAAACGTCAATGTAAAAATTCAGTAATTTTTTTAAAGATAGAAAACCAATTCAGGAAAATCAATGCAACCAAAAGTTGCGACTTTGAACCAATGCAGCTGAGAAATTCTAGTGATAGAGGTCAAGGAAAATGAAGAGAAATTTAAAAAATTAAAATGTAGGTGACACCTGCATTTTGTAGAGGTGACACCTCTACAATATATGTGGATATGGTGAAAACAGTAAGAAATATTTGAACGTATTTGTGCTAATAAATTTGATACCATAGTTGGTGATCTAATTTCTTCAAAGGCACAAAAATTTCACACTTACTCCAGAAAATATAAAGAGCATGAATAGTGTGTATCATTTACAGAAATCAACTTAAGGGTTAAACATCTTCCTCGGTGCTCAGTAAAACTGACTGCTTAGTTTGGAAGCTTGACTGTTGTTTGGGGACATGCCTTCTGAATTTGCAAGTTATCGGGGCCCATGTTGAGAATGAAAAACTGTGCTGTACAGTATTGTTTGCCAGGAGTCACAGAATTGAGTCGCCTTTTCTGGCAGAAAGAATAAATGAAGATCAATTTGCCACTTCACTAGTGAGTGTGAATTCTGATAAAGTCATTTTATGAGTCAAATGATGTCACCTTTTTATATAAATGCACAATTCATGTTGCCTGGGAAGCTCTTTTTCCAGGAAGACAATGACTGGACATATAAAGCATGTGTCTTTGTGATTCTCTTTCACCATATTACCGAGGGTTATGACTCTCTTCTCATAAGTGTAGTCTTTCCTTGGATACATTTGTATTTTACCAGACTTTTGGATCTCCATTCTACCGACTTTCCTAGCTGTATGTTAATTTGCTGGAAATTAATTAATGTTATAGAAGCCGACTGTGCATTGCAAAGTGCTACCCAGCTTATTTGATGTCTATAACCAGTAACTCTATTGCAAGTGGTGAGAATCAAAATGTCTGCAAACATTTTCAACTGTTACCTTAATAACTATTGTGTTTTGGATCTGGAGTATTCTCCAAAAGTCTCGTGTGCCTATGGATACTTTGTACTGTTGTGTGGTGGGGCCTGGTTGGAAGCAGTGATTGCTTGGGGATTGACTTGGATGGGCATGTGCTGGCTCTACCCTTTCTACTTAATTTGGCTCTCTCTTCTACTATATCTGGAGGAGCTCTCACTCTGGCTTTGGCTCAGACCCTGCCACATAATTTCACCATTTTTCAGCTACCCTCCCATAAGTGGACTGTGATATTTTAAAATTGTGAGCTACAATAAATATTTCCTCTCTAAAGTTGTAAATTTTGGGTATTCTGTCCCAGCAACAAGAAAGTAACTCAGATAAAGTTGGTACCAGGAGTGGGGTTGTTACTGTGACTTTATTTGACAATGTTATTTAGAAGCTTTAGGAACTGGTTTGACAGAGAAGTTTGAAGAGATTTGAGGACGTCAGATGGAGAAGACTTGGAATATTTTTAGCTGAGCTTAATAGGAGATTCTGATTGATCTTTAAAGACCAGAATGGTGATAGAACTGTGAATTGGACAGAACAGGCTTAAGAAGTTTCAGATAGATATAGAAAAACTACATTGGCAAGTAGTCTAAAAACCATGCATGTCACTCTGTGGCAGAAAGTGTGTCAGAATTTATTGCATGTGTAGAGATTTTGCCTGAAATTGAGATTAAGAGCAATTGACTGTTTAATCTAGTGGCGAAAATCTTGAGGCAGTCCTATGTTCAGGCTGTTACTTTGATACTGTTTGCAGCTTTTAGACAACTCTATGGTGAAATGCAGAAAAAAATGGTAGAGAAAAATGATACACAAAATTTGAAGTTTTACCAAGCTAAGGAAGCCTGCAGTGAATCAAAAGAGCATAGAAAACCTGAAGAGATTAGCATTAAAAGAAGCCGAGTACTTGCAATCAAGACTATAGGAAAGTCATCTTAAAAGTCAATAAGACATCACCTTTTACCAAATCAAGGGTGGTGAAGCCAAGGACCTTGCTCTGAAAATAGCATTCCAGGGCCTGATACTGTAGGGCCAAGAAGAGATCCACCTGGAGTAGAGCCATTTAAAAACTCAAAAGCTTCTACAACATTGTCCAAGGGGGCCAGGTTTCTATGCAAGCTGATGGCAGACCTTAGTGACATCCAAGTGGTCCTGACTTTATATGCTTGCAAAGTGCAAGAGTTGCAGGTTCATGGAAGCGGCAATTTAGAATTTAGAGAAAGGATTTGGAGTCAGACGATGTGCCCCTGGGAAGGCAATGTTTGAAGTTGTAAAGAAGAAGTCTAAGGTAAAATGGACATGAGGATAATACTGAAAAGCCAAGAACATGGATGCTCCGCTGAAGAAAGGTAAAGATTGTGAGTGGATTTAGCCCAAAAGAGAAAAGATGGAGGTTATAGCCAGCAGCAGGGCTACCCAGGACCTTTGGAGTTCATATCTCCCAGTTGGCACCACAATTTGTCCTAGGTTCTGAATGTGGAGCTATAGGATTTAACCCTTAGTTGACTGAGTTTAAAACTTGCTTTTGTCCAATTGCTTTTTATCCTTTTATCCTTCCCTTTCGGAATGGAAATATTTACCCTGTACCATGGTATGTTGGAAGTGCAGTTATCTTTCATTTTCATTGGAGCTCATAGCTGAGAGTTTGCCTTGCATCTAAGAGGAAATTTTAGACTTGAACTTTTTAGCAGTGCTGGAACTGTTAAGACTTTGGCAACTGTTAGAAAAGGATTGAATACATTTTACATAAGGAGGTAAAGATGAGTCTTTTGCGAGCTAGGAGTGAAGTGTTGTTGTTTGGATGTGAAGTGTCTCCCAAAAGTCTCATATATCTATAGATACTCTGTACTGTTAGGAGGTGGGGCCTGGCTACAAGGGGTGAATGCTTGGAACTTGACCTGGAAGGCTATATTCTTGCTATACCCTTCCTCCATGACTTGGCTCTATTCTGTCACGCCATAAGGAAATCTCTATCTGACTTTGGCTCTGGTCCCAACATGCGATTTTAACATTTTCCAGCCACCTACTCATGAATGGACTGTGCCCTTCTAAAACTGTGAGCTCAATTAAATCTTTCCTTCCTAAAGTTGGGGACGCCAGGAATTCATTCCAGCAATGAGAAAGTAACTAAGAAAATGTCAAAATTATCTCTTTCAAAAACTGTTAAATTAAGAAGTAAGTTATACTGACCCATATACTGTTCAGGGTAGCCCTAAAGAGCTTTGTCTGTTGTTACATATTAGATAATGATTTCAAAGGTCAAATACCAGAGAATCTACTTATTATCTTACCCTTGTCCTACATGTCTCAACAAATCAGTGTTTTTCTTTGCATGAGAGCATTAATAAATAGCACTTAAAGGACATTTTATTCAAAGAGACCAGAGTATGCAAAATAATATGAATGCAATTTACAGATGAAGAAGAAAAAGCCAGAAACGATGAGGCTGTGTACTCTTAAGTTCACATATTTTTAAACTCATGCTAATATCAATAGTTTCTTATTTAATTCTTCTATTAGTAAGTCGCAATGACTAATATTGAAAATCTAAAACATTAAGAAACATGCCATTACATATTCATTACATCTTGTAATACTGTTAGACCGTAATAAATACTGTAATGAGGAAACTGAAGAAGCAGCCAGATGCATGACAAATCAGTTCATCACATCATATTGTTTTAGAATAACTAGACTTTTGAATGTAACTTTTAAAAATTAATTAAAAGTTTCTCTGTAGTTGACTCATCTCCTAAGCCTTGATCACAATACAGCCTTTTGTTATTAATCTCTGGAATTTTTCACTTGAAAAGCTTGATTCTAGAAGTTTGTTGTTTCTCACTATGTCTGTGAGAAGTAAAAATAACCACCAGGAGAAGGGTCATGGTGGGATAATTATGTGTATTGTTGAGAGATCGGCTAGAATCAGCTATCTCCAGTGTGAAGGCACTGGCCAAGATGACTTAAAATTTACTTGGCAGAGACTTAAAAAAATGTCCTTATTAGACTGGCAAGTAATGACAGTAAAGAAAAACATGTAGAACTCTGTGGACTGATAGTTTTCTTTAATTTTGTTATTATTGTTAAAAGAATTTTACTTTATTCTTAGTTCATGAGACAGGTAAACAGAAACGGGAGCTCCCCTCGTAAGTCAGATGGATGTGAATGTATTTCCAACACCTGAAAGTATCCTTTGTCAAGGTAGAATCTCTTTAATCATAGTTTTGATTTAGTTAGGGCTCTCCCCCTACTTCAGATTAATAGTAGTGATATTGGCTTAAGAAGAGCCCAAGATAAGAAGACCCTTTTCCCATGGCCCTTTTTTGTAAGCAGAATCTACCTATAATATTCATTTAAAGTGTTGATCTTTGAGTCATCTGTCAAAGGACGCTGATGACAAAGTCTAGGATGACATCCTATGGAGCCCAGGCTGGCATGATTGGACTCATGGCAGTCCTCCTGTCTCAGCCTCCCGAGTACTGGAATTACAGGCATGCACCACCACATCCAGTTTATGTGGTGCTGGGGAACAGAACTTGAGTACTCAGGGTTGTCTTAGTGCTTGGTAAGCAAGCTCTTTAACCGCTAAGCTATTCCTCCAGCCCAAAGGGAATATTATTATATGTTGTGTGTTACAGGCTATTCTTACATATCAATTTCCAAACAGAGAACTTCTTCTGAGCACCCTTAGGTCTAGAAACACCTACTTGTGTCTAATATCGGATATGATTTCTCTTGAAGCTGCACCCAAAAACAATTCAGCCACCAAGTAGGAGATTCAACTAACAGATCAAAAGCATGTGTCTTCCTTGGAGTCATAACACATCAGGTACTAATTTGCTTATGATCAATGTAAGAACAGCCAAATCAATCAAAGCTCAACTTTAATTTCCACGTTTTCATTTGAAAGTTTTAGTTCTCCCACATTCTGTCAGCAAAAACAAAATCCCCAGGAAGTACTCGAATGAGAAACGTGCAACTCAAATTCACTTTCTCCTTTCTTTGCAACACAAACCATTTGGCATCAATCAATTCATCACTTGTCTTGATACTTGTTTGAAACGATCTGCAGAAAATAAATCACCTTGCCTTGTTTGTGTAGATGAAGTTGGTACACATATTTTTTAATAGAATGTGTTCAAACAAAAACTTGCCCTCTGTATTCGACTATTTTAAGGCATTACCTTAACCGACAAAGCAGTAGTTCCTGTGCGCTCAGCCATTTAAGAGAACACAAGAGGATCGCATACTCCTGTAGTGTGTTTTTACCCAAAATCTCTCAGGACCATTTAGAGCAGTCTGAAATAAATTACCCTTGAAAAAAATTATGAGACTACAGAGGCAGCATAGGACAATGGTTAAGGACACAGAGTCTGTAGCTTAGATGCTTGGGTGGAATTTTTGCCACTCACTGACTTGTGATCAAATATTGAAACTCCATGTGAGAGACAGTGATAGTGCCCGTTGTTAGGAGGATTGCACAAGTTAATACAAATTAAAAGGCCTAAGATGATGGCTGGCGCATAGCAAGCGCTATTTTATCTGTTCAACCACATGTATAAAGTGGTGCATGTGCCACAGAGGGGCAAAAATGTGACAGAAGTGGCTGGGAGCATGCTTGTGACATCTTAGGTGTAACTACACACATTAAACATTTTGATTCACCAAGTGCAACAATCATGGCACAGAAAATTCCAAATGGAACAAGAAAAGAAGAATGCTTCACTATTTAGACTGTCTCACTGCAAATAACGAGTATTTTGATACTTCCAAATAAGTACAGAATTTATATATTTAATTGGACACTTTTAAACGGAGATCAAGGAATCTAATGGGGTTTCAGTAAAGATGAGAGAGTAAATTTAAGTGCCCGTGAATAGAGCAGAGCAACTGTCCCTGTCACACATTTTGCCCCGTGCCTGCTGTTCTCTGGAACACCTGCCACTTGCAACTGAACAAGCCTCAGATCCTATCAAGTGGCGTAAAACAAGTCTAAAGCCGACGACTACACAGCACCTTCTCCTGAGGTGACACACTGGCAGGCTTCACGTCAGTGTAGAGCAGACAGAAAGAGGATCCTTACTTATCAAGAGCTAATCAGAGTCTGTGAGGTTAGAGAGGGGAAGAGCCGGTTTCCACCTTAGCAGGATGTCGTTGAATTATTCTGCTTACGATTCTTGCTCCCTAGGAAGATGTGGGACAGGTCAACTAAGACGTGATTCTCTCCCGGTACTTGGTAAAAGAGCGCAGATGGTTCGCTTGGGGAGACTGAGGGAAGGCGAAAAGAAAGCACATAGTTTTATCAAGTTTTGGTTGACTGCATTCCTGAATCTGCAAAATTTGGTTTGAATCCTTGTGGGACCCAAGTTTCCTGTGGGATTTCCATCCAAGTGGAAAATGTACAGGCTCTGTGGCAGCAGCATGGCACTTCTGGCGTGGGCAAGTCTGAGCTGCGTGGGGTCGAAGGTGCAGGAGCACACCAATCCCAACATTACAGCTCCGTTCCAAGCAGGGGAGCGGTACCTTCGCAGGGTGTAAGATCCAGGGAAAATCTGCTTTCCCAGCAGTAATTATCTTGCTTCTCTCGCTGGGCTAGTAAGACCTTCAGAGCGCTTGTTTCTCATCGATACCCATCGTTAATCCTTTTCATTCCTGAAGATGCGTTTGGTGGGAAAGGACAGGGAAAAGAGAAAGTCAAGCTCAGAAAACTCAAAGACAGCGATCACATCACCACGAGTGAGATCTCTGAATGAAAGGGTTTGGGATTTAAAAAGAAACACAATTATGAATCAATGTTCAACGTAAAGTGCGTAAAAGAAAGAGAATAGTGATCATGGTATTCATATTGTTCTATTCGCTTTTCCCATCAATACCTATTTCCTCAAAAAATTGCTCCCATAAAATAACTACTAAGTTTTCTCACTTTCTTTCACTTTCAAGATTTTTTTTTCTCTTCCAAAGCCTATCTACCTACTGAGCCTCACAGCACCCATTTTCCATTGCTAATGATGCAAACTGGACACATGTGTGACACACGTGTAACAGTAATGTTGGTTCTTTTGTGAAGGAGAAGCTTGCAAATTTTGATAAGCATAAATAGCTTGGAGCTTGAGGCAAATGATTCGATTTTGGTTAGCACATGAACCTCCCCACCACCAGAGTGACCTGGGTAGGAATGAAGCAGGGAATTAATGAAAGGAAAGAAATCACGGATGTGAGGGAACAGATGCCAGGGAATGGGCCTCATGGGGCCAGTATGCTCCGCATGTCAAGTGCACGATGACTCCTAACCTTCTCACATCTAGTGATTTCAGTCTGAACGTCCAGTCACGGTTCCATTGGTAGCCAGTGCTCACTGTAAAAGTAAGGTCTCAATAAAATCCCACTTTCTTTTACTAGATAAATCATTCAAGAGTGGGAGAGACGTCAGATAATTAACATGTTTCTGGTGTTGTGCGCATGTATCTGTGCTGAGGAATAAAGCCTGGTTTGGGCACATTCTAAACACACACCCAGCCTCTAAAGTTATCACTAATGCAATTGTTTATATTTATCTTGTAGACGTATTATTGAACAGCATTTTCAAAGTAAAGTGCAAATGCATCTGTTTTATAAGAATAAATAACTCAATAAAGCTAGTTTCATTAGCTTGTTGTTTAGCCCTTCATACACAAACCTAAAGAAAATAAGGGTTTCTGAGATTTCAAGTTATGTATTACTTCTGGGTGTTTTTGAATGATTCACATTGGGGAGTCTTTATGCAGGAAAAATGCATTACATTTTACTTCTTCAAGTCTTGAAATCACTTTTTTAAAAATGTATTATGAAAAACTATATTCAGAGAGCTTAGCTTGAAAGAAATTCTACTCACATTGTGATGTATATATGGAGAAGTCATTAAAAAATTAGACATATATTTCCACCAACTTTAATAAGAGAAACCTTCTTTTTACAGAACATTTTGTCAAGACTGCACGGTAAAGTACTATGACATAAGAAACTAAAGTATCCTTCTTTTTATTTCTCATTAATGAAGTTATGGGAGGAGACCAAGACATTAAGGGAGTGAGACTAGTCATTAGTTGTAGGTACTCATGATATGTGGAGTAGTTAGGAATTTGTGAAAACTTTCTTTTTGTTTGTTTCTTTTTAATGAATATTTCAAATTACTTTTTAAACCATTATGCGAAGCAGGAAGTTACTTGTGAGTAGCCCTGAAGGATAAAAAAGAGGGATCCAATATAAAATATGTTGCCATTTACAATAAAGAGACAGGAACCTGAACGTGTAATATATTTACAATTTTTATTAGCATGTATCTTAATAGATGATATAAAACTTTCAAATTATAGTTATTTGACATTCTCTTGTATTCAAGATGCATTGTTACAAAAATTTTATTCTGCCTACGTATGGTGCTAGATAAATATAATCCCAGCAGTGAGAGAAGCTGAAACAGGAAGAATGCAGGTTCAAGCCTAGCCTAGGTAATTTAATGTTTTTAAAGTAAAAAATCATAAAAATGGTGGTGGGAATGGGGGAAGGTGAACTGATGATTTAGCTCAGTGACAAAGCACCCAAGGTTTGATCTTTATTAGTGAGGAAAAAAAAATATCCTCTGGTGTTTTCGCAAAAATAGGCTTGCTAAAAGTTATTTTGGACCAGCCCCAACTCACAATGTGTAGAAGCGGGGTTCCTTCACTGAGAAAGGTAAGAATTGCACACTGCAAAGGTCAGTTTTTTTCTTTCTCCAAAGGTCAGAAGATGTTGTATTTTTATTGCTCCTTTAAAACTGTGATTAAACATTTTTATTTGCACTGTCTTTGCTATTAATCAACATCTGGATAAAATGTCACAAGCCCTTTTCATCTTTCTTAAGTGCTTTTTTTACTCTTCAGCAGCTGGGTAAGAGTCACACTAGGAAATGATTTTTGTCCCCACCTTACTGTGTGAGCTGCCTGGGAGGAAGGGTGAAGTGAAGCTGGGACACAGGGCCTTGCTTCGCCTTTGTTTAGAAGGCCTCGTTGTGATAGCTTGACCTAGTAATAGTCAATACCATAGCATATTCCGGAGAGGGATTTGAAAGGAGTCACTCTTAAAAATTAAGGTAAAACAAGAATATGCTTGGAATTCTAGGAAGATGAGTTTCGTGTCTTAGACTCTAATTGTGACTCAGCGGCATGTTTATAGCTTTTTTCTCAAAATCAGGAAACAGGATGAGGATATGAGCGAGCAGGTTAGACACTACAATCAACAGACAGGAATAAGATTTTAATGGAGGGCTTTGTTTACGGTCACGCCTGGGACTCACAGGTGACTGAAGGACAGGCACCTTGGTTCCTGTGGCTTTTGTTCCTCCCATAAAAACATTTCCCTGCCATAAAGGAAGTATCTGCGGAGCAAGTCACAAGTGTTCTTTAATTACTTCTCAAAAGGTAGTTTGATAAATCCAGAGACAAGCTCTTAAAAAAGTATCAAGTAACATGACAATGGATTTTAATGGGTTTTAATTGGCCAGGCTAACTTACAGAACTCTGAATAACTTTAGTGCTTTTCCTTAAGCCTTTTGCTAATACTAACTGAAAAATTTAGAAGTTATCTGTTACGAGCCACTAAGGACATCTGCTTAGGGTCACGTGGGTGCTGCTTGCCAAATGAAAAGAATCAATTTGTCTTAGTAAAAAGAAAAAGATGTTAGGGTTTGGATCTAGAACGTCCCCCAAAAGCCTCCATATAATTGGATATTGTGGAAAGTCTATGGATTTCACGTGTCGTTAAGATGTGGGGCCTGGCTAGATGGGGCTAATACTTGAGTCTTGACACAGAAAGAGCAGATTATTGGCGCTTGACCTAGAAGGGTACAGGTAGCTCCACCCCTCCTTGCTCAGTCTGCTCCCTGTTTGAGGCTGTCAACAGATTCTCTGGCTACGCCTCTGTCAGGTGCTTCCACCGTTGCCAACTGTCCATGAATGGGCTGAGACTTTCTGAAACTATGAGCTAAAATAAACCTTTCCTCCCTTAAACCATGGTGTTAGGTATTCTGTCCCAGCAATGAAAAAGTAAACAAGACAAGAGAATTTATTCAAAGTTAGCTCCTAGGACATGGAGGACTTTTATCATACAAATAACTATCTCACTGTGTACAGGTATATTATGTCTTTTATAGCAAGGAAAAGATGAGAGAGAGGAACACGGTGACATAATATACTTGTCCATTCTATTTCGTCATTTCCTTATCTGACTTTTCCCTCCCTTGCCTGGAAGTGAAACTAGACTTTCACCCCCCGGTGCCAGCATCTGCATGTTCTGTCCATTATCCTGGCTTCGGAGAGGTGAGGATGATTTATACTCTGGGCCTGAGGAAGCTTAAAGGAGTAAATCTCACTTTTAAAATTCTATTTTGCCTTGCAGTTACAATATGATAACAGGTCTTAATTGGCCTGACTGAATCACATAATTCTAATTTAACCTAGCAGTTATCCCAGTGCCCTTTGTTAATAGTAACTGAAAAATCTAGGAGATGTTCCCTTTGACTTCTGTAGAGAATTGTCATGAACAAATTATTCCCCTTGTGTAAGGTGTTTAACCAGGTGAGGTAATTTCCTACTTTCAGCCCTCCAGGGTGCCCTTTACAATATCAAAAGAAATCATTCCTCTAAATTGTTCCTCTGTGATCAAGAAAAGTGAAAATTTCGTGTGGATAGAATATAGCTTCCCTGAGCTTATGGACCACTCTGGCACACCTAAACTTCAAAAAGTTAAAACTCGGCAGTGAAGTTATTGTCCAATCAAAGTAGGAATTGAGAAATATTCGCATTTGTAAAATAACCTTATAGTTTCCCTGTTGTTTTCTACTTGGAAAAAGACGTGGTAAAATTGCAGAGTGAGGCTCTGTCTAAATTATAATAATGACAAATGACTTAAAGTCCTTTGAATAAAAAGGGTTATTAACTATCACTTGCCCTTTAGACCACAGAGGAATGCTTTCATGGAGTTATATTCCCAGCCCTCCTTGACAGAAGCCAGGAAATAAGGTCAGGGACTGAAAATTAAAATGATCAAGTGTCCCTTGCAAATACGACTGAATGTCTTTTCCTATGATGACACAATATCCTTTCCTCCGCACTCAAGAAAATACCTTTGTCCTTTAAGAAACTGCTTCATGGACATCACAAATGAGAATTTCTACCATTTGCCTTTTTTGATGAATAGTGACATAGTATCTCCCATAAAAGTTAAGGTCTAGACAAAATAGGGTAAATTATATTTCTCTCAGGAATCCCTCTCCCCCACCCCCGAAAAATATCAGCATCTAAGACTATTCATAAATTCACAAAATATTTGCTTCTTTTTTCCTATGACCAAAGTTAAGAAACTTTAATAATCTCAAGAACTGTGTTATCCACAAAGCTCATCAGTCCTACATCTGTCTCAACTAGTTCCTCCCAGCAGTGAACGGACCTGTAACAGAGCCACGTAGGATCACATGTTCAAATCAAAGAAGACCATTTATTTTGGTAAGAAAGAAGAAGTTATATATTCAAGTCTAGCTCTAAAGAGATGGAGGGATCCTTTTGCTTCAAATCACTGTCCCCTCAGGTACAGGGTTTTCAGCGCTTTTGTAGTGAGTCAATGGGGACAAGTGACACCATGAATGATAGCTAATGCTTCTAACCTTTTCCATCTCTTCCTGGACCCAGTCTCTCTTTTTCTAGCCTAAGAAATGGACCTGGACATCGATTTCTTGTCCAGCCCCTGCATCTTCTGTCCATCCAATTGGGTTGAAGAAAAGTGGGGCTGGCCGTTTATGCCTCAGGACTATGGAAGTTCAAAGAAGTCACTTCTCTTTAATGGGGAAGGAAAAAAACCCAACTAACAACTTATAAAGTTCTATTTTTCCATGCCAGTTATGTTAATATGAACAACCCATATAAATGGAATTCCATTAATAGCAGAACTATACATAAAATCCAAACATATCCCAGAAAACAACTCTCCAGCTAACTCTATGAGTTACCCAATACTACTAAGTCCTTCCTAATTAAATAGTCTCTGTTGAGTCAGCACACCCAACCAGCATGAAAGTAGAACCACACAATTTCTGCATCTGTTCTGTCATAAACCAGGAGATTTTAAACATTTTAATTACACACGTTGCTCTATACTACTTCCACATCCTAGCAAGCTTTCCAGAAACTGACACTCAATGCTGAGGACATAAAGAGTTGAAGAAAGGAAAAAAACACAAAAGTTGAAAAGCCATGTCATTTGTGATGAGAATCGCAGACACAACAGTCAGTCAAAACATCTAGAATGGCGTTCAATCCAAGCTAAGCAGGAAAAGCTTTTCTAACACTACAATAAATTAGGACGTGCGATGCTAGAAAGAGCTGGATAGTGAGAGATCAGCTTAACAATGACAGCCCAGTCACAGACAGATCTAGGGCAACTCAAAACCATCATGTTAAGACCAATTTAACTTTCACCTGCTTAAGAGCACTAAATATAGACAAGGCATTTCCTCCTACTCAATTTACTTAGCCACAGTGGATTCCATTTTTCTATCACTCTGTTGAAAATTATTTATGACCTGATTCTGCTATTGAATCCCAGCAATTATTTGCTTTACTCTACTTACCTAACATAATGTAATTTAGAAGATATATATAGTGTCCAAATGCATTTGGCAGAACTATAATAAAAGGATACTTTTTAATTTCCATTATTTTTGGTTGATGGTCTTCATTGTTTAGGGAAGAGAATCATAAATATTACCCCACTATGCACATCCACACAAAATTTCCATAAAACTCTAGTTAAATCTTAAAAGAAATTTTCTGTTTGTGATAATTTCCTTTAAAACCACCAAGATCACAGAAAATGAAATGTTACAAAAAAAAGATTAGAAGTTTATTTGGTTGTTCTGTTCTTATCTGATATTGGAACATATAGACACCTGTGAGACATTCAGTTACAATTAACCTCTTTTATAGAAGATAGTAGAATCTCCTGTACTCACTCATCCCTCACTGACAACTGTTAACATTTCTTCTGGAACTATTAACCTAGCCCTCTGGTTTCCTCTAAGAAGTCCATTTTTGTCTCTCAGGTCATGAGCTCTGTAAGAATGATCATCAACTCTCAGTTTCAGAAAAACAAGATGTGATTCAGGCTCAAGCCAATCAAGGCATTACATTCCACATTCTAAATGCAGTATATGCTCAAATGCAGCCTAATCAATTTGACGATTAAGACTAATTTGAAGACTTTTAGTAAATATACACAAAAACCACCCTTTTTTCTGAACTTCCCACAAGACTAAAAGGAAAGAACATGAAACATGGTTATCTACAAGGGTATTTGGATTTGACAAATGGAAGGAAATATGATGACTGCAATGGGAGGGAGAGAAAAGGGAAAGAAGGTAGCCCAGAGTCCATGAACATTGCTTATCACCTTGATCAGTCATCACCTGAAAAAGATTGTTGTTACACTTGAGAATTATGAGAACCAATACACAATTTTCTAGTTTGCTAATTTGAAAATTTTTCCACCTATCTCTTACTTTGTAATTGATATTGAATTTTAGTCATCATCACGACAATCATGGTGTTATTATTATTTGCATTTACAATAGCAAGAAAACACTATGTAGTGAGATTAAACAAGTTGTGCAAAGTCACAAGTGGGTAACAACCACAGCTGAGTTTCCAAGATACGTCTAACTATGAACCTAAACTTCTAAAATATTTCCATTCCCAAAGCAGGGAAAACATCAGGACTTCAATATTAGGGCTTCTTAGGATAGAACTTGCACCTGTTTTTACTCTCTTTGAAAAATGCACAAGTAATCCTGAAAAAATGCAATAAATATGGTGAAATAATAAAGCCATGATAGTTAGAAATAGTTGAGTTTTCTATAGGGATATGTCGTTTGTGCTAAAATGGCATAACCTTCTTCCCAGTAGTAGAATGATTCCTAAACTGACAAATTCTTCTCTCCTACCCTGATTTGGTCTACACTGGGTATGACTCATTCCGTTGATCTCAGCTTTGCCATAAATCTTCCTAAGAAAAACTCATTTTGCTCAATATTTAAAGTGCCGTGGGAATTGTTTTCTGTTTTCCTTGAATTGCCTATCCTCTTGCTATTATCTCAAAAATGATTTGTTAGGTGTGTTGCTTCTGATACTATAGGAAAAACAATTACAGTGGTGTTTTTAAAACTGTGATGCCCAGGAATGGGTAGGAGGAATGATTATTTAACGGATGTGAAGTCTTTGGGTACACTCTCATGAGGAAAAGTCTTTTCAACATATCTAAAATTTCTATGTAAAGCATTTCTATAAAATTGCTTCAATGTTTGCATGCTGTGGTCTGAAATTTTCCATCCCTTAAACAACAGCACAGTAGACAACTAGGAAGATCAGCTGACTCTACACCTGCCTACACGCCCTTGAACCCAGCTTCACTCTGATGCTTCATTTTCTTCATCTGAGCACTGGGAGCAGGAACAGAGTGCAGTGTGATAAGTTCTTCAACATGGATGTGGTCGTGAGACTAATTAATCTTCATCTGAAAAGGAGAAGAAAGATTCTCAAGTGATACAATAGCTAAAATGAGCTTGGTAAGCTACGTATAAATGTGACATGAAAGAAGGAAGAGGAGAGACTGAACCTGCCCATGGAGAATATCAAGTGCAAAGAATCAGTATAGCTACAAATCCTGTGCAAGGAAGGATTTGGGGATTGCACATCCTTCAGCCTGGTATGCATTAGTAGGTGGCCATTAATTCAGTACAGAAAGGTGCTGAGATTTGCCAGAAACTACAGATTCTTTGTGCAAGTTAAAGATCTTTAACCTCAAGGAAAGAAGGAGGCATTGAAATATTACAATAATAATCAAATTAGCACGTCAAAAACATCACTCAGGTTGCAATGTGAAAAGTAAGTTGGAAAGATTGAAGTGTGCTTGGTGACTGGACGAGATGAGAAACACTGCTTTATGAATGCAGAACCTAAATTACTGGGCTACGTGGTGAGTTCAGGACCAGCCTGAGCCCATCTCAAAAAAAAAAAAAAACAACCTTAAATTAGTGCCCAGAAAAAAATGATGTTGCTATAGAAAATGACATTGAGCAGAAGCAGCAATATTTGGTTAATGAAATAATTTCTTAAAGTCTTTTTTACTTAATTGATGGTTTATTGTTCTTTAGCTAAATTTTTATCTTGAAGCTTTTACATTAATTTCTAATTCCTGACTGCACATTTACTGGTATTATATATGTCAATACATATTTTTCTAGAATATGTACAAAGAATTGATGTAAAATTAGAAGTAAATAGCAACAGCAACAACAAAATTCTGTATTTAGAGAAGGATTTTTAAATATTTCTAATAATTTATTAGTTAAAGAAAAAATTAAGAGGGCAATATTAACATCAGAATAAAAAATTGTATAAAAACTTTCAGAATTCTGAGAATACACTCAGTATTAAATAAAAAGTACCTTAAGTTAAGAAAAAATAAAATAAAATTATGAGAATGAAAATTAAAAGGATGCAGCAGAGATCAGAAAAGTAAAAGGCAAAATATAATAAAGTGGAAAGAAATTAAAAGACGGTTCTGATAACGAGATAATGAAAATTATAAAATTCTCCTGAAAGTGGGGCTAAGTAGAACAAGTCTCCTATACCATGGACAAGGCCTGGGTTGAATCCTTATGAGTATAATATACAGATATACAGATGGATAGGTAGGTATGTACACCTTCAGAAAAACACACACACACACACACACACATTTGCTTAGGTAGCAAAAAGAGAGGGCACACTCACTCAAAACTAGTAATATAATTTAAACATGTTAGTGTTTAAATACAACACTCCTCTGTAAAGACAGATAGTTTTGAGGCTTTTGAAGATACATGAATGCAACTTGAGACCATTGTGCTCAGTGCAGTGAGTCAGTCACAGAAGGTCAGATATCGTTTGATTTCTCTAATATGAGAAACCTAGAATACAGGCATTTTATAGAACTAAATGGGGAGGTGGACATGGAACTAGTTGGAAGAGGAAGGTGTGGGAGGGTCAAAAGAGAGAGGGGAAGGTTTTGTGATTTTGATGCTATATATATGCACAAAATACTCAAGTTCAATACAAACATTATGTATCGCATATATACGTATCAATAAAATGGGAAAACATAATGTAAATATCATTATTTCTAAAAATATGACAATTTACTTTGCATCTAAGTGTCTACACATCTAAAAATGTACAATGTAACCTTCAGTGCAATTTACGAGGGGACAGAGTTTGGAAATTAAGACCAGCTTTCTGGTTTCAAATCTTAACATCACAACATTGTTTGCACTAGGTCAGTCTTACGAAAGGAATGAACTCTCTTAATCTACTTAATTCATTTATGAAGTGGAAATCAAAATAATTCCTAGGACAAAAAAAATCAGAATATTCAATTAACTTAATGAAAAGATAGTAGGAATTCAGCAGTTTTAAAACTTTTCAAAAAGAAAGCCACCAGCCTTAACAGTCCTCTCATTAGCTCTATGAAATACAAAAAGAAAAAATAACCCAAATTTTGAGCTAGCATTTTCTTGTTAACAGAGAAACAAGTAAAATTTTCAATAAAAAAGGTTGAAGCAATATTAGATTGAGAAAGAAAAACTGCAAACAAATCTTGTTACAGAGATAAATGTAAAATCATACATGGGACATAGTAATCAAATTCAGAAATACATGAAAAGATAATTTGTCTCACTCACAGTTTAGGTTATTATGTCAGATCAACATAAAATAATAAGATTAATTCAAAATGTCTACAGATTAAATAAAAATAAAACTTATGGCAATAAATGTAGGCAAGGCAAAGCATTTTCCAAAATTCAACATTATTTCTCTTTAAAACCTAAGATGATAAGTGAGTGAACTCAATGTGACAAAGGTGAATATTTATACATGTTTTATGCCAGATAGTACATGTAAAATAACCCAGTGCAACCATCACATGAGAAGATTAATATTCTTCAAACAGTCTTCTTAACACGAACTGCAAGTCGATGGAGTCTTTTCTGTTCAACATGATTACGGGAGTTTTGTCTGCCTAGTAAACCAGAAGACCAATAAGTAACTAGCCAAAGACATAAAATTGTTAAAATGGAGAGCAATTCATAATCCACGATTAGTTTATTAAGTACATACAAAAATGTGCAAACAAATTTCACAAAAAAATACAAATGTGTTATTAATGTTAAAGAAAAGATTCGGCAGGGAGGTGCAAATCGAGACCGAAATATAGTGCTGGACGATGTAGTTCCAAACCTATAGACAACAGCGGTACAAAAAAAAACATGATGAGCTAGCTAGATGGGAAAGTAAGACTCTGAAAATTTTGAAGCTTTACTTAAAGACTTAAAGGAAAATTTAAATAAATAGGAGACACAATACTTTACTGAAAGTTTCATCATTTACAATAATGTCAATTCTTCCAAAATAATCCATAGGTTTAATGCAATTCAAATGAAATGCCAACATGTTTGTATAGCAGTTGACAATCTAACTTTAAAATTAGATGGAAATGCAAAATGTCATGAATAGCTAAGACATTTTTAAGGAAAATAATATAAGGTAGGATGAATATATTCAAAGTTATCAAGATTTATTTTAATTCTATACAGGAAGAATGGTGTTAATCTAAGGAAAGAGAAATAACCAGTAGACAAGATGGAGGTATGCAAATTTATCTTCTGAAAAAGCTGAGATTATAAACATGGACAAATAATCAAACAATAAACTATTAAGTATATTGTAGTACACAACCGATACAAGAAAGACACAAAAAGTTACCCCTGACCCATACAGTAATAAAATATTAATTTCACTCAGGCTAAGAAATTAAATAAAAAATAAATATATAAAACTTAGTGCAAGATAAAGAAGAGTATCTTATATCAGAATTTATTAAATAAGGTAAAATTAATTAGTGGAAAGCTAGTAATTTTAACCAATTAATCAAGACTTCATATTGTTGATGCTTTTTATAAGAAAATAAAACAGGACACAACATATGAAAGCATTTAAAACACATACAATTAACAGTTGATAATATTTTCCTGCACGTAAACTAGATTTGAATGTTGGTGTTTTTGTGCTTATCAAAAGTTACAGTTTTATGTGCCATTTTTCCCATTTTATTGATATGTATAAGCGCAAAATTTAAGGTTTACAATGAAGTTGAGCATTTTGAGCATTACGTATCTTGTCAATGTGACAAGGACTTTCACACTCTCCTTTTGTCCCTCCCCCTCCCCACCCTTCCCTCTCCACCCTACCCCCCTGGCTCACTTTGTTTTAAGTTCCATAGGAGTTGTGCTCTGGGTCTCTCATATCAGAGAGACCATTCCATGTTTCACCTTCTGCTTCTGACTCACTTCACTAAGCATGATGTTCTCAAGTTTCTTCCATTTGCCTGCAAAAGCCTCCCCTCTGTTGGACTTTATAGATGCATAGTATTCCATTATGTATAAATACCACAATTTGTGTATCCATTGGTCTGTTGGTGGGTATTTTGGTGACTTCCATATTTTAGCTATTGTTAGTTGTGCTGCTATGAACATGGGTATACATGTATCTCTGTTATGTGTTGTTTTGACCTCCTTTGGAAATATTCCCAGGAGGGGTGTCGCTGGATTGAGTTTTTCCTTAAATGCAGTCAACATTTAAAGTGCTAAGACTCATGTGGACAGGATGATTTTTAAAAGGAACTGCTGAAGAAATTCTAGAAAACATTGTAAGCACAAAACCAAAACCAAACAAACAAACAACAATGAAACAACTTGAGATTATCAACAAATCAAGTTACTCACGCACAAGGTATCATACAGCGTCTAGGCAAAACTTTTTTGGCAAAGTCAAAAAAGACATTCAAGGTGTGTTTAATGAAGAAACCAAAGTGTAGGCAGCAGGGAGGACACTAGAAAGTGGAAAGCTAATACTGCACTGAGTCCTCATGGAGCCAAGGGAGGGACAATTGTCTGATACAGAAATATTGCCTGACAGAATTTGTGTTTTTTGGAGAAGACTTGAGGTGTACCAAAACTGTCCTGAGAGTTGGAAAGTCCAGGCAACATACAACTTCCTTCTAACTCTTTGTCTTCTACTCATGCTTTTTTTGGGGGAACCATAAAACAAGAATGTAAAAATCACTGAGTTAACTTATTATGTAGCTCGCATCTCCTGTGTACTTTTCCACACCTAGGGAAGCAGGGCTTATCCAGAAATGGCTCCTGGACAACAGCACTCAAGAAAAACAAACTAAACAATACCAAAAGTCACCATCACAACATTCTACTGAAGCATCATAATGAAGATAGCACTGTATACACATACATGCAGTTTATTTCTCAAAACTCCACTGGTCATTACCAGTATCTTTATCTATAAAATGAAAACTGATGCTATCAGTCTACTGAGAGCTGGATCACAGGTGTGTACCGCCACAACCATCTTAGATGGGGCTACAAAATCAAACCCAGGGCCTTGTGCTTGCTCGGCCAGTGCTGTAGCTGCCGAGCTACTCCCCCGGGCCTCTGTCTTCCTTGGTTTTGCATCAAAGGCAACTTGGGCCCTTGTTCAGTGTAGTGGTCAACTCAATTGTCTTGTGAGCCACCTAAAGGGTTAGGGTAGTGGTGCACAGTTCTGGGTGTGTCTGTGTGGGCCATGGAGGCCCTGGGTACGATGTCACGGTTCCTGGCCCCATTCTCTCTGACACTACTCACCTGCTCTGCTTCCTGGTCATCACGAAGCTGGCTCTGCTCCCTGCTGTCCACTGGATCTTCT
This sequence comes from Ctenodactylus gundi, assembly GCA_004027205.1. Lineage (NCBI taxonomy): Eukaryota > Metazoa > Chordata > Mammalia > Rodentia > Ctenodactylidae > Ctenodactylus > Ctenodactylus gundi. The sequence goes on from PVKB01000021.1 coordinate 1,104,084, forward strand.
GAAACAGTGAGCCAAATTGCATCTCTCCTTCAAGTTGCCGCATCAGATACTGTATCACAGGGACTAATACAATTCCTGTCTTTCTGCAACACTTACAGTATTACTCTCCATGATATTCACAACATCAAAAATTACCCTAATTTTGTTTGTATGTGTGCGTGTGTGAAAAAATACCACCATCCTGTCATAAGCTCCATAAGCAGTAACCATATTTCTCTGTGTCGTTGGTATATGGCCAATGACTTGAACACTGTGGAGCATACTAAAGGCATGTGTTTGTTAAAGAAGTTAATAAATAATAGGGCATATAAATAGGCATCTGATAAGCAATGTGTAGTACTCGCCTGCCTTCCATTCTTCTGGTTTATGTACATATGAGAGAAAGTCATCAGCGGTTGCTTAAGTCTTCCTCCAAGTGTTGGTTAGGTTTCCAGACAACTCCTGACCAGCCACAGACCCACATGCTCCCCACTCTGAAGATGCATCCCTTCTATTCCCTCAGTGGAAGCACATTATCCCATTGGACTCTCCAGATCTTACAATGAATTCAGACAATTCAGTAATGGTGATGTTTGTCTAATCAGAGGATAATAATGGTGGTGTTATTTTTCTCCTGCACTCTGGCCTCTAAGACTCTGCTCTGACCCCCAAAATCATAGTATAGCAGCAGCCTAACAGTCAATATGGTAGCATGTTGAATCATTATTCTGATAAACCCATTAAATTCTTTAAGAGACTAAATTGAGCATTTGTTTAAATTAACTGATCAACTAAGAAAGAACTGGACATCACATAGCCTGAAATGTACTTTTACACAAAACAGTATAATTTTCAAATCACTTTTATATACATTACTCTACTTAATTTATAACATTACAATACAGTTATATCTACTGAAAGCTATTATCACTAGGAATGACCTAAGTTGTCATCCCCTCCAATTTCTTTATTCCTCTAATGATGACGGTGATAATGACACCACATTACCGATTTGAATTATCTTATCCCTTTGTAGGAAAATTAATATATTTTTTAAATTAACTTTAAAATTGACTTGGACCAGGCAGCGTTCTTTTGTCTCAGTGATATTGCAATCCGTGTCAATCATGCTAGATACATAATATTCTATCCTATTTGGGGGTGGATTTTAAAATTCTATTCTCAGAATATTGTTTAAATTAAATATGGAGAGAAAAATGTAAATTAGAAAATTTAAAATATGAAGATGCAATAACATTGGCAGTTGTCATCCATGTATTATCTTCAATTTGAAGCCATGAAAAATGCGCAGAGCTTGTACCATATTCTGCAAACTCTGATACAAAATTTGACATGTGCTAAAATGTCAAATCCACCAGTGTCAGTCACTAGTATCTTCTTTGGAAATATATTCATTTCTTTTTTCATATATCAGTTTTCTTTCCAGATACTTTTTTGAAAGTTTCATAAGGTATTCATGACCAAGAGAATTCAATTAGTTTTCCCCCAGAAACTTCTTAGACGGCTTCATGGAATCTGTTCAGAAGAATACAAATAGTGAGACACTTACAAAGTTTCGCCTAAATTTTCACACTGACTGCCTAACCAGTAAAGAGGAAACTTTCACTTCAGCTAGTAGTTGAGAACCAGGGTAACCTTAAATGACATTAAAATACGATGGCAAATTGGCATGACCATTCCTATGGCGTTTTCTGAATGCCATACAGATTTTTTCCAGGGGTATCTTCAAAGGTGAATAAGACCAAAGGGTTACAGGTAGGGTGGTGGCTGTAGTATATTTTATATTTCAAATAATTTCAAGAAACTATTGTCTGTTGAATCATAGATATTAGAGTGTCCAGAGGCCAGAGAAAGCATCTATTTCTTTTGATTTAATTTCACTCATGTAATACATTATAGTTCAGTTTTTTAAAATTTAAATAATTTTAATCACCTGACTAAATAAAATGGAACAGACACCAGTGAATACTATTTAATACACTGTCATAATTTTCTGTCCAGTCCTAAGCACCCAGTTACATGCATAAAGAGGCCATATCTATGTGACTTTTCAATCATGGTTCCTACTACCCTTCTTAGTACTGGTAAAAATTTAATTCATATTATTAAAGTATAAGCAGTAGAGAGACAGTTCCATCATTTGTTATTAAACATTATTTGTGATAGCTTATGGAAAAGTGTTTGTTCTAGGTAGAAATTATGCATGGAACATCTTATTTGCACTTGGGGAATATCAAAGTATTGGAAAACTTCTAGACCAAAGAAGGACCAAACTATATTTTTGAGAAAAGAGAAAAAGATAAATTTGATTATTTAGTGATTTAAAATATAAGATATATTAAAGTTGAAAACAAACAACCAGGCATCGAGAGTGATTTCTATTTGTTCAGTGATGCTCCAGTGTGGACTGATTTCTTAAGGTGTTCATACCTTTTGCAAATAGAATCGGACAAGGCACTGGATAGCCGCGTCAGGAAATGTTACATTCCCCTTTCTTTCACCAGAAAAGTTTCTTCCTGAGCCTGAGTACTCAAAATAACTCCAAAAGTATCAGGCTTCCCTACCACCTTCATTATTAAATGTCTCCAGGTGCTCAGTTCTCAACCTCTTTCAAGCAGGAAATTGTTCAGGTCTTTTTGACAGATTTGGAAACAGAGAGCCAATAAATCCATCTCTAACCTCAAAGACCTATCTGTCAGTTGCCGACTGGCAGGCCTTTGTTTTGTTGTGTTTAGCTTTGCTTTATCCGGAGGGCACTAATGGTTGCTAATAATTGGAACATAAAGATAATCAAAGGAGAGACACAAACAGCATTGTATATTAGAGAACATCATCACATTGCCCTAAGCATCATTTTTCCATCTCCCACTAACTTGCTTGGGTTTACACAATATGTTTCTTTCAGATCCACCTGTCGAAAACTATCAGACAAAATAGATATTACTTAGTATTCCGGTGGTCACTTATTCTGCCAAAGGAGAATGGAAACAACATATTGAAAGAATAACTTTCCTGTGGAAAATACTTGTCCTTTTAACATACACTTATTTACACTTATTACCAGAGCTATGATATTTTGTGAAACATCTCTTACCTTTCAAATAATCCTTTATCAGACCACTTTTGCAGTAGTTTTTTTTTTATCTTTCAGCAAGCCAGAATTTTATTCACACTCACAAATTCATTGATATGTCAGGGATATTCATCCCCAAAAAGTAGCATAGGAAGGAGAAGAAAAAGGACAGTAAATAAGACATCACTTTCTGAAAACTTTATTGTGATGTTAGACAGATAATCATGTTGTTCTTAAGTCTCTGTTTCATAGATTTCAGAAAAGGAGTTTGCATTTTATTTCATTGCTATAATTTTAAAGAACCTTGAATTTATTTGAAGCTGCTAATGACTTAAAACTTCTAAGAAAAAAAAGACTTGAATAAGCTTTTAACTTAAAAACAATGTATAAAGTTTGCATATATGTTTGCATAATTCTTAGAAAAAACTCAACAATTTCATCTTCTTTTTTAAAACTTCAAGAAAAAACATTGGAAGATAATAATATAGTCTTGGTATTTGGCCTTATCTAAGCTTGAGATTTGATCTTGAATTGGTCAAGAGCTTTTTAAATTTTAATGCAAGCAAAACTAGAAGATCATGTATCTCTGTATTTCTGCTATTATTACAGATTTTAATATTAGCTAAACCATGGGTACATTTGTCTAATCAAGAAAAGAATACACCTTTAACTAAAGAGATTTCTCTTTTTCATTAAAGACCATTGTCATAGATTCAATGGTGTAATATCGCATCTCCTCTGTCTTACTCAGAGATGTCTGAGACCAGCTTACAGCAAACCAGCTTAGCAGGAATAGTTTATCTTTAGATTTCTTGGGTTCTATGAAGCGTCTTTTGAGAACCAACCACAACAGTCGATTTAGTAAGCCTCGGTGCCCAAGCTGTGATCCTGTGCATTTTTTTAAGCCACCATGACTGTATAAGACGGATCTGCATCTCTGGCCATTCACCTAACAATTCTAAGGATCAATTGTGATGTCAAAGTTGATGGAAAGGAGGTAGAGACATGTGGTGAATCCTACTTGCTACAAAAATTAAGCCTATTAAAAGTGGCTACAAATCGCATAGCTAGTAATAAATAGCCCTGTCTTTCTCAGGCTGCTTGATTATGAACCACACAGAGAAGCAAAACAGTGAATTGGCTAAGAGGACACTCAGAGTATTATCGGGTCGAATGCTCTCTAACTGTAGATAATAGAACATTTTACTGTAAGGTGAATTAATTAGATAGCTTTTTTAATATAAGAAACTCAAAGCAGGCATGGCTTAAGGGGTACATTATAGAGTTTCAGCTTTAATTCCCAGTGAATTCTATCCAATCTGAGTCACTGTTCTCAAACAAGAAGCAAGATAGCTACAGAGGCTTAATGAGCTCAATCCAGGATCTTTAACGAGAAGATGAATCATTTCTTTGGAAATCATGCCTTCAGAGGCAAAAACTTTCCCAGAATTCCTTGGATTTTGCCTGTGTGTGTTATTGGGCAATTTTCAGTTTAACCCTCTCATAATTCAAGCACCAACAAAGACAAAAGCAATAGAATTGTCGTGATGTGTTTGATTCACGACAATTACTTGGGGATGGTTTGGCGAATCGGCCCCAAGAATTAAGTAAACTTTCTTAATGCAGAGATAGAAAGAAAATAAAAATAGAAGAAAACCAAATCAAGGTAACAGCAATAGCAAACAGAATTGTTTTATCTTGAAAATCTACCAGGTCTCCCTGAAGCCTTTGTGAGGGTATATAAATTACTCTATTTTCTGAGACTATGTCCCCGTGTACCTGTGCAACAATACTTCATAAACTGAATTAAATTTAGCATGTTCTTACCAACTTCTAAAGAAACTAACACATCTTAGTTCCTAAGCAACAGCTCAAACTCCAGACCTTTTCTCACTTTTTACTCTGCCACAAAACTACTTTTCCATGTCTTATTCCCTTGAAGCCTAACTCTTTAATATTTACAATAAAAGTGTCATTAATTAATATAGCTTTCTTCCAGGTTCACATTGTCCTTGGTCTAATCAGTAAATAAATAAATATGGAAAACCTTTATATTGAATTGATAGACTGTGTTGTTTTAAACTCTCCTGTAAAAAAGAAAAGAAAAGAAAAAGAAACTCCCTATTCCTTAGATAATAGCCGAGTTTGATATTGCTTTCTTTAGTTCAGTCACTTTTTTCAAGTGAGAATCAGTCATTAATCAACTTACAATGTGGTTGTTGGTCACTTATCAATTGTTTTTCTGCAACTGCCGCAGCTGGTGTGACCACCTTGAGAAATCCTATGAAGCAGATCAACGTCAACACACAAATATATTTGCAAAAAGCAAAGCTTTTTCCTGTGGCTACCCTGGTCTTGGCTAGCTAGGTAAGGAGAGCTCCTTTTGCAGTTCAAAATTTTTAAAAGCGCATTGGTTGTGTACTGCTAAGTAACAGATTATCACAAACTTAACAACTTAAAACCACGTGCATTCATTATCTTGGGCTCTGTGGTTCAGCAGTACAGATGTTGTCGTCTGGGTCTCCTGCTCAGGGGCTCACAGCGCACAATTAAGCCGTTGTCTAGGGCTCGATTAGGCCCAGTGCGCTCTTCCAGGCTCACACAATTATTAGTAGAATTAATCTCTTTGCAACTGTGGAACGCATAAGGGCTTCTTCAAAGACAGTGAAAATGTCTGATTTTAAGAAGGTTCAATTCCTTTTAAGTGCTCACATGATTCAGTAAGTCCCACCCAGGAAAATCTTGCTTTATATTATTTCCAACCCAATTGATTTGAGAATAATGGAAAAGGTAATCAGCTGTATCCATTGTCTTGCTCACACTCAATGGGAAAGGATTATAAAAGGTTTATATACCAGAGTACGGGAATCGTGGGAGTCATCTGAAAATCCTGCTTCCTTAAAAGACGTCTTTCTTCACATTAGACACTTGGGATAAAAGTGTGAGTTAGGTTTTATGTCTATTGCCAGAAAGTTTACTCTGATTCTAAAGACATTATAAGTAAAAGCAGCAGGGTGGACATTAGACTAAAAGCAACCATAGGAATGACAGACTGATGGAGAAGGACAGGCCAAGGCAACGCAGAGGAGAAGGAAAAAGAGCCGGGCCTTAAGAAGAACACTCAACCTTTGAGAGCTGAGGTTCTCAGATGAGTAAAAGGTGGTCAGGAAGGAAAACCATAAAGAATAATACATGCAGAAACACAAAGGAAGTAAGCAGTAGTCAATGTCACAAAGGTATACACAATATACATCATCTCATGGAAACAGTTAGCTTTTCATTGTTCAAGGCTGTGGGAGTGAATGGAAACCGGTAAAATATACAAAGGTATGACATCGAGATGTTGAATAGAATGCAATAGTTGTGAGCATCCACTCTATCACTAATGGGAGGCTAAGAGATTTGAAGAGAAGTGATCATTACACTAGTATATCATATCACTTTGATGTACATCTGGACAAGAGCTTTTAACAAAGAAGAAAAGAAGATGCATCTCTAGGTTGTTGCAATTCTTCAGGCTAGAATGGAAGAGAAATGAGGTACTATGTCAGTACTGAACATGGGACTGGGAGGAGAATTCTGAAAGGTTAACAGCTGGCAATTGGTCAACACTCACAATTGATGAGATACTTGCTAATACTGAACACAGACTCCATACAAATTCCTGGTTTCTCGTTTTACCAGCTATGTCCTCGTGATATACTAAAGGTAGTAAAAGCATGAGAGAAGCTTTATGGATCTACAATTTGAGTGGGAATAATTAGTGCAGTTTGGAGAAATGACAGGAATTTTTAGGAAAGGAAATGTAGATTTCAATAGTTTTATCTGTGTATGAAAGCACATAGGTGCACACACAATACCAGGTAGATAGGTAGACGGATGGATGGATGGATGGATAGACTGATGATAGACAGATATAGATATAGATATAGACATAGATATAGATATAGATAAAGGTATGCCTGATGTGTGGGAGAGAATTCAAACATTCCTAACTTCAGACTCAGCAACGTGTAACTAAGGAGTTACCCACATGAACTACGTATGCCCAGGAAGAATATGTGTGGTAATAACATGATCAGGCCATATTCAATCAAATAGCGTAAAAAGTAGGAGGATTTTCAAAGCCATTTAAAAAGCAGTTGTCTAACCACCGAGGAAAATGAGACAGAAAAGGACCATAGGAGTTTAAGAAAAAACATCATACAGTGGGCATGGTGGCACACACTTGCAATCCCAGTACTCAAGAGGCTGAGGCAGGAGAATTGCTCTGAGGCTAATGTTAGCCTAGGTTCCAAAGGGAGTTCAGGACCAGCTTGGGCTACACAGAAAAACCCTGTCTCGAAAAAAAAGAAAAAAAATGGTGTAAACTAAGATAAAAAACTGAAGTTCCTTGTCACTATATATGTTAATTAAGTCATTGAGTAACTTCATTAAAGAACCTGAAGAGAGCGTTGGAGAGAGAAAATCACTTGAAATTGTCTGAGGTTCTAGAACAGGACAAGAGATGCCACAGCAGAGACAAGGTAAAGACTGCTCTGCAGAAGTCCGGCTGAGAAGAACAGGCGAGAACAGAAAAATCCAGGTGAGGCAGAACTGTCGAGAGATGTAGATGTTGGAACATTTTTAGATGAATTAGATGAATCAAGAGAAAGTGCTATGAAAGGAGAGTGGAACATAACTCCTAAGAGCAATCACAACAGAGTCAGTCAGAAGCCCCGGCGAAGAGGGCTGGCCTGTGCAGCAGCCGGCCATCTCCTACAGAGACCAACGGGAGAGGTGGTGCAAACACACCTGAGGTGGGAGGTCAGCGTCTGCTCGTGGAGTGCAAACCAGATTGTTACCATTTGGCTGTTCCTCTGATATGAAAATAAGATCAGAGTTAAAGATGCATTTGAAAGTCTTAATTTAGATACACTTCTGAGAAAAACTGAAAGTGCTTCAGGAGGAGAGGAAAAAGGCTGAGAGAACCCAGGTGTAGGTCATCCGTGATGTCTTCGCATTCTCAACAGAACGAGCACATGAGTTATTAGAAGGAATCAGATGAAGCAATCTTAAGAAATCACTCAGAAGTTATTAACTTAAAATCACTCCTGTCAGCCTGATTGCATGTGTGTGTGTGTGTGTGTGTGTGTGTGTGTGTTTTCCCACTTCTATTCAGCTGTATTCATTTAGGAATAAAATAGAATAAAGTTGGAATGTATCTGTCTTATGACTATTTTTACAATTTTCAGTGAAAAAAAGGATTCAAGTTGCTGCTGACAGAGCTGTGAGCATTCCAATGCATTCATTTTTAATGACCAGATGTAAAACTGTCAAATTGATTACTCCCTCCCTCCCACAATCTGTACTATTGATTCTCTTGAGTGTATCTGGAATTTATCTATATTTATATCTAATTCCAATACAGGGAACTTTTATCTCTGATATATTAGTCTCCTAATCATTCTCTTCAGATTCTATATTCCTTATCTTATTTTACTTGTGAAGCTATATATATATATATATATATATATATATATATATATACACACACACATATAAATAGGGTGTATATGTATATGTATATGTGTGTGTATACATATATGTTCCAAAAACTATTCAGAGTAAGGATTTTGTCACACATATTACCAAGGTTTTAATAGAAAAATGAGATAAAAATGTATTTAAAATCTTTTCTAAGTTTTTATACTTTTCCTCTAAGAATTGACAACAACCCAAATTTAGTGTGTATTAACTTTATGCATATACTTTAAAACTAAATGTACAGCTATAGATCATTATAAATATATAATGTATGTTTTGAGTAATTTAAATGCCATCATACTTCATAAATCCTACAAGGTTTTATCAAAAATATCATGCAGTTTAAAATAAAATTAAGTCACATTAATTATTCAGGCATAATTTTTTAAAAAATAGGTGTAAAAATAGGTAAACTTTGAGTAAAGAATGATTATTTACAATATGCTCATGGATGGGAAATATCATTATTATTAAATGCTAATACTCTTTGGCTTATAACATAACTTGATTTTTCTCAAATTGCACATGATTTTAAAATATAAATTAATATATTAAAATTAAAGTTATATAGAATAGCCAAAGCAATTTTCAAAGGAAAAAAGTGATAGATCTTATGATTTTCTGTTTTCAGAATTTAATATTTGTCGTCTTTGTAGATTCACCAGTAAAAACACAAATGTAGTAAAAGTTTAGGTAAATTAGCCAGCTTAACAGAGAATAAACATAGTACTATATTTATATGATCAATTATTAATAAAATTGATCATAGATCTAAGAGTAAACTAAAAATTTTCAAAATAAAATATTTGTAATCTTGAGGCTGGTAAAAATTAAAACAGAACTAATAAAAGAAGAATAAACAGAGTTCATAAAAATTAAAATATTTTTCTTTTAAAAATATATTTTTAAGAAAATGAAGGTAGGACACACCAGGAGAATATTTTCTATACATATCTTTAAAATAAATTATATTGAGACTCTGAATAATGTATAATTCAATAATCAGAAGACAAATAACTCACCTATATTGGGCATATGTTGATCAGCCATTTAGAAAATGCAAGGATGTCCTAAAAGATGTGAAAAGATATCTAATGCTACGAGTCAGTGGGATAATTAAATTAAAATTGCAATCAGATGACAAAGCTACTTAGAGTAGCTAAAATTAAAGACTGAAAATGTCAAGACAGGATGAAAATGTAGAGGTACTTGCTTTCTTCCTTTTTTTTTTCTGGAAGAAGATTTGACAAGAAATACCTAAGAAAACTATTCAGTGTTTTCTAAGTCTCAAGCACACCTGCCTTCTACCTCACCATTGGTCTCAGACATACTTTGTTTCGCTGCACATCATCGTGTTTGGCTTCACAGCTACTGTGTCTCCACGCGTCAGAAGTCCAGACATCCTGCAAGACTATGGGCCTCATCTTTGCAATGGTCTGTGCTCATTTTGTGATTCTAGGTCACCTTTAGGTAATTCTTAAGATACATCAGGCTTTGTGGTTATTATTACCGATGTCATGGTGATCTATGATTACAGCTCTTTGATAACACTAATTTATTTAGAGTATGCCATGCCCTGTGCTGATATAACAAAACAAACTTAACAGAAAAGCGTGTGTGTATTGCTCTCATTGGCCCACCAACTAGACCAATTAGCTGCTCCCCTATCTTCCTCTTTCTCCCGGGGCCTCCCTATTTCTGGAGATGCAAAAATATTGAAATTCAACCAATTACCAATCCTTATATGGTCTCTAAGTTTTCTAGAGAAGAAGAAAGAGTATGTCTCCCATTCTAGAAATAATTAAGCTTAGTGAATAGGCTTGTTGGGAACAGACTGGCTAAAAACAAGATCTCTTACACCAGTTAACCCAGTTAGCTGGGAGCACATTTTATACATAGGAAACACTTTTGAAGAAAATTAAAAGCACTACTCTAGTGAAGTCGTAAAGAATACTAAAATGAAACAGACTCGTATAGAAAAAGTTTTAGTGGTCTGGAGAGTATTATAGATAAAGCCAACTGCTGTATTCCCTTAAGCAAAAGCTGAATACGGAGGTGGCCCTAATTCTCCAATTCTGTGAAGACTACAGGATGTTTCTAAGCTACAGATAAGTTTGGAGTCGGCAGAGGTTGGTGCAGTAAGTTTAAGGAAAGAAGCCATCTTCACAACAAAAACCTCAAGGTGAAGCAGCAAGTGTGTATGTACAACCTGCAGTGAGTGATCAAGCCTAAACTAATTGACGAAGGGGCTACCAACCAAGAGATTTCAATGTGCACTAAACAGGCTTATTTGGAAGAAAACGCCCCCTAGATCCATTCACACCTGCACAAGAAAAGCCTGCCTGGCTCCAAAGTTAAAAAAAAAGAATCCAATTCTCTTCTTTCGGGTCTAAAGCAGTTGATGATTTTAAATGGAGGAAAGTGCATACTTCGTATTCTAGAAATCTAGAATTCTAGAGTATCTTATTCTAAGATACTCTGCCTGTTCTCTATAAATGAAAAATGAAGCCGGGATAACAGTACATCCATTCACCACATGGTTTATCGGGTATTTTAAGCTCACTGTTGGAAATCACTGTTCTGAAAAAAATATATCTTTCTAAATACCGACTTTCAAGTCTGATTATTTCATAAACACATATTGTAAATGTATTATTATCATAGATAGTTATTCCTATGTTATGGCTGGACAAAGCAAATTGAAAACTGTCTGGTTTCCTATATGCCATTAAGAATATTTTTAAATTTATGACATAATATAAAATATTAACATTAATAGCAGTGTGGAGAAAGATGACTCCCACACTCTTGGACACCTTTGAGGTTCAAGATATTACTAGAGGAAGTAATTACAGGGTGGTAGAAAGAGCAAGGGCTAAAGTTAGATGCACAGGATGAGACGTGACAGAGAGGCAATCTCATGATAAATTTTGAAGGATGGACAGTTTCTTCTTACGGATGAAAAAAGAAAGGAAATAGAATCTATTCCTGAGGAAGAAATTACGAACATTGTTGGAGTGACAAGAAAGAATTTAGAATATTATACAAATTGATAGGCAGAGTAAGGTAGGAAATGAGAGGGTCCAATTCAAGTGTGAAAGAAATTCCTACTGTGGATAAATGTTATCAAAGAGGATCACATTTGTACAGTGGGCGCTCTTCAGAGAAACAGAGTTGATACAGATGAGGAATCCATGATAGTCATTTGCTAATCAGAAGAGAGTCCAAAATGGATGCCTGCTTGTGAGACCTGGGGAATCCAGTAGCCGCTTGGGTAGGAAGATGAAGGTGCAGAATGTGAAGTCACCAAACAAGAAGATCAAGAAATCAACAACAGTCTAAGAGTGTAGGGTAGTGGATGCACATCAAGGCTGAAGAGCTGTGTCTGAAGACAGGAATTCTTCTATAAAAAGAATTTTTTTTCCTTTTCCTTTTTATTTTTTTCAGGCTACAAGTCAATTGGCTGGTACCTCCATATCCAAAGCCAGTCTTGTTCCCTGAGTTTCCTGCCCTACATATTAGCCACTCACAGACAGAGCCAAAACTCTGCCTCACATCCATGGCATGTTCTAATCCTTCCATGGCAATGCATGATTGCCATTCATAACACACAACAGAGACAACTCATGAAAGAACGAGTTCTTTGCTGGAACACACTTTATTACGTATTGTTTATTCTAAGAAATAGCCAAGGCTACCCCAATCATGAGCAACCACCATCCAGGTCAAAAATCAGCCAACAATGTCAATATGAAATCGTCAACCAGCCAGAAGATCGCAACTTGACTGGCTAAAGTCTCAGAGGAGTGTTAGCATTTTTTTAATCAATAAAATATTCTCATTTAAAGTGTTTCTATTTTAAAATATAATGTTACTACACGATTATAGCATGTGTAATTAATAACTTTTATATTTACTGGAAAATGCAAAAAGTCAAACAATTCACTCCATTCGGTGTTCTTTTTATTACAGTGGTCTGGAACCAAATGTGTAGCATTTCAAAGGTAAGTTTTTGTTTGGAGCTGTTTTCTTTGTGAGAATCAAAGTGCAAAACAAGCCAAATGTCTATGAAGAAGTGAAGAGATAAGTAGTATGTGATATAACCTTACAGAGTATTCAACAACCAAAAGGGAAAGAACTATTACTCAGTAGTTTAAATAAACTTAAAATCATTTTGCTGGACCAAAGAAAAAACAGACACAAAATATCTACTGTACTTTCCAGTCATATAAGAGTCAGAACAATGAAAAGTAATATGGACTAATAATAAGTAGTTTAGTATTTTTCTGGAGAAGAAGTTGTAGGAAAATGCAACCCAGAAAGTTAAATCAGGGGTTTTCTGGAAGAATGAAAAGGTACTATATATTCTGGTTTTTGCATTGCAATTGACTGTTATGTAAGTTAAACAATATGATATTGATACCAAAAAGAATCAAGAAAAAAATGAATAGAAATACAGGTATAGAATTCTATTAAAATAACTGATAAAAATACCTTAAGTAATAATTTTAACAATTATAAGCTGTAAAATAGAACTGAAAAAATAGAAGAGAGAGTGAGCAAGCCTTCCTTTGGGCTTTGTAGGAGAGAACTAATGGATTCATAGAGAAATGCAAGTGCATTTTTAAGAAGTCACAGAAGGGACCACCATGGGAGCAGTGGCAGAAACAGCTATAAAAAATGATGTTTCTGGTGATGAACAGTGGAGTGTCTTATGGAGCAATATGTCATATTTCCATTATTACGTGTGAGCTTCTAATAGGTTCTCCATTACCATTTAACTTTTTCATGCAAATTTATTAAGTAATCTTTGAAACAACTTTGTCCCCCTGGTCATTGGTACTTCCTAGTGTATGTCTTTTCTTGTCGTCTCCTTAAAGAGAGACCTGAGCAGTTCTGTACATTTTTTTTTTGTCTTGGTTTGGTAAGCAGTATTAATCCTGGCTGTGCACCTGCCAGGGCACTGCTGAAGCCTCTGTAGTATTTTTTTGCGGATAGGATCCCAGGTGGTGTTTTCTTTGTAACCTGGAGTTTACTAATAAACATGACACAACTTTCTTCTCAAAGTTGCAAAGTTAGGTCACTTTCGATATAGTAAGCCATGGAGGTTTCCAGGAGCCAAAGGCAAAAAAGCAGGGCATTTACTACAAATCTGAAGAAAAAGTAATGGCTTCGTCATACGTAAGACTACAGTTGGCATAGAGATTTGGTTTTACCACTCGTATAATCACATATTGTAACAGCTAACAATTGTGAGTCCAATCTGGCTAAATTGTGATTCCATGATCCTAAGCATAGTTGGTTTTGTTTTTAAAATCTGTGCACATCAGCTGGTATTATGAATTTACTTGTAGGCCTCAATGCATAGCCTAGTCCTAATTTTATAATCAGAACAAAGTTTCAAATGCATACAAAGGAATACATTTAATCCTTTTTATTGAAATTCATAAATAATTATTTTTCTTTACTATTTTGACATATAAGAACTCCTAAGAGTTTTCCAAAATTCCTAATAAGATTTTCTAGCATGCCAACATGCTAATAGTCATTCTGTTCAGAACTCAAGGGAGAGAGAGAGAGGGAGAGAGAGGGAGAGAGAAAGAGAGAGAGGAGAACCTAGGATCTCCAAGCTGTAATAAGTTTTTAAAAATTCACAAGATATTCATTTTAACACAAAAAGTTTAAATGATTTATACATTGAAGATAAACTATTCTGGGCTCATTTCTATACTTGAACAGAAACAAAGTATAGATAAATTGATCAGCTTATAAATCCACACTATAAAAAATAATTGCTATGTTTCAGTGTTAATTTATGTGCATAAATTTTACCTAAACAATCAATCATGTCTAAGAATGAATGGATAAAGGGACATTTAAAAGATTTTAATTGAAAATTCAGCATAAGACACATATATCAACTATTATTTAGATTTACTGTTGAGCATACTGAAAGATTTCAGTGACATCCATCTCTCTTTAATCAAAACTCATATTTATTTAGTCTCTTTTTAAGTCTTTGATTCTCAAGACCAAGATACGTACCTAATACAAAGGTCTAACAACACTTTAAATGCCTAACTAATGAACAAATAAATAGAATCAGGCAACTTTATTTTTTTAATTGGGAGTTTTTCATGACTAAATTATTCTTTAAACTCGTTTAAGCACTGTCAGTAGTCCTATTAGTATTTGTAGCAGTTTGAACAACGTTAAAAAAAAAAAAACTGCCTTCCTTAAAAAGTTGGGGAAGAACAGCTTCTGACTTCAAAATCCCAGGGTCCTGAGTCAATCTATTAGTTTACACAAATTATCATTTTTATCCTTCCTGTGAAATGGCTACAGTAATAATATTGATAACAAAAATACTGTTAAATAACTATGATTTTTGGCATTCATAAGTAACCTAGATAATATGACTGCAAGTAAATGACTGTTTTACTTTGATTTTGTAGTAATCTCTTTTTTATATAAATGGCCACTCTAAGAGATTTAATATAGTGAAGGTTAAGAAAGGGAAATTTTTAAAATATAGTTGGTGAATTGCTAATCCTTTTTATAGGCGAATCAGCATAATTTTATCAGAAAATTTAAAAGAATTAAATTGAAAGGGGCAAGATTTTCATTATCTTCTTTTCAATTATCAAATAAAATATGATTCATAAATTTCGTAGCAGAAACTTTGAGCAGAAAGGTGAGTCAGTCTAATGATAAAAACTTGAGTTCTTCCATATGGAATATATTTTGAATTAGGACTCAGATTTATCTATTTCATGGTTTTTCTATAGAAATGCAAATTGGTAGGTTTCTTAAATCTTATTGAATTAATATGTCTGAGAATATTTTTCTCTCTGGGAATATTCAAATATGTCAATTTCATGTAAATGTCCATCTTGTTTCCATTTTAATGGTAAAATGAAGAAATATATAGTTTAATGAATCAACAAATCCCCAAAATAATCACTGCTGGAAAGGAATCTGGTATAATATTAATAAAGTAAGATGTTTACATTACATATTAAGCATAATGACATTGGCTGTAGTTAAATGTCATTGTTTTTGTAGGCACAAAATCCAAAATGAGAAACAGAGATGCTCATAAATTCACTTACCAAATACACAAATGTCACTCAGAAAAATAAATTGAGGCACATTCTATGAGAGCTTTATCATACATGGATAATGAAATTTTTGACACAGATTTCCTGAAATGTGACCAAGAGTTAGATTGCAAACATGTAATGATAGGTTTGTAATAAAAGGTCACTGATTCAGAACCAAAACCAAAGACCTTCAGACTTATAATCAAAGGCACTTTTCTAGAAGTTTGCCCTACAGTATTTGCAATACTGTGTTATATGTTAAATATTCTTTGCTCTTTCAGATTCTGCCTAAAGACTTATCTAGTCTTTTTTTCAGTTTTTTTCTTTAAACCTGTGTATAATATAATTTCTTCCCAAAGAATCACTTATGTTTGCTCATATCACCTTGTGTTTAAGCTAATCAGAATATGTTTCTGTTTGAGAGCTCAAATCCATAATCAGAATCTAAATCAATAGCAAGAGTGGGAAACGAGAATATTTAGAAATGGTTATTGAGATGAAATGAACAAAAGAAACAAAAAATCTGGTTCCCATCTTGTTGCTTCTTTTGATAACCTGAAGCCATATGTATTCAAAAAATTAAGCTCTTCGTGCTAGTATTTAGTGCTAGAACCTTTGCTAAGTTTCTAGTATTAGAAATAATGTATATTAAAGTAAAATTACTCAAAAGATACTGCTAGTTCACAGAATTGTGAGTGTGGAGAATTGGCAAATGAGCCAGAAAAGGAACAAGAACTCTAGTGCGATCTTCCTTCTTTCTGGAAGTGATCCTTTTTTTGATACATAGCTCTTAGTTTGCTACTGGGAAGACGTACAGATTGAATGTACTATCTTGATAACAGGACACTCAGAAATATCCACTATCAATAGGGATTATAAAATGAAAATATAACCAGACTTCTAGGTGGGTTAGATCCAATTAACCCTGAAAGTAGAAAACAATCAAAGCAGAAGAGTTTTCATGCTAAATGCATATTTCTATTTTTATATCTCCAATACTCCAAAACTCACAAGTACGGTCTCTTGGAAAGTTTCCTTTAAAGGTGCTATTCGCAATAAAAAAAAACTCTAATCTTGTTTATAAATGCCTTTATAAAATATATCAACTCTCCCTGGAGTAGCCTGCATAGACATTATTATTTCTCAAGGAATGGTGATAAAATTTTTTAACTAAATTGATTTTAACTGATACATAAAAATTATACATTCTAATTGGTAATATAATACCTTGATACATGCATACATTATAAAATGTATAACTAGATCTAAATATATATATATATATATATATATTTCCATATATTTCTTTGTGATATGAACAAACTCTTCCTCCAGTTTTTGAAAATGTATTATAGTACATTATTGTTTTCTAGAGTTACTTTACTGTGTAATAGCATGACTGCCTTCATTCTCCTATGGAACTGTAAGTAACTACAACATATCAACCTTAAAACTACAAAAGTGAACCGGATACAGCATCACACATCTGTAATGCCAGCATTTGGGAAGAAGGGACAAATTAGTGAGTTCGAGACCAGACTGACATACACACAGAGATCCTCTCTCAAAACAAAACAAAAAAAGGAAGAAAGAAAAGATACTTATGAAAATTGAAATTCTTCCCAGAATATGTTTGTCTTCTCAACTTTGTCTGAAAAATTAGATGAGCATGCTTAATGTTGCTTCTTGGAAGATTAAAAGATCAGTGACAAGAAGATTTCGGGAAAAGAATCTAGACTTTCAAGAATAGGTCCTAGGTCTGAAATTTTATTCCATTTTTGTTGCAAGTGATTAGTCATTGGATCTTTCCACCCTCTTCCCTGCCCTCATTAAAGCAAAAACTCCTAGTAAACAGGTGCACAGGTAAACTCTCCAGGTATTTTCTTCCTCCTCATACCAGAAGAAGACAACGGGTACATAGCAAAACACTTATATGAAGAATGTAATGAATCGACTAAAACCATTTTAACTTCAATATTGACCTAATTTTTCTCATTGACAAGCTTTTTGTTTTCTAGCAATAGGAATGAATTTTAAGACCTTTATTAGATATTAAATCCTTCAAAATACCAAGTGTTGGGCTGATAAACCATCAAACACAGAAATTTTTCTCACTGGGAGAATTCCTAGATTATCTTATAGTTCTCTGGATTTGAATTTGATTTTTTTCCCGGGTTAAGAATTGTCTTCAAAAAGCAATGTCTAGCTGAAACCTGAAAAGCAGGACTTATTTGGAAATAAGATATATAATTAATTAAAATGAGATTAGAGTGGATTAGAGTAGACTCCAGAGTACTTCTGTTAGAACAGGGAAATATTTTACATGGAAACACAGACAGAAGAAGAGATTCGCATCAAGAGTTGAAGACACAGACAGGGGTGATGCGTTCATAGCCAAGGGATGACAAGACTGCGAGCAGTACCACAAGCTAAGAATAAAGCAAGAAATCAACTGACCTTTAACATGGTGCCCAAACTCCTGGCCATTGACTAGTACTGCTCCATGGCCTTTTACAAACCCAGAGTGTACAGCAGGAAGTGAGCAGCAGGTGAACAAACAAAACTTCACCTGCGTTTACAGCCTCCTTCCCTCACTTACATGACCGCCTAAACTCTTCCTCCTGTCAGGTCAGCAGCGGCATTGGATTCTCATAAGAGCAGAAATCCTACTGTGAACTATGCATGCAGATGATCTAGATTGCACACTCCTGGTGAGAATCTCTTGCCTGATGACGTGAGGTGGAGCAGGGGTAGTGACACTCACACCATCCCCCTTCCACCTACAACCCCCCGCCCCCATCCACAAAAAAAAAAAAAAAAAAACTTGCCATGGAACTAGTTCCTGATGCCAGGAAGGGTCCGGACCACAGTCCTAAAAACCTGAGAGCGTGGTCCAGCTGATGAGTTGATTTCAGACTTCTACCCTCTAGAACTATGAAAGAACACACCTCGGTGGTTTTAAGCTGTGCCACTTTGCTGTGACAACACAAAGCACCTAATGTATGTTCCTTTCATGTCAGCTCTGCTGCCACTCCCCTAAGGCTCAACTGAGTCATAGAATCTTTTCTCCAAGCAAAGCATTTTTCTCAGAAGAAAGAAGCACAAAAGTGTTTGCATTCTATTCTTTCTGAATATAAATCTATATCCCCACATTCTTATCTGTCTTTTCTTGGAACTGTGAAGTTCAGATACAAATGGATGTTGAGGAAGACAAACACTGATAAAGCAGACAACGGAAAAACAAGCAGTAGTTCCAAGAGGGAGAATCTTAAATAGTAAACCCAACCTCAAAGAAACTGCTGGGACAAACAATATGCCAAGCAGACTAAAGCTCTGTTTTGCATAGCATAATATAGTCATTTAATAAATGTGAATATGTTTTGTTATTACTTTTCCCTTACTATCATTAATGTTATTAATTTATGAATCGCTGCAATCTTAAAATATAGATGGCAATTGTAATGCTTAATTAAACCAAGAAAAGTGCTACCAAAGTAAATGAATAAGTAAAAACCTCCAAGTTCATTTTATGAAACCTTAGCAGTTTTATGTTATTAAAATTTATAGTACTGACTTCTTTTAATAAATAGTTTTTGATGTTCACTAGTTCTAAAGTAGATGTAGTCGCATAATTCTTGTATAGTCTCCCATTGCTTAGGTAACTGAATATACATAGTTGACTCCTTGTTATCTATTGGCCCTAAGCTCTGCAGACGTTGAAGAACAACAAAGACTGTCTGTCTTAGAAGAAAAAAAAAAGAGAACTGAGATTTAAACAGAATTCGAAATTTTCTATACTTTTTATTAAACTGTGTTTTGTAGAAACACATTTCAATAAAAATTAAATTACAGGTTTATTTATAATTCAGGATTTCATTCCCCAAAGAGACAATTGCAATGTAGCAATTTATATACGATAAAAATATTTCATATCTAATGAGTACTTCCCATGTACAGTGCTCGAATTTAGGCTTTGTTCCTATGTGTGTGAACTCAGGCTAACCATATATTGAAAGAATTACTGATATTATCTTCACCTTGCCATAGGACACTGTGTGACAGAGGAGTTAAGCTAACTTCTCCAAGATTGTAGGCATTGAAATGGCATTCTTTAATACTAACTGGTTTTTTAAAAGCAAAAAAAAATGAGATTAATTGTAAGACTCATGATTTACCATGGCCTTTCTCCGAATCTGTTTCACTCTCCCATTAGAAGATAGTTGTGTGTGTGTGTGTTTACATATATGCCCATACATACATCTGTATCTGTACAGAAATGTACTGTGTGTGTGAGGATTTTAGATTTTAAAAAGTTAATCTATGTTGCGATTCATTAAAATGAGAACATAGTCAGTCATTTGGTGAAAATATATATTGAATTCTCATTACATCCTATGCACAAGGCTAAGGATTGGGAAAGCAGAAATGATAGGTATAATATGATTGGCTTTTGTAGATATCATGTATGACAAGGCTTGAGTAATCTGAGCACATTAAGGGCAATTGTAGGAAAGTCTTAGAAGACAGCAATGATGAGAATGAGCCCAAGGGTAAATTACTTAGTTGAGAAGAAGCTAAGATATTCTAGGTGGTCGTACATCATGTGCCAAGGTGCTGTGGCAGGAGGGAGAATTTCAGGTTCAAAGATCAACCCAGATGGGTTAGGAAGAGCGAAAAGACACTAATGGGAAAGACACCAAACACCAAGGCAGAATCAGAGGTCTGGTGAGATCTGACAAAGAATTAGATGTCCCCCTGACTATAATCAGGCAATAAAGGAATTCTAGCAAAATATATGACATCATCAATTATTCATCACATAAACCTAAAAAGCGGTTGGCGTTTACCTCTGTTCTTCATTATTAACACGTCATACTTACTCAGGCTCCAAAATATATCTTAAATCTCTTAGCTGCTCTTCATGTCTGTTCCAACTGCCTTCATCTAAATCACCATCCATACCCTCTCAATGTAATCATAGTAATTACCTAGTGCCAGTTCTGCTATTGCCAAGTCAGGGAGGCTCTCCAACAACTAATGTTAATCCAGGACCTCAAACCATGTCAACGAGTCTCTGCCTCGTTGGCTTAAAGCCTTCTAATGGCTTCCCCGTGACCTTCAAAGCCCCGAATGTGATGATCTCGCCAAATCTCATTTTTGAGCCTTTGCATTCCACTCTTCTTTGTCTGTTTTCTCTTTGGTTAGCCTGCAATACAGACATAATAAAGGCACGCAGGCATGAGGACGAGCAGATCAGAACACTTCCTCCCATCAAACAATACAGGTCTTGTCAAACCGCTCCTCTGTCTAATTATATCATCTTCTCAAAATGCTAGAACTTCGCCAAGAAGTATCTGCATGTCTCAAAATACAAAATATTTCAGATATTTTGGGAAAAAATCCACATAAGACTGACATCTGATATTTCTCAGAGGATAAAACAAAACGTGGAGTTGGGGAATGTGTAAAGCTTGTGATGATCTCAAATTCTTATTCCCTTGTTATATGGAGATGCACATATGGAGAAGAACCTTTTTTTATTATTTGGAGTGAGAAATAAGGGCCGTAATTCCTAAGGGAATGTGATATTAATTCTGAGACATTGTTTCCATTGCCCTTGATAGCTACAATGTTTTCCTTTTAGGACTTTTTAAATGCTCTGTCAAACAATAGAGGGACTGCTACTGTCCTTGAATGCCACCCTACTGTGAGTACTGTGACCTGGGTGGGGTTCCTGAGTTGATGACTCAGCCTCCTTAGTAGCACATTCTGTAAATAGCAAGTGATTGCTGTCTGTGGGGGCTGCGTTTTCGACTGCTCAGTGGCTACAGCTACAGGAAATCAACTCTGTCCTAATTTCCTATCTGATTCACGAGACAGGAAGCCAATGGAATACAGGCTAATGTGACCTTTAAATACATTCCAGTGATACAAAACTTCAGATGAAAAAAGAAATGAAAGAGGCCCAAAGACTTTTAGTGTCTGGAATATTCATGTTTATTGATATTAGAAAATAAGGCATTGCTGGAGTTGTTCGTTTTAGCAACAGGAATCACCTCAAATTCCTGGAACACGTCGATGTAATTTTGTGAACATTAGAACCCAAAATGTGTCTATTCAATGCTAACTATTTGCTGGTCGTTGGTATCCATGCTTGCAATATGATTCGTTACAACAGTGTGTCTTAATGTTTACTTGGCTACTAAGTTCTGAAGTTCTTCACAGAGTTCTTAGGAGCTTTCATATTGGATTTCACCATGAAATTCTGTCTGCAAATTTGGCAAATACAATCATGAGTTTCAAGAACTGCTTACCCAGTATGAAAAAAAAAAATTCTAGCTCAGAGCATGAACATTCTGAAGAAATACTGGTAGCATGGATGGTTCCTTGTCACAGACAATAAAGTTGCCCTTTTGGAAAAACAAACAAAACAAAACAAAATCACTCTGGCAGCTGCTACCCTCCCAGGCTCAGTTGGAACTTCAAGGTAAGAAATTCAATTAATATTTCCAGCCAAATGTATATGAATCAGTGATGGAAAGAGATAGGAACATATTTAACTCCGTCCTAAAATGCTCACACAGCAACACCCTCATATTTTATTTACATCAAAAATTTCCGTATCTTAATGTGGCTCTACATGATCAAGTAATCCAGCAAGAAACTTTGGAAACTTTTTAGCAAAAGGCCATCATTACACTTAACAAGCTAATTGCCCTTTCTGAGGATGTCAAAAAGAATAAAAATGTGAGAAACTCTAATTCAGGAATGTAAATATTAGGAAGTGAAACACAGAGCTAGTTTTTCTGCCCATCTTCGTTATTCATTCAAAAGCATCCTGAAAGGTGCAGGCCAAAGGAGTGCCAGCTGGGGCCTCAAAGAGAAAAGATGATCCCTAGAGTCTAATTAAAAAAAAAGATTCTGCTTGACTTTTAGCCTTGAAGATTATCCAGTCGTGTTTAGACTTGGACCATGTTCCATGACCTTGGCTGACTGAAACGGTGATACGCTTTCAATCCCAGCTGGGGAACACAAATCTGCTCCCTACTGAGTCTGAAGAGGGAGCCCAGAAACAGGCTCTGGATAGCTGAACCTAGAATGTTGTATTCAGCTTGGATGTAGCCACGTGAGCAGACTCAGAGACTGTGGGTATGCAAAGAAGGAAAACGTCAGAAGAAATGAAAAACCTCCCTTGGCTTCTGCAGAGTTCAGGTTTTCTTGATTCCTTAATACAGTTCATCTCTTGGGTTCCATTAAACACTTCTAGACACTTACACTAGAATCCTTTCCCTTTTCTTTAATCCAGATTTTATTATATTCCTATCATTATAATCAAAGAATTTTGACTAATAAAAGAAAAGTTTCATCTAAATTTATAGAACACAAAATTTGTCATTGCAATACCAGTGCTAAGGAGTGCAAAGGCCCCTTGAGAGGGTAGTATCCAAAGTGAGCTAGACGAGGAGAGACAAAGGGTGTTGGTGGCAGGGCAGGAGGTAGAGCTAAAGATAGGAAAATATTCCTGGAGTGAGTCTTTTTTCATGGATTTGATGCTTGGCCCACATGGTAAGATATACAGCAGAAAATAAAACCAGGCTCAGGGAAATGTATGCACGCCTGAGTGCAGATGGCTGATACAGCAGATTTGGGGTTCTCTGCAGCCTTAGAAGGTATGTCTGGGGGATGGTTTCCAGCTAGCAATTGTCTTAATCAAGGGGGATAGATTTGGCTAGAAGAAGCAGTTCCTGTGGGTGCATGCACACACAAACACACACACAGGCACACACACACACACACACACACACACACACACACACACACACACACACACAGTCCTATTTGCCAAAGCATAAAGCCAATTACCAGCATGGCAGCTGATAGTCCGTTGTCTCCATTTCTTTCAGATGCTGCAGATGCACAAAACAGTCAGGTCAGCATATCTGTTATCAATGGGAAATAAAACTCATACCAACTTCATTAAGATAAACTTTGTCACTGATACTAAGTAAAATGTCTTACTTAAAATACAACTTTCCAAACTGTGTAAGGAACAATTTCTGTAACAATTTTAAAAGTAGGACTATTTTTTTGGGTTGGCTGTGGATTTCCTATGGCTTCCACCTGTTTGATCATTACAGTAAAATTCCTTACTGTAATTTCCCCTCAAAGCCTCTAAGAATTATTTGATTTAAATGTTATTAAATATCCTAATAGTCAATAGATTTTTTCATACCAGGGCATCACATCAACTCTACTACTTCCCCATTTCACTCCCACACATATCATGCCACATAGAATCAAGCAGACAGTGAGTTAACATCTATAATTTTAGCAAACTTCATAATGTTTTTGTCCTTTTTTGAGATGAAGTACTAAATATGGAGGCCAAATTCTTCATTTTCAAAAGACAGGTGGATAGTAAAATAACCAAGCAAACAAGCGAAAAATACCTGACAACATAAAAGTAAACAGAGAACACAATTCTGTATGTTCCCCTTGGTCTCTGGTGCTGTTAGGAAGCCCAGTACATTAAATCATTTTCACACTCCCGTCTTACCCCATAAAACACATCTTAGGTAGAGAAATACACACAGATCTATTATTTTTCAGTATTCCTTGGTCTCGTCTCCTAAAATTTTAAATCTACACATCTGAAAGTTTTTTAACAAAAATTAGATATTACGAAAAATGCAATAGATACCCAAGAAAGTAAGAGACATCTAATCTATGAGGATTTTGACCTGTGCTGAGTCACAATTTAAGCTCCAATTATAACATCTCTAAAGATCTATAACAATTTCATTAAAAGTTTTCATTCCTCAGGTGTCTATCACCCCACTTAAAAGTATAGCTATAGTACAATTAGCATAAATTAAAATGAATGTTTTACTATCCTGTAGAACTTTTTAAAAATGTATCCACACTATAATATGCTATCCAGTAGTATAATTAACCTATGTGAATTTGCTTTGATATTCCTTCTTCAGAAGTTACAGTCATCTAAATCAAGTTAAAAATCAAACTAAACCACTTTTCAAAACGCTGGAATTCAATCACTCTCTAATTAACAATTCATTTTCACCTGCCTTCAATAATGCCTGTAGGCATATTGACTACTTCTTCTGCAATTTATTACATATTCAGCATAACAATATTCTTCTAAACTAATTAAGTATTTCCTTTAAATTCCTTTGTCTAAGGGCCTGCTCCTTTTATCTTTTCTATTCCTCCAAATTAACATTTGATTTAATTATGCTGGGGTGCAAAAACATGTGAAACTACTGGACACGATGTTCCATGTTGGCATATGTCCATTCTGGCCATTACACTTTTAACAATACTATTCACAGACATTCAATCAGACATAGCCTTTGATTTACAATACTATTTTTCTTGCTAAAATAGTGGAAGACTGCACCACCCTAGCTTATATGACTAAGACTTGGGATGAGCTTGTGAAACAGTTTAACTCTTTGTCTAGCAAAAGGACCATTATTATGATAGATATCATAACCTTAATGCGATTAGCATCATAATCCAAACCCTAGTAGACTAAAGAATATGTTGATCCATCGTGGCTGATTGGTGTTTCTGTTTGTTGTTTGGTTACATTTGTTTTTCAGAGAAAGAGAGAGAGAGGCAGAGAGACACAGAGGCCGAAAGAGAACCTATGTCCAGCAGTTCTAAGTAAAAAGAACCCTATCATAATCCAAAATCATCAGATAACTATTCGGAGCATGACTTCCTAACTGCCTCCAACTCCTTTTGAGGCAATTTCATACGCGGTAGTTAAAAAGCAATGAAGTAGACCAGTTGAACTGCCCCCATGCTGCCACACACAGATGACGTGTGTTTGTATGTGCAGGTCCACACTGGTCTATAAGTCTATAAGTAGATCCAAAACTTCTCCTCACAGAAGGAAGGGCTCTAAAGGATCAGCTGTCCCTATTCTTGCTTTCAGATGACCTACAAATCAATGAATCATCTTCCCAAGGATCAGTAATGCTGTAGGTTCACATCGTCTTTTTAAAAATTTCCTCCCTAAATATTTGAGTGTATTTCAAGGCCATTTCCTGCTGCTACAAAGAGAATTATGATTGCAATGTGTTCTTTTTTCTTCTCTCCACAAGAATCATCTTTAAACTTTTTGATTAATAAATGATGTCTTTCTATACTTTTTCTTGGAAAAAAGCTTGAAATTTGATATACTTCAGTCTCCTTGAATTCTAAACAGTTCCATTTTTCCTTCAGCATTTAGATTTTATTAGTTTTTCAAAAATATTAAATTAACATACTGAATAATAAAAGAGTCAATAAGATTTTTTTACAAGCTTTGCATATAAATTTTAGGAAAAGATTGCAGAAGAGCTGACAGATTAAAGACCATAACTGTTAACGGACATCTAATGCCAGATAAGCTGCATTCTTTATGGAAATCTGTAGCCAATAATCTCTAAAGACCACTCCTTTAATCAGGGAGAACCATGAGAAAAAAAAATACAAAAACAAAGAAATGTCTTCATTACTCTTAAATTAAGGTATCCAACAAAATGTATATAAGTAAGTGTATAGTCAAAGTGAGATGAATAAAAACATATTTTGTTAATCTGTGGTCTGAAAAAAAACAAATGTACTTCACTTGCCCTTGTATTCCTGTGCCTCGTTTTTAACTATACTTAGTTTACGTTTTACTTACAGAGATTAATCTTCTCTTTTGCTAAGTGCCTTGAAAATCATGAGCACTAACTATGTAAATGATGCTAGGAAATGTATCCCCCAAGTATGAAATAAAGCTCTAACTAGATAATGCTAATAAATATTAATATATGAAGATAGCAATGGAATAGTAAATGATTAAGCTGCCCCCAAAAAGAATAATAATATAACTACAGTCCTCCACATAGTCATTCAGTATTTTAAGAGTCTACAAATATTAACAAAAGCAGAGGCTGCAGAGAATTGTACGTCCTAAAGCTACACGACTTGAATTGTCGTTAGAAGAGGGGTGGACAGTGAGCACAACTACAGAGATGAAAGATTGATTTGTTGGTTAGGGGTAATTAATTCCAGTAGGTAGAGACCACTTTTCTATCTTTCACATGCACAGATTTTCTTCCATAGAAATTATTATTCTCCAGTCTTCTAAACACACACAAAACAATCGAAATAATAAAAATAAAGTATTTTGTAGGCTTTCAAGGTCTCTGAAGAATTTTATTCTACTCTAATCATATCACCTTTTTTCAGGCAATTGGATTATAAGACAGGCATTGGATCAAAGATTATAGCCTGCTATTAAGCAGGATGTCGAGTGTCTACCATGGTGACAGAGGTGGGGTCTACCAAGCAACAGTCTATCGGTGCCTTATATCTCTGCAGGTTCATGGGACCAAGTAAGAGATGAGTGGCAAATTCCCTAATCCCCTACTGCTACTCGTCCTCACAAAAACAACCTTATATTTGATTTTACTGGGCCCCATATTCGACGAATATCATGCCCTAGCCATAGCAACTAGCATCAGTTCAAGAGAGCACTCTCTCTGCTGCCCTGCTTTGGAATTGCTTGCAATATACGCTAATATTGCTATCAAGCGACCTGACTGATGACTCAGGTCAAGGGGGCTTCCGAGTTATTTATTTCTTTTCATGTAAAGAAGGTGAAGAGAATAGCTACTGGTAATCTTTTTGGGTGCCAGATCAACACTCAACTTTCTTCATGACCCGCCTTATCTTCATCCTCATTTAAGTCCCGTCAAGGAAAAAAGACACAACATTATACTTTTATATAGAGTAGAGTAGTGTAAGAATCCTTTACTACTCTGCCCATATTCATATTCACTTGGTCAAAATATTTTAAGGAAAGAAAAAAGAAACATAAACAAGCTTACAAGCATGAAGAGTCTGCTAACCTACATCGGTCGTTGCAAAACGCCAAGTATTATTGTCAAAGTATTTTGTATCTCCATAAGACTTGTGAGGGATGTCTGTCCATTAGCCACATTCAGCTACTCCATGGTACTTAGTGTAAATGAGGAAACTGAGCTACAGATATAAGTCAGTATTCTCCATCACAGAAATACTACTGCAGTTTAAGT
Source organism: Ctenodactylus gundi (assembly GCA_004027205.1). Lineage (NCBI taxonomy): Eukaryota > Metazoa > Chordata > Mammalia > Rodentia > Ctenodactylidae > Ctenodactylus > Ctenodactylus gundi. The sequence goes on from PVKB01000021.1 coordinate 1,131,881, forward strand.
TGCATCTCTTTTTATAGGGATTATAAAGAACCAATAGTGAGAAGATGTCTTGGAAACAACTGAATAGCCATAGCGTGATTGCTACCCTGCTTGCAAAAATCAGAGAACCATCAAAAAAGAGGAAAAGGCATTATCAGAAGAAGCAGTACAAAGTAAATAGCACAAAGCAAAGAGTGTACAGATGTGATTTCAAGTAACTCACTGAGTTTCTCTATAGTGCCCAGTTTTTCAGCCTCAATAAAAAGCCAATTATTAATCCTGCAATTAGCCAGCCTTATCACGACTACCCACACGTGCTGACAATGGCTGGAGTTCTTGATGATATTCTTTTCATTAGTATGGCCAACAGGAAATTTAATTAGAGATACATTTCTTGAATGGACAAGGGAAAATATAAAGATTAACAAATTAATTCTAACATTTAATTATGTTTAAATGTTTACTACTCTATAGAGAAAATACTGACACTTTCTAACCCCTTTTTTAATCTGTTCTCTCTTACATAACAGCGAAAACACTATATTTGAAGGGGTAAAAATTGGGATTTCCTTCCTGCTAGCCTGTACTCTACTGACTGAGCAGAAAGAAATCATCAGCCTACTTTATCCCGGACCCTATCAGTTCCTGACCACATTCCATAAATTCGGGCATCTGGAAGAAAACAAACCCATCCACAGGTAACAGAAACCAAAATACACACTGACAGAGAGATAAGGAACTGTAGCTAAATGAATCCAGGTAAATTTAAAATAGAGTAATGGAAAAGAAAAATCCTGGCGTAATATTTAAAGTGATAGTCATGCTTGCCTCGGAAACCCCTATTAGCCAAGCCAACAACCAAATCCCCGGGCTATAAATAGCGTAATTTCTGCCTGTCTGGCTGTTTCTAGTTTCCTTATTTTTTTTCCCCTTCTCCTCAAACTGCATGTGTGCACAGGTAAGATAATGTGTATGTTTTGGGGCTGGATTTCCCAGCTATCTATAAATAAGGCCCTACTCTGTGACTTTTGCATGCCCACATAAACCTTTACATGTGTGTGCTATAACTTTGCTCTTATTGTTTTGACATTTAAGAAACAGATGCCTGCTTTTCACTTCCGAAGGCCTACATCTGTCTTCAGAATTCTCTCCAGAAGCTGGACTTTTCAAGCCAGAGCATGCTAAATTCAAGCAGCTCTTTCCCGGCTCGCCCCCTCTTCATAGCCCTCAATCCAAAATATTTTAAGAAACAGAAAAGAGAAACTTAGGAAGAAGCTTGCAAGCATGAGGGCTCCTCTGACATTGATTAAAGAAGCCCACACAACGTTCACTGCAAAGTAATCTATGCTAATGTAATTTACTAGAAAGGAGGAAGAAGGAAGTGGTGCTCAGAGCTGTGATGGATGGGGAGTTGCCCGAGGAGCCAGGTAGCCCAGCAGTTCAGAAAAATCGCGTAATTTCCATGAAAAATAAATTCTGTCTGTTTTTATTAAGAAAAATCTAAACTAAAATGCATATAATCATTTGTGTCTGGTTCTGGCAAGTCGAACGTCACGGTTACAGGGGAAGAAAGCAGAGTCACAAAATGTGCATAGAAGGAATTCTTTTTTGTGTGTGTTGCTTTGTTTGGGCTTTATATTTTTTTTTGGGGGGGGGTTCCATTTTGATTTTCCTCTAAAAAAAACAGATATTGCCAGTGCCATCAAAGAGTGGTTTGCAAAATACAAAATTGCAAAGCCTCAGAACATATCTAGTTCATCTGGAATTTGTTAATATATTAACTCACAATCCTCTGGGGGGAAAATGGTATGTTTCAGATGAATTTTGGATGTAAATTCCAAACAGGTGGACAGAGCAGCAGGGGGGTGATATCAGGCTTCCCGCAGGGGGGCTCACACCATATAGTTGTAGAAAATAAATCGCAGGGATTGGTGGTAAAGGAAATCAGATTTGCCAGGCAGAGTATTTATACATGAAAGAGGCCTGAATGCTCAGTAAATTATAGATCGGGGATTCAAAGCCACACATCCACAACTCCCAGCCATGCAGACTCGCTGCAGGCTACTAACTGTCCTTCACAAGAACAATGCACATATTTCTAATTTAATTTCTAAAATCTTGGGCACTCTCGAAGGGCTCACATGGTGAAAGCAGTTCTTTCTGTACACGTATAGCCCACGTGCCTGGGAGTGTTTAATTACAAAGAATATCTGTGAGCTTCCTGCCGGTGACACCATTTGTGACACTGGCAGGACTAGTTTAAATGGAGAGGTGATGAACTTTCTCTCCTAATTAAATACTACAGAAGAGAGCAGGGGCGTCCCCGAGTCATTTTTAGAGCAGGGTAGGTACAGATTGTCCTGAGAAAAAGTAATGCATGTTGCTATGGGTGCATATTCCCAGTGGAGGGTGATATTTTTGCGCAATTCCCATTAATTCTGGTGTTATAAGAAATGGAAGAGGTTTTTTTCCTTGCTTATAATTTAGAGGAAACTTAAATTATGAATTTAAAACTACATTTTAGGACTTTCAAAAATGTTGTATGTTTGAAGTTTCAAATGGCCTTGACTTAAAAGCTACTTTAAGTGCCATGATTTCATCTTTGTTTCCCAGATCTGGTGAGCAAAGATCCTTAACGCCATTTGCCCAGCCTTCTCGCAATCACTCTCCTTGTCCCAGGTGTTTTGCTCTGCATGACAATGAATATAATGATAATTATGTAATTAAGATTTACTGAGCATTTACTACTTACAAGACACTAGATTAAATGTTTTACATTCATTATCTTACTTAATCCTCACTCTAACCCTGGGAGTTGATAGCATTATTATCCCCTTTACAAAACGAATGATGAAGCTCTAGTTTGAAGAGATTAATTAATTTGTCTAAGATTACTCACTCTAATTATTGATAGAGCCAGGCTTGAAGGTAGGCCTCTCTGACAGCAAAGCTGTGTAAAGTCTACCAAGTGTTCTCCAAACTGAGCCTTTTAATTTTCATTAATGGAGTCACAAGGTATTAGCCTGCAACAGCTACATCAAAAATTTAAAAAAAGTAAGAGTAATCCTGTGTTGATTCCCTGTGAAGTCACTTTTAAGTATCTGAGGGAATGACCCATTGACTTTTCCCTGCAGTAATCTTGATCCAACGGAGTTGGTCAGGGTAGTGACCTGGTACCTACTCCTCAGTCTCTCCATGTTTACCTTTCAGTTTCTTCTTACTAGAACCTCTGCTCTGAGTAGCCAAAATGAGACAAGACCTAAAATTGACACATTTATCAGGTGATCAAAAATATAGTGGATGTTTAAATTGAAAAAAAATGTTACAATAAAAGACACATCACTCTCAGGTCCTCTCTACACACTCCTCCCCGAAGCACAGCGACCACACTGCTCTTGCCACTTACTGAGGTGGCTCTGGAAGTCCTCATCATGAGGGTCTACACGAGATGCGATTAACAACACGGTGAGGGCTGCTGCTGCTGCTGCCCAGTGCCATCCCAAAGCGGATGGTAAAAACATTACAGTGTGTCCTCGTCCACCTTGTTCTCTAGATCTGGAACCATGTAACTTCTGAATTTTTTTTTTCAAGTCGAAGTGAATCAATGCAGAACATTGAATTAGCCACAACAGCTCAACTTCAAGACACGAGAGAAGACTTCCACAGCTGTTTCATAAAACAGCAAGGATGATAGCACAAGCGTGGGCAGAGGAAAGGGAAGTGCTATGGAGGACAGTGATGGCCACCACTCTTTTATTGCAATACATTATTTTTTCATTGAAATATCTTTGTTTTTAAATCATACCTTGTGCAAATTCTACTACCGGTACCTTCACCAGCCATTCACACTGACCCCTGTTTCACCAATGTCTGCGTTTACAAATCTGCCCCGACAAAGCAGAGGTTAGTAGGATCAGCTTGCCCTTGTTAGCTGACCCGCCCATATTATAAATGTTTCTATGTACAAGTTACACCAATTTCTGGTGCCTTCCAATTGCAGAGTAATGTAGATGCTGTCTATGGGACTTTGTAGAAAGAGGACCTCCAAAAATAGGTGTAGTGAAAGACAGAAAGAACCTTTCTCTCTTCTGGAACCCAGGAGATGGTTATAAAAACAAGACCTTTACACAAATGGTATCTTCCTAAGAATTTTATCTACGGAAAAGTCTCATCAAAGTGACTGAAACTCAAGGCCTTAGTACCATATACTAAAAGAATTATATTGTCAGCATGTATATGATGACTAGGAAAATCATGAGTGTATTTTATACAAGTGACTGATAGAGATTTGAATTTTTATATCTTGTTTTATGTTATTATCTCTATGCATTTGTTTTACTAGTTTCCTAATTATTTCTGAAGGCAGGCCTTGTGGTGCAGGCCTATTATCACAACACTTTGAGAGGCTGAGGCAGAAAAATCCCAAGTTTGAGCCCAACCTGGGAAACTTGACAAGTTAGCAAGACCCTGCTTCAAAATCAAAACTAAAAAGAAAAAAAGTATCTCTGAGAAATTGTTCTAAAGTTACTCAACAATTATTACTTACATCATAATTGTCTCCTATATCATTAATAAATGTCATCTAAAATTATTAATCATTTATACATAAGTTGTTTTGACTTGGATCTGGAACGTCCCCCCAAAGCCTCATGTATTTGCATGTTCTGAGATATCTATGGAACTATGTGCTCTTAGGAAGGGGGGCCTGCCTGGAAGGAGTGGGTGCTTGAAACTGGTCCTGGAGAAATTATACCAACTTTTTGAGATTAGGGAATGCCCAGGGCAGAGTTTTCAGGTGTGTATGATTCACCTGCAGGCCAGGAAATGAGAGAAACACCCACTTTGTGTGCCGGCAGGGCAACTGGCAGATTGAACTAGATAGAGAAAAGAAAAAGAAACATTGTTACAATTTTTGGGGGTGTGTGTGAGGGTCTCCCTTTCCTCTTACTCTCCAGACTTCACTTGGTTTTCCGTCCGCCATGTTGAGAAGAGCTTTCCTCCGCCTAGATCTCTGCTGTGTGGTTCCACCGTTGCCAGCCATACATGAATGGACTCTGTGAGACCTGAAACTGTGAGCTAAAATAAACCTTTCTTCCCTGAAGTTGTGGATGTCAGATATTCTGCCCTTTTCCTGTGTTTTTATAGGGGTTATTTACAATTTTCAATAACACACACATAAGTTTACAAAGATTTCACAAATCATTAATTAAAATTAATGATAGATACTTAAAAGTGTGATGAATTTGCATGCATGAAGTTTAAGATTTTGAAAAAGTATTCTCAAATCTGCCTTCTATAGACTATCTAGTTATACTTCTTCTATATTAGCAGAAATATAGAGTACTATAATTTTAAATGAATTTTTATGTTTTACTAAATTCATTTCAAAAGATAGATTATTGTGTTTATATTCCAGGTGTCTGCCTTTTTTTTACAACCTAAGATTTACAGGATTCAAACTTAACATATAAATAACTTTATAAGAAAACATGTTTAAAGGTGTAATAAATGCTACTTAATTGAATACTATTCAATTAATAAAATGATAAAATGATAGTAAATGCTAATTATTTAAATAACCCATAATTAGCTATTTCTTATTGAAATAGATACTGATAATCATACAAAGAATAAAAAGCCCCATTCATTCTATTTAAAAACTTCCTGTCATCCAGTTGTCATTGACCATTTTATTTCATTAGTGTATTTTTGGAGTATGCAGAACTCACTCTGCTACACTTATTAATGTGTCAGCATTTCCATCCATTTGAAAGGTTTATAAATCACCCATAAAATGTGTGATGCTGGCATCAACTCGGCACATACTCTTAGCCCAGAAGCACGAGGTTTTTTTTTTTCACATTGTTAAAATGAAATAGTTTGCGATGAACCTACAAAGGGCAATAACTAAATGTTTTCTAACTCTGTATGTGTTATGACTTACTCCAAAAAAAAAGATCTGTTCAACAAAAAGGAGAGAGGAAACTTCAGAGACAGATCACGATAGCAGCTTCAGGGAAGTTATTATAAGCTTCCCCTGTCAAAGATGCCCATGGTAATAGCTTCATGGATACATCAATGCATACGTAATAAGAACCTTAGAATTCATGCAACTTCCACTTAGGAAGAAAGCTAAAGAAAGTAGAGAAAACATTTTCAAGAGAGAAAAAGCAGCGTAGAAACCTACATATTTTATTTGAACGTTATAATTAGGAAAATTCCTTCACTTTATTGCCTACATTTTGGTAATCAAAGCTCACTGACTCTGGCTAATAAGTACAACAATAACTTAGCAGAAAGAGAAACATGTTTCTGAAAAGAAAAGTACTTTTAGCTTACTCACAGACCCGCCTGATGCCCACAGAAAAATCTTCACTAAAAGTGGGATATTTAACTTTTGGTAAATATCCCACTAAAGGGATTGGTTGGATTCAGAGAAGAGGCATCAAGGTTTAACTACTGCAAACCCATTCGAGGAATAGGAAGCTGAGTTAGAGTGGTGACTTAAGTGAAATGACTCAGGTGCAGAAGATTAATATGTTAAACACTGTATGGTTTCTCTCACTTGGAAAACCCAGAACACAGACATTCTTTGGAACCATATGAAGTGATAGCCGGAGCCGGGGGAAGGGACAAGGAGGGGGTGGGAGGGTAGAAAATGGGAATGGATTGTAAAGTCGATGTGATACATATGTGTACGAACACCTAAATTAATTGTAAATACTATGTATTACATTTGTATAGTAATAAAAATAGTGGGGGAAAGAAAAAAAAGAAAAATCTTCACTGTTGTTCCTCAAGTCCTCAGGTGGGGCAAAAGGGAATAGAGGTTTGGTTTGCTTCTTTGTTTTGTTTGTATCTGAAGGTCTTTGCATTTTCTGTCCGGGGGGGATGGCTGCCAATGGAGTTTTCATATTTTGCGTTGGGCGTGTATGGGATCAGAACCGGAATTTCAGAGATGGTTGTGTCATGGGAGGATGTTTTCTGATTTGGGGCAGCTTCTGCCTTTCTCACTTGTACAGATACAGGTGCGGAGGGTAGCTGTGTGTGCAGAGGGTAGCTGTGTGTACAGAGATGCACACAGTAGCGGGGGAGGTCTTAGATTCTCCAGACAAAATGGGTTTCTCGGGCTTTGTCTTTGTACTTTTTCATTGAGTGACACAATACCTGAAATTCACAATTTAAGGGAGGAAAGATTTATTCAGCTCACAGTTTCTGAAGGTCTCGCATAGTCTGTTCATAAGCAGCTGGCAGTGGTGCAAGCACGTGACAACGCTGCCCGTTGCAGACAGAAACCAAGCGAAGCAGGAGCCAGTTCCAAGTCTGGAGAGTCTGACGAAGCTAAACTTTCACAGGAAGAAACTGTAGCACTGTTTCTTCTTTCTTTTTTTAAATACTTCAAGCTGCCAGTTGCCCCCCACTTCCAGGATGAGTACGCCTCCCTCACTTCCTGGCCCATGAGTCAGCAAAACTTAACTAAAAACTCTTCTCTGGGCAACCCCAATCCCGAAGAGGTGACATAATCTTCCAACCTCCCCAAAACACACAGTTCCACAGTTATCCCACTACATCCAAACACATGAGACTTTTGGGAGACACTCCGAATCCAAACCGCAGCGGGCTAATTGACCCTTTGCGTTGATCCATTGCATGGGCCATCATAACTTTATAGTTTTCCTGTAGGCAGGAAAAGGGTGTTCCAGAAAGAACAGCATGTGACCAGCATTCAATGTAGGGAAATCAGTTGGGATAATCAGGGTCTCTAGCGACAGCTTGGAGAACTTTATTAATTACTTCTGTATCTTGTGATCCCTTTGATGGCCAACATACACCCTCCGAGCAAAGGCCAATCTGTTTTGCAGAAAGTCCACAGTTTTTCCAGGAGTTAACGTTGCACCATAGTTTCCTGAAAAATCCTTTACTTCCTCCCCTACCCCACAATTGCTTTAAGCAGTTAAGTTCAATATTGTGGCCACCAGTACCATCCCCCCGGAAGGCAGTAATCATAGACAAGAAGCAATGGGATAAGGATGTCGAGTTCACTCACTACTTGCAAGCATTGAAACATCTCCAACCTCCATCCTTTGCCTTGAGTTACAAATTCACCTGCTCTGTCACCAGGGTGACTCTACAGGGCGATTGGGCTCCTCTCCCACCCGATGGGGGCAGGTCTACCACAGTGAACCCAGGTTCTCACCAATCTGATAGGTGGAGTTCCTTTGGCTAGCTCCTGGCCTCACTTGGTCCCATTGTCCTTTCAAGGTCCTTGCCCTGTTACTCCAGGCGGGCTAGTCTCCTGTGGATAAATTGGTGCATAGCACCAGGTAAGGTCACCTGTCCAGCTGTTCCAAGGTTTGTACCCGGGACACAAGGGAGGTGTCAGCTACTGACAAGGTCATTCTGCCTCCATATTCATAAGGGCTTGCAGGCTCATTTAATTTTTCTGGTAGGGGCAAGCCTACGCCTCTACCACAGTTATTTTACATAATGCAAACCTAAAGTAAAGCTTGAGGCATGTTTAATTTTATCATCCAAAGATATTGTGCAATTATGTAAACACTAAGAAAACTTTTCTGTATCCAAATTTCCTATAGTTTTCCCATTAAATAAGTTTTCAGTGAAGGATTAAGCATGAGAATTATTGAAAAGCAATTGTGCTGAATTAAGACATATATATTTATTGCTCTTTTTCTAACCTACAGACCAAAGAATATTCACGTAATAATAAATAAGAGAGTTTTATAATACTACCACAAAGCTAAAAAGTAAAAGTTAGCAATAATAAAATAAATCTGCAACAGCTGAAGTAATTCAAATCTCTACCCTTAAACCTTGCACAGAGATAAATTCAATTAGTGCGATTAGTAGTCAATCCACAGGAGAATACTCTTTTTACGATAAAATATTTAATGTCTTACAGAGATCTTCAAAGAGCTTCTTGAAACAGTTAACAGACATGCTATTGTGGTTTGGATCTGTCCCCCAAAAGTCTCACGTATTTGGATGTTATGGATTATGTATGGAACCATGTGCTATTGGGGAGATTGGGAACTTTTTTGAAAGCTTCGATTAGATTATAGGCATACGATGGGGGCTTAACCCTGGAAGAGGCAGAACACTGAGGCCAGACCTAAAAGGGTAGATCACCGGGGTGGGATCTGGAAGAACATACCCTACCTCCTTCCTTCCTTGGCTTGGCTTCCTGTTTGCAAAGCCATGAGGATCAGCCTCCACTTTTGCCGTGTGCTTCCATTCTTTTGGCTGCCCGTGAATGAACTGTGACCTTAGGAATCTGGGCTAAAACAAACTTTTCCTCCCCTAAGTTGTGGATGCCAGGTATTCTGTCACAGCAATGAAAAAGTAATTAAGACAGATGATATTTCACTTCCAAAGACTGGTGGCTTAATTTACCAAGAACATGCTCCAAGAAATGTCTAATTTCATATTTTTTCTCTAGAAAATGTCCTTTCTATGTGCTGACAGAAACTAAAAAGAAACCCCCATAAAGAGTAATGCCATCTACAAACAGAAGGAAAAGTTTCCCAGTACACATATGATAAAAGTTACCCAATTCTTTGTAACTCAACAGACAGATATTTCACAACATTCTGCATATGGTTTTCTATTTTGATTGAAATTGCATTTAAAGTATGTATAAAATTGAGAAGAATTAATATCATTCATTTTTTTCTTTTGAGACAGAGTCTTGCTCTGTAATCTAGGCTGGTCCTGAACTTACAGCAGTGCAGCTCAGGGTGGTTTTAACTCATATCAATCCACCTCTCCCAGCCTCTCAAGTGCTGGTAATGCAGGCATGTACCACAGTGCACAGTGCATCCTTTTTTTTTTTTTTTTTTTTTTTTTTGAGTCAAAGTCTTGCTCTGTAGTCCAGGTTGATCGTAAACTCACTATGTAATACAGGGTGGCTTCAAACTCATAACAACCTTACTCCTAAGTGCTGGGATGACAGGCATACACCATCACATCCAGCTTAATGCCCAATTTATGTGGTTCAAGAGAATGGAACTCAGGGCCTGTGTTTCCTAGGAAAACTCTCCAAACATTGTGCTATTCCTTGAGCTATGAAAAAATTAATATCTTAAATCGTATTGTATCTTGGTATATTTCTCCATTTAGAAATTTAATTCTCTACAAAGTATCTTGTAATTATCCTAGTATTTTGTTAACTTTATTTCTTATCACTGCATACATATGATGTTATTTTAATGGGATATAGAATAGGATAGGGAATATGATATTTCTTAAATCAAAATCCAGCTGTTTGTAGAATTGAAAAGCTAATTCGAAATCTGTATGAAAACTTAAGTAACATGAAAAAGACAAATATTTTTTTTTAAAAGAACGTGGTTGAAAGGGTAGTACACCATTGTGTACACATCCTGCGATGTTTTTTATCTGTTGGTTGGTTGATGGATTTTTCAGCATCCTCCACTACTCTTTCATGAAGGCGGGTAGGTTAGAGGCTTTCGTAGGTAAACAGATGCAACTGGAGACCATCATGCTTGGTGAAGTGAGTCAAACTGAAAAGGTTACATATTGCATGATTTGTCTAATATGAGAAATCAAAAATACAGTTATTTTATACAACCAATGAATGTGATAGTGGGAGTTGGTGTGATCAGGAGGGTGCATGAGGACCAAAAAGGGGAGTGGAAGGAATTGTAATGTTTATACAATATATATGTGCACAAAATACTCCATGTAGCCATTGTGTATTGTATATATATGTTTGATAGTATGGATATAGTAATTATGGCATGGTCTAGGCGTAAGTGTGGGTAAATATTTCAAAGAAACAGGAAAAGACCAGAAACATGACATACAACTTATCATTGTCAAAGACACTGAAACAAGACACTAAAGAAATAGCTTTTCGGGCTTCCGGTCAAGATGGCGACTGAGTAACAGCACTGCACAACGTCTCCTCATCAACTCACTTAAAAAGTCAAGAAGAAAGTTAGAAAAAGCGTGTTTGGGGTAGCTAGGAAAGAGAGGATCATCCCCCAAAACTGAAAGATGACCAGCGGGAGGCCAGAAACTCCAAAGGACCATTGAAACCGGAGGGGGGAAAAATCCCCGCGGTTAAGGAAATGGCCACAGCGGGCTCCAAAGGGCAGGTAGCTGGGAAGGAGGAAAGCACGCAAGGACCTGAACATTGGACGGAGCGGAGCTGGGAGAGAATGGAGCACAACGGGAGAGGAGGCTGCAGGCGGATCTGAAGTCCTGAAGTCACATCTGATGAGGAGGAAAACAGCCGACTCAGGGAGGCCCTAAGCTGCCGGCATCCACAGATCACAAACAAGGTCCGGAGGCCAGAACCTCAGCCCGAGGTAAGCGCGGACCCGGATAAGTGGGAATTATTGGCAACGGGCGGCCCCAGCCTCAGAAGCACCACCCCGCTGGTGTGTGTACTACAAACACAGTGAGGGCTCCCTCTAGAAAAGGCCCCAGGATCCCAGATCAGGAATGGGGCTCAACAGCCATCGCAAGCAGTGACGTCAGCAGGAGCCATTTTCTTCCCTGTGCACCAGAGACAGTCAGAGGTAGCAGAACCATGGGGAAACGTGGTAAGAAATCTTATACAAAAAGATGTGATTCCCTAGGGGATGGTACAAGGGGTGCCGAAATTGCAGAACTCAAAAAACAGATGGGCATAAGTGATGGTGACTTCTGGGCCCAGATAGCCAGTGAAATAAAGCAGGAATTAAAGCAGGAATTATTAAAGCAGGAAGCAAACCAGGAAGCAAACCAGGAAATAAAACAGATAGAGCAACAGCTACAAGAACACTTAGCTAAGCAAAAAGCAAGCCTTGAAAAGAAATTAGAGGAGACCAAAGAAGAAATGGGGAAGCGTGGTTACAAATCTCCTACAAAAAGACCTGAAACTCCAGGAGATGATATCAGGGTAAATAAAGATGAATATGGCAAAAATGATGGCAACTTCTGGGCCCAGAAATTCAATGAAATAAAGCAGGAATTAAAGCAAGAAATAAAACAGACAGCAGAAGAGCTACACCAATACATAGACAAGCAAAAAGCAAGCCTTGAAAAGCAGCTAGAGGAGACCAGAGAAGAAATACACCAGAAGATAATGAAGACAAAAGAAGAAAATAGAGAAGAACACAACAGAGATATAGAAAAATTAAATGCAGATATTCAGGAAATGAAAAACACGCAGGTAATAATAAGCAACCACTTTAAACAACTTCAGAATAGAATGTCAGACCTAGAAAATAAAGTGACTAAGCTGCAACATACAGGCCATGAAGAACACAAAGCAAATAAAGAAAGCGAATCATTGCAATGGCTGATAGACGATTCAGGGAGAAACAACCTCAGAATGATGGGAATCGAGGAGAAGACTGAGGACAGAACAAAAGGCTTAAAGGACATGTTTAATGAAATAATGGAAGAAAATTTCCCAAATTTAAGAAAAGAAATGAACATGGAACTATTGCAGGCATATAGAACACCAAACAACTTTGGTCAGAAGAGATTCTCATCACGACACATCATAATTAAAATTCTAGAAACCCAACACAAAGAGAAAATACTAAAAGCGGTAAGAGAAAAACAGAAGGTGACCTACAAAGATAAACCCATCAGGATAACAGCAGATTTTTTCAATCCAAACTCTAAAAGCTAGGAGATCTTGGAGCAGTGTCACCCAAGCACTAAAAGAGCATAAATGCCAACCAAGACTGATATATCCAGGAAAATTATCTTTTAATTTTAAGGGAGAACTTAAAACTTTCCATGACAGAGACAGCTTAAAGGAATTTGCAGCCACTAAACCAATATTGCAGAAAATACTTAAAGGAAACCTGGAAAGTGAAAGGGAGACCAGCGACACCAATGACCCCAGAGAAGAAGCAACAATAGCTAGAGGAGAATGAGCTGAGAAAAAAGTATGTTGGTAATTAGTGAAATATGAGTAAATAAGATATGAAAATTAAGGAATTCTGAAATAACTAGATTTGCCTTCATGTCTGTCACTTTAAGTATATTTATGTGGTGTAGATTTGACTTCATTTAATGTAGCAATGTGATATAGTTTTAACTTTGTATTATTGTAGCAATTCGCTTATCCGATCACTAATGAAAGTTTATCCTAAGGAAACTGATTGATGTAAAGATAACCTTGTGAATGTACAAATATGCACCTTCCAGTATTCAGCTAAGGCAATTGAATTTTATGTATCTATTTATTTTTTCTCTTTCCCAAATTAACTAGCCTTTTGAACTACGTGCTTATAATTATTTTCTAATGGGAACTTATGGGTAAGGCCAGGTGTAACAATAACAACAGAGATATAAGAAAATATGGGGAAAAAAAAACTTTTCGTGAATAACCCAATAAAGGGATTGGTTGGATTCAGAGAAGAGATATCAAGATCTAACTACTGTGAACCCATTAGAAGAGTAGGAAGCTGAGGTAGAGTGGTGACTTAAGTGAAATGACTTAGGTGCGGAAGATATGTTAAACACTATGGTTTCTCGGACTTGGAAAAATCCAGAACACAGACAACAACGTATGGTTCTTTGGAACCATACGAAGTGATAGCTGGAGCCGGGGGAAGGGACAGGGAGCGGGTGGGAGGGTAGAAGACGGGAAGGGATTGTGAAGTCGATGTGATACATAGATGTACGAAACACCCAAATTCATTGTAAACACTATGTATTACATCTGTATATTAATAAAAATAGTGGAAAAAAAGAAATAGCTTTTCAGCAAACATTGCTAAAGTATATAAATTGATAAACAATATAAAGACTTCCCCACATACCATAAACAAATATGAACTGAAATAGTATCTACACTTGAATATAAAAGATAAAAATGATGAAGCCTTTCTTAGAAGAACATATAGAGCCTATTTTTTACAGCTGAGGCTCAGGAAAACATTGTCTAAACAGGACAACAAAAGCAATAAACATGAAAGGAAATAATATATCTCATCAAAAATTTAAATATCAGCAAACCATAGTATTTAAATATTCAAAATGGAAATACCTACAAAGGACTCATATACAGATACATAAATATTCTACACATCAAAGCAAATTCAGTGTTGGTTTAAAGGCAGTCCAATGGAGAATACAAAGTAAAGATTTGAGAAATACTTCACAAAGTAATACGAATAAATTATTATAGCATTATGAAAAAGTTATCAGTCTTAGTGACAGGCAAATCAAATGTCACACAATGCCACTGTGCAGCTCCTAGAAGAAGACTGAAATTTAGGTTGTCTGCTGTGTCTATGGTGAGAGTCTGGTACAACTTGTCTGTCCTCAAATTTTGGTAAGAGTGTAGCATGATGTAAATGCTTTAGAAAACTAACAATTCCTTATAAAGTTACCTGTACTGCTACTGTGTGGCCAGACAAGTCCTAAGAGTCATGAAAAGATAAGTCCATTTTTAATAAAAGAAGAAGAAGAAGGAAGAAGTGTAAAAAGATGAATCCAATGTCACATGCCTGGAATCCCAGCGCACTAGGCGTCTGAGCCAGAAGGATGCTCAAGGCCAGACTGGGCACCTTAACAGGATACTATCTCAAAATAAAAATTAGTAAGTAAGGAAGTAAATAAATAAACAAAGCTAGGGATGTATCTCAGTATGACTGTCTTATGTACAATCCCTACTGCCACAAAAATAATGAAATAAATAACCTAAAATATTTCGGGCAGCTTTATTCATAAGAGCTCCAAACTACAACTAACCCCAAGTTCCAAGAGAGTAGAAAACGACATTCTTGCCATCAAAATGACTGCACCTGGTAAAGTAAGTGAAGTGTTAACCCATCCAGGGTCACAACTGAGGCCTGCTGGGAAGCGAGTACTGAGGAGGAAAGACTGAGGAAAAAGCAAAGCAACTTTGTGAGGAGCACACCTTCCCAAACTGAGGCGCCAGAAACCTGACCCCGGTGCTGCGGTGCTGAGAAGTGAACTTGAATGACTGAGGGCTCCAACCCAAGAATGGAGTGATGCTCCTACTAAGATGTTGCAGCCCTGGGCTCCCTGTACGCTGCCTGTCCACCTTCCACCCACGCGAAGGCCCACGCTAGGTGTCAATGCCTTGACTGAGACTGTCTGTCCTCCAGGACCGGGAGAAATGAGTGGTCAGTCATTATAAACTTCTCAAACTGTGGTCTTCTGTTACAACAGCACAAAAGGGACTCAGATGCGGAAGATTACTCAAGGGTGTTGGTTGGGTCTCTAAACGCTGTCCTAAAATCTGACAGGTCTCTGCGAGTTCAATGGAGAGATTAAGAGCAAACGATATTCATAAGACAAGCCTTGTGTCTAGGCATACATGTCCAGGCTCCTATGCCAACTTTGCCCAGTTGTTGTCTGAGGACTCTTGAAGAACAGCACGCCATGCCTTAGCTTTCTTTTAATTTTCCATTAGATAGAGGCTAATTGCAAACACTATCTGACTTAGACTAAACACTGAGGTGAATTTTGAAGGAACTAACCTCTCAAGGCTAGTAATTAAAATAACCATGTTATCTTTTTACAGGTAAGACATGAAATATTTCTTTAATTAAAAGGGAAAAAATAGAACATTTCCATACATACTGCGCTCAACAACATGAATGAATCCAACCTTCGTTAGCTGAGTAAAATAAATTAGATATAAAACAGGATATACTAACCAATTCCTTTCATGGCATGTAAAAGCAGACATATCTAGACAAGAATTAACAGCAGTATTTACTCCTGGAAATGTAGGTATTAACTAGTATAGAACATGGGAGAATTTTCTGGAATGATAAATATTTTTCGTCTGAGAACTGGGATGCTGGATACACCAGTATCTTTAACAAAAGTCACACAATTCTGCCCTACAGATTTTAACGTCTATTTTATAATGACTGGTCCCTCCTTTCCACTATAATTAAAAAAGATACAAACACCTGAAACCCAAAATAGTCATCAAAATTAGCCATAAACCTCTGCTCATTTGCAGTTGCCAAGTGATAATTAACCTGTGGGGCAATGGAGTTTGATCACAGGCATTAATTTTTCTGGTGTTTAACTAAGCATGATGTGTTTGTTTGTGTTTGCAGGTGAATGTTTTAAGTGTGTGCTCTTGTACAAGTAGATGTATGCAGGCACATCTGCATCTATGTTGCTACTGAATCACATACTTTAAGTATGAGTACAATGATAGGGAAAAATATGAAAAAAAAATTGAGAACCTCATCTTTGCACAGTAAGCTGGCCATACATGTGCATGCACACACTTAAATAATTTCATACCTGGGTTCTTCTTCTGGAGATTATATGTGTTTGGGGTTGTGTAAAAGAACAGATCTGGTAGTATTTCTCCCAATCCCCTGGCCTGTTTCTCAAAGGAAGATACCCAGTACAATAGCATAGATTTTTATTTAATTCTCTTGTATTAATATTGTCATCTTGGACTCTTTTTCACTTGCCATCCTAATGCAACCTTTTGAGAGAATATTTATTCACTATAGGTAGAGATACGTATCAAGTCAATAATCTTACTGCTTTTCATTTCTTAAATGATTGATAATTTTCCTGTTGTTAAAATTGTCCTGGTTTTATTTATTTGTATACTTATTTCTCTAGTAGTCAGGTCAACCTAACACTTCCAGTGGCCATTAAGTTCAATTTTTCTCCTATTCAGATGCCTTGTGGAGTTTATCACTTTAATTTATTTGGCTGAGCTCTGATTTCTGAAGCTCACAGTCCTTCTGCTGACGTGACCAGGTTATAGGTTTAGTCTACCACATAGCTTTTGTCCCGGGGTGTCTTTTCTTAGTCACCTATCTGCATTTATCTGTTTGATTCTTGGTTTGTTTGCTTTTGTGAGCTGTCCCATCTTGTTTAACTTGTTAGATTCCTGATAAACTGTGCCCAGACGGCAATTCTTTTTCTGAGAAATTTCTTATCTGATAACATCATTTTTGGTATCTTTACATTGGATTGCTAATTTTTTCTCTCTATAGATTTCTGTGCTGAAAATAAATCTCCCTCAGGATTTTGGAATCATTATTCTCTTTGTCTCCCACTTGCCAATATTTTTGTTGACAGTCTCCTAGCTTTATACGAAAAATAGGTGAAAACTGACTTATTTCTCTGCATGTTTTCAGACTTTCTCCCTCAGTTCCCTTGATTATGAATATTTAATAATGAAACCTTGCTTTAATCATCGTCATTTTAACTTATATGTTGCAATATTTTTTATAGTACTCTTTTTTCATTTTTGTTATTTGGAATTCATGAATCAGATGTTTGACATTCAAATTAAGCAACCTAAGTTTTCTCTTCTTGTCCATCTCTTGCTTAATTTTTTTCTGTTGTTTTCTGCAAGATTTTCATCTTTCATTTTTCTCCCTTGAAGTTAATTTTGCATATTCTATTTCAATGATTCAGTAGAAGTAACTTTATAAGAGTGTTATGTGTTTTAATCAACAACACAATCAACTTGCATTCACCTGTTCCTATATACCTTGTTTTTTCTGCTATCTCATAAAAGAATGGCATTTTCCAATCTAAGATAAATACCACCACTTAATTTCTTCACTTTTTCCTTCCTTCATCTGTTCATTATTTGTTTAATAAAAAATTGTTGTATGTATAATAAGCCTGTCTCTAGTTTATTCGAAATGGGAAGCAACAAAAAACAATTTTGCCTTTGTATAGAGCTTTGTACAAGGGAATGTGGGCGCAATGAACAACAACCGAAAATGGTATCACATAGTAAATTAGAACGTTTAAACACCAGATTGCTTCATTTTTGAAGGATTTTGCTTCTGCTACTAATCGTCTTTCATCATCAATCTCGATATTTACTGAATAATTTCTATGAGCGAATGATCACTGTATTTTTCAACTTAGAAATTCTTACACTCCTCTGTCTTTCATCCTCAACTGCCACGTGTGTCTGCTCCCCTGGAGGCTAAATTTCAAGAACGTGTCTCTCCACTGCCACCTCTCTCCCTCTTCCTCATTGCCTTTCACTCTCACGCGATGAAGCTGCTACCATTCAGGCCGCTTTGCTGCTAAAGAACTGACGGTCAGTTCTTAATCTCATGGTGACCTCAGCTTGGCATTGGAAATAGGCTCTTCCTTTTTGAAATTCTTCTTCACTGGGCTTTGGGAATACTACAGCTCTGATATTTTTCTGCAGGTCCGTTAGACTCACTTGCTAAGCATTTCTGAGTACTGATACGGCCAGTTGTGGAGTTCTCAGATGCATAACTGCACTCAGAAAACTCATTCATTCCATTCTTGAATGCTTTGTGTGTGATGATAAACTCTTTATTATTTTTTTACCAGCTACAGCTTTGTTAACTCATCGGGGTAGTTGATAGGAATCGCTAATGTTAATTTCTTTTCTTTTTCTTTATTTTTTCTTTATTTGTATTTTTTGGTAGTGAGGATCCAACTCAAGGACTTTCCATCCATTCCATAACCACTCATTTTTTGCTTTTGCTTTTCTGAGATGAGGTCTCACTGAGTGCCCAGGCTGCTTGCCTCAACCTCCCTTCTTCTTATAAGCCAGAAATTTCCAAGCACATCAAAGTTAGGACATGAATTTAAAAATTCGGTTTACCAATAACTTTTTACAAATGATAATTTTGAAATAACAGCGCATAATTCAATTAGGCATTATTATCTAACAAGGTATAAAACAAAATTAAACCTAAACATTCTGAGTTTACTTAACAGACTACACTATTTTTCTTCAGACAAATCAACTCCTAGCATATCAAACTAAATGCAGGAAGACATTTAATTCAAATAAGATTTGTTTCCAGTAGGAACTGATACAATATATATGTAGATTTATATTTAAATACGCACCCATTTTTTTGGAGATTACATAAATATATGCTCAGGATAAAGATGAGATAGCAGTTTGTTTTCCAGACAGTCAACAAATGAATACTCTCCTAAAAAGATATCTTGCCAGGTGTTTGTTTGCTTGTTTTTGTCCATCAAAAATGAAATTACTATGAATATAATTGGAAGAAAAGAAAAACTCAGAGCCAGTGATGGAAGTAGAAGACATATTTATAAACATGAAGGTGAAAACTCATCATATACATAAATGAAATAGCTACCAAAGACAGATGAACAATTCCCAACAGCTTGTTGATGAATGAGATAGAAGACCTCTGGGCTGAAAGCATTTCTACAGAATAAATGAACATATTTCTTGCTTCATCTGACATTTGCTATTGAGTTCATATAATGTGAAATGATATCAGAGCTGAAATAGTAATAGACTATATCAATAACTGAAAGCAGCACAAATTGAGTACAAACTACACGAAAAGAGAGTCACCAGTTCAATTCGTCAATAAAGATCACAGCTTCCCCAATCATGCTCGAATTGCTGCTATTAATCACACGACTCGCAGCGACGATATTGTGGAACTGGTGATTGATAATCATCTAGGCATCCTGCCAGGTCTTTCGTGAGCCAGCAGGACTTGGGGCACAAAGCCGAGATCTCACAGATGGGTGGAATCCACTATTTGACACTGGCTCAAATCAGTTACTATTATTATTATTATTATTATTATTATTATTATTATTATTATTTGATATTTTGAGAGACAATACCCCCCAAAAGCAACTCTTTACATTTCTTAGGTCATTTTTGAGATTCAGGTGAATTTATGACACATTGATCATGACCATAAAAGTTATTAGAAGCAATTGTTCTATAATAAAAATTGAATGCACATAATGTGGTTATAGCACAAACATCTGCCGCTCAGACACACATTGCTCTGTAAAGCCATCAAGCTAACTTTATTTTCCCTGCTGATTGTATCAGGATAGCTTGCGGCATGACAGCCATTTGAGTGACAGGCATCCACCCAGGCGCACAGGGATGCATACTTCAGTTTTGTTTATGGGAATCATCCCTCCTTGGAAAATGTAAATTTTTAAATTGGTTTTTATTGAAAAGAGATATAGAAGGAGGCAATGCTGTTGCTTTTAATGCTTAAAAACTCAAAGTTATTAGACTCTCCAGCTTTCATAAAATTTTTACTAAGTTTTTAGATTGACTTTTAGGTTCTTTAATGAAAAAGAGCATAAATTATTTAAAACCTCCACACACGGTGTATACATATATATATGCACATGCGGTATAGTACAATGGAAAGCATAGTATTCAGTACATTTAAAAGAAGTCAGCATCCTTAAAACTACTTCCACAGAAACAGCACAGTCCCTTTAAAAATCTGAATTTTATATTGGTTTTACTTTTATTATATATCATATAGAAGTAGAGGAAAATGTCTGTCTTGGAATCCTTATTCAGAATGATCATGTTAAACATGGGAGAGATATTTATTTGAGGCCATTTAATTTGGGCAATGTGGAAATTTCCTCCATGGTTTTCTTGCCAGAAGGTCTGCCAGCATTTCCTCTAGCACTTCATAGAAAATTTGTAGTACCATCAGCTAATACTCTGCACAAGAGAGCCAACCTCGGTCTTGACCTTGCCGTCACAGAGAAACCTGCCAAGGAGGAAGAGAACAGGAAGCCAGCTTACCATAGAGATCCTTAAGATTGACACAATGGTATGAAATATTATTTGGACATTCCAGTTATTGGAATTGCTTGGGTAGACATCATAATAAAATATGTTAGCAAATTTGAATCACGACTGAACGTTTGGTAAATTACTGATGACAATATCTCAACATTCTCCATTTTTGCAAGAACAATTGAGTTTCCAACTTTGTCAAGACTGTATGACAAAAATCAAAGGTAAGTGGGAAAAAGATATATGGATTCTGGGTTCCTTTTTGTCTTCATCGCCTCACAGTGTCACAGATGGAATGAGTCACATATCACACCTTCTACCACCTGAGCTGCTGGGTGGACAAGGTATGTTCCCTTGCCTACAGACTTATATTTACTCTTCAGTTATGCCAGTCTTTGAATTGGCTTCTTACATAGTAAGTTAGGTTTTTTAAAGCAGTTGATTGGTGAAGAGGACAGAGAATGTTTTAAAAATGACAAAAACAGCTGAGTCTGATGGTGTATGCCTCTAAGCCCAGCACTCTGAATGGTGCAGGCCTCTGATACCAGCACTCTGGGATGCTAAGACAGGAAGATCATAAGCTTGAGCCCAGCCTCAGCAGCGTAGCAACTTAAAGAGAACCTGTATCAAAAATCAAATTAAAAATGGGTCAAGGATACTGCTTAGTATGAAGGCCTTGGGCTTGATCCTCAGTAACACCAAATAATAATAAGTAATAATAATGGGAATAATAATTAAACAAAAAATAAAAAAAATTCCAACAGACTCCAATAGGCTGGAAACAGTGTGGTATGCTAAAAATAAAATGGCTCAACAGTTAAAGCAGTTGCCTAGCAAGCACTTAGTCAAGCGCTAAGTATCCTCATTCAGTTCCCCAGCACTACATAAGCTGGGCTTGGTGGTGGGTGCCTGTAATCCCAGCACTCAGGAAGCTGAGGCAGGTGGATTGTCTTGAGTCCAAGGCCAGCCTGGGCTCCATAGTGAGTTCAGGACCAGCCTGGGCTACAGAGTGAGACCGTGTCTCATGAATAATAAATAAATAGATAAATAAAATATTTTCCATGAAATTTGGCATTTTCTGAGTCAAGTTATTAATCAATAAAATCTTTCTTAAATATATCTCAGACTCTCTGAGAATCTGAGGCAGGAAGATCAAAAGTTTGTGTCCAGTTTGGGCAACTTAGCAAGAACTTGTCTACCATAAAAACTTAAGACGGTCTTGGAATTGGGCTCGGTGCAAGGCCACGGGCACAACCCTCAGTATGGAAAAAAAAATAGTTCAGGGAAAATTTAGAATTTATTCTGATCAAGTGAACTTTGTGTTTACTAAACTGTGAAGTCATGGGATCCTGGGTTACCTCAGTCTTCTAATCAGAATTATTTTATTTGAACAATAAAGGCAAAACAACCAGGTCTTTCTATAAAATGTCTATGAAGTCATGTGTTTTATAGATCCCATAGACAAATCTTTTCTGTTTGTTTCTTAAGGCAGGCAAAAATTTCCTATTTATAATGAAGAGAAAAAACTGTAAGCAGGAAAAAGATTAAGAACCACCAGCTTTCTCCCCAGCCTCATGAGATTGCTGTAAATACATGCACAGGAAGATCCTAGCATGAGCGACAGGTCCACTAGGAGAAGAAAGAGACCCTGAGAGTGGGAGGGAAACAGAAGAGGACAGAAGGCTAAGAGGAAGAAAAGAGTGGCCACACAGGATATACACAGACACAAATTCCCAAGTTGTGTGTTATTAGCATGCTGCTATTCAAAAAATATGATTTGTTGCAAGTTCTTCATAGCTGTCACTAAGTCAATGTAGTAATAGCCATGTAATTATTTTCTAGTTATTTTAAAAATATAAATGAATGCTGAATTTAAAAATAAAAAACACATAATGAAAGATAAGGTACAGTGGCTATTTTTAAGAAAACTTATTTTTTATAGATTGCAATGGAGAGAAGTGAACCTTCTCCACTGTCATCCCTTTACCGCCATAAAATAGGCATGAGTACTTAACTAAGTGAATCTTGGAAGAATTCTTAACCAGAAGGATTGTTCTTTAAGTGAAATGCAAAAATAATTTCTTTTGTGTAAGTCAGAAGAAAATTAATACACAGCACAAGACAATGTGGAAAATAACATACACAGGATGTCAAACACATGTCCTAGAAATGTGTGATCGAGAGGTCAAAAAACAAGTAAATTCCCCACTTACACAGTAAGAAAGAGGAATGAAGTTGTTTATTTATTTATTAATAATCTTTCCTATATTGTTATTTATCCTATAGAGGCTCTGTGTATGTAGACAACATAAGCTTACTTCTGTTTTATTTTTGTTTTTATACCCCATCATATTAAAAAATATCTAGATATATAAATCCCTCATACTAGACCAGAAACGAATATGTAAATTTGTCTCCAGATCTCAAAATGAAATGTGAAAAGAATCATTAATTCCACTGCTTATAGAAGCAGTTCACTTCCAAAGTAACGTCCTCGTGAATGGAAGACAGAAATGCCCTTGCTTAATTGCAAATTGGAAGTAATCCCAATTGCCAACAAGAACAGATATCCTCCCACTGTCTCCAGTTCATTCTTCCACTTGACCCACACTGGCTGCTCTAACTGCGTCTACATTAGGTGGGATCTGAGAAGGAAAGAGAAGCTGTGCACAAGCTGGGTGTGAGGGACCACTTGCTAAGGTGCACGAAGAATTAAAAAAGGCAACAAGAAACGGTATTGCACTCCAAGCTCAAAAGGTAAGAAGGAAGAGAAAACCACAAAGTGAGGGCCGTCTTATAAGGACTTTAACCTCCCGTGGTAGAGCAAACGTAGCCCCTGAAGACCTACCAGGGAAAATAGATCTCCTATGTCACCCTCCTCCTTCCCTCTCATCTGCTAATATATGGCTTAATATTGGATTGTTAAGGGTGTTTCCAGGATCATACAAGAATTTGCCTAAATCCTGTCCTTCTTCACTTACGTAAATGTTTGTTTGCTACAAATATTAAATTCTGTAACCTAGTTCCCTGGTGATACATACCTAAACATACATGAGTCGTTAGTATGTAGATACCAAGATTAAACATCATTAGTAACAAATAACAATTTTTTATATTTGAAAAAATATTGTTTTTTCTTCCTAAAAGGTATATGGACATCTTTTGAGGGTATATACTATGGCACATAATGGCAATTTACATACTGAAATCAATTGCAAAATGTGTTAATTCACCAAAAAAAAGACTTTTAAAGAAATAAGTAAGATGATGGTAAAACTACAAAAATTTAACATTTACCAGAATTTCTGACTAGTGGTACATGAATATTTATAATAAGGTGACTATCAGATGTTTTAATTCAATCTAAATTTCTGAGATGACACTAATTTTGAAAGATTATTTTAGAAATTTTCTGTAGTAAAAATAGCTTGGTCTGTATGATGATGCGGTACATATTTGTGTTCAAAAATTTATTTTCTAAAAGACATAAAAGTAAAGATCTTCCATCTCTGTACTTGAGACTAACAACCTGAAATACTAGGTACCACCCTAAAGTTAGTACTTTTTAATTAGTAGTCAATGATACTAATTTTTGGCAAGCTTCCTAAAAATGTACATATTTGAATACTTCTCAGGGCAATATAATTTAAAATCAACTTTAAAACCCAATTTGGTGATGTCTGTCAGAAGTTTTAAGTATATGCAGGCTTTGAATGCAGATGTATTGTTTTTGAAATTTATACTCACTAAAGGATTTTTCCATAACTGATATTAAAACATTTTTCTCAGTAATAGATATTTAAATGAAACATGACATATTTACTCAGTGGAATATTTTGTGTTAAAGTATAATAAACCATATGGCAATATAGAAAATTGTTCAAAAATTGAGAAACGCAAGCAATTTTGAAACTCATCACAAATATCAAATGGTGGCATAAAATTTTTATTTTCAAAGATTTCTATTATTAGATTATTAGAAAAATACAGTGACTAATGCTACTTTTGAAGTTAATTAATAGAACGGCCAAGACTGAAAGTTCAAATCTGCAACACACTTAAGGACAGATAGAAATTGAAATTTGATTGAATTTGAATTGTGCATGAGAGGAAAAGAGAAATAATTATCTAAGAAATTAACTGTTCATATACATTACTATTCATACATATAATGTACATATGCATATTAATGATTCTTTCTAGATCAAGTTCTATGCTAGCACACAAAATAAATAGGTCACAAACCCTTAATGAGCTTAAGTCTAGTTGCAAAAAAAGAATTAATTTGGTAATGTTATCAAAAAATACAAGTACTAAATGTGGTTATTGAAATACTCTTTGCTCATTTGTTTACTTATTTAATAATGTATCATTTGCCATAACCTCACGGCATTAAGACTCAAGTTTGGGATTAAAGGTATTTGCAATGGTTAGCAAGTTACTTAGTTTTCTAACCTTTCAACTCCTTGTCTGGTAAGTAGGTTCAGCGATGTTACCTGGTTTGAAGTAAGAAATAGAAAAAATTATAAAGCACTATATCTAAGAATTAAACTAAAAAGTATCCCCAAAGATCTGGTATCACAGCATAAATATCTGTCCCATAATTTTCTTCATATATTTTTAATTTTAAAGATTCCTACAAATACTTTCCTCAAAATGTATAACTTTTTTTAAAGCAGAGACTTAGAAAGGATCCTTCAGAAGTCTAGACTATCAAAATCACAGTTTTTAAGATTTCGGTACAAATGAATCAAAGGTGAAGATGTTATTTTTTCTGAAATACGCCAACTGTGTATAGTTAACATTAAGAAGTGAAGACATCGAAGATTTGCAGAATACCTCCAACTCGGTGAAACCTCCAACTCGGTTGAAACCTCCAACTCGCTACCAGAAAAACATTAGGAAAGTTATCAAAATAGCCACTCTTTAAACTCTTATTTCAATGAAATCAAAATATTCATTCTTCAAAGGTAGACTCAAGAAAGACCTCTTTTGATTTCTAGCCCTGAGTACGGTAAGGGAACATTCCACTCGTCTTCCTGTTCTAATAAAAGGTTGGCTTGTATTTTTCTAGCGCAGATAGGAACGAAGTCATACTTTTCTGATTGGGTAGCTCCTACTGAGTGAGAGAGAGCCAGAGAGGAAGGATACAAAAATGGCAGCATCCGGGTCGCACACTCTGGAGGATGGCCCTATCATCAAGGGTTTTACATTTCTTCTGAAAGAAAACATTCCAGGAGCGCTATAAGCTATGGAAGAGCCTGCTTGCTGAAAGTCAAGGGCTGTTCATGGTTCTCGAAGAAGCTCCAAACCGTTTGTTCGCCTATACTTAGAAAGTCTCATTATCGCTGCAAGTAGAATGGGTGAAGTCGCCCATGATTCAGGAGCGTGAGCTAAAGCAAATTCTGCCGTGACTGGCTTTTCTTTACATAATTTGGAAACAGAAACTTTACTTTCCTGACATACAGGCTGCAGCCGGAATGATGAATAGGACTTTGGCCAGTGAAAGCGGCGTCATGTGCTACAAGGTACGAATGAAGTGGCCCAATAAATCTTACAGAATGTATAAGCAAAGCCCTTTCTGTTCTTTTGATATCTAAGTAAAACACGTTTTGTTTCTGCTTCCATGAAAAATTAGAATTATAAGCTGGCTAATTTTTCATTCTGAATTAAGACTCAGAGAAATTCTATTTTGGTTCTGGTTTTCTCATCAACTCAGAAACGGCATGTTTTTACACCACTAGCATTACCTCTCAGGACCTCAAGTGTTTCTTGTGTGAAATGACGGAATAGCTTTAAACCATGTCTAGAGTGCTTTCCAGATTTTAAGCTCAGAAGACCTATCGTTTTAACACAGACACTAATAGTCTCTGAGAAAGAAAGAGGACAGAGTAGAAGTCCTTCCCCTTTTTCCAACGGATACATATTAAACTATGGTATGTTTTTATACTTTCTCTCATTCCTCTACTAATATTCTTTC
This sequence comes from Ctenodactylus gundi, assembly GCA_004027205.1. Taxonomy (NCBI): domain Eukaryota; kingdom Metazoa; phylum Chordata; class Mammalia; order Rodentia; family Ctenodactylidae; genus Ctenodactylus; species Ctenodactylus gundi. The sequence goes on from PVKB01000021.1 coordinate 1,158,400, forward strand.
TTGTACTTCCCCTCCCTGTCTTCTAAAACTACCCAATGATGACTTCCATTTAGTCTTTTCTTTTTCACTTAATTAGGCCTTCAAGCAATATCAGCCACCCCCCAAAAAAACAAAGTTTATTTTCCTTGAACTATTTTCTGATTCCTAAAACATCATGTGCTCTTGCATCTGCCTTCCTAAATCAAAAGCCTTGTCCTCCCTTGCTTCTGTTTAATTGTCTTTTCCTCGGCCTTTAACGTTACAGGTGTCTCAAGCATCAGTTCTCTGGTCTCACCACTTTTTCATCTACAGTCACTGCCCAAGAGATGATATCAAGGTCTGCAGTTTTCAGTACACAGTAGACGGGCTGAGGACACGGCACAGTGGTAGAGCACTACCCTACCGTTTAAGTCCCTAAGCACTGAAAAGAACTTGTGAGCTTGTGCACATGTGCGTGCTTGCGTGGTGGTGGGGGGGGGGGTATCTCTCATCTATGAGTATCCATTTAACTGTAGTTTGGAAACACCCTTTATCTTAATTAGAATGTTGAGTAATTTTTCATATGTAAACTGCCTAAAACCACTATCTTATGCCTGCTTCCATCTGCTTCCAAATCATTTGTCCTTCTAATATCTCATCTAAGTGAAGGGTAATTGCATTCTACCAATATTTCAGACCAAAACATTAAGGTCACTTTATAATTATAAAATCTTACTTCTTAATATTATGTTAAAGATGTATAGAACTATTGATAATCCGCTTAAGTATCATATACAACGTTGTCTACATACATCTTTTTCTTTAATCATTATTTTAGTTGTTTAACAATGTTGTAAGCATTCAGAAACCTGTCATTCAACATCAAAAACAGTACTCCGTGGACAGGGGTTTTTTCATTTGTTTCATTTTACTTTCTGAGACAGTCTCACTCTGAAACCCAGGCTGGTCTTGAACTCACTAGGTAGCCCAGTCTGACCCTGATCTCACAACAATCTTCCTGCCCCAGCCTCCCAAGTGCCAGGATTACAGATATGTCCCACCATGCCGAGCTTTTGAATGGATAATTTTCATATGTATTTTTCTATGCTCTTCCTTCAGCGCTGTACCACTTTTCACACAAGTAATAACATCAAGACAATGTTTTTCACTATTTCCTTGCTCCAACATGTAATATTGTACTTGAGCCATTTATTGACTTACAGTATATGAAAGTTGATTTTTTACCTAATAATATATTGCTGAAATACATCCAGATTTTTGTATGTGACTAAGGTTCATTTTGATTGTCCCAGAGTTGACATCTTCAATCTAGTATCAATGAACTCAAAGATGGCCTCCAGATACAGGGCATTGTGAATGGTCCATCTGTGAACAGTCTCTTACATGTGGAAAAGTTCTCTCAGGTAGTAGTAGATATTTTGCCTGTCTTACTCTGACCCTCGTATATTCATTTCACTAGATATTAGTAATGCTGCTGCTATAGGCTAACACCTGCAGCCTTCCCCCAGGGGATGGCTCTAGGGAAACAGGTGCAGCCGTGTACTAACTGACAATACATGAACCTTGCCCCCAACCCCCTACCCTTTCACCTGAGGCAGGAGGGAATCAGCCACATTGTAACAAAATCCCACCACCTTGTTCCAAGTCAAGGAAAACTGAATGAGGCCTACCCGAAATCCAATCCTTGCTTAGCTTTGATGTTTCTCTACCCTGCTTCTGAGCTCACTGCCCCCCGAAAGTATTGAGGTGAAGATCAGTGATCCACAATCCCTGTCTAGACTAGGCCCGTAACAAAAGAATGTACCTAGACAGCGCACACTGACAATGTTCAACGCACACTGACAACACTCCCCATTTGAGCGGAATTGTTAAAATATCAAGAACTAGAGTTTGAAATAGATTTGAATTTTATTTTCTAATTATTCAACAAATATTTTAAAAATAACTACATTCCAGTGCAGTTGTTTTCGCAGCAACCCCAATGTTATTTTTAAGACTAATCTAGAGTATGTCTCTTTCCTGTTCATATTAGAATCTTCTTTAGAATTGACAAAAAGTCTGTTCTTCCATTGTCTGGGATGTTACTATAATTTATCAGAATATTGCCTTATCATTTCTGAAATGAAGTAATTTTCATTTTAAATTGCTAGGCTTCATTGAATAATTGAGTTTGCCAGATAATAACAGGTCATAATTTTTTTTAAGCATCAAGTACCTAACTTCCCAGTGAGAGAGCAAAACAGTAAAAAAGTCAAGTATGAAATTATATTTCTGGAATGGGTGAATTCCCTCTAATAATTGGTATCTGAGTAGAAGCACAGAATAAAAACATCAGACTATTATGAAGAGTCTAGAATGTTTAGAATAGATTCATTAATAAAATAAAATGTGCTTCCTTTTATGAAATAGATATGTCCTGCAAAGATTAAGCTGATGGATTTTCTAACCCAATCATGCACCAATGCTTTTTATTGGTGAAATTTGACTGTTTTACCAAATAATTGCCCAAAGTTTGAGACCAGCTTTGTTTAAATCAAAGTGAATTTTCAAGATGGTGTATTTTGACATACTACGTATGATAAACAATAGGAGAAAAACTGTTTAGTAAGAAAATTCAAAAGTTGAGTCTTGGTTCCTAGAAAAGGAAGGGAAAATATCTTCTCTGTAAATTTGTAAAGCAGCAGAGATTTTATGATAACCAACATTTTATTATTTAATATGTTTTATTTGTTTTCAATGTATCTTTCCTTCTTGGTTACACTGGACATGAAGATTAAATGCAAAGGGATGTAAATTAGAGTTACTGATGTGCTAGTTTTGTTTCTAAACCCCTGAAAATAGCCTGCACCAAGGAATTAGGTTCAGTTGATGAATGTTTGAAAACCTTCCCGAGTTGACAGCTTCAGAGTTTCAACAAAGCGCAATGCACTTGTTGTTCTGTTTCAAAACACAAGACATTTCTCTCCAGTACATGACATGAGACTCTTTTTTCCATAACAAGAAAATGTCTACAAGAATCTGATGATGAATTCTATCATTTCTTTGAGACGGAGTCACCTTTAAATGTACATTCTAGTTTGAATTGGCCCACTCTTTTGCTTCATTTGCATTCTGTATGGGTTACCTGTCACTTAGGTAAAAATTACTACTAATCTGAAAGGCTTACTCTAAGTAACTCTCGGGAATTTAATTTTATTTTTGATGAGCCAGCAATTTGACAAAGGCTCAACTCTATGATTCTTCTGCTGTAGGCAGCATGGATATTACCAGATATTATTCAGCTAGCAGACAGATTGGTGTCAGATTGCCCAGGACGGGTTTGTTCATACACAGGGACCCTTCGTTGGAATGACTGAAATGTGGGGCTCTCTCTTCTGGGACTGTCCCAAGAACACCTTCAATTGTCTCAGCTGCAAACCCTTGGGCTGTCAAACTTTTTGTATGATTCTAGACAAAGTAATTCATCGATGATGGGCAGAGGCCAAAATTTTCTCACAGCTTAGTCTTGATAATTCCACATTGTTAATTCTTCCATATTTGGAAGGAAATTAGATTCCACCTCTCAATAGGAATACTTGCAAATGGAACTAGCCCTCTTCAGACTAGAATATTCAGGTCTCTGGTAGCCATTATTTAGGCATCAAGTGCAAAAATGCACTTGATGTCAAAAGCACCTGGCACATTTCAAAGCTCTCCAAAGTGTCATCTCATTAATATAGACTGCACAACTGGGGCTGTGGAACTAGTCCCCTTTGCTCACTATGAGAACACAGATCTCTCTCATCTGTTCCCAGGTGACACCCTAGGGCCAGCCCCTAACTCTGCCAAGGCCCACCATATGACCAGCAAATAATTGCTAAATAAAGGAAACAAAGACCTCAACTTGCCCCCTGGGAAATTGCAACTCAGTATGCAGGTGCACTTGTGCTTCCTGAGGGCCTTATAGAACTTCCCATTGGCTGCAGCTCAATGCATGTTCATACATACAGCCTGTATCTCACACACACACATCTTTAACAGGATGAATTCTGGGAAGATGCACACAAAGTAAATGCAGAGAGTGTGAGTTACCGCCCTTGCGGTCTTGTTCTGGAAGGTCCCAAAGAGAGGTGACTAGGGGCTGGACAGGCGTTGAAGTGCCCTTCCTCATACATATACCCCTGGCCGCAGTCACTGTTTTTTGCTAGCACAGCCCCACTCACTCTGAGCATATTTTGGCTTTAATAAACTTCACTACTGTTTTCATGCCAGCGTGTGTCATCCACCTCTTTGTTCAACTCTCACAAGAGCTTGGATATTTGCTCTGAGAACCCACAACCTGTAACAACACTATTACTATGCTAGCCTCAGTCTTTAGTTGGAATGTCAGAATTTTGGAATCTAAATGAAGTAAAAATAAAAAATATATTTCAAAAATTTCCAACTGTATATTTCCACATAAAAAATATTATCCCAAACCAAAATGGATTCATATGTTGAGTATTACTTTTCAAGATTCTGAAGATCCACTAACCTCATCTGCGGGCTTTCATTCAGTATTGCTTAGCCAAATATGTTTACACAGAAGTTGGGGCTGGAGCTATCAAAGGCATCTTCACTCATTATCTGGTGTCTATAATCTAAGAATTTGAATATCTGAAATGTGGCTGCCCCTGACTTTCCATGCAGCTTCTCCAAGTGGCTAATTTGGATTTTCTCCAAGCACAAGAATTAGATCTTTTCGGAAATGGCTGGCAAGCCCCAGAATAAATGGTCCAAAAAACAGAGCCAAGGATGTCAGTTGTTTAAAACTCGGAACTGGAAATTGATGCAACGGCATTTCTACAGTATGTTATTGGTCAGAACTTGCCCAAACACAATGGGAGGAAACATATATCCCATGTCTATGAATGAACTATGAAATAATTTATAGCCATTTCTAATCTACCACAGTCCTGCCTGTGGCCACAAATGACTGTGTTCCTCCAAAAGCTAACATGTCCTCATGCCTCCCAAAGACCCCCCCAAAAAAAAAAATCCAATGATACTACCATGCAGGGGCGAGGAATATTACATTGTCACCTAATTTAGATTTAGGTATAGGTGAGGATGCCAGGGTGTGAATCCTCCAATACATCTCTCCAGTAGATATCTACTCAATCTGAAGCTTTGCCAACAATGAAACATCTCACCTGACCCTCTCTCTTCCATCTGCAATAGACATCAGTGGCACTCGTAGAAGACAACCATAGTTGATACTCTCTCTAGTGGAGGTTAAGAGAGAAAAGGAACCACACCGCAGTCACTGCAATCCATGAAATTTTAAAAATTCACTGGACATGTATTGATGATTCACTGATTAGGAACCTCTCATTCTTGTTGGGTGTGATTCCTTAGCTCTGCACTCTGGGTTCATTGCTGTGCCTATGGATTGACTTCATTTTACATAGAAATGCCTAGCACTTGATATAATGTAGCCTTGTGTTATTATTTTATATTTGTAGGTACTTGACATCTGGCCCCTTTATATTATCATATTATCCTGATTCCAATTAATTTAAATTAGTGGTGCAACGTTTTGTGGTTTTTCTATATTCCTTATTATAATTCACTCAGTCACATAAAACACACACAAATTACTTTGAGAAAAGCCTGTGGAGACTAACAGCACCTTTACATATATTAGAAAAACTGTTGTCCAAAAAAGAAACTCTGCAAGTTATGACCTTAGATTGAGAATTTGAAGACTCATTTTTCAAACCGTGTGCCTATAATTCATCATCCTAGGAATCTGAAGCAGGAAGATCACAAATTTGAGTCCAGTCGAAAAAACTTGGTGAGAACAAGACTAAAACTAAAAAGAAATTTTAAAAGGCTGAGGTCATAGTCAGTGCAAAGACCTTGGGTCAATCCCCAGTATAATCCATTGATAGAGAGAGAGAGAGAGAGAGAGAGAGAGAGAGAGAGAGAGAGAGAGAGAGAGAGAGACTTTTCAGCCAACTTTTGTATTACTACTTATCCAGCAATTGCATTTTACTGCTTGTAACTTCTCTTTATCTGAAGACCTTAGTTTCCTTTGAGAAAATGTTACTAAAAGATCTGGGATCTCAGAAAAAAATTTAACTTCAAATCTATTTTCTTTGTTTCCTCTAAGTTCTATTTAGAGACTGGAATACTATCATATCTTTACATTATAAGATACATATTTTCACATGTATCTTAAGATCTAGAGAATTTTGTTGACACTTCCTTTATCCAGCCTGGAACTGTCCTATTGACAGAGACAAGTTTTCTTGGTGACTTTTCTATTCTCCATTTTAACTGAAGATAAGAGAACTACTAAATTTTTGTGACTCTAAAGAAAGATATTCTTCAAATTCTTTCCTGTCAATTCGCCATTGATTAATAGTCTTTTCAAAATACTTCCAACATTCGAAAAAGATCCCCTCACATTTTTTCCAACTTCTTTCTGTTACCAGTGCTCAAAGCCAAGTTCTGTCTGTTGGATAAAGAAAGGTTCCACTTTCTGTGGTCAAATTCTGTTTGAATTATTATTATGACGTAAGTGATCTCAACATTAGCAGATAAAAACAACAACGTGTCAGGGCTCTGAAGATTAGAAATTTGGTCAGAACAGAGGCAATTCAGAGGCAGTGTTGCTGAAGTCACTGGGTGGTGTTCACATGTCTCCAGTAGACAGAGATATTAAATATAGCTACTCTCAAATCTGGCGTCTTCACGGTGATATTTGTAGGTCTGATCTCTTTGGAACTGTCCATCAGAAAGCTATGTGTGACCATTGTAGTTTAACAGTCTTAAGATAAAGAGCTTCTCACGCAATGTTTTGGGGTCCAAGAAATAATTTGTATAAAATTTGGGTGAAAACCGAAGACCTCTAACGACCTAGCCTTGGAAGTCCTAGAATAGCATGCAGGTTCATTTGATCCAGCTAGTCACTACAATCTCAGATTTGCATGAGTAAAATTGAAATCTATACCTCACTAAGAGATTCCACAAAAACCCAGAGGTGGAACTACTATATGATCTGTATGATTTAACAGATATTAACTGCTAAGTGTACTAGGTTCATGGAACCCAGAACATCTAGTAACCTTTGTAACAATCCTTGGCTCACTCCTTCCTCCCCTGAATGTAATCAGTGTGGAAAACAGGAACTTTTAGAAGTATATTATTTTCTTTAGGGACAAGTGATTTGTCATATAAGATAATGCATGTATCATTTTTGTACATATAGATTATTACATATATATGAAAATGATACAATGACCCATTAGTTTGCAATAAAATGATTCAAAGAAATAATAAGATTCCATAGAAATTTTATAGAAACACTAAACATACATATATATGCACACATTCAAGAATAAAGAATAAAAGCTTTTTCTTTATAAGCAGGCAGCAAAAAGAAAAAAAATTCTTTACACATTTCAATGCAGATATTTTTTCAAATGTTGTAGCCTATGATTGGTTGAATCTACAGAAACAGAACCCATGGATACAAAGGAGTGGTTGTATACCACAATAGAGACTAGTTCATAATAATGTTGGAAACATACAATCAAATTCAGTAAGATAAGGGAACCAGACTTTGCTGACTTAGAAAACAAGCATTCTCATGTCTAGGCTTTCGATTTAATGATGAATACAAAAATAAAGTGAATGGCAGATGTGTATGTACATCATCTTCTCATGATCTCTTAAATGATTAGCGTTAAGTAGTTAATCGTGAATTTCTTCACTTGAACAAAAAGTACTAAGTCTCATGTAAAAACGTGAATATTTGAATGCTTAAAAACTATAACAATGAAAGACACCCTGCCACTAATCCCCGTTGAGACACTCTCGGGCTTCAAACACACTTATTCTCCATTCTAACCACTTTCAAAATCACTTTCGGCGGTCTTCTTTCGGGAGTGTCTAAAGTTCTGTAATGACTGACTTGATGTCCTGGATTGGTTTAAAATGTTTATATCTTATGATCACTTTGGCTTTAGGGGAGAGCCAGACGTCACAGAGTGCCAGATGTGGCGAATGAAACAACAGAGGACACATCACACCATCTTTCTGTTGGATGGCACTGAGCAAGTGCATTCAATGCATTTATGATTATATCTCGTAAAGGCACTTGCAAATGACGACTTCCGAAATTTCTTCAGAAAGTACAAGAATGATGGGATGAAAGTTTCTGAAGCAAGGGGGAACATGTTGAGGAAAATTAATGAAAAGAATTTTTTTTTTTACTGTCAGCCCTGGTACATTAACTTGATGGTATTGTTTCACAGGAAAGATCCCTTATAAACCAAGCACCACAACTATGTTAAAAAAAAAAATCGATGAAAGTCCAGATGAAGGGTGTAAGGGCTTTAGACCTTCAAGTGCACTGGACTAAAGGTTAAAACACGCTCAATCACGTTATTGAATTTGACTAGAAAAGCAAGTGTTCTAAAATGGGCCAAGACCATTCAAGGCTTCTATGGACCCCAAGCACAGATGCTCAGAAGCAAATTTTTGCCTTTTCTCATTGGGTGTATTTTTGCATGTTCTCATAATAAGTGGCAAAGGAGTGCATGAAAAAGAAAAATATATTTCAGTGGACAGAACTAAGAGTACAGAGAATGACAATATAGTAAATTGTTTCTAAGTGTTAGAATTAAGCTTAACTAAGGACATTTCCTAACCCAAAAGTAGAAATTTGGGCTAGAATTACCTGGTATAATTTCAAGATGAGTGACTACTATGAAGTTTCCTATTGATGGCCTTTTCAAATAATTATGTTCACTGCTGTCATCCTGCCACTGTTTCTCGCTGTTTGATGTCACTGTAAGAAGTGTGCCTCTTTGGAATTCTCCTTGAGAGTTTCTGGAGATTTCTCTTACCCTTCTGATCCTCCTTAACGCTTTAAGATTCATCTCCTCTTCCTTTTGCTCAGCATTCTAAGCTTTGAAAATAATTCAATGGCTAAAATGTTAACTGCTAAATCTTTCTTTACGTTTACAGAACATGGAAAAGCTCGTGAGTTTTGGAATTCTCATCCTGAGTTCTTTGTTTTGCCTGAATAGAACTAACTACAGAAGTCAGAGGTCCATTGCAATGCACTGATTTTCCAGAGAGGAAAAAAGGAGAGAATAATGTAGAACAATGAAGACCCCATCGGGCACCCCCCTTCCTGTTCTTCTCCTGTCCCTTCCCACACATCACATCTTAGTCATTTTTACCTCCTCTTCTTTCCTTCAAACAGCTGAGGCAAACCCCGGCACCAAATCCAGCTGTGGAATTAGTTACTGGGCAAGGGGGCATGTCTTCTTTTGTTTCCTTGGTCTGTAAAATAAGAATAGTTAAAAATTGATCAAATTGATGTAGGTTACAAGATTCTAAATTAGAATTTATCAGTAATTAGATAAGGAGGTATTTTTCCATTTTTTTATTAATAGATATATAATACAAATTAAAATTGATTGTAATATTTTAGTATGTATTTGTGTGTGTGTGTGTGTATGTGTGTGTGTGTGTGTGTGTGTGTGTGTTACACAATGGTTACATTGAACTTAAGCATTTTGTGCACATATATATCACATCAACATTGGAATTCCTTCCTTCGCCCCCTTTGGGCCAGAGTGTGGGAGGGCCAAAAGGAGGTGAGTATATTTTGTAGAAAGGAGAAACACGAATTAACTCTGGACATAACAAATGAGGGCCTTGCAAAATGGTGAATTCTTTATCTCTCTGATTCACATACAGAAATGTGAATTTGTAGTGACCTTTTCTCTCTGATTCTTAGCTTCATCATGTCATCTGTGCCATCTGGGAGAATTGTGAGCCCAGAACTCTGTAAACCATAGGACTGTCTGTTGTCTATTACTTGTCCTCTGGCCATCACTCTTGCCTGGTAACAAGAGAGACACACAGAGGGTTGTTCACTCCGAGTCTTAACTGCAGTCTCAAGCTCAATCCCAGACATTTGAATGAGTCCAGTTTAGACTTGAAAATTACCTACATGAGCCCAGTGAAAATAATCTCCATTGCAAGGCCAAGAAGTAGGTATTCATGTTTTTAAACATTACCATATCAAGTTCTCACTCAACACTTCTGCAGCAATAGATATCTGGAAAACTACCTTTAAAGCTTTGTGTAACACAATTTAGACAAACATAAAAATATCAGCAATCCCGAAAGTACTTCCTCTATATCCCACAAAGCTAAGAAATAAACATTCCAAGTACAATTGAAGCCTTTCTTGTGTAACTTCACATCTAGTTCTTTGTCTGGACTGCAGAGATAACACAATATTACAGGCATTTTAAATGTTCCCCCAAATTTTCATATTCTACTATATAAGTATTTTCCTATGAGTAAAATATTTTCTTTTAAAATATTTTACACATCCAATGTATAAAGCAATGGCTTTTAATACCCAATATCACATAGTCTTTGAATTTACCATCTTAAAAATTATTGTTTTAGTTCAAACGCTTCCACTGCTGCATGGCACCATTTTGTATAGGTGTGCCACAATTTATTAGTGCATTTTCCTCTATATGGACATTACGCTGCCATGCTAAGCCCTTGGATCTCTTTTTATAGATGGGCTGTATGTAAAAATTCATTTTTAAATTTTATACCCTGCTGTTCTGAGGTACTGAAGCAAAGAAAAGTCCTTACAACAGCATGTATTTTATTCATGCTTCAGGATTTGTCTCCTGTGTTCAGCTAACAAACACCAAAAGTAATACTATTCATGTTGACATATTCCATACCTCATGCAAAACTAGCAAAGTTCACGGAACTATAATTTGCCTTAAACTACAAGGAATGCTAACAAAACTTTTAAAATAGTAATATTTAACTACTTTATATAGACATAATCAATGTGCTATCCCTGCTGAATATAATTTTCCTTGATTCCTTGCAGTTTAAAAGTATCAAAACAGAGGCTTTGCCAACTTACTTTTTAACTGTGGCCTAGGATCATTGCTCTAAGTGTCAATTAGAATACAGAGAAGTGTTTGTGTGAGATTTGTTAGCTCTTCTCACTAAGGTAGCGATAGCTCTGAGATTCAAAGTGTGCAACAAAGGCCTCTTAAATGAATAGTCCTGAAGAACTATGGGTAATATCAAATTACACATTTATTTTCTCATTCAGACTATCTCTGAACGATTCTATCTAAAGCTTGTGTTTCCTGAATGGACACAATTGTGTTACTTTTACTAAGTGAAGGAAGCCACTAAGCAAACCGAAAGGCATAAAACGCAAAGTAGTTCAATATTTTTTTACCTCTACTTTTGATGATATCTGTGCTGCAAAATGTTGACCTCAATTAGCACAACACTTTCGTTTAAAATATTTCCACTTCATTTCATCCACTCCTAAGAGCAATTTAATTTTCAAGCATGAGAATCACGTGTCTAGACAGAACCATATTAAGGAATAATATAGATTACTTTTGATACCTCACGACAATACTATTTGAAAGGACTGAGACTTGTAATTGTTTTTTAACAGACTAAACACTGGCCTAATTTTACTCTCTTTACTTTTAAATGCAACATAGCTCCTATGTCACTGTATCATTTAGAGCATTAAGAGTTTGTAAAAATGAAGGGAAGTATTTACATTAAGCAATTATCAAGCATTTTCTTAGCAAATATATTTAAATATAATCGACTTGATTTTTTAATGAAAATGCTTTAGAAACATTTCCATATTATAATGCTTGAATAGTCATGTGTCAACTTGCTACACTCTATCTTGAATCTAATTTAGAGCTGTCTGCTTCTATGTTTGTTGATTTTTCTGTTCAATTTAGATAATTGTAAGTTTAGAACACTTAATTTTTTTTATTTATTCCCATTTTATCTTGAATTCCGATTTCTCTCAACTTTGCATTGTTAGTGGTTGAGGTGCCAGGCCTCAATTCTGTCAGGGCTTTGTGCTGAGTTCATGCCTCCGCAGGTTTGAAGAATACATCTCAAAGAAGAGAGGCAGGTTATGAAGAGAACATTTTATTGGGAAAGTTGCAGAAGGGGAAAGGAAAGTAGACAGGGAAAGACGAGACAGTACTGCTTCTGCTAGGCAGAAAGGTGACCCAGAAATGTAGGTTGTCCATATGGCTTGCTGTCTGAGGATTTCTTATAGTGTAGCTGGGTAAGGGGCTGTCCTATGTTAAACAGTTTGGTTACTAAGACTGGTTGCTAGGAACTTTTCCATTAAAGTCTTTCACCCTATTATGTTTTTAATGTTCACCCATTAAGCACTTTTGGAGAGTAGGCAGCTACAAACTGTTAGTCTGCTGTGTTCTTATGCTTTTCTGGGGGACCCTGCATCCCTAACTGCCTACAACCCTACTGTCTCCATCCCTAACTGCCTACAACTCTACAGTCTCCTCTCACAATATCAAAATAATTTCATGTAAATATATTTGTAAATACATCTCCCCTACACATTTCAGTATAACACATTGAAATCATCACTATAATTAATTGAGCACAAAGTCAAGGCAGAAGCTACCAGTCCATCTTTACAGTCCATCTTTCTCATTTAAAAGCTAAAATTGAGAAATATTTATGTTTAACTTGCATTCATAATTAATATATTAATATACATAAGCAATACAGAAACTTAAGACTTTAATGTGATGAAGTACCACTTTCATATTTTAAGTAAAATCTGTTTTTCTGAAGTTATAGTTATTCCTGTACTGTGACCACTTTAGGTTCTTTTTGTTTGCTGATTGCTGTGCAACAGACCACTCCAAAATACGATGGCTTTATACAATTTCAATCATTTATTTGTCACCTTAGAATTGACTGGCTTCACGTGTGCTCACCTGTGAAGTTGCATTCAACTTTAGTAGAGCAGACCAATACCAAGGTCAGCTTTGATGGCTGAGACAGTCTGATCTCCCCAAATGGTATTTCTTTCTCAAGGAGGTTCTCTGCTTCCTTCCAATCATGGAGACATCGGGATTCCAAAGTGACTAGGCCAGCCCTATAATTTGTGGTGCTTAGTGAAAATAAATATAAATTTCTTTGCTCAAACACTGTGCTTAAAGATGAGGGAAATAAGAGAATTAGACCAAGTCTGAATTCTTGTCAGACTGCATAGTTGTAAATTCAAAAATCTGTCCTGCAAAAGGGCAAGAGTTGAAGTTTCAAAATATCTTGGAGCCCTTGAATCACAAGAGGTGCGCCATGCAGATCCACTAGGGCAGCCTGACCCCTCTGCAGCTGTCAGACACTGACAGATGCCATCAAGCCCAGAGCACACTGAGTCCTGGGCTTCCCAGGTCAGCTGCACTGCCAGCATCCTGCATAAACTGATTATTGTCATGCTGTCGTGCCAGGCCTTCTTCACCTTCAGGAGCCTTCAGTTCAGCCCAGCAACATGTGACCTACAGAAGCAGACAAGCGTACCATACCTATGGCCAAATACACAACACCTAGAACCTCTAGAAAACGCATCTTTCCTAAAAGAGGGAGAGGTATCTCAGCTGTATTCCAGATGGTGGTGCAGCCTGACATCCTGGGAAATCCAAGTTTCTGAAACACACATGAGCCTTGCTGAAGAAACCACGCAAACACGATGCTGAAGGGACCAACTGAAGTCAGAGCTAGGGAAGACCTTACAGCTGTCATCTTAGAACACACTTTTTTTAATGCAGAATCAACCCTATAGAATTATTATACGCAATTGGTTTACAGATATACAAATATCAACATGGAAACACAAAAACATGGAAATCAAGCTAACTTGATACATCTGAAAGAACACAACAGTTATCTAACAACAGGCCTCAGTGAAAGGAAAGCCAGTGAATTGCCTGGAAAATTTCAAAATCATAATTTTAAAGAAAATCAATGAAATATAAAAGAATATACACTGATGTTTCAAAATTGAGGAAAGCTATTCATGATACTAAGAATAAACAGAAATTCAGCAAAATTAGAGATAGGAAAGAACTAAACAGAAATTTTCAGCTGGAGAACTCAGCAAGTGAAACTGAAACGTACAACTGAGATCCAAAACACCAGACTGGATCAAGCAAAAGAATTCATGCTCTTCAAAACAGATCAAAAGAAAAGAAAGGAAATCAAAAGGAACCAAGAGTGCCCACGCGCCTTACAGAACACCTTCTAGCAGCAAATATTGGCATAAGCACATCCCAGAATAAGAAAGGCCTGGTACTAAACTGGACTAAATCAGTTCTTCTGGAAAACACTACGGTCAAACTATCAAAAGATAAGGCAGCAAGAAAACTCTCAACAGAACTTGAGAAAATGCTGAGTCACTGCTAAGGGAATCCTTATTAGAGCTGACTTCTCAGCAGACACCTTACCAGTAGAAGAGAATCAGATATCTATAGTCAAAGTCTTGAAAGAACCGATTCATCAAAAATATTATGCTTAGCAAAACTATTCTCAAATTAAAGAGAGAAAAAATCTTTTCCAAGCCAAGTATGGTGGTATACACGATAATCCTAGCACCCTGGGAGCTTGAGGCAATAGGAAAAAAAAAAAGAGAGAGAGAAAAATTAAGAAAGCTAAATGTATACGTCTTTACTTATCAGTAACAACCATGGATGTAAATAAATTAATTTCCTGAATCAAAAGATATAGAATAGCTTACTGAATTTTGAGAAAAAATGAAGAAATGATATGCTGCCTACAAGAAATTCACTTCGCCAATAGAGATACACATAGACTGAACGTGAAGGGATGGAAAAAAATCCCATGTAAATGAAAACGGAAGTGAATAGAAATTGCCATAGTTTGTCAGATAAAATAGACGTTAAGTACAACACAAATTTATTAAATGTGACACAAATGTATTAAATAATAATGAAATGACCTTATTTATAAGTGGCAATAATAATACCAAAGAATATATTTAAGCAAGAAAGTAAATAATCTCTACAATAAAAATAATGAAACCTTGGTGAAAGAAATTAAAATGTGCATAAAAATGAAAGACTCACATTTATGAATTGAAATAGTTCATATTGTTAAAATATTCAAATGAAAGCTATCTATAGATTTAATGCAACACCCGTGAAAACACCAACAACGTTTTTTCACAAAAATTAAAAAGAAAGTCACCCCAAATATTTTTAAACTCAGAAGACACTGAAGGCAAAGCAGGATTGAGCAAAAGAAACTTAGCAGAAGGACAATATTGGATTTCAAACACACGGCAAAACTGTACTAGCCAGAATAGGAAGTACCAGTGTACAGATACGTAGATCAGTGGAACAGAATGGAGCACCCAGGAACAAACTTGTGTGTTCGGAGCCCACTGATTTTTTTTTTAAAGCAGGATGGCAATAATGTGCATTGGTGAGAAGAAAATCCTTCGATTAATGGTGCTGAGCAAACTACACATGGAGAAGTTAAAAAAAAAAAACTAGATCCTTATTTCTTGCCAAAATCAACTCAAAATTAACCAGAGACTTAAAAGTAACATGTGAAACTAATTGGGTTTTGTGGTGCAGGACTTTATCCCAGCTCACTGAAAGGAAGGAGGATCACAAGTTCAAACACAGCCTGGGCAATTTACCAACTTAGTGACGACCTGTTAAAAAACAAAAGTCCTGAAACTACTACAAGAAAACATAAGAAAGAAAAATGCTTTAGAATATTAGTCTGGATAAAAATTTTTAGAATAGGACTGCAAAAGCATAGAGCAGCCATGTCATTCCCTACCTGGCATAAGGCCCTGTAAAGCATGGAAATAAATAAAAATTCCCCTGTATGTAGGCAAAATAGACCACTCTATTAACATGCTTTTCTGACCCAAATTTAAAAATGACTAGTCTATTTTAAAGGTAACTGAGAAGAAAAATATTGTAAATCAAATCTTCAGATTAAAAAAAAAAATGCAAAAACTCAGGGATGCTGTTATTTCCAGCCTGGGCTACCCATATCTTCAGAGTGGCTGTGGTAGCATCACTTTGCTATGAATTAGCAATGAAAGGCTATTTTTTATATTCAGATTTTCTTCATTTTCATACTGACATTTGAATGTTTTCAGCATTGCTTTAATACTATCATCCTTACTTTACTAACCTCTTGAATGCAACATGACTTCTAAAGGAAATAGGATCTAATTCTCTCCAGCAATCAGGATCTTTCAGTGATTCTAATGTGTTGCAGTCTCTGTACGTCTTCCCTCCAAATTGTCAAACGTCTTCCTTTTCCGATGTCTAAAACACGCAGGAAGATAGTTGCTTTCCACCCTTCTCACTGTGGCCTCCTTGTTATTTGTGCAAGATCAAATCATCTGCTTAGTAGATAGGAAGTGGACATATTTTATTATGAACTGTGAGGATCGCAGGGAATCGGCGGGGTTTGTCTCTGACAGCAGTAAAGAAGTTTGGTAACTGAGAACTGCGGAGGGTTTCCTGGTGTCTTCCAGTAGCAGCTTCGGGTTTCTGCTGCTGCTGCAGTTTTTACACTTGAGGAAGACAAGGGAGGAGAGAGCTGAAGAGAGCAGAGATGTCTGTTTCCAACTGCAGAGTAATTGAGAGTTGCTTCATTCTGCTGAGAGTGCACCAAAGAGAAGAAAACCCATTATGGGCCGGGGTGGGAGGGAAGAATCCGGGGAGAGGCCAGATTGCCAGAAGCATGTATATCACAGTATTGAAAACAGGCATGAGGCAGAGCCCCCTGCAGCTTGGGACAGAAGGACGCCCCCTGTCCTGCCCTGATCTGGAGTGAGGCTGAGGACATTGAGCAGGCTGGGCGTTGGGGGGATTTCCAGCAGTCCAGATGCTATTGAATACTGCCAGGCTGCATTCTGTTCATTAAGCCACTTCCTGCGATGTGGTTATTCTGAGAGAGGCAAGCCAGTGTCCAACAATTTGTACCTGCCCGGGAAAGAGCAGAGAGCTCTGCCAAATGACAAAGGGAGGCCCAGACGCCAGCAACCACGTTACGGTGGGGGAAGAAAATGTACCCAAAACAAGATTATGTTCTTTCTGTAGTTTCAAATAGAGCACTAGGTTCTGTCTCTGCAAAAACACTACGAGTAGTACATACCTTCGAGCCGATTTTACTTACCAGAATTGTTGCAAATGTTCCCAAGTCCTTTGCCAAGGACACTGGTGAAGACGGTAGCAGAGCGCTTGTCTCTGCAGGGTTGCTCTGCTTCTATATCCATCCACCCCTCCGTGGTGGGGTTGGACATGGGAAGCTCCGCACTAGCGCTGCCGAAAGCATGAAGAAGATCTCATTTATTGTAAAACAATAATAAAAATGGCTTCCTCACATGACTGCTGGTAGATGATGATAAAGATGAATATTGGACTGACAGACCGTATGACTGATGATGGATTTGAGGGTATTTGGAATTATTTAAGGCTAATGGGAAAAAAAACAATAAATGATGAATCAGAGGTGCCATAGAAAAGGGAAGGGAAGAGAAGAAATTAAACAGAAAAAAATGACAAAAATTTCCAACATGTATGTTGTTATTCAATTTAAGTTGCTAACATGGATGTTATTATTCAACTTAAGTCCCATATTCATGGTACTGGTTGTGTAGTGCAACCACAGGGTGCACGCACATGCAATGTTGGGGTTCAGTCCTTTAACCAAACAGAACACAAGTCTGTATTTCTTTAAGACCGTGGGTATATTAAAGCCAAGTTTTTAAAAGCTTCACCTCATCTGAAACAGTGATTTGAAAGGTATCTTTTGTGTATGTTTTATGTTAATTCCTGGGCGAGTAAAAGGTAAGACCGAAGCACGCAGTGATGGCTTAATTAAAAAATTTATAAAAAGATACATTTAACCTCCCTCAAGCTACTTTCCCTTCGCTCACACCCTTGTCACTATCTGAGGCAGTTCCGGAAGGCCTGTGTCCTAAGTGTCCTTGGATATACCGTCGTCGATGCTTTGATATCCTGAACGAGTTTGAAAGACCTCCTTTCCGTGTGCACTTTGACTTTGAGGAAGAGCCAGAAAGCACATGGCACAAGATCATCCAATGAAGTGCTAAGTTCGGGTGACTCTGCTTTTCCTCCATGGCAACCGGCAGCAGGATTTTCGCCATGCTTTTGATCACATCTCATAAAGACACTTAGGAGAGAAGACTTTGAGAGCTGCTTCAGAAACTGGCAAGAATGGAGGGATCAGTGTTTAAAGCCAGTGTGGGTTCCTGGGCAGAAACCCCTGTGGTGAACTCGGCAGTTCCCATACACACGTGGGCTCTCTGTATGTGACTCTGGCTGGCCATGGAAACCTGACTTCCTCCTCAGCCATCCCCAGCACAACCACTTTGTAGAATCCTACAAATGGCCGGCTGACAACAGCAACGCTGACCCCTCAGCACGGACCTGTCTCCCTCGGACCTGTCTCCTCTATCCCACAGCCCCCCACCTGCTCTCCCAACCTATCAGGCAATTCTGCTTTGTCCTCCTCTGCCCAATCCCCAGCCTCATGCCACCTGAACAGCCCAATCCCTGACCCTCGGCTGGCTTATCTACAAAAGCTCTATTCACCTCATTATCACAGTTTTTTGTTTGTTTGTTTGTTTTTTTAACCAATGTTACCTCTTTTTCCTCCTTTCACTCCCTAGTTCCTGGTTGCCACACAGCAGACCGCTGACCAAAGGCTGCACCTTTCCTCCATGCACTTCCACTCTTGCCCTGGTCTTGTCTTAAGGCCTGCCGGCCACGCATAGTCTCAGACTTCTGAAAATGAAAGTTAAAACCGACTCTCCTTCAAGTTGTGGGTATCGGGTGTCATGTCCCAGCAAGGAGCCAAATAAATGCGGGGCTTCATTGGGTTGTGAGGCACACGCTAGAGAAGCAGAGTGCCTTGTGGCTTCTGAACTAGACACTTCAACAAATATGACCGTCAACAGCGATAGTGCTAAGGAACACTTCCCTGGTACAAGAGGAGGAAAGAGATGTGAGCCTATTCACAGGACAAATATGAATTGATTTTTTTTCTAACAATGTCCACAACATCACACACACACACACACACACACACACACACACAAATGAACTCACACTCACACACACTTATACAGACAAAACTGTCTCAAAAAATCATAACATTTTAATAAAAGTCTTTGGGGTGTGACTTATAGATACAGCTTTTTGCTTTCTTAATACACTTACATTTGAATTAGATAAAGTAGGTTCATTTTTTACAGTAACTTAACAATGACAGGGAATCATTTTTCTCCAATGTATGCCTACTTTGTTTTTATTGGCTCCCTAATCCTTAGTGTCAGCTGAAGAGGCAACTGGCTTCGGCTATCCTGCAAAACATGAGTTTGATGTCAGGAGTCCAATCCTACGGTCCTTTCACTGGTCATACTCCCAAAGAGATCGATCAGAGCTTTATTTCTAACCGAAGGAGAGTCAAACTGTGCTCCAGTGCCGTAGAAAATGTGGGCAAACACAGCAGCTGTTTGGTCGTCATCGATGGTTTAGACAGTTTGGAGAGTCTGAGTCTGTTAACTCCCACTGGACTGCTGACCTTAAGTTCAGGCAGTAGAGCATTAGGAAGACAGGCCTGCTTGAAGAAAGAAAAGAAAAAAAACTAAGTCCTTTTTCTTGTTGCCACAGATACATTCTGAGTTTTAAAATTCTAATATTTGGCTGAGTATGCGAGGATAAAGAGGAAGACCCAAGAGTGAAGTGAAGCAGGGAAGGAACCAGATCATGAGCGTATCAGCAGGTGGGACATTTCCAAAGCTGATAGAATGTAACTTTCTCTTGAACATTTTTTTCCATCAGATTCATTATTGCTACAATTACTACAATGGAAAAACTACAATATGACTCAACAATTTTGTTTTATTCCCTAAAGGCTTTTAAACATATTCTCCGAGTTAACAGAATAAGCCTATACAGTCCGGATTTTTCCATATACTGTTGAAACACAAAAAATATTTACAAGAAATTAAAATATTTTAAATGTCATGTCTACATTGTTGCCTAAATCTGTCATATCACAAAGAAAAGAAACTACATTACAATGTATTCTAGGACTGAAGGTCTTCTTTCTGATAATTACATGTTAATTAATTTTGTAGTTGATGATACTTTATTCTCTGTGCATTATCAAAGTGGTTGTTTAATGATACTATTTTCTATTCTATCTCTCTTAAGTTTAATCTTTGATTTTAAAATGCTTGAATTTATATTTTTGAGGGCCTAAGCAGTTCATGGACTCTTTTCTATTATTTTGGTAAGAGCACTGACTGCTCTCATAGATCTTTAAGTGCACAGTACACAAGTGTTTATAAACACAGCATCGTACAGCAATACTTAGCGTGTATTCATCTTGCATAACTTGGTGAAATTTTACAGCACCTAATTAGCAGCTCCCCATTTCACTCTTCCCCTGCCCACTGGCAACCACCATTCTACCCTCTAATGCTTCGGTGTTCCTATTTAAATAACTTGTATAAATGGAATCAAGAAGTACTACTTTCGATCTGTGAATTTCATTTCAACTACATCTCAATAAAATCCTGACAAAATAAATAAAGAGAAATGCTGAGAATAAGCTGAATAAAGGCCGAGATAAAGCAAAAGGACACGACCTCGTGGTCAAGTCTTGTCAACTTTCAGCCTGCGAAAAATAAAAAGCTCTAAGGTAGGCCCAAACAGTCCCAGAGAACACAAAGTCTCTGTGAATAGGATTCCTTTCTTGCAAAGTCCTTTCCTGTTTCTTCCATGACTCCTTCAAAATTCAAAATTGCTTTGCAAGGCATCCTTAGGAGTTTATCAAATAAACAAGCAGTACCTCTGCTTAAAAAGCCCTACCTGTATCTGTGAAAGTATAATCTATTTTTAAAAAAATTAAAAATTTAAGTCCCATTCCAAGTCCTAGAAATATGCTGGGGTTCGCGGTTTGTATTTTTTATGAAATGTATGCCTAGAGAACCATGGTATTTTGCCTTCTAGTTACAAAGGACCGTAGTCCTTCCTTCAAACACACATGTAAACAGTGTTGCTGGAAAATACCTTATTAGAGAAAGGGCACACCAAATAACAAGTGCTTGGAGGAATATAGTTCTAATATAGAATATAATTATTCACTATTAATCATAGAAAATAAATCTGAGGCATGCAGTTCATCTCTCTGCCATTTCAAGCCTTTTTTGTCCATTAGGATACTCATACAGAAATATAAACAAGGAATATTGCATTTTATTAGTTCACATTTTAATATGACATTTATATTCCATTTTCTATTTCACTAGCTGTCATGTATATTCGTATTGTTTTCATATTCCTCCTTTGCCAATGGTGTTTCTCTTGATAAGGTTTGTTTCATAAAGTCAATTCTAAAATGTTTTGATGTTCCATGTAATCAATTTTCCACAGTTCTGTAATGATTGCTTCCTAATGTTCTGGGGCTAGTCTTACTGCCTTTGTTTTCACTTATAAAACTATTATCAGAATTGAAAGTATAAATGCAAGTGTATAGGTTTCCATATCACTGCAGAGATTAAATTCAGAATTTTTGCGGAGAAGTTAGTAAAGCCACGACAATATTGAAAGCTAGGGATGATGACTTTCTAATGGAGTGGTTCTGATTTTGTAAAGTAAATGTACAACTGGTGGTTGGTTGAGGGTCCTTCATGACCATGTTTCTGGCTAAAAAACAGGTCTTATGTATATATATATATATATATATATATATATATATATATATATATATGCATGCACACACACACACACACACACACACACACACATATTAGTCTTCCAGAGCTATATCGTCCAGTATAACTAGCCAATAACCACTTAGTGACATTCTTAAGCTATTTAAAATATCTAAATTATTATTTTTACTAAAAGATAATAAATACAGAAGAGTTGGTTTTAGATATATACGATCCCTATTGATAAATGATGAAAGTTCATTAAACACACTCATTTACACACACACACACAGGTGCTCAGAAAAAAAAAAAGAATTTGGGGCAAGAGAAGTTGGGAACAAATTTAGCTGCAGAAAAAAAGTGCATTATTAGCAAAACTATTCCCAGCAACATTTAGTATCTAGAACTATATAACATCAGATACAAAATTTCAAGAGACTGATGCATAATTCTATTGCACTTAATTTTTAATCTAACAAATATTTTTCATAATGATGGATTTGTTCTCCTATATGAATTTCACAAGTATTTTGACCTGTAAATGCAGGATTTAAAAATATGTGCCATAGATTAATTGTTATCTCAGTTCACTGCTATAATTCAATACCCGACATCCACAAGTCAGTGGAGGAAAGGTTTATTTTAGCTCACAGTTTCAGAAGGTCTCAGTCCATTCATGAGTGGGCAGCTTGGAAATGGTGGAATCACATGATGGGGTCACAGCTAGAGCCAGAGCCGGAGCCGGTGCTCTGGAGACAGAGATCCTCAAGGCAACATGGCAGAACTGAGACACACTGGGAGGAAGCTGAACCACCACATGCCCCCCCCATCAAGCCCTAAGCATTGGTCCCTTCCAGCCAGCCCCCACCTCCCAACACTACACAGTATCTATACGTACATGAGGCTTTTGGGCGACACTCTAGATCCAAACCACAGCAACTATAATATGAAGGAAAAAGACAATGGAATGAATTAATACAAAATTCTTCATTTTATATGTAAATGTTCAAGCATGACTTCACTAATAGCCATAATGTCATCGGTAGGTAATTCCTTTTGTAAGTATCGACATTGTGAATGCTAAAATTTAAATGGAAATTAATTCCCTCGGTTGTATTGTTGCCTTAAAATAAAAGTAAACAATGAGTTGTCTTGACTTTAAGGAATGAGCAATTCTTAAAGTTTTTATAAAGAAAGTACTTTCTTCCTCAATTTATAAGGTATATCTGAAAAACATGCATATTAAAGCCAGACACAAAATAACTGATTTCCTTGTCCTCAGTTATTTATAAACAAATATCTCACATGAATGCTCAGTGAAGCATTACAAAGCCGTGCAAAACGAATGAGTCAATAAATGTTCAAGGCTTTTTCAAATAATTTCAGGGCATCTAGAAAGGGGTGACAATAACCCTACTCATTGACAGTAGTGCCTTCCCACTGGGCCTGAGAGCCAAATGCCCAACACATTTCCCAGAGAGCCTCTGGGGGTTGTTCCTCTAACTGAGAACTATTTTTCTAAATAAATCAAGCTATATCTATTTTCTACTGTCTTGGTCTGTTTTTTATTTTTTTATTTATTTTTTTGCTATCGCTGAATACCATAATCTAGGTAATTTATAGTAAAAAAATTTTTTTTCTATGCCTGAACAATAACAGCTCAAGGAGCTAATTCTGTTGAGTTCCCTTTTGTTGACGAAGACTGTGCAGAGACCAAGGTGATTCAGGGCATCACACCATGAGTTAAAGCCAGATATCTCATTTCACTCTTCTTATAATCCCACTAATGCAACTCTTGACCTTATCTCATCTTAATAACCCCCAATTGGTATTAAAAATATGACTGAGTGTTGAATTCTCAACATATAAAACATGTGTGATATATTTAAAGCAAAGCAGCTACTATGGCTAAAGTGTTGCTCTAAATAATTACAATGACTGTAATAAAATTAAATTATAAGAGAGTATTCCCATACCTTCCTCTCTTGCTTTTAGTTTAAGAACCTTGAGTCTAATGGAAGGAAGCTTCTGGAATGCACATTCTACTTGCTTTGACGCCATCATGCTGAGGACTTGCTAATCAGTAGGCCACAAAGCACAACTTACCTGTTGATTTATCTCAGAGGACAATGAGCCATGGAAGAGACTTATGGCCTAATGTGTAATCACAAATATGAGTCTAGAGATACTTTTATCCTTTAACCATGTAGCTTCTGAAACAAGAGCCAAAACATAAGGGGTTGTAGACTACGCCTCTGATTTTAAACTATGAAATTTTCCAGACTATACATGCACACGTTGTTTTGCTATTCATAAATCCTAGTCCTGCTACTGTATACTTTTAATTAAATTTTACAGTGAGTATTTTTACTTCCTCAATGAGGTTTCAATTATCAATTTGTAAATATTTAGGAAGTTGAGAAATACTAGGGGGTTAGGAATTACAGTAATCCAATGTTATGATTGGTTTATATCTAAAATGTCTTCCAAAAGCCTCATGTGTTTGGATGTTGTGTAGTGCTTATGGAATTCTGGGTCATTAAGAGGTGGAGCCTGGTTGGAAGGGGTAGAACGCTGAGACTTGGCTCAAAAAGGACAGAACAATTGAACATCATCTGAAAGGCTGTATGAGAGTTCTGTCCTTCCTTGTTCACTTGGCTGTCTGTCTACCATACCACAAATAGCTTTTCCTTGGGCTACACCTCGACCATGTGTTTCCAACACTGCCAGCCATCTATGAATGGACTGAGACCTTCTGAAACTGTGAGCTAAAATAAGTAGTAATTCTTTCTTTAAGTTGTACATGTCAAGTATTCTGTCCCAGAAACAAACAAACAACAACAACAACAAAATAACCCCTAAGAAATTGGTACCAGAGAAGTGGGGTTGTTTCTATGACTTGGTTATGAGACCATGTGGTTTAGAAGTCTTTGGAACTGATTTCTAGAAAGAGATTGGAAGTGCTCGAAGATGCAGAATAGGAAGATCTTAAGATGCTCTGATGGGAGATTCTGGTCAGTGCTCAGAAGAACAAAATGCTTATAAAAGTATGAATTGCAAAGGTCAACCTCAAGAGGTTTCAGATTGGAAGGACTTTATGGGCAATTGCTCTAGAAATTATATGTTCTATGCTCTAGCAAAAAAGTGTGCTAGCATTTTGCCCCATCCCAATACTTTGCCTAAAACTAAAATTAAGGGTGACAAACTACTTAATCTGGCAGAGAAAATTTCAAGACAGCCCAATGTTCAGGATATCACATGGTAATTACTTGGAGGTCTTAGCCAAATCTACAGTGAAAGGCAGGAAAAAAGGACAGAGAAAAAAGATGTACAAATTTTTCAGTTTTAACAGAAAGAATGAGAATGTTTACCCTGTGCCCTTGTATGTTGGAAGTGTTTACCTTGTGTCTGATTTTCACAGGGGTTCAGAACTAAGATTTGCCTTGAGTCTTACAGGAGACTTTAACCTTGGACTTTTTTGCAGTGTTGGAATTGTTAAGACTCCGTCAACTCTCAGGGAAGAGCTAAATGCATTTTATTTAAGGAGGTGGACATGAGCCTTTCTGAGCCCAAAGGTAGAATGCAATGTTTTTGATCTAGAATGTTCCCCTAGAATGGATTTTATGGAATACCTATGGAACCATGTGTTGTTAAGAGGTGGGGCCTGGTTAGAAGGAGCAGAACACTGGGGTGACCTGTGCGGGATGAAATGCTGAAACATGAAGTGGATGTATACATACCCACTCTTTCCTTCCGTGCTCACCTGGCTTCCTGTCTGCTGTTCTATAAAAAGTATTTCATCCCACTTCCCCTTTGCTATGTGCTTCCACCAGGCCAGCAGCCCATAAGTGAGTTGAGACTTTCTAAAACTGTAACCTGAAATAAATATTTCCTCCCTGAAATTGCGAATGTCAGATATTCTGTCTGATCAACAAAAAGTAACTAAGACAACCAGGTTCTATGGTATATAAGGGAAAAACATGTATTTATCTGAGCACCTTACCTCTGTCACCTAGTGCAGTGCTTAAAACCTAATAAGAGGTCAACAGAAATGTTATTATTATGAGTTAAGTGAAACAACAGATGAGTTGTGTGCAAATTTCAATAAAATTTTTTGGTTGGAACTTACTCATGTTGACACTGTTGCTCTGAACTCTTCCTTCTAAGCCAATTTATTCTCTTTTATCATTTTTAGGTTTGCATGGTAATCAACAGCATATAAATCTCTCCTCCACACAATTCCATTCACGATGCCCCATAGCAGTCTGAATTAAACACAACATCAAATTTCTCTGGAAATTACTCATTTATAATTGTAAAATATTTTGTATGGTATTGAGTCAACATTTGCTAACATTTATAATGAAAATTAAACTGCTTAATCATCATCTTGCATTTCAAACTGTTTTTCCACCATAATAAGGTTCTGCATTTGGACAAGGTTTTTCCTAAACTAGCATTGAAAGGTATATTTATATATTTGTATGTATGTATGTATATATATGTATGTATGTATGTATGTATGTATATATATATAATTTCTTTCTATAGATAATAAATAGAAATGAGATATGCAGAGAGAGAGAGACAGAGAGAGAGAGAATATAAAATGGTGAGCTAAGTGTTTTGGTATGTTCTGTGCTCCTATATACAGAATGCCACAAGTTGAGAAATTTAAGATGGACTTAAGTGTATTTATCTTATGATTCTAGAGGCTGAGTAATCTAAGAGGAAAGCACCGTCTGGCTTGAGGTCTTTCTTGTTACATCATCACATGTTAAGAAAGAACACTGGAGGACACATTTATTTTTATAATAAACCAACTCCCAAGATAATGACACTAATCCATTCATAAGGACAAAGCCCTCCTAACCTAATTACCTGTGAAAGGTCCCACCTCTCAATACTGTCGGATTGGGAATTCGGTTTTTAACACATGGATCTTGGGAAATGTATTTATACTAAACCCCTAGGTATAAAAAAGAAAAGAAACTGTTTTCTTCATTATACAGATTTTCATATGACAACTGGAACAGAAAGCATTTAAAAGCCAGTAAAGTATTTATCGTATCATTAAATTGACATGCATTTGTAAAAATTTACCTTTTATTATAATGATCTATCATTGTGTGATGATACACTGTGCAGCTGCTAAACAGATTGCATTCCATGGCATGTGTTTTGTTGGAAACAATAAAAACTTGAAATGACAAGCCAATCTTAATATAAAATATGTACATAAGACAATAAAACGAAGAAAATATACATATATATAATTGTTAAGAACAAAGTCTTTAAAAATATGATAGAAGTTGTGAATCGCAAAACTTTAAATACCATTTTGCCATAACTTCACAAATTTGAGTATACTTTTTTCAGGTGTTACAATGATTTGTCTTTCAAAAGAGTCAAAATCTGTAAGAAAAAGAAGTATCTCAAACCTACTCTAAACATTAATAGAAAATCACACCAAGCAACAAAGCCTACATTTATTTTCTGGCAAGTCAATGGGAACAAAGCATTCTACCCTCTCTGGTATTAAAAAAAGCCTCATCCTAGGAAATAACCTAAAAATCAACACTTTTAGAAAAATTCTTAGAATGGCATACAGGACAAGAAACCAGATTGCCCCAAATCCTAGATACTCAAAATATTTACAATGAAAAAAGTTAAATTATAGTTAAAATTTGTAGATATATGAAGGAGTATTTTGAAAGGCAACAAGAAAATAAAAACAGCTAAAATATACCATTTTGGCATTGTAGATTACAGCTAGATCAGAGCTCTCACTTTTATCAAACTCAGATTTCCAACCTAAAACATTTATATAGTTCTTTGTCCTGGCTGGCCAACATGGAGGAATGTTACCCATGGCCATTCTGAAGATGCTCATTAAAATTTATTCCTCTCTGCCTTGTCATTTTGTAAGCCATTTTTCCTTTATTGATGTTCTCTGAAAGTAGTTGCATTTGTTCTCCTTCAGTTTGTTTACTATTCTTTCTTCCAAAAGTTTTCCTGACCAAAAATACTCTATTCATAAGCTTCTGCAGTTTTCATGGAATGGACTGTTCTGTTATGAGGCAAGGTTTCTAGCCTCTTGCCATATCTCCCAAGGATTGTACACATATTTTTCAGCAACTGACAGTGTATTTTCTCCCAAAACTTCTTGGTTAATGAGTTTCTACTTGTCTCACTCACTTTCTCATCACTGAGGCACAGTATTGACACTCACAACTTAGAGGAGAAAGGTTTTTTGTGTGTGCTCATGTTTCAGAATGTCTCAGGTCATTCACAGGAGGCTGGCAATGCCAAAGGGGCCTATTGTTCATTCCATCACAGCAGTAAGCAGAGCTATTGGGGAGAAGCAGGCAAGAATATATCATTCCAGGAAAACTGGAAGTGATCCTCCCCTCCCAGCCAGGCCCCGCCTCCTCAAACATGTGAAATCAGCAAATCGACCCACTTCATCCAGTTGACCATCCAATCCAAGTACTTGCCAAATGTCTCAGGATTTTAGGGAACTTTCTAGATCCTAACCGTTACTCTCCTGTTTTGACAAATTATTTCGTAAATATCTGGGCAATGAGTTGAGTCCCTATGAGTTGAATAGAGGGTACTGTGTCAATAGGTTTCTTAGGGTTCTGCAATTGAATAAAATTTATTCTCTCCTTTCAAATAATTGAGAGGAATTTAAAACTTTGGCAAGTAATCTGCAATTTCATCTGCACCAGAAAGTAACAAATATTTATTCTTTCATTTTTTTTTTTCCAAATTGTAGATAACTGGTCTTTCAGTACTGAAAAAAAAAAAAGTCAGATTAGCAAAGAAGGAATTCTTCAGATGCCTGGGAAACTAGAAGTATGCTCACCCTATAATTTTTGTTTTCAATTTTAGGATCAGAAAACTTTTTGAAAGGAACACATGAAGCTACAGGAAGATTTAAACAGGAGACAAAACACTCACATGAATGACTTTGAGAGAGCTAAGAGTCTTCAGGTCTCAGGGGACAATATATTCAGAAAACAATGTAACTGGTGATATCCATTTTATAGGGCTGCAAAGAGAATTAAATTAATTGATTTGTGTGTTTTTTTATAGTCCATGTGTGGATTTACAGTACATACTATGTAAACACTGTCAGGAAAATTCTAGGTACTAATTACAATGCAAGTTCAAAAACTATTCTAAGAATGCGAATGAGGGTCTGTGGAAAATTGGCATCAAAATCCCCAGAATACCAAAATCCATCGTATAAAACAAGGTAGAATTTGCTCATAAACTACATACTTAGCCTCTTATTCTTTTTAAAATCACTTCTACATTACTTATAAAAAAGCAAACACAAATGATATGTAGTTATTATCCTGTATTATTTAGGGAGAAATGGTGTGGAAAAATATCCATATATAATTAGCATAGATATATATTTTTTGTCCCCAAATGGTTTGGATATACTGCCAAGAGCATCATCACACATGCAGGACCCATGTCCTCAACAGGTCAACTGTAAATTGCTATAATAAATATATAACAAAGTCTTTTTCAATGGTTTTCTGTCAAGATTATGTGACATGAAGAAACTATGTAGATGTGTTTCCTAAAAACTGTCTCTCTCTGTTTTCTTCATTTTCTCCCTAGAAAGAACAATCTGAGGACATATCTCAGCCTTATGAAATAGGGGTCACCACGGGGGAGAGCCTTGCTGGAGAATATCGGTAAAGATGGCCCCACCTAGCTGAGGGCAGAGTGCCAATGTCCAGAACTGATTTCCCCAGGGCAGGCTTACTGGATATGAAGTTTCACTGAAACTCAGACCCCTTAGCAAAGAGCACAAAGGGTCACCATTAACCAGAATGTGTTCAATTCTTCAGGCGAGCTCTTTATAGAGACAGCGATATTTAACCTGGATGCTCCTGCTGCCTCCACAGGGATTCATAGTAGTTGAAAATAGAAACTGGGGAACTCTTGGATATAACCTAATAACGGAAGGAATTTCATATTTCTCTGTGTTGTTTGCTTATATAGTCACAGTTGGGAGAAGACTCCTCCTGGGAATCAAAAAGCAATCATGGTAAGTAAGATACATTGGGAGATGCGCTTTATTACAGTGGAGGAAACAATAGAACAAAAGTCGTATTTCTGCCCTGAAGTCCAACTTGAATGGTGCTAAACATTAATAAGAAAGACGTTTTTGTTTTGATGGAATTTTTAAAGACTACTTCTCCAGAACCAATAATTTTATTTTTTCTATAGAAGACAGTCTTTTATTTGCTAAAACCTTTTTTTTTCCTTATAGTTTGTCTATATGAGACTTGTTTCTGCTTATCCGTTTATTGCCAATTGAGGATTTATTGAACAAAGGCATTTGATGGTATGGTAAGTGTTAAATATATGTTTCAATATAAAGCTTATAAAATAGGTATGATTGTATTCTCTGTGTAGATGAGGAAGCTGAGGATTGGGAAGTAATGTTCAGCTAAGGTATAATAAGTAGTAAAGGATAAATCGGAACCCGACTGTGCTCCACGACAACGCATCAACACTTAACTCCGCACTATGCAGTTGTTCCAAACGAAACGACTATTTGGGGGTATAGACGTATTTCTCTCCCAAACTGGTGGTCATGCCAAAGCGGCCCAGGAGGCAAGGTACTCCTTCCACTTCTCTTAAGTGGCTCGGTCCTTGTGCTTTTGATTATCTCTGCTTCCTTTTGCTGGAATGTCATGCTATGCTGTTTCATCTTTGAGATTAAGGAGTGACATTGCTTAAGCAGTGGTGATGATGGAATCATGAGCATGCATGATTTATATAGTCAAATCTATTGATAACAAGTGCCAATTTTAATATAAAGATACCTTCCACAGTATCTTAGTTGTCTTTTAATTGCCTTGAAAAAATACCCAACAACCAAAATTTAAGGGAGAAAAGATTTATTTTAACTCACAGTTTCAGAAGGTCACAGTCAATTTGAACAATGGTGGAAGCACAAGGCAGGAGAATCCAGTAGCACACAAGTACTCGTGGCATGGCAAGGGGAAAACCAAGATGAGAAAGGATGAGTAGAACTAGCAGAGACCCTTCCAGGTCATGCCCCAGAGATCACCCCTGCTGGGTCCAGCCTCAATGCCTGCCCCTTTCACGTTAAGCCCCAATGATTTGTCCCTTCCTGTGAGGCTCCATCATTTAACAAAGGTAATTCATAACATTCTGAAAGCATTTGGAGGACATTCCAGATCCAAGCCATAGCACACGGTGCTTCTGGGAAATCTACATTGCAACGTTTTCTCCAACCTTGTTTTGAAAAACCTAATTTTTTATAGTCGTTGAGGAATTTTAGCAACATATCCAGATGGCTATTAAGAACCACTTCAAGAATAAGTTCCTGTTCCCAAAAAGCTACATGTTGTCACAAGAGAACACCTCCACAAAGCTGAGGCAAAAATAATACTACCAAAACTGTGCAATGTGGCACCAAGGCATTGTTCCCACTCCTAGAGCTTGAGAAACTCCATGTCCAGTTAGTAGGAAAAAACTCTGTTTCTCTTGTTATTAAATTGACTTTTCCAGAAGTTTTTTTTAAATGCTACAAATGATATCATTGGTTTTCAAACACGTAGGGTTTTAGCACACTATTCATAGAAGATTGTATCACATAAAGTATTCTCTCACATGTAAGAATTCCTGCTCAAAAGTCTAAAACAACATCAACGGAACCATAAAACTCACTCAGAAAGAGGTAACGTTGAATTTTCTAGTGTCTGGATGAATGGAAAGTATAATGACTTTGGAAATTGGAGGTAGACTATTCCAGAGTTTTTAAATTAATCCTGTCTTTAATTAATTAATTAAAATTAATCTCGTCTCGGAGCCTATGATGACAGGACCCCCATCTCATTAGTCATGCTACCCTTAGTACGTATATATAAACGATATGGATGTTTAAAATACATGGGAAAAAGGAATCCCTGTGATAATAAGTGAATAGCCTGAGAGTAGCCACAGGCAGAAAATACCACAAGATTAGGATGAAAGATCATGCCGGAAGAAGAGAAAGGAGTAGTTTACAAATGATTCAATCTTCCTTCCAACTTTCCTACCATGACCTTTCATACTAGACAAAACTCAAGTGAGTTTTTGGCGAAAGCTCTGGTAGTCAACATCTCCATGTTTAAACTCCAGGAAACATTTTTCTCATTTTTCTCTGCCCAATTGTCATTTTTCTCATCTATTTTCCTTCATATGGTCACCTTTCCATTTATCTTCATGTCTGTTGAGCACAGAGGATGGTTTGCAAGATTTCTAAATGCTCCCACCTTAACATTCTTATATTAACTTTTAAAAAGAAAAAAGGAGGGAGGACATAATAAAGGTTACACCGAGACAAAGGCCATCAGTGATCTCACGGTCTTTTCTCTAGATATACACTTCAATTTCTTAATCAGTAAGTTCAAGTCACTGGTTATCATGAAGCAAGTTTTTTTTTGAAAGGAAGAGAAATGCTGTAAAATTGATGGATTAAGTAATTCATCAAGTCTTCCACGTGTAAACTCTACCTGAATAATTCATTGTGTCAGTGTATTACACATTCTCAGATAAATGGCATTCACTCATAATACCACCGAAAAACTCCAAACACTTTTTCTTCGTGTAGATGATGCAAATAAAACTAAGGGAATTCGTTAAGGCTTCTAACTTACACCTTGTTAACAAAGTTTAGTGACATAATTAGACCTGGGTGATCTCTTTATCAGTTAGCCTATAGAAAACAAATGCCTGGATGCTAGAAGGTGAGTTTTCACAAAGCCTAGAAGTGTAATTAGTGCTTTATATATAGTAATAATGATACTAATACTTTGAAACGTAACCCTTAAAATTTCACAGCAGTTGTACAATTTTGTATTTGCAACGAATACATCTTTCAGATTCAAATACATATGAGAAACTGTCTATTGACCTCCAGAGCTGATTAATTTGGATATAAGAAGAACATGCCAACAGTATTTATGCACAGCTGAAAGTACATTTTTTAAAGGAACTTTTAAATATTTTAGAAATAGAATTAGGAAAACCTTGTATCTACCTGGTCCAATTGTTAGATGCTCTACAAACATGGTTCAATTTTCACGGGACAGGC
Organism: Ctenodactylus gundi; assembly: GCA_004027205.1. Lineage (NCBI taxonomy): Eukaryota > Metazoa > Chordata > Mammalia > Rodentia > Ctenodactylidae > Ctenodactylus > Ctenodactylus gundi. The sequence goes on from PVKB01000021.1 coordinate 1,191,138, forward strand.
AGAAAATTCAAGAAGCAAGAGAGTCTAATTCCACCTTGGTGCAGATACTTCATGTACACGTATGAACAAGCACATAAACACATTTGAAACAGTGTACCCTCCTAAAAAGTGCATACGTATACTTAAAGTCATAAAAAAGCAACATTATTCTAAGGTGTTGGTATGTTTCATTTCCATAGCAGACATGGGTGAATCAGACCATAGAGCGTTATCTTGCACGCTAAGCATAACCCTCACACTTTTATGTCTATCCAACAGGGAGGATGGATTGTAAAGTGAAGTCACTACAAGCAAACTTTTCTTGTAATATTCAAAGGATGATGAGTTCATTATCTCTGTAATTCAACATACAAGGTCTAGTATGATATTCATGGAGTTGATTTAAGAGAGTCTAAAGTAAACTCCCATTTTGATTAGGAAGCTAACTTCATAAGAGCACAGCCTGGCATAAACAGAGAAAGCTTAGTTGGAATGAAATGAGAAAAAAGAGAGGGAAAAGAACAAGATTTTCTCTTCATTTGGAAGAGAAAAATGGAGTCAAGAGAGAATCGTTTCTTAGGGGACAGTGATGTCCTCTTGGGCCAGGCTTTTGTGAAGGGTATTCTGCCTTCTAACTTGTGTCTGCAACACAGAAGAATTTTGAAGAAGCTAGCAAACTAATTTGGAAAGAAAAAATAACACTTTCTGTATGCATACAGTATGTGTCATGAGCTTTGCCAACTGTATTTCACTGACTGAATTGTTTTACTTTCTCACCTTCAAACATGAAGAATCCAATATATCAAATACTTAGGGAAGCTAGGAATAAAGTTCCGATTTGTCTACTTCCAAATTGGTTTATATATTTTTTTAACTTTGTATCAGAGATATCAGCCATTTTTCTTCAGAACTGCCTTTAGGGTTCTTTGGTTTTTATTATTGTAGGCAAATGGTTCTGTTTCAAGGAATTAGACTATGTCCATGCCAGGAAAAATAACCCAAGTTGGTAAGTAGAGTTTATATTTAATCATGACTCCTATTAAACAAGATAGACCAAGTAATTTGCAAGAGCTTGGTTGCTGAGGCCATAGTTTAGAAATAACGCTGTAGATAGCTGCCCTAGGCAATCATCATTCGCCTGTCCACTGGAGGATAAAACACAATAAGGACTGACATGTACACACAAACACGCACACACACCGTGTCTTAATAATTGGACCAAAATTGTTCTCCTTCTTAATAGTTGTGTTCTGGTTTGTTCCTTTAAATTCTATATGAATTTTCCTTTTGCCTTTTGGAACTTGGAAATTTATTCCAGATAAAACATTTGATTTTTTTACCCTGAAGAAATGGGTATAAATCTTTATCCCTTGGTTTATAAATGAGGTCACGAAGCATGGTAATTTAGGTACATAAACCACCAGCCAGGCAGATAAGCCATCTGTCCTTCTCTCCAATTTCTCTCCAAATTCCAGAACATAAGGAAGAAGCCATTCATTTTTGGAGGCTTGGGAGGAAGAGTTGGTATATCCTCTTTCGTAAGAGAAAAATAAATCTATCAAATTGGGCTGTTTGAGTTTGATCTTAATCCGTCTGATCCAGAGCTCTCGTTTGTTTGTTAGATAGGAGGGAGAGTTGGTTGATGACCCATAGGAAAGCGTGCTGCCTGAATTATGACCCTCATCTTGCCTCCAGCAGCCACATAAAAGATCCCCGTGCCTTCTTAACTATTCAAGTTGACAGAGAAAATTTGAAGAAGAAGGTGAAATAATGCTGAAAAATATAACGACAGAATGAAGACACAAAAACCAGGGTAACACTTTCTTCTCTGTAAGGAGTTTGCACCCAGGAAGAGAGAATGAGGAAAGAAAATCAGCACAGAAGGCAATATCTAAATTATAGTCAATTCTGGCTTTTAGTTTAGCCATTTCCTCTTTAGTGCTGCCTTTTCAATCTTTAAAGATTTCAGTGTGTGTGTGTGTGTGTGTGTGTGTGTGTGTGTGTGTGTGTGTGTGTGTGTATACACTTTTTATAATAAAAGTGATGACATTTAGAAATCCAGAAACAAAGCTTTGCCTTTTCTAGCAATTATTTGGATACTGATGCTTCATAATAAATTTACCTAGGCAGGGTTAAATTGATGATACTATTTTATGCTGATATTATCCAAATTATTGGCTCATTACAATTCACACATAATGCTGATCTCACATGACTGCCTTATCAATAGGCAAAGAACATTTTATGATTTATTTTTTAAGTAAAAACTCATTTTCTGTACTATAACCTCTGTCCACAAGAACTAACTTACATATCCATGTAACATAGTGAAAATCAATAGAATATGAAAGTAGCAGTTACGACGTGTAATATGTTTGCCACAGATGTGACATGCATGTGATTGAGCACATTGAGCTCGACTGTTTCCTTCAAGCTTGGCTAAGGTGGTAAATTAAATGCTACAGAACAGAAGACATGTCTTAAAAAAAGCATCCAGCGCCTCAGCTTCTTTGTTTAAGCTTTTTATCTGTAATTTTACATTTCAAACTTAAAATTCTCTGTGTCCTTGTTAGCATCTTAAGTCTTCCAAATAAAAATGTGGCACCACTACTCTTCCAAAAATAGAAAGAAAAAAATATTTACATGTGCATTACTTGGAGTTGTTAATTAATAGATTATTTAAGCGAATGTGGTTTTTCTGAACGCATACTACAGTTTTATGTGTAACTATAAATGTTGCTATTGTAGAAAATATAAAAATAGAGCTAAGTCTAACGCTCAATGCAGACATTCAGCAAACTTGTTTATAGTAAATAAAAGTTCTGATTCTATTAGAAATTTTTAGTTTGTAAGCTATAGAAGTAAAGTCAAAAATATTCAAGCACATATACAAAAAAAAGGGGGGGGGATTTCTTGACTTCCCAAGTTCTGATGTCCCAAACTTGACCTTAAGAAACAGTTGCATCCAATGATTCAAAGAAGTCATTAGGGCTCTTCCTATGCAGTCCTTCTCCACATGACATCTCCTCGCTTTTCTCTGTTTGTCCTTATTTTCAGGCAGGTTCTCTCTTTCTTATTCTCCTTAGTCAAGTTACCAAAACACAGGAAAAATATTCTGTTTAAATAGTTCCCCAATGTTCCCCAGTTAAATTTTATTGGCCAGGTATGAATCCTATGCTAACTCTTAGATCTCAAAAAAATGAGGTCATTCTACACAAAAGTATAAGGAAAAGATAATTTCTCAACAAAAATAAAATAATTATAAAACATTCACTATATAATCTCATGTGAGATTGAATTAATTTTTCATGTATTATAATAATGGCGTTTTACCAGGATTACTATTCTGCAAAGAGGATTGAAACTATTTTGAGTTGCCATCTGCAGTTTTGAAGGCTAATATGTCAGCCTCTTCATCCTTTAATTTCATCTGATTTACAGGAATATTGTATATGTAGAAAATTTCAGTAACAATATAACTCAGGCATATTTCATTGCAAATGATAATATCATCTGAAAAAAATTCCGATATTCTAAAGAGTTCTGAACAATTTACTTAACTAATGAAGTAACAACTAACAAAATGAGATGATATTTTTTTTTCCCTGAGTAGAAAGTTCTTTGTTTGGTTGGGTTTTCATAGGAACTTGTGCATCACCTCACAAGGGGCTTATATGAGAAAGACACCTCACACGTCAAGTCGGACTTTGATCACTGTGTGGAGAAAAGAAAAAGATAACTTTCCCACTTAGAGTTTAAATGTTTGACCTTGTCCTCACTACGCGTAGATTCAAATCAGTTGCTTACCAGGCAAGGACTCTGAGTGTCATTCAGTGTCCCAGGTTTCCTGACACAGATTCTTTCCTACCAGGTGGTGACAGAGCTTGGAGAGCCCAACCGGATGACTCACAGCGTGTACACCTCAGCTTCCTGAGGAAGGAACCAGAACAGCAGCCCAAACAACCCTCAGTCACTGATAAGGTTAAGTCAACACCTTCGTTTCTATCTTCCAGCACCTGTCTCTGACGTCTTTTCCTCCACATAATGATGGATAACAGTTACATAACTTCAAAGGAAATGGAGCCCAGAGCCATAAGCTCTCTGAAGATTTAACAGTAGTATTAATATTTTCATCATTATAGAGGGTTTTTTCTAATATTATTTTAGAGGACAGAGCCTTTAACTACATTTCTGATTTCAGTCTTATCAGGATTCAAATCTTGACTTCTAAATTCCAAGATTACATAAGATAGTTTGACCATTTTAAAAACTTTCCCCATTTTCTATGCTACTAGGCAGACACAGGCCTTATTATCAACACCTACAGTAAATACTTACAGTATTTACTTACATGGAATTAAAATCCTTGAAAAAGTTTTTGCACCTGAGCTTCTCCTGTAGGCAAGCCTGCCATGATAGCTGCTTCAGATCACGACTGATCCAATGACTTTAATAAGAAGGATCTTGATCAGACTTTACAGCTCGATCTGGTCTGCCAGATCTTGATGCTAAATTTATTATTCTGTCTCTTACTCTTCAGTAAAAGGAGTTGCAAGTTTTCTAACAATTGAGATAATGACACAGCCACTGAAAGGGGCACACTTGATGTTCAGACAGGGAAATAAAATAAATCTCACCTAAAAATAGGGTAATCTTAACACCTGCTACTTTAAGCTAATAAAAAGGAGACAAATTGCAAAGAGGTGAAAGGAAGGAAAGAAAACAGGGAGGAAGAAAGAATAGAAGGAAGGAATGGCTCATAGATTTTTTCCAAGTATTTTTAATAGTATGATTTTTAACTGTTTGATTGGATTCCTCTAAACAATTGTTTGGATCTCTCTAAAAATAAACTAATATATATATATATAATTGCTATTTACTCCTACCAAATAACTTTTGATAAAGTCAATTCAATCTGGAAAAAAAACAGCCTTCCATGAAACCAGTAGTAAATGAGTAATTGTTAAAATAAAATAAAATGACTATGGCATTTCTAAAATAAATTTCTTTTCTCTTTTTCTTTTAAGCCAAAATATACAACAAGAATAGCACAACTATTTAAAGGAAAGAGAAAGGAAGTGGCTATTTTATTTGAAAAGATTTGGAAAATCACTTTCCTCCTAGTGCTTGAGAAGACTCTTTATGTAGAGTCCGAAACCTGTGAAAATATTGTACATTCTACCACTGGAAACATTATAGACATCCTGAAAAATCGCAAAAGTGAAATACAATGCTATTTCAATCACAGAGAGTTAAACATAAGAATTTATAATAATGTTACTTACAGGGATTGTTATAAACATATGATTCTAGACACACATAAGAACAAGTATAAAATACTGTAATTAAAACATCCATTAAAACACATATGGACTTAAAAGTCTCATTGAAATTCTGCTATTAACTTTTAAAGGGTCATAAAGCTGCCAGTTCAGCTGTTTAAATAATAGGAAGACTTGTAACAGGAACATATTAGGTCATTGTGTTACAAAAACTTACATTTTATGCCCATTTAATGTTAGTTTTTCTGGGCTATTCAGAACATATTTTATTAATGGCAGAGTCTCGCCTAAATGTTATTTTACCTACAGAAAGTCTTTTTAGAACACATGCAATTGTACTTGGTTGGATAAGCAATATCAATGAAAGCATTTTAAATATCGTTAAATCTGATTAATGTGCATATGCTTATAAAGGCAAATTTATCTCACACGGAATTCCACAAGTGGCCATCATCCCAGTGTCTGTGCTGAGAAGTTTTAATGAAAATAGAAAGGTTGGATTTAATTGAACTTATAGAATATGATAAACCCTCTACTATAACAGCCATAGAAGAATAGAGTCCTAGAAGAGTTAGTTTTTGCTTCAAAGTTGTCTTCATTTGGTAAGCCAATTATTGTAGCTCACTCAGAAGTAATAATAGTATATTCACAGAACCTACGGAGCTATGGGGCAGAGTGGAGTTTAGGCACGTCATGCTACACAACCCATGGCACAAGGTTATTGTGGATCAATGTCTCCGCAGTGACCCTACACTAAACTTTCTTTACACTTTCTGATATTTCTCCCACCTAGCCTATCAGGCCTTTGAGTATCCCCAGTAATCCCAGTCTTCTCATTCTCAGTCTTCCTGCTCTTCTTTGCTGGAAGGTCCTTGCTGTTGTCCACTGACTACCTGGTCCATCCATATTCCAGGATTCAACCGGAAGATCCATCTACCCTAACCATTCAGTTCAAATATTTTTCTGTTTCCTGACTTTTTGCCTTCTTTCTCCTTATTTTTTCTTTCTTCCCTTCCCTGCTAGAGCCGTGCTGCCAGTTTTAAGACTGATAGATTTGAGGCTTTTGTAGGTAAATGGATGCAACTTGAGACCATCATGCTCAGTGAAGTGAGTCAGATGCAGAAGATGAAATATTAAATGGCTTCTGTAATATGAGAATTCCAGATCACCATCATTTTATAGAACTAGTTGGGGGAAATAATGGGAACTAGTGGGGAGAAGGAGTGGGTCCAAAAAGAGAGGGGAAGGATTCAATTTTGCTGTGATGTGTATATGCACAAAATACTCACGATCAGCATAAACATTGTGTATTGCATATACACGTAGCAATAAGATAAGACAGTATAATCTATTGTTTTGGGCGAGTTATATTTGTATTTTACATTCCTCTTGGCAGTCCTTTAAAATGTATAGTGTTGAGTCTAATCAAACCAATCCATTCATTTGTAGCAGACTTCTTATCCACCCACATGCACATCCAGTGCAACATTAACTTGCCTTGTAGAAAGGGGATCTAAATCTCATCTATTAAACTCCTCCCAAAATAAGGCCCATGCAAGCATGTTTGCAGATTATTTCATTTAAAATTTGCCACGATCCATTCCTTCCACAGACACTGGACTCACTTTGCAGGGAGAAGGAGCATTCACCCCGAGCAGGAGACCTGGGTCTTGACCTTCGTTTATTATCTACCAAAGATTCAGTCATGGTCTCCACTCTTTACTGTCTTATACCTTGGGAATGGAATCAACTGAAAAAATAACACACAAAGTTCACATCAGGTGATATACGCAAAATGGTCTCTGCATTTCAAAATACTCTTCACATAACAGGCATTGGAATCTCTCCCAAAAATGCACAAAAGATTACCCTTCAAGTCTTTATAACATTAAGTTTCTAAAAATGAAAATTACAACCACTTGGAACTTATTCCTATAGCAAGACCACCATTGCCTTTCCATGGTGTTTTTATGTGAAAGAATAGGGGGTTGATATAAAGATAAAGTAGAAATATACAGAACCACCATCATCACATGCACGGCTCACTATGATCCACTTCACTTAGGGTGGTCTATAGCCTTCAGTTGCTTCTCCGCAGTTGTCTTTTTTGTTTTGTTTTTGCAAGGTGTAGGATAACAAGTCTTTATCTAGACACAAACAATGGAGGGTTAAAAGCTCTCACTACCTGAGAGAGGGTCTCCACTGGGTTGGCCCTTCTCTGTAGTTTTAAAGCTATCAATAACTCGATTCACATCCTCTCCTAGGGTCTAAAGGCATTATATATGTTTCAGACTGAAAAAAAAAGTTCCCTGAGAAGGAAAGTCAAAAACAATGTGGAAATGGCTTCAGTAGTTGAGAAAGAGGCAAAGAAAATCAAAACCTTAATCCAGTGTCATGAGAGGTTTTGGGGACTGGACCCCTTGGAAGTTCAGGGAAAGTGAGTCTGAAAACGACACAAGAGCCCAAATATATGCTTGGTCAACTTGAAAGGCAATGGAGTTTGGAAAACGGCTGAAGAGCCTTTGAAATGATGCTCTGTTTATTGAAACATATAAATCTTTGAAATTTACTAAAGCCTTCTTATCCAATTCTCATGCTTTTATGATTAAAATTATGTAAGAATATAAGACAGGTATCAAATTTATGACATTGTGGAATGGGTAAGGGCTGTGGTGGGATAAGTGAGGTTGGAACCAGTGGGATTCAAAACAGAAGAGGCTAGGGCTCCTCGTTAGAGATCTCAGACACTGGACTGGAACCTAGTGTCTTACAATTCCAAACAATGTGAACTGGGGTCCTTCAGCCCTTCCGAGACCTTAGTTCATCAAGAATAGTTCACAATAATGCTAATTTTTACATTGTGAGAATACCGTTTAAATTAAGTAGGAATATGTATATGACTAGTGAAGGTTATATGAATATACTCAATAAACTCCAGCCTCTAACTCTTTCAATCTATGGGAGTTAAATGAGTGTTTAAACACTTTCTTATAAACTTTCTTCCAATAGCAATGAGAAATTCTCTAGGAATAAAATTTAAAGACACTGCTGTAGACAATCAGATACAATGAAGCTGGTAATGGTGAGTTTATGCTACGTTCTCTCAAAATGTGAGCTCTCTGCCCTGCTCCTAGCTAGGAATTTCCACTTTACAGTGTAGTGGGTATGACTACACATGCCAATTCCATGACACCAAAAGAAGCAAATGATTAATCTCTCTCCACCTTCCTAGCAATACCTAAGATTCACTTCTCAGCTTCTTTTAAGATGAGATGTGATCTGAGAAACTAATTTTTGTTAAAGTGATATTAAATGTCAATAGTCTCATGCATAGTTTTCTTTCTAAGAGATATGAATGTGACAATAATTAAGCTTAATAATCACCTGGTAGACTTGGGTGCCATCTAGGGAGGGAGTAGAGCATTCTTCTACGTTTGTCTGGGAGGGTCACCATTCCCAGTCAGCAAGTGCTTTTTTCCACTCTAACCTACTACCGTGATGTCTCTGCTGTAAACCATGGATTGAAACCGTGACCACAAGCAAGCTTTCCTCTTTTAGTTGCAGGTGTCAGGTATGTTGTGCAGCAACTGGCAAGATGGCCCATACAAAGAGTATGTTTAATGTAAAAGTGACGAACAACATATCCTGAGCACTTAATATATGGCAAGCAATATTCTAATCATCACTAATTGATTATACTATTTGTCCTCTCAGTGCCCATATTACAAAGACATTTCTCACATCATCATTTTGACAGTAAAATAACAACTAACGTTACATGTTTCCTCATAATATAATCATTTCCATATCTCCATGGCTTTGGATTATTACTTAATAGTTCTGAGCTCTAGACCTCACGGTGTGTTACTTCCTATTTAATATCACTCAACGCTCATAGATTTAAGAGCTTATAGAACAGTGTCCACTTTTCTACTAAGGTCAGAAAGATGGATTTCTCCAACTCAATTTCACAAACATGTCACAAGGTTTTCTATTTCCAGGTCTCTTCTGTACTTAACCACCTAATCCACTATAATTTTCACAAAGAAGAGTTCTGAGATGATGTGCCAGGTTAGGCTAAGTCACACACTATTATTACATACTTCCCCAGCTTTTTCCATACAACAGTAACATGCTATTACTAAATTCTACAATTTCTCATAGGTAGGAAAATTCTAAGGGTAAGAGTGTCTGTTGATTTTTCTTATTTTCATCATTGATCCCATTTCTTATCACAGCACACTATATCTAACACTGCTATGGTTAATTTTAGGTGTCAACTTAACTGGATTAAAGGAAGCCTAGGAAGCTAATAAAGCATTATTTCTGTGTCTGGAATTTCTAGAGGACATTGATTGGCATGTAAGTCAGCAGACTTAGTGGGGAAGCTCTGCCCTCTGTGTGGGTGGGCACCATCCAAGTGAAAAGGCAGAGGAAAGGCTAATTATCTCTCACCTGGAGGAGAGTCAGCCTTCTGCCCTTGGACATTAGATCTCCAGGCTTTCTGTTCCTAGGACTCTGCAATTCCCCCTCTCCTGTATCTTTATGCAAATATATCTTACTAACTCTGTCTCTATTCAAATCTATTTTTGGCATCTTTCTTTAGTAACACCATTCAATCTACCTTAAGGTGATTTCAGAACTTGTGTGACCTTTTAATATCCAATGTGTCCCTCAAACAACCATTAGAAATATTTTCAATTGCCACATCACAATACATATTTATGGGGCACAGTGTGATATCTCTATACATGTATACAATGTGTAAATGATCAGTAAGTTTAATTTTTATAGTCATCATTTAAAACACTTAGCATTTTTCTCTGTTGGAAACTTTGACATCCTCTCTTCAAGAAATTTTGTAATATTTATTAATAGTTCATAGTTCTAAACCACAATCTATCGTACTGTAAAGATTTGAAGTTATTCCTCCTACCCATTTGTAGTGAGCCAAATAACAGTTTTCTTTCCATTCTACCAATCTCTTCTTTCCAGATTCTAATAACCGCCATTTTACTTTCTACTTCTACAAGCTCATTTCTTTTACTTTCCACATACATGTGAAAATATGTAATGTTTATCTGTCTGTACCTGACTTATTTTACTTATCAAAATGTTCTCTAGTTTCACCACTGTTATTAAAACAAAAGAACTGTATTTGTTTTATGGTTGAATAATATTTGTGTCTCTGAGCTATATTTGAAAGTATCTTTCTTTTTCTAAAATAAAATTCTCTTCAAGTTAATTTTCTGCTGAAAGTTTTTTCCATAATGTGCTCCATTTTCCAGGGCTTGCTGATTTCACAGGGCCTCATGACCAATTCTACAATTTTCATATTGCATATTCATTGTCTATTACGACCAAAATAGGGAGTATCACATATGATCAGAACAATTCCAAAATGCAAGTTGTCTAGAAATAAATGTAGGTTTTTTTCATTGCTTTGAATTTTATTTAATACTCAGTTTTTCCTTCCTCTTCTGGTACCATTTAAGAGAAGATTGAGATATCACAAAAGTGGGTAGTGTGGCTTGTTCAGGTTTCATAATGAATCATTTATAATAAACCTAAATGACACGATGACACTTATCGAACTCTAAAACACTCAGCTCCCCAAGGATATATTTTAAAGCATTAAATTGTTGTGTTGATGTTTTTGTTTTCAATACAAAAGGATTGAAAGCTTCGAAAATGATTTGAAGTATCCTCTGCGAATGTTTAGAACACTAAAGACAATATTCAAACCTGAGTAGTGTTTTTCTACTTTAGACATCCTCAGAAAATTCTGTCCTCGAGTGAATACTGGCACATGAGAGAAACCAAAGAAAACTACTCCTTGTCTTAAAGAAATTGTGTGGTAATGTCAAAGAATGGTTCTCTCCCCTTGTACAAAGTTGAGATCAAGACCGAAGGAAACATTTCCTTTCATTTGTACAGTTTTCTCTATCATTTATAGTTAAGTATTTGAAGTATGAAAGAAGTCATCAGAGCAGAAGTGGATTCACGGGCCTGTGATTCTGGCAAGCTGAGAGGCTGAGGCAGGAGGGTTGCAAGTTTGATCTCAGACTGGGCAATTTAGCAAGACCCTGTCTAAAATAAAAATGAAACCTGAACTGAAAATGTAGCACAATTTGAAGGCCCCGTGTGTCATCCTTAATATCACACACAGACACGGAAGAAAACATCAGCGTTTTCTTTCTCTTCTTTGTTTTCACGAATGAATCAATTATTTAACCTGTTACTTTAATTTTTATATATGAGAAGTGAATAAAGTTGAGAATATTAAGTGTGCTTATGTTAGGTTCATCTACATTATTATTAAAAAGTGCACAAATATTTGCTAAGTATGCATAATATTTATTTTTAGTTATAAATTATACCTTTTATATATGTGATATATATGTATTCTGGTGAATATTTACTTAAATACAGAATTCACAGGAAACTGTTACAAAGATAGGCATCTATTGACAGGATAAATTCTGAAAAAATAATTGCCTTAAAAATGTAAAACATATACTCTATATCAACATCATTGAATTTTTAGTATTTCTTGTTCTCAAATCATTCAGTAAATAATAATGTGTACCTGGGATTACTGTGCTGGTCAATTAAGATGAAATGCATAGATTTTCTAGAACAATCTTAACGTGTTGTCTTCTAAACAGACATAGGTGTTCTCCCTTCGGATTTTTCAACACTTAATCATTTTAAATATTTAATAATTGTGTCATATCAGTATCAGGGTTCCAGTGTCCTGGCTGGGCACGCACCCTGCTGATGCCATCGCTGTATCTTGCAGGACTAATTCAGTTTTCGTAGCTGCGTGATGAGGACACTGATGCAACACCTGTTTCTTATTTGTTCTTTTTCTCATAATTAATCCGAATCAAGTGGTTTATAAGATGCTTTCTTTCAAGTAATTTTACCTTGATGAAATTGAAATCAACAGTAAATTAAGCAAATTTAAATTTTCATACATTGTAAAATATTTAATCATGTAAAATATTAAAATCATGCCCCTGAGAAATTACCATAATAAAGGCAGCGAACATGCCCATTAATGTGACCACTACCACAGCGTCCTTGTGCCCCTTCAAAAAATCCTCCTTATCTTCCCAGTCCTTTGAGTAACCACAAATCTTGTATCACTGGTGCTCAATTTGGACCTCCTAAGATTTTAAATAAATAAATGGAATCACGCAGTATTACTCTTTTTTTTGGGGGGGGGGGGACACCATCTCACTTTGTAGGCTGATCCTGAACTCACTGGTGTAGCCCAGGATGGCCTTGGTATGAGGACAATCTGCTGGCCTCTGTTTCCCCAGTGTTGGGATTACAGGTGTGGGCCACCACACCCAGCTTTTATGTGGTGTTGGGGAATCGAACTCCAGTAGGTACTTAGCTTTGCCAGGCAGGTGCTTTAACCACTGAGCTATTCCACCAGCCCTAGTATTACTCTCTATTATCTGCATTTATTGACAGCAGAATGTTTTTGAGGCCCATCTATATAACTATACTCATGAGCAGTTCATTGTCTTCTAGTGCTAAGGACTATTTGCTTGCGTGAAGATTCTAAACTCTGTCCCTTCACCTGTTGAAAGACATTTGGGCTATGCTGAGTTTCCAGATCTTACCCATCCTGCTTCTAGGAACATTATCGAAGACATCTTTCATGCATACAAGTGCTTTGCCCCTCTTGCACAAGCATCTAGGTTTGGAATGACTGTGTCAAAGGCCAAGTGCATGGTTAAACATCCTTAGGATATGAACAATTTCCCAAAGTGGTTGCATCATTTTACATCCTGACCAGACGTATGAAGAGGCCGGTTAGTTCAAATCGTTGCCAGCATTTTGTAAAATCAGTATTTTTTTTTTTACAGTCTAGCATACATGGAGTAATATTTCATTGTAATTATACGATTTTGGAAATCTTCTTACTTTAACTATCATTAGCTGGTAATTGAAAAAACATTGTAAAAAGAGGCCTTACATGCCCATTTCCGATATCCTACAAAGGTAACAATGCTCACAATGGACGTTCAGCCATGCACTAAGGCCTCCAAGCCATGCCGGGATGGGAGAGCTCAGCTCGGAGGCAGGAGCGTGGCTTGCTATACGTGACACCACCTCATGTGGCCTCACTGCAAGTGAAAGGAGAAATCAGAGCAAGTGAAATGTCTATGAGCACTTACTTGCATTTCTGTGTTTTTAGTTTTATCCACACCAAGCTAAGTAGGGATCTTTTCCTCAACAAAGGAAAAGGAAATGTGAGTTGTATTGGTGATTAATCATGTCTACACTGCCTTCTGACAGTTGGTGGAGAGCACAGGCAGAGCGAACAACTAAATCCCGGTTATAGTACCCTAGCGGAGGAGCCATGTACACCTGGATCCACCAGGGAGCCAATGGACCAGTTCTTAGCTCCACCTGTGAATACCAGATAGGGTGGGGCTGTCGTGTCATATTGACTCAACTCCCCATCAGGATCTGAAGTCCAATGTCTTGAAAACAACTGCCTTTTCATTTACTTTTTAGTATGTCTAGCAAGAGGGTAAATGTCCCTTGCTATTCCGTATGGCTAGAAGCAAGAGTCTGAAATCAATCTTTTATGTTAATTATTAAACTTTTTGAAAAGATAGATCTGTTCAATTAGTCACAACATCCACAATTACTGACAGATAGTCATATGTGATAAACTGAACTATATCAAATCATAGAGCAAGAAAACTAATCACCATATTATTTCCTAATAGTTTCAATTTTATAATTTGGTATGTTCATGAGTAAGATCCAATCAATGTCATAGAAATGTCTCATGTCAGTCTAGTAAGTATTGTTTATTGTTTTTTGATGCAAACAAAAATCTACAACTGGACATGGAAAATATCCAAATTATTAAGTTGGTTATCGAATGTACTGTTGTGAATACATTTATAGTCAACAGTATTGCAATCATAATATGTTAATTTTGTCTACTATAATATGTTTATAGAAGAGGCTAATAAGAGTAATTCAAGTAAAAATATAAACTTTCCACTTTTTCGATTTCTTTTTAAGTTTATCTCAAAGCAAAAGTTAATTTTTCAAAAGTCTCTTTCCTACTTTATTATCCCAGTCAAGGATGTGCTGTGTCAGTCATTTCCTTCCATCATTCAACTTCTTTGCCCAATCGGTCACCAAATCATGTCACATTTAATTCTACCCTTCCTTTTCCCTTCTGCATCAGAATCTTTTCTCAGATCTCATTACTTTTAGCTTAAATAATTACAATGGACCCTACATTGTGTTTCCACTTCTATATCTGACTTAAACTTCATAAGTGAGTTGGCTAGAATTGATTCAATTAACCATGGAACATTCTTCTATGTCATAATTATCCTCAACTTCAAAATGAGGAAATGGAAGCTGAACTATTTAAAGAGTGGCTAAGAGACCCAAATTGACATAAGTAGGAAGATAGGTGCATATAGATTGGTGATGAAGGACAGACAGAGATAGATGAAAGATCAAGAAATCTGCAAAATACATAATAAGATGATAATCCATTACTATTTATTAGATGCAGACAGCCATAAAAATGCTTACAGGTAGATTATTTTACGTATGTCTTCAGGGTCATAGAATATCTGTGACCTGCTTACCCAGAAATAGTTCTCAGTAATGTCACTGAAGCCCAAAGCCTCTTGACATCCTTCAAGTGTATCTCAAAGTTTGCAGCAGCTTCTAATTTCTACTTGGTTCAATTTCAGCTGTTAAGAAACCCATAATGGGCAAAAGCTGTTAATTTTCTTTTTTGTCACTTTTAGTAATTTCTTAAAGCCACAAATCTATAGAACTGTCTATGAATTAATCCCAAATAAAATAAGTCACCCTCAAATGAATTACCTACCTAAATACACGTAATAACATTCCTTAATTAATGTACCTGTAAGCACCTGGGTAAAACTAAAGTAATAAATGTTTCAAAGAGAAAATTTTTAGAAGTTCAATAGCAGAAAACACTAGGCTATGTCCTTAAAAGTATTGATGAGCTTTCAAAAACACCCTCATCTGTGTAATTTTCACATATTTTAATACCATTCGTGAGAATGAATACAAACACTAGCACGGCTTACAACCTTTCAAAATTAATGGTAATTTTGCATTTTTTTCCTTTTGCAACTTATCGAACTCACCTAGCATACAGCCCCAGTTCCTTCATTTTTCTCTTCTCATTTTTCAATTTCATGTGGAAAAAAAAATCACTAAAACTGTCTTAAAAGTAAGTAGCAGTGAGCTATCTCTTACACATTTTTTATCATGGACTGAGCATAATTTTAAAAAGTTAACAAAGAAAGTTCTTGCCCATGTTTTCTAGATTTTTGCCTATCCTGTTCTCCAATAGGTTCAGTGTTCTCATTATAAAAAGCAAGGTTTTTTATTCACATTGATTTGATTTTTGTTCATGGTGATAGATGTGTGTCTAGATTCATTGTTCTGCATGTGGATAACGCCCAGAAGCAACAAATGGGATTATATCAAGTTCAAAAGTTTCTACACAGCAAAGAAAACTATCAACAGGGTGAAAAGAGAACCAAATAAGGAGAAAAAAATATTTTACCACATTTATCTCAGACAGGAGGCTAATAACTAGAATATAGAGAGAATGGAATTAAAATAGACCTCTCGAAATCAAAGAATGGATTTCAAATATGGGCAACTGAAATAAATAGGAAGTTCTCAGATGAAGTTCAAGTGGCCAGCAAATATTTTAAAAGATGCTCAACATTCGTAGCCATTAATGAAATGCAAATAAAACCATCAAGATAACCATCGTACTCCAGAGAGAATGGCGGATATCAAGAATTCAAACAGCAGTCAATGCGTGTTGCAGAGTTTTGGGGAAAAGGGAACACTTTTAAACTATAGGTGGTACTGTAGACTGGTACGACCACTATGGAAAGTAATAAGGATATTCCTCAGAAGGCTGAAAATAAAAATTCCATTCAATCTAGAGACACCCCTTCTAGGTATTTTTCAAAACAGTTAAAATCAACTCATAACAGAGATGCATATGTACCCATGTTTATAGCAGCACAACTAACAACAGCTAAAATGTGAAAGAGACTGACATACCCATCAACAGACCAATGGATATAAAAATTGTGATAAATGTACAGTACATGGTAGAGCACTAGCCTTCTATAAAGACAGATAGTTTGGAGGCTTGTGATGGTAAATGGACTCAACTTCAGCCCATCATGCTCAGTGATGCAAGTCAAATGCAGGTTGAATACTGTATGGTTTCTCTTAGATGAGAAATTCAGAACACAGACATTTTTATAGATCAAAATGGGTGTGACAGCAGGAGTTAAGGGGGATGAGGGAAGGAACGGGAGATCCAAAAAATGGAAAAGGGAAGGGATTGTAGTGTTGATGTGATACAGATGTGCACAAAACACACAAGCTCACTATCGCTATTGTGTATCACCTACACACATGCACACACACGCACTAATGGGGGAAAGTTAAGAAAGATTTGAAAAGGTTTTTAAAAAGAGAAGCAAGCCTTGTATTTTCATAGAATTTTCCAGTTTGCAAGAAAAGTTATACCAGGACACCACGACACATGGCAGTTCTTCAAAAGGCAAAAGGCTAGTGAATAATTCAGAATTATTGCCAGAACTTCGCCACCCTAATACCTTTCATATCACTTGGCTATTTGTTGCTGGCCTCACCTAAATGGCCTACTCCACCTTTGCAGAGTTTCATTTCGTAAAGAAAATCTGCACTCAGAGTCTAAGCCTCAACACATTGCTAAGGGGTGAAGCTGTAATGACTGCGGATCTCTGCATATTTGAATATCTAGAAAGAAAACCTGCTAAGTACAGAGGCTGAGGTAAAATGTCAGCAGGGCAAGGAGAACAGGTTCCTGTTGGCACCCCAGGTAGTTGGCCAGTTCACTGTGATGTTAAAGAAGAGCCTTGGCTTTAAAGATTGACAGATGAGTGATCTCACTGGAGGAAGAGTTATTATCCAGTAAGGGCTGTGTGTTCTACAAGCACTGCTGTTTTAGTTCTGGGCACTTGGCATAAGGACCCTCCTCTGTTATCTGCAGTTTGAGGATGCACAGCTGGAATCACAACGGACTTGTTATTTGTAAAACATCCATGAATTTCACCACAGGCCTTCTATCAACATGGAAGCATCTGTGAATCAAACTGTTCCCCAGCTGTTCATCCACTACCTGAAGGTTCTCGTGGTATAAAGTCCCTATTAATACTGCTGGTTACACTACACCCCGATGGGTCCCTCCAAAATTACTCCTCTTACACCACAGTTTAATGCATGAAATCCCCCAAAGATAAATCCCTTAAGGTTCTTTTTTTCTTTCTTTCTTTCTTTCTTTCTTTCTTTCTTTCTTTCTTTCTGGAGTTACCACTTGAGTTTCTAGGGCAATTCTCTCCATTTTCATTTGAATCTTTTTAGTTTCCCAAATTTTTGTAAAAGGTTCTCCCTTCCAGGCAGATATGCCCTCGGTGCTTTCCCACAGAAATAGAGAAAAATTCCATGGAAGAAAGACTCAAATGCTAAGGAGAATAAAAACAAATGCCAGACTGAAGTTGTTTTAGGCCTTATCTTCAAAAGCACAATTGCTTCAGGACCCCTGAACAAATAGCTTTTTCTTATTAAGGCTCAGGAAATTTTCATTTCTTTAACAATGACACACATATTTTAGGTTTTAATTAAAAGCTTTGAGTGATAATAATTTGTATCACTGTACCACTGTACTTTTAGTTAAAAACAAATTGCATTTATAAATCATTTGGAAAAGGGTTTGTAATAGCTTTACTTCAGGAAATGGAAAAAGAGTAGATTTTTATATTCAAAGCAAGACAATATGTTTAAATTTCCAAAGAACGCATATTTTAACTTTAAACACCAACTAATAATTATGATAAATGAACAATTTCAAGATTTGTTAATTCAACACAGTTTTGCAGAGCACATACAATGACTTGCTCAAAAATTTAGGTATCATTTAAGATTACATTTTACTTAAGGGCTCCAAATACTTTTTAAGGTTATGTTAACAAGGCTGGAGGTATGGCACAGTGGTTAGAGTGCTTTCCTAGCAAGCATCAGGCCTTGAGTTCAATTCCCCAGCACCTCATACACCAAGCATAGTGCACAACTGTAATCCCAGTACTCAGGACAAGCGGCAGACAGAAGGATTGCTGAGTGCAAGGCCAACCTGGGCTACCTAGTAAGTTCAGGACTAGCTTGGACTACAGAGTGACACCACCCTGTCTCAGAAATAAATATAAATAGTAACCTTTTTTTTAGATTTTAGAATTGCATTTGTAGCGATAAATGAACATAAATAAATGGTCATGGAATTGCATGTTCACATTAAAATAACAAATTTCATCAAGCAGGGGCAAAGCTCATTCTTAACAAGGGCCCCAGTTTCCTCATCATGAACCAGGTATTAGTCGGCAGTCTTAGAAGGCCTTGATGCTGAGACAGGTGAAGAGAAATCAAGGTGAGTTCCAAAGGGAACAGAAAGTGTTTTCGCTATAACCCTACAAGTCCAAAAACCCTCTGCCAGTAGTACACGCTTTATGAAGATTTTCCTAGTGAAAGAATACCCACTTTATTGAAGCCCAATCAAGTAACACTTTTGATATATGTAATTCCAGTTTACTGAAAAATGTTGTTTTTTTAAAATGTCTTCATTATTTTCAGTTAATTGTGCAAATGATTACTGAATATGGTTCCTAAGAATTATCACACGGAATCAGACATCACCAAGATTCAATTGTTCTGATTTACAAGAATCCAAACGTGGAAGTTCAGCAAGCTTGGTCCCTGTAAACAAGTCTTACCACTTCCCCATCCTCCTTTTGCTCCCCCTCAACATTTCCACGAATAACAAAAATGTAGAAAGCAACACGAATTTGAACAAATACTGTATGCTAAAAACTCTGCCTCACAGCATACACATAAATATTTCATTCATCATGAAGTTCAATAAAGCTACAAGTGAATTAGGAATTACCATAGCTGTCATTATGAGGTGTCATAATTTAACTTGTACAATGCAAGATTTCAAAAATTGTCAGTCTGTTATAAGTAAATGAAGAGGACTATGCTACAGCTTTATTTAGCTTTAGTGAAATAGTTATGTAAACACTTGCTAAATATAGCATTCCTATAAATATTTTACTTGGAAGGTGTTCAAACATTTCACATAAATGTAGCGGGGGGATTTAGTAGTTATTTTAGAAATATAAAGGGAAATTAGAAAGTTTGAAACCTATAGCTCTTATCAAATTTCATTCTTTCTGAAAGTACACTTTCTGGAAAATGATTACATTTGTATTCCATACTCTCTGATATGGTTGAGGGATCAAGAAAGAATCATTGGTATTGGGCTGTTTTTTCAGAGATTTAGATGAGCAGATGATGCCATTTACTCAGTTATCATTGATTGAAAGATAAATTCCAAGATATTAATTATAAAGACAGAGCAATTTGCATTGGTTCACAGGGAATCCTGTGGTGGTTTCTGATGTGATGAATTTTTAAGAGAAAAAAATCATGTAAACTTGATGTAATCCCTTTTAGTCCTCCATTAGTATGAAATAATTATTGAAGGATATGAACTTAAACTATGCAGGCAGTTCCTTTTCCAAAGAGAGAACCAAGGGACATTACAGGGAATCATGGAATTAACTTTTGAACAAGTGCTCAACATACAGGCCCAGTTCCCTGACTCTAATCTTATGCCTAGCCCATTCTTTCACTAAAGTGCCTAACAGATAGGCAACTGAAAAGAATTGTTAATTTTTCCTAGGCACAAGAGTATCATGGAAATACCCAGGAAGGGAGGACTTGCCAACTATAACACTGATTCTTTAAAGAGTTAACGGGATGAAAAGTTGCCACCAACAAAGCCTCTTACACACTTTGTGCATTCTACAGCCAGGATTATCTTTAAGTTTAACATATACGTATCTCATTTTTGGTTTATGCTGGGAGACCCAGCAAATCATTGGTGTGCCATTCGTGTGTTCACATTTTACACCAACTTATATAGGTAAATTATCTAGGATGTAATAATATGGAAATGACGGCAATCACTGATGAAATTGCAATCTGGAGTTACAAGATTTTCTACTTTAAATTGCCATCTACATTTACTAATAAAGACTAAGCTTCTTTTAATATCAAACCACTTATAAATCATACTAATATAATACCTAACATTACAGCTAATAACAAGGGAGTTTTTAGGTCAATATTTTCTTATATGCTTAATGTTTTTAAAATAAAATCAGTATCTGAACTTCATGTCCATGCCAAACTGAGTTGTAACTATGTAGATCTTGAAGTGTAAATTCATTTGGTACTGAAGTGAATAGTGCTGACATTCTAAAAAAATAAAAATAAAAAATCTTGGGTTTTTTTACATGTGATAAAATGAAAAAATAAAGGCTGTAAATTTTTTTAAAACTGAGAAGCAATTTAAAATCTCAACACTATCAATAAATAGAATGAAGATTTTTTAAGATTTTATTTATAAATTAATCTTTGGATTGGATAGACTAAAAGAAAAGGATGAGAGAAGGAAAGAAAAGAATAAGAAAAAAGAAGAAAGGAGAGGAAAAAAATTGACAAAGAGGAGATGATTACTAAGCACAACAGAGTCGTCTACTTCCTGCTTTATTCTGTTCTGGCTAAAAACGGAACAATATGTAAAATTTTTGAGACAAGGTCTCCTTTGCAGCCCAGATTGGTCCTGAACTCACACTCACAGTGGAGCCCAGGCTGGCCTTGGACTCACAGCAATCCTCCTATCTCGTTCTCCCTGGGATTAGCAGTGGGCGCCACCGCACCCGGTTTATGTGGTGCTGGGGAATCAAACTCGGGTACCTAGTGCGTGACTTAGTGGTTACTAGGCAAGCGCTTTAACCGCGGAGGCGCTCCTCCAGCCCGGATTTAATTTTTTTCTTATAAGATTTTCAATGAACTCTACGTCTAGCATGTGGAACATCCACCCCCCGCCTGGTAAAATCTGGGCTCACCACCTCCTCCGTTTCTCATAGCCCTTTTTGCTCTTGCGTTTCTTCTTTCTGTTATTTCAATATTTGTGTTTCTTTCCTTTCCAACCAAGTGCAATCTGTGCACCAGAAGCAGAGTATCACACTGACTTAAGTCTTCCTGATTCCTTATCTTTCAGAAAACACTGTGCACTTTTAAACCCAAATGACAGCAGGAAGTAGATGTGGCGTTGCTAATTCAGATATTGATCCCAATACTTAATGGCCTCATTTTATTTTCTTTTTCAGTTACGGATGATCTGTTAAACATTTATCCTGAAGATAGAACGAGAGTAATTGGAAAATATAAAAAATTAATCAGAATTTGCAATTTTAATCAGAATTTTAAAAAAATATTTAGGTGACATAAGAAATAATTTGCTGTTAAAAGGTGTGTAGTATTTAAGAGCATTATAATTTCTTATTGTCACATTCAAGGCTTGGAAGAAACTTCATGAATACTGATGTACCTGAATTTGGGATTCATTTTTTTTTCGTTTTTCAAACGTTTTCATGGTAATGACATCCTTATATTTACTTTAATTCTCTATACAATATGTCTGATACCTATGCTGATTTTTAAGCACTAAGAGATTTTAATATTGCAAATAATATATGGTCTTTCCGAGAAATAGGTTATAGCAGTTTCCTTTACTAAATACTTGGGGATTTTTTTATCATTTGTGTTAGTTCAGTTACGCAAAAGGTTCTATATATTGGTAAGAATTAAATTAGAACTCTTTGTATCTGTAAATTTCACTTCACATTTATCTATATGCACCACATTTTCTCTCCAAATTTCACCCTTTATGTGTAGATTATAACTATGCAAAAAGTCAACCTTGTTTCATTTTTCATCATTGAGAGAGGATGGTTGGAAGGCATAATTGCCATTCAAACTGATTCTTCCAATTTAATTTGAGAAATACATGAAGTTTCTTAAAGTTGTTTTCTTTTGACATATTACAGCTAGAGTTCTTCCACTTGCTCTTTGAGTTTGTAAAAACCAAGGGGAGGTGTCCATAAATATTCAGCTACCTGAATAAATTAAGGCCAAAGACAATGTAAGAAAGATGACGATAATTTTCCTTCTGGGCTGATATTGTCACTAATGTATGTGCAAAAAAAAAATGAATCTGCATCCTCATTTCAACTGTTTTTCGGAATGTGTAAAAAAAGCAGCAGCTTCTTTTGATCAAAAGCATGTTCTCTGAAAAAAAACTCACATTGTTCATAAAAATGAACTGCTGGGTTTTCTTTTACTCCTTTGAAGGGGTCTTGATCCTTCTACAGTATTGGGCTATTTTGCATATACTGTTAGACAAAAGCTATGAATATTAAGCCATTATTTTTACATTAGCAAGTTTTCCCAAGGTGGGTTTTTATCATTTTAAGATATTTTGTTTTGTGTGCTAGTCCCTTTTTGTCTAATCACTTCTAAAATAATGAACACTACAAGAATAATACCCACAGAATAACGAAACAGCTTGAAATATTCATAACTAAGAAAACAACTGTTAAATGTTCATAAACAAAGTTGTTTGGAGACTCCTTTATTAATTTTTAATTTATTTTCAGTCAATTCCTTATTACTTCCAAATTCCTGTAGGGGATTCTGTTAATTAGTCATGTGTAAAATATTCATTAAAACCAGACTTCTATTTTCTTCTTTTATTGCAAATTTACATTTCTAATCTTATAACCAAGATAGATGCCATTGGGTAGAGGAACCACATTAATTTTGATCAGCCATTGAAAATAGAAGCCCATACAACAAAAGACATGGTAATGAAAGTGAGACTAACACTGAGGTATTATGTTGATGGTTCTTGATATTGAAGTAGAAACTAGGTGTCTGCTTTACCTTTTAAAAAAATGAACATGTAAAATGTAGTTCCTTTGATAGCTAATAGAGTAATCTAATGTACACTGACTTTGTTCTTACACCTTCACACATTAGAAATATTCCAGGAAAAAAACGTATAGCTTAGCTGGAATTCAAGGTTAATCAACACCGTGATTGTGGCCATTAAATCCAAATCACTCTTCCGTACACTTTTGCTAAATCAATGTTTAATCTTCATGCTTTACTTTTTAATGAGTTTAACTGTTATTCATTATTTTGAAAATATTTTAATTGTCTTTTTTCTTAAGATAAATTATGTCACTTTGATGCCATATCACAAATAGCAAAATAGTACAGAAAATGGCACATTTATATAAATTTAACATTTTTTAATGTAGACAGCAATTTTACCCTACCATTAAGATATGTTACTAAAATATTCATGGAAATATGTCTAAAATAAATATATGCTAGCATTGTGAAAAGTTTTCAAGGCCGTATATAATATTGCAAGAGTGAAATTCTTATTCTGGATAAAGAAATGTTAGCTTTTTTATAACATACAATATTTTTCTTTAGAAACAAAGAATACAGACTACAGAGTGTCTAGGTAACTGCTGTCTTCTGGAAGAGGACTCTGTTCAAGTGTGACGCTCTCTCATTGAAATATGCCAAATACAACTGTTTATGGTTGGTCATTCTCCTAAAAATCCACCTAACATGATCATTACCTTTCCCCAATTAATTTCGATATCTTGACAACAAGAATATCAAGGAAGTCATTTCACAATAGGACATATAAAAACCAATGTCACAGTCTATTATTACAATAAAGAACAGCATTAGCTCATCACTCCTCCCTAGTAAAAAATCCAGGCATCCCCTCTGGTGGTTTTCAAGGAATTATTATCTATCATGATTTCATAGAACAATGATTGCTTAGTCGTGAGCAAGTGATTCTTCAGGACCAGATTTCACTAACTTAGGCAAAGTCTTTAATCATTTTCCTACCGTACTTCTCCTATACCATATTTTCTCTTCATTTTCCAGTCTCCAAGCCAGTTTTCCGTCTTAGAAGGTGCAGTGAGACGTGACTAAGGATAAGAAACCTAACCTCAAGGCCAAGTTCAGGTACCCTCAGCGTAGGAGGCCCTGTCCACAGTGTATCAACAATCTTCATGGAAAGAAACTGAAAACAAAACAACAGTATGTAGGAATGAGTGTAGTATAGAAAAATAAAAAATAAAACTTTTTACTTTGATTTGGGTTCAAGCTAAGTTACTTTCAGACAAATTTTTGAGCATTATTTTATCATCTGGAAAAAAAAGCAAAAAACAGATCTACTTTGTTCCCCACTGCTCTGAAGCCTCAATAATACAGATATATGCATATTTCGGCATATAAACCTACATTATTTTAATAATACATATTAATAAATTAGACCTACTGTTGTTTGTTTTACCTACTGCTGTGTGTTTGTGCTTGTGTGTGTGTGTGTGTGTGTGTGTGTGTGTGTGTGTGTGTGTGCACGCGCGCGTGCACATCGAATAGTTTGACAAGATTAGTTCATTTGGAGTTAGGATGGAAGCTCTCTCAAAGAACCAGTAAGAACAATTTCTCTAAGTATGCTGTTTTCCTGAAAACATCCACCACTGTATCTGAGAAGACTTTCAGGTGCCAGATGTGACTGCTTTCCACATACGGACCCACACAACATGAGTCACCCACTGCATGTCCTGCCATAAGCAGCATTTTTAGATCATCCATCAGTTGCATTTGATCTCTATAAAAATACTTTGTTTCAATTTTCATTAAGTTCTAACACTTAGAATAAAAATATTGTCTATTGATTAAAAAAAACTACATCTTGCATAATTTAGAAAATATTCTTTGCCTCATCCTTCAATTGCTAATAGGAAGCTGAATATGATAATTCCAAAGTAAAACTGCATCATTTAACATAGGCAAATGATAAATATATATGTATATGTAAATTATTGTTTTGGTACACAATGTAAGAATCAGTTACGGAAAACTGCATATGCATGGTTACTTCTACATAGAAGATATGCATATATTAAGTGCTGATAAACTTACTCCAGTTTAAAATGTTTTTCATAACACAATGAATAGGTTTATGCAAGATTATAAAATACACACTATTGACTGAAAATGTGGCTGATTTTGCTACAGTTTTTATACCCTTGAAGATTCAACTAACCTTATTATTATTCAAAACATGCTCACAGTAGGACAAAACAATGACATATAATAATATTAGGTTATTATAATGGAGTTTGTCATAGCAAATAATCTTATTTTTAAGTAACAGTGAAATAGAAAGGAGAAAATTATTTCCCATCATCCTTTCAACCACGAATAACAATTTATGCACAGAAATCACAGAAAACTCAAGGTCTTCATAAAAAAAGAAATTGAACAAATTTTACTCATATTCAAAACTTTTTCTGTTAAGAACCAGGTTGAAAAGGAAGGGATTTGGAAGAGAAACAAAGATTAAGAATTCATCGTTGCAGGATGACATTTCTTTTGACAACATAACTCGATTGCTACTCAAAAATAAATCATTTATGATTCAAATACTGTGAATATTTATTTGGTGTCATACCTGTCATCTGTCTGACTTTTTTCCCCATGGGTAGAAAGGAACAACTATGTATCTCCTATTACACAGTCTAAATAATTCCTGGTAGCAGAAAAATCACGACTCATGAGTGTTATAAACGGGCAGCAAAAAGTTTTCGGTTATCCTAATAAATACCAGGAGAATTTCTCTAAGCCCATCTCCCCTTCTCTGAAGCAGTCACTTTATAAAATATCATTCAAATGAAGCATTAGAGAAATCTATTCAGGCGGTTTGGTAGAATGACATTTTTGTGTGATTTAATAAACGTGATAGAGTCAAAGCCCCAGGCATCTCCACAGTTAAAGTCTCTATGGACCCAGCACCTCTGGGTCTGTTTTGTCATGTGTGTGCCAAAATTGTCTTGAAGAATTTCCCAGAATTCTCACACAATGGAATAATGGAAGAAGAAAAAAAAAATCTTTCAGGAAATGAAGTTAGACAAAACATTCCTGAGTTCTGAATGGCAGTGAGACATATTGTAATTAGATTATAGTTTACCTACAAGATAATATTTTAGCAACTTAATACACTGTATTAACTTACTTTTGAACCTACCAAACTTCTACCTGATCACGCTGTTAGAGATATGAATTAATGTTAAAAACATAGTGCGGGAAGAATGATGTTTGGCAAAATATTAACACTTCCTGAAGTGCAATGATAATTTTCAATATCATACAGTTTTAGCTAAGATTGACTGAAGTTTCTCCTGTAAATGACACTTTCAAATATAACTCTTTTCTCATATAATGGATGATAGGGCTGATAGTATTGATCAGTTTTGGGTCAACTTAACTAGGTACGTTTTCAACCAGCTAAATGACCATGTGTAAAGCAGATTAAATGTCTAGATTTATCAGAGAGTTGAAACTTAAAAGAAATTTATTGACAAAAAATAATGAATTAGTACACAAGCCAAAGCATAATTGACTAGAAATTTCAAGATCAGTACTCTTGACCAAGCTTTCCGTTGGCTTCCTTGGTCTGTGACTCATCGTGATAGATGATTTAATGAAAATCAGACAAGTTTCTATATAGCAAAATTCCATATTTATGACATGAATCAGAAATCATTATTGTTTTCACAGATCACCAATAAAATACTGATAGTAAACTGCATTTTTATGAGTCAAACCTTATTTTCCAACCATTAACTCAAATAGTATTCAACCTGCCTCTTCCAAGTAAAAGTTCTGAGGGAGGCAGGTCATACATCACTATCTCCATTTTAAAGATAATAAAAAGAATCTTAAACAAGGTCACAATGTGTCCTGACTGAAAGCACAAGATGCTACACAAGGGGTAGGAGGGGACTGGAACCTACTCTTTTATATCTCAAGAGAATTCTTAAAAATGCATAATTTCTATGAAATATCCCCTTGTCAATTTAAATGTCGTTGCTTGGCAAACAGGTTCATTTATGTTAAAAAATTTCCATTAAGTTAAAGGAAAGATTAAAATATATAAAATATACAGGTTAAAATATTTTATTTCACATTTTAATACATATAAGTGAGAAATTAAACTATCGGGTTATTCCATATTAACTATTTTAACAGGTGGTGCATGAAAGATCGTTCTCTCAAGTTGTTAGATATTAAGTACTTTTTAACAGATAGTACTTCAACCAATACATCAGAAATGAAAAATATACATGTGATTATCATATTTAAAAGCAAAGTTTTCTTTAGGTTAAAACGATAATAAATAAATATGGTATACCTGAAAACCCTCTAGAGTTCACTAGAAGAAATTTAATACTATGTATATTTTATGCTGAAGTCACTCACATAATAAAATTTATCCAACACTATTAATACCAACTAGTTTTAGATATTTTATAATATTTCTTAACATTTCTTTAGGCTGACTTTAGACACTACATAAGTGTATACTTTAGTAAGATGATCTACAGTTTTATTTCTACATTTTCATGTTATTTAATACAGAATGTGACAGCTATGACGCAGCTCACAAAATCTGAAAAGGGTGATACAGAATGTGAATCATTTATATGTCAAAAACATTTGAATGTTAACTAAAACATTTCTACTATTGATTTCTGGTTAAACAATATAATACATTGGAATAAATAGTGAATAGGCAAAGTGGTACCTCAAATTAAGACACACTGCAGCTTAATTTACTTTTTCCAGTAAACTGAACTTTGATAATCCATGAACATTCGCAGATGGTTCATTTTTTGGCTGAGTGTCAGCAAATATCGGTATGTAACTGGCCTGAGGCTGTTAGCCTACAGACTAAGGTGGTAACATTTTTGACTCCCTAAAGAAATAAAAGCTCTTTTGCAATGTTGAAACGTTTTTCTGTGTGATCTATTCTTATTTCTGTAGATTGTGATTCCTTTTTTTTTAACTCAGAACATCGAAAATATACCTATTACATGTCATGTTTACTTTGCAGTATTTAGGACAATAGCATTGTGATCGCTTTTGGAGGTGTTATCTTTAAAATCGTGAAGTGAACTGAAAAGGAGGAAAGAGAGAGAATGGAAAAGAAGAGATACAGGAGGAGAACAGAGAAGGCAGGAAGGAAGAATATCTTGGCATTCTGATAAACAGACTTGCCTTCCGTCGCCTCGGATTCATTCCATCACATGCAACTGTTTCTGGTGGCAGACGGAGGAAATAATTCCGATTCTGCCGATTTCAGTCACCCTCGCGGGAATGAATCTGGCCTCCCTAAGAACTCACGGAGGAGATGAAACTTGGCCGAATCCGCGTGGAAATGCATTCATCTCTTTTCATTTCATACGGTCTATCATATATTTTTGATGACTAAATGGAATAGAAAAAAATGAAATTCTACTATATGAATTTCTATTAAATATCATTTCAGCTATCAGTTATCGCACCTGCTATTGGGTGCATTTCTGTCAACTGACAAAATTATACATATATATTTATACACATATATTTACTGCCTATATCACTTTCTGAAGACTTATTTACTTTGCAAGAAATCCAATTTCTGGAAAACCTATTCAAACATTTTAACACCAATATTTGTTTCCAAAATATGTAAATATTCTTCATTCCAGATGTCTCAGGTGTCAACTAATGAGCCGACTGTGTGCTGTCGTGAGTCACTGCTTTCCAGGATGATGTCATGGTAACGCCGCAGGCTGTCTTTAGAAACATGCATGTCAGCAGTGTACTCAGATCTGCACACAATTTCAGGAAGTTCCCAAGCTTCCTGAGTTCCCTTCCTACACCCTTCCCAATTTTTGAAACTCCATCAAATGTCCGTAGTGCGTTACCTCAAAACTGTTATAATCCGACTCACACATCTATCATGTTTTTCAGTATTCCCACATATATATTTACATATAATATCTTAAAGAATCAATGTCTTAAATTAAACATAAAATATATGCAAAGGCGTATTTCAAAAGATGAAAAAATGCAAGGAACTACAATTTTCTGATTCCTGTTGAGTTGGCTTTAAAGTATCATATTGATGCCTGCACTCTTGCCCAGGTGATTGATGAGAGTATATTGTACAACACTAGTTTCAAACAAAGTTCTCCTTTTCCACCTTTGGTTCAATGTTTTCTCAGATCTGATTGGTCGCTGTTCTTGTTTACTGAAATGTCAGTAGTTCACCTTCCAAAACCGTGGTCTACATATCACTAAACAGAGTGGATTATTGCTACCTGTTTTATGAAGGCATCGCTTCCTCAAATTTGTGACTGGGTAAAATTTTATCTAAGTAGGAATTTCTTAGTGGGATGCAAGGAACAAACATTCCCACACGTGGCTATGAGTATTTAAATTTACATATATTTTAACTTCTTCCGTAAGAGTGTTAAGTGATATTTTAAATGTTTCTCTCATTGTTTGCATATTTTCTACAGTGCACAACTGTAGATGTGCACTCTACTAAAAGTTTTTAAGATCATGTTTTGTACCTTGCTTACTTGCATGAGATTTTACTCAGATTTCTTTGAATAACATTGAAAATAATACAAGACCATGTCCTCTGCTAACAAAGACATTCTCTTTGATAGATCTCTTACCAAATTTTATACTACCATGGCAAAGTTTCATAAACAATATTACTGTCATTTATTTAACATCCATGTACTAACTTATTATAATTATCATATTCACTTATTAAAATATATTTGAATGCATGTTATTTATGAACACCATGCTGGATAATGTAGACTTTTTTTCAACAGTTAATAACTACTTCCTTTCTTTATGTAGCAAGTGTCAGTCTGAAATTTATAGAACTGGCAGGTTCCACCCAAATTTCCTTTAACAGAATTTTTTTTTAGCCTGCTGCAAAAGCTCTCCTCTTAAGTCAGTGAATAGGTACTTCTTATCAACCACAAAGAATGACTTAGCTGCATATGAATGATCACATAAAAATCAGTCCCCACCCTCACAATCTGAGTCTAGAATAAATCCTGGAAACAGTGTTCTTTTTCTCAAGGGACACAAGGATGACATTTCTATACTTAGTCTTTCATAGTGCTAGTGAAAAAAAAAAAATACTGATCTAATCAGGCCAGTATTCCAAATTACATCATGGATAGTGACTCTTGATAAGAAAACATCGTTCATGGACCTGCTCTGCAAAGTTTATATCATTCCATGTTGAGACAAAGTGTTTGGGGAACAAAAATGACAGATGTAAGGTACATTACTGAAATGAATAGTCACATCTTCCCACCAGATGAAGCCCTGTGATCACAGCAATTTATCATGAGCTCAATTGTGATTTAGGAGGAAACACATGAACTTCAGAATATACTAGGAAGGAAATGAGCAAATCTGAAACGATGACTATGAAACTGGTGAGCAGAAGCCTTTTTACCTACTTACAGCATTTTTGTTGCCAGTATGAAATTAGACTTCGTTGTCGAAGAGGTGAAGAAGTGAAGAAAATATATAATTTTAGGGTGTTTTAGGTTAAAACTATGGGAACTTAACTTTATCTGTGTCACTAATTATATTTGTCACTCTACATTCGTGCATTTGTGTTTCCTGAATCACTTGGTTGATATCATGGCAAGTAGTGGTTCCTTTATTGTTTGAATACTCAGTTACAAATTCCATTGTTTTCATCTAAATAAAACCAAATACAAGTTTAAGTTCAAGATCCAGATGCTGAAAAGACAGAAAAGTTTTGATGAATTCTACCTTAGATCATTTTTCCTATTAATGGCTACTGCCATATACCAAGTGTTATTTTAAGGCAACCTGTGTTCAAGATCCCTAGAGATGAATTTTGTATGATAAAGGCCAGAACTACAGAAGAGACATTTGGGTTAATGAAAGCATACAGTCTTCCTTTAACTCTTTCACTCATTTCTTTACACATGAACAAATTAGGTGAAGAAACTTGGCACAGTCCAGAAACTCAGGAGCTTTTGATGTAAAAATAAACATACAATTTAAATATATGGTAGGCAGGCAATAATAAAAATGTTTAACACGCTAAGAAAGAAATAAGAATAGTGTGTCACTTGGCCCAGAGCAGCAGACTTACAATCACACCAGTCTAGGAGGCTGAGGCAGGAACAGGGCAAGTTTGAATCTATCCTGGGAAAATCAGTAACTTGGAAAGTTAAAACTAAAACATAGGACGAGACTGTACCTCAGTGTAAAGACAGTGAGTTCAATCTCCAGGACCACACACAAAACAAATAATAATAATAGAAGTGTGGCAATCTTTGAGAAATCTTTAGGGAATGCTGCCTAGACCGGGATGCCTGAAGACAGTAGGATGACTGACAGGGGAAGGCCTCGCGAAGTGCAGGAGTGGACAGCCCCAACAGCCCAAGCTAGCAGGGTGAATTTTGTCAGGATATTTCCATTTTCCTGACCAGCTAAAAACCCTCAGGCATGGCAGCCCGAAAGTTCTGGCAACATTAGGGAAAATATGTAGGTACAAGGGACCCTGAAAGAGTACAAGAGAAATTATTTTTAAAAATGTATACACCAAGACAAGTATTGTCTCAAATGGAGAATGTTAGTGAGAGGATATGAACACAACACAGGCCACTCTGTGCTTCCATTCTGTGGGGAAAGAAAGGCCAGAAAAGTTGAGGAAAGTTATTTTATCTGAACACAGTCAAGACCCAAGTCACATTTTGGATAGACTGGTAGAAATAGCTGTACTCATTGGACAATAGAATCCTTTCGTAGCAAAAGAGGAGATAAAAGACGTAGTTCTAAGTCATAGCCTGTCCTCTTCTGACCTGGTTAAGTCTTAATATTTCAACCTAAGTTGTTTTATCCTGTGTGATTAGGTGTCAAAGTTAAATAGCCCTGGAAGAGCTCAGTCGTCAGTAACGATATTAACAAGGTGTATTATATTGCATGATGAAATAATGCCATGGCTGAGATGTGGGGAAGGCTTGTGGATGCTTCGGTGGAAACAAGGACCCAGGAGAAGGCACCAATCAAAGGAATGATACAAGTGGCAGTTTATATAGAAACTAGATTTTTAACCTGCTTCATAATTTTGCCTAGCTGTCGTTTGCTTTGTTTTGATTTTGGCAGTATTGAACAGACACTCAAAGCCCTCACCCTGAGCTACATCTCCAGCCCGTTTTCCAGTTTTTGATTTTTGAAATAGGTAGGGACTCAATAATCACAAAATTTCCCAGGCTGAACTTAACCTTGTGATACTCCTGCCTCAGACTCCCAACCTTCTAGAATTCTAAGATTACAGCCCTGCCCTATTTCACCCAGTTTAGCTCTGATATTAAGCAGTCTTCCACCTAAATTCTGTGTCTTTACACAAAATTTTATACTCAAAATTGAGTTTTCTATTTTTTCATAATCAAGTCTATTGTCAATAGTGGTCCCGGTTGAAAGTAACTCACATTAGGATAGGAAGGACTATTATGAAATAATATTTTAAATTTGCTACCACTACTGAAATTACTACACACAGAGATTGTTTCTTTAATGTATATAAAAATACCAGGTTGATATTTCCCTTATACTCCTCAACAAAATCAAAACTCAGTGTCTAAGGTCACAAAATTTGTAACTGGCAAAAGCAAGATTCAACATTAAGTGTTTTGAATGCAATACCAATGTTTATCCTTAGCCACGAGGAGTGTATATATACATTTTAGAAAGAAATTACTTTAAATCTAATCCCTATGAGCAATCATCACAGTGCTTTATTTTTTGAATGTTGGAACAACCTGCAGAGGTTTCTACAGTTTTAATGTCCCTTCTAAATTTCATTTTGACTTGTATTTGACATTCTAATGGTAGGAAGAGTAGGAGCCTTTAAGAAGTAATTTGACCATGATGGGCTCTTCCCTCCTCAATGAATGTTTTTATCACAGCAGTGGGTTATTGTGGGGGTGGATTAGATAGATTCATTTCCTTAAGCTCTCTCACCACGTGTCAGGCTCTCCGCCATGTTGTGACGTGGCATCAAGGTCATCAATAGTTGTAACCTGTCAGTTGTTGTTTTCCCAGTCTCCAGAACCATGAGACAAATATACTGGAATTTTTAATAATGCACTTAGTCTGTAGAATTCTGTTATAAGTGCAGAAATTGAAGTCACGCAGAGGTGTTTCTAAAATTTTTTACACAACCGTAGCAAATTTTCCTGTCAACAAATGTAACACTTTTTAACTGACTAAATGTAGACTAAGTATTTTCAAGGATTAATAAGGCATTTAAAATATTTGAAAATACTCATATGGCAATTTACCACTGATGTCCTTCCAAGTATATGACTTTATAAAATTTAATATTTTAAAATTTATGTTAAGATAGTAATTTTTACAACCTCTCTTGAAATTTTACGGGGATGAAAGAGTTAATAATATTCATAAAGTATATTGTAGTTTCTAGTTTAAAGGTGTTTAATTTAAAGGATATATGGATGCTAATAAAAAGGTCATGTGTAAAATTTATTGAACTGAAAGCAAGTGGTTCTTCAGGTGTAATTAATCATGGGACTTCATTGACTGAACTAAAAAAAAATATAATGGCTCTGCAATTCAACTTTGCTTAAATAGTGAAATAAGAGAAGAAATTGTATGAGTAGCATCAGCCCAAAAAACAAAGAGATATAAACACAAGCATCAGTGTCAAAATTGCCCTTGTTTTCTATTTATGGACTGCTTCCTAGTTGATGTAGCTATAGAAGCATTTAGAACTTTGAGAAAAAGATAGAATACCATAGATCAAGATTGTAAGAAAAACAAATGACACAGGGGAATTCTAATGGTCCTAGAATATAAACCTCGATTAGCCCACAGCAAGCCTCATTTATTCACAGCTACACTGCTTATAGTACTTTGTTAATTATTTTATTATAAATGTTGATGCAGATTAAAGGCCAAGTGTAACAAGGTAGAAATTATAAAGCACAATAACAAACCAGAAGCCACCATCTGCGTTACCTGTTCCTTCAATGTCTTATTTATAGCACTGGTTAAGAAGTAACTACTACTTTGAATGTTTACACACAATTCACACAAATATATTTGTCACAGGACCGTAGAGTCGCTAGAGCTGGTTTCTATGTTTTTGAGACGTCGATAAATGGCTTCACACTGCACGTCATGTCCTCTCATTTATTTTTCATCTCTTCATTATTTTTCACTCAGCCATTTGTTTCTTTTATGTTCCAATTCTTTTGATTGCTGAAAGATGTTACATTGCGCGAGCGTAGTTGTTTATTTATTCTCTCAATGTTCATGTCAACTTTTAAATTTTTGTTTGTTTGTTTTTAATATTACAAGCAAAGCTGCTTTGATCATTTTTATGTCATTTTGTATTCTTTTTGATTGTGACTCTCAGAACACATAGGCAAAGCTTCTTTGCTTGTAGAGTTGTTTTTTGTTTTTCCCTAAGTGGATTTGTCAAAATGTAAAATTTTACTTGATTCAAATGCACGACAACACTGGTATTATCAGGTTGCTTACTTGCTGCTAGTGGGAAAGGCAGCTTAAATCTTGCTAGTTTAAGAAATCGATTGAAATGTTATTAAATGTATAGATCACTTTGGTGAAAAATGATAGCCTATGTTAAATATATCTCTCCGTCCATTTAAACTTTTAAAATTTCCTTTCATATTTTATAATGTTCTCTTATTAAATATTCCAAGTACACCTGCTCTTGTACTATCCTTCTCATATAATTTCTTAGTTTTGAGTTCCATGTTATATCAGCATTAAGGGTTGGGTTGCCCCCACTTTAAAAATGTTTGATTTTAATAATATGTTCTTTGAAATTTTATTAAACTCAACTCTAAATCTGATGTTTTCTTTCTAGGAAGATTTTTAAATACTAAGACACTTGTTATAGCTCTGCCTTGTAATTATGTTCCCCATAATTATTTCTTTAGTCAGCCAAGGTAAGTTATTTTTGTCGTGAATATATTCTTGTAGGCAAATATTGCAAGTTAATTCCAATAAAAGGCTTTGTAATACTGTATTTTATTCTACTGAAAACCACTTTTCTTGACAATAACAAAATGTGCCTATGAAGGTTTTAGTTGTTGTGTATAATTTATATAGTTCTTTTAACAATTTTAAAAGCAGCAGTGATCATTATTTTCATTGTAAGATAAAGAAACTGAGGCAAAGATGAAACCTGTGAGCTATGGGTAACCCAGCCAGCATCCGCAACGATATTGGTCTGAGATTTTTGGCAAATGGAATTGTCTTCTCATTAAAAGTTTAGCGATTTTAAATCATTTGTCTTGTATCAGAAAGCTCTGACTTACCTTTTCTCAAATTTTGAATCCTGTGATGAAGGGTTTCAACAGAACCAAATTAATCTCTACTCAACTATGATCAGAATGTCAGTCTGTAGGAACACGACAGCTCCACTTTCTCCATGTGGCTGAAGTAAATTAGAAGATGTCCCCAAAAGTAAAATGCACTGAATTATAGAAGGTGATCGAGGTTCTGCTCAAGCAGAGGTGCTGGAGTTGGAAAATGCCTCCAAATTAAAGAATGCTGTACCAGAAGGAATCTTCTTTTTTACAAATGAGCTTTGTGTGTAATAGAGTATATAACTTTCTCCAAAGAGAATTCTGTGCTCTGCCTTTAGCTCCTAGGACAGTACATCTAAGTTCTCACAATGTGCCTCCCATAAAAGCGACTTTTCATTTCTTCTTTTTTTTAATGTTCAGATCTTAAATCACCTCAGTTAATCAATGCTAACAGTCTGATTATGATGGAGTTTTGGGGTCAATATTATTAGCTTGACCTCTGGCAGTGCTAGTGAGTGAGTTCAGCCACTTAGGAGGCAGGTCATGTCTATGTGACTGAATTCAATAAAGCTCTGGATAGCAAGACTCAGGGAGCTTCCTGGTTGGTAACATTTCATGAATATTTGCACAAAGCTGCCAAAAGAAGTCAGCACTACTCGCGTCTTTCCTGTGAACAAACAGCTAGAACCTCTGTGTTTGGAGCTCTCCCAGAGTTGGCCTCAAATGTCTCTTTCCATGGCTGATTTTATATTGCAACATTTAATAGTAGTGAACTCCTAACTATGAGTTTAACAGCCATGAGACATTTTAGTGAATTATTTAATCTGCCTATGTCTAGGGAATATCTGAATTCTTCAGGTGACATAGAAAATGAAAGTGATCTTGGGGACTGAATCCTGGCTTTGCTCCTGGGTAGTGATATAAGTTTATGTGCCAAAAGCCCTAATCTTTTAGAATACAATATGTCTTCTATCAGAAAGTACCACCTCTATACTACAGAGAAGTTTACGACAATCAGACCCCGTGTTTTTTTGACTACAATTGGCCAAGACATTTGGCTCCTTCTTAAGGCCACTCCTAGAAAGAGGAAGTTTGTTTTCCTGTTGCTCTGACAGGAAGAGGTGGATCTACTTCATCAAAATGTTCAGGCAAGTTGTTAGGGCACAAGCCGAAAGATAGGAATGTGTTGATACGTGGGACTCTTTAACGTTACCTATCAACATAAATTCATGTATGTGTTTGAATATGTCCACATACAGAATCCATAAGACTGAACAAACCTAATATTAGAATAGAACAAGCAAGCCAGCTGGAAAATGTTGACGGTTAAGCGATAAGCTCTGAGAGGAGATGTAATACCCTTAATTGCTAGAAGACGGCACTAGAGATATTTCCTTCTTCCTAAGCCTCAGATCTTCCCTCCCTTTCATTTTTTTTTGTTCAGTTTTATTGAGGTGTAATTAACAAAAAAGGAAAAAAAAATTAAGGCACACAACATGATGTTCAGAGTAAAGTGATTAATTTAATAAAAGTAGTTAAAACATCTGTCACCTCACATGGTGACCTTTTATAGTAATCTACTCCTTAGCTAATTTCCAGTTTACAGTGAAGTACTTTTGTCTTCTGTTGTCAGCAGGAGATTAGTTGCAGGATGCCTCTCAGATATCAAAATTCATAGATGTCCAAGTCCCTTATATAGCATGCTTTCCCATTCGTATATAACAAATGAACCTTTTATATATTTTGAATCATCTCTAGATTACTTATAATAATGGATCAACAATTGAATTTTATTTTTAAAGCAATAACGAGGGAAAACTATCTGAGATGCTTTGGTGCAAGACATCATTTGTTTAGATGAGTCTGTGTGATAGCCCATAGTTACAAAGGTGTGCAGGAGATGGCCAGGATTTATTCTCTCTGCATAACTCAAACTGTACCCATTGACCAATCCCTCTGCTCACCATTTTACCTATTGTTTCTGAGGGTTTTTTTTTTTAATTCCACATGGTAGTTGTCTCTCCTGTTTGGCTAATTCCACTTTATATAGATTCTTCCAGTTTCATTCATGTTGCTATAAATAACGGGACTTTCTTTAATTTTTGACTGAACCATATTTTGTTTTATATGTGCGGACTACAATTTCTTTATCCAGTTATCTATTGAAAGATACTTGATTGATTCGGTTTGCAGATTTTCCTTTATAAAATGGTAAGATATAGCTGTTTTATAAATATAAATTTTTGTTCTCCAAATGCTTGAAAGTGGCTGATGTATGCATAAAACATTTCATGAAAAATATTTAGCGTTATTACATGATATTTAGAAATACATATATTAGCATCATGAGTTATATTAATAATATTATAAATGCAATTTTTCCATCCCTCCACTTTTAAAGTTATACCATAGTGATCCTATCATTTAAAAGTCTATAAGAACTATTTTTAAAAATATAGGAAATCCTTGTTTTCAATTATTCCAGTGTTCAGGGATTTGGGGAGTAAGGTGGGTACTACAGACTGAATCCAAGGCCTTAGCACTGAACTATGTCTCTAGTTCCCCACCCCTATTTTTTTGTTTTTGTTTTTATCAATACAGCATCTAGTGAAATTGTGAAATCACCTAAGTTAGCTTGGACCTGTCTCAAACTTCCTCAGAATGCTGGGATTACAAGCCTGTACCACCACACCTGGGTAACTTGGGGATATTTTTTAAAAATTCATACACTGATTTTTTTTCTTTCTTTCTTTCTTTTTTTTTTTTTTTTGCTAACAGTATGCCATCATGTTAGTACATTCAAAAAACGTTGGAATTTTTGACTCCATTATAATTAATACAAAAAGAGAAATGAATTGCTAATCTGTAAGTCTAGATAAAGCTACTCTAATGAATCTAAACTGGCAGATGTATTGTTATGTTCTGAATAGTCTTCTGGTTTTTTTTAGAATAGTTATCTTACTTAAAAAACATCCCAAGTGAGGGAATTATTAAATAAAAGGATGGAGAATTTTTAGGTTAAAATGGATCCAAAAATTCCATCTATCCTTGATAAAATTTAAGATAAAGATAAACCAAGAAAGCTGTTCTTTGCAACAAAAACTAAGTATATATCGCTCTCCATCGATAAAAAGTTGGCCGAGTCAGAAAAAGAAACTTAAAATCTTATTTTGAATGATTTCTTCAAGGTTATCAACTCAAAGGGTTTAGGGTAAAGTATTTAAAACTATTTTAAGGCCAGTCTCTGAACCATTCTCTTACCTCTCCTAAACTCAAAAGGATGTTCCTCAGCAGCTGAGAGTAATCTGCACAAAATACACTCCTGACATAGACAGTTTACTTAAGATAGTCCTTTCTTTAAAAATAAAGATCGACTATCATTATGATTTAAAATGTTTCACAACAATAATTTCTATTTTTGTTGGTTTTCGATCACTGAAAATAACTCTGCATGTTCTTTTACAATTTTACTCTGTGTCTTAGCATATACTCAAAATTTATTGTATTTATAATGTACGTGTTTATTTTTATTTAATTTTATGAATCAAAAAACATTTAGATGGAAAAGAACAACCCTAGTACTGCACTTGAAACTAGCAATAAATAAATAAATATGTACATAAAATACATATATTTATTTTGCTCTTGTTTTGTAGCCACTGATTTTATAAGAACACATAACATTTAATAGTTATAGAATAGTTTCCTTCATTTTTTTTCTATTGGAGGTTTTAAATGTTGTATCCAATATCTGAATACTATATTGGAGTAGTTGTAAGTAGTTTGGTACATAAAATATGTCAAAAGGAAGTTTTTATTTTTATTTATTTTAGAATGTATGTTACGCTGAAAACTACTGAGTAAAATGTAAAAATATTTTCAAAGCTGTAGATAAAAATCAAGAAATTGCTGCTTAAGTCACTTTGGCTGTTTTTGTTTGAGATGTTTGCTCAATTAATTAACTAACAAATGCATGGAATTTGCAGTAGGAGGCATTCTAAGGCAATAATGGCGTAATAATGGACATAGAAAAGATTTTTCACAGTAAGCAACGAAGAGTAAGCAAGATTAAGACTGAAAATTATATCTCCATGCAGAAATAGTAGAAAAGGCAGACTTTGTCCCACAGAAAACTTACTGCCTATGTGGGGCATTCTAGTTATACATATAACATAGTTGGAGTTGGTGGTTCAGTTCTGTAGCCCCCAACCACTCTGGGAAGCTGATGTAGAAGGATCATAAATTTCAGACCAGCAACTTAGCTATTTAAAGAGACCCTGTCTCAAAATCAGAACTAAAAACGGGCTGGAATGTAGGTCAGTGTGAAACCTGGGACTCAATTCCAGTCACACACACACACATGCACACACACACACACACACACACACACACACAAAGAGGAACCTAAAGTTGACCAGGGTACATGTCAAAATAGGAAAATAAAGTTAGGAGGACATGGAGAATGCAGAAATAAACAAAGATGAATCTGAGTGCAAAGGTGTCTCTGTTACCTACTGTATGTGTGTATACCATCACGTGCCCCACCTAGGTCATCCTCATTCTCCTGTGGTCAGCCATGCTGAATCTATTTTCTACTTACAACTGAAAAGCACGCTACAAATCTTCTGTAAGTTTACTTTTCAATAAGTATTATCAAATTAAATGCTTTTCTAGGACAACATTAATTGTAAAAAGATCACGATTATACAAAAGTAAATTTCAATGTGAAGCAAAAGGATTTATATTTGATGAATAAAAATGATTCTTAAAGACCTGATTGTTTTCCACATTCCCCCTGGAAGAAAACTCATCAATATTGATAAGCTTACATCATCTGATAACTGTATTTGAGAAAAACCTACAACTGGCAACTTTTCTAATAAGTTACTAGTTCTGAATACTTCACTTAAGATGTCAACTACCTAGAGACCAAAAAACTTTACCAATGAGCCACATTTGTTTCACTCAAAGCCCAGAATTCACTTAAGAAAACACCGTGTGACAGTCATAAATTAATAAAGACTCCCATTAGCACGTGCGGCAATGCTGGGATGCTTTTTCATGTTTCTCCAATAAATCCTATCTAAGTTTTTAATAACTGCCATCATAATCTATAAAACCCACCGTGTCTACTCTTTGAAAACGTTTCAGTCACCTTTTGAGCGTAATCCTTATGGATTTCTTTGAAAACCTGAAGGTTTGTCATTATTTTTAATAGACAAAGCAGAGAGCTCAGAAAAAGAGTCACACGCACTTAAGTCGCCCACACTGGGCACATCACACTGAGGTACTGCACCGCAGCATCGTTCTGTTAAATAGGAACGATCTTCTTAATCCACACTAATGGATTTGCTATAATCTCAATACGAGCAAAGAAGTTGGATAAAGAGGGCCACAATATTAAACTATTATCTCATAATAAATACTAAGAAAACTTTTATGTCTTCTAATTTTGTCTTGGTCTTAGACTTAAGTAAATGAAAAAAAATAATAAAAAATAAAGATTCAAACAGTGGATAATTTTGTTATGTATAAAAAGTAAGATTTCTAAATCTTATACACGCATATTTATAAATACAGATATGTCTATATGTAAAGATGTATACATATGTGTGTTTGTAATGTTTTCGGTGCTTTAAACTGCAGATCGGAATTTAGATATGGCTTACTTTAACTTTCTGTTTTCCTCCTGAGCCTCCTAGCTTTTCTTGAGTCTTGGGTTGTTAACTAGTAGAAGAGAACAGCGACTTCACTGAAGGCCAGCATCGTGTTAACGCACAGAGAACACGTTCCCTCAGGAACGTGAAGAGTTGCCGGCTGCTGAGGTTTCCATGCCCGTACCTTCAATTCCTCATCCTCATCACTGATTTAAATTCAAACCAGAGAGAGTTCTAAAATTATTTGGAAGAAGATTTATTTATACATGAGACTAAATCCCAAAATAACAATGACTCTAACAAGACAGAAGGTAATGTCTTACTCATTAAAGAAGACACAGCTGCTGACGCTGAGAACCTGCACTGGCTCGGCAACTTCAGGCACGTTAGTTTATTACTACACCATCACCAGGCCCTGGGTTTCCTCCTTGTTCGAGACAACTGCCAGGGGTATGAATTCTAACCCTATGTCATAAGGAGCCAAATGGAAGAAACTTGGTGGGGGGGGGGGGGGGGGGAGTCATCTATTTTAAACACAAAGCTGTACTTAAACTTAGTTGTTAGTTTCCAAAACTTGGTCTCAGCAATTTTAGCTGCAAGATATGCTAGGAGGTGCAAGCTTTGTCTCATTCGGCAAAGATTAAAGCTTCAAATATAAGGCAATATCACTAAAAACAGTAAGAATATTTGAGCAAGTGTGGATAAGGAATTTCTCTTCTCTCTTTAGGAGGTGGCTTCATCTCTCCCCAATCCCAGCAACCTGCTGAAAGAATTAACATCTTCCAAGTGCCCTCCAGTCCCTGATTTAGACAAATAGAACCCAAATCTATTTTTTGTCTGTTCTAGTATCTGCTATTTTCTTTGGCTTCTGCTACAAGAAAGAAGAACAGATCCAAATCCCTTACATTAAAATCACACAGAATGTCCTACAAAGTGCCAGACCAGCTATATGTACAATATTTCACATGATTTGTTTCCTCAGAAATTCAGATCATAATTCAATCCGCATTATGAGATTAAAAGCCAATATCACATAAAACCTACAAGAAATAATAACGGTTCTGCCCTCAAACAAGGATCAATCCATCCATGTGTCTAGTGGTTACTAAGGTGTATTAGTTTGGGTTCTTAAAAAGGCAGAATTTACAGGAATTGTAATCAAAAGAATCTATTTGGAAGGCTTACAAGACTGAGGACAAAGATAGTCTAAAGTGGCAGCCTGCACACGTGAGAGAGAGTTGGAGGGTTTGATGCCTGCTCAGCTGCGAGGTAGAACGTCCATCTGGTACGGCTAGATAGCCAGTGAGAGTCTGCTGTGGATCTCAGTTTTTCAAAGAACAATGACAAAACCACAGACTGAAGATTGAAGACGAGTAGACAGGCACAAGATAAGACCGCAGCCAATCTGTGCTGAACGTCTGCAGCGTGTAGCAAGTCAGTGTCCGTAGACAACTGGGAAGGTGAGAGCTTTCCCAGAGGAAAAAGCTGTAACAATCTTTCTTCCTTCCTTCGATTCAGTTCGAGTTTCCAGTTGGGCCTCCCACTTCCAGGTGGGCGCTCTTCCTTCATTCGCTGGCCCACAAATCACTCGCACTCTAATCCAGGATGGTTCCTAAGTGCCTAATGTAGGCGTGGGTCCTGATTGCCTCACGTTGTCATAATCTCTCCAGTGGTCACATAAGGTAAATCTTCAGAAGAATCAAAAATCATTTCAGGTAGATGTTTTATCTGCTCCCTGCCACTCACAAGGCCCCAAGTCAAATCGAGGTGCTATAAGCAAGCTCACAGCTAGGTTTGGCCGCTCATCTTGGATTTGAGCTGAAAGCCAGAACAAACACTTTCTCTTATAACTTAGTTTGTGGGCTATATTATTAGCAAAAGAAAATGAGGTGAGGTGCAAACCCGTGGTCAGAAACAGAATTGAAAGCAGGCCCTCCAATCTTCCTGTCATCTGAAGAGAAAGGACAGCTCTGCTACCCTTCAAGAGCAAATGAGCTTTCCGGGACAGGGGTCTTTCTTCCTCTTTTTATGGGATAAGGAGAAGTTTGTTAAGTCTTGTCAGTTGTAGGGGAAGGAATTGTCAGTTAACCTTGGTGCCAAGAAGTCTACACACTGATAACAGTTGCTGACATTAGCTGTCTAGGAAAGCTCTTGGGAGCTTTGAGTTCTCATGGAAAGTAAGGTCTTGTCTTAGTTACTTTTTTATCCCTGAGAGAGACACTCAACATCCACAACTTTTGGGAGGAAAGACTTATTTAATTCATAGTTTCAGAATGTCACAGTCCATTCGCAAGCAGGCATCTAGACATGGTGGAATATG
This sequence comes from Ctenodactylus gundi, assembly GCA_004027205.1. Taxonomy (NCBI): domain Eukaryota; kingdom Metazoa; phylum Chordata; class Mammalia; order Rodentia; family Ctenodactylidae; genus Ctenodactylus; species Ctenodactylus gundi. Next base: position 1,234,687 of record PVKB01000021.1, read on the forward strand.
ACCAGAATTAGAGAGCTCCTCATTGGCATGGTAGAACAGAGCCAAGTCTGGAAGGATGGGGGAACCAGCACAAGCCCTCTCCAAGTCAAGCTTCAAGCATTCACCCATTCCAGCCAGGCCCCATTTTTCCAACAGTACACAGTATCCATAGATATATGAGGCTGTTAGGGAACACGCTAAATTCAAACCACAAGTCCAGTGCAACCCGTCATGATAAAGACAGCATGAAAAAGATCCTAGTTCATCTGGCTTAATTTTCACACAAAGCAGGGAAGACAGATGGACAGATAGATATGAATTTATTAGGCAGCTTACAGAGTGCAAAGATAGCCTAAAATAGCTGCCTGCATGTACAACATCATGATATAGAAAAACACTAATTCAAGATTGTAGGACAGCCAGCGCAAGTCAATATCTTAGATATATGTCTCACGGCGATGGTGAGGATCTGAAGACTAGAGAAAATCTGTGATGGAGATGGGCAATGTCAGTGCCTCAATGTCCAGAGGCAAAGGCCAGAGCTCCCCCGGAAGGAGCTGTAATCCGTCCTTCTTCCTTCCTTTAAGCTGCCAGTCTATTGGTTGGACCACCCACATTTTGTTTGAGTTTTCTATCCTCACTTGCTGGCTGAAAAGCAAATGAAAGAAATTCTCATGGAGTGAGACAGAGGAATAAATAGATCTTTAGAGCTGGTGTGTAAAGGTACGTGGAAAATCAGCACAGTCCGGGGAACACGGCTGAGCTTCCTGCTCTAGGGGAAGGACATAACACAGTCCCTGCAGCATCAGAAGACAAAGAATTTAAACAAAATAATGGGCATGTAAACTCACTGGAAAATAATTAAGGTGTGATCGGTGATTAATAAATACGAACTGGCTCACAGTTTTTGATATAAAGCAAGGAAATTCAAGAATAGCTTATATTCTGTTGCACCTAGTATTTTATTCAATTGTTGAACATCTTATAGAAACCATTGCCTTTATTGGATACTAATATTTGCAGAGGCTTCCCTGCTCAAGTGACCTGATACTCTAATACTAAATTATAGATTGAGAATTGGATAACATATGTTGAAAGTAAAATTACGTTGAGTTATTTGCCTTACGTAGAATTCTTCAGTACCACACAGCACTTGCCACAAATCGTGAAGTTACAACTTAAAGATTCTCATAAGGATAGATTTGTTTCTTGGTGATATTATCTCTCAGTAGAATTGTCATATAAAGAGAGTGTGAGGTACACTTTAAATTCAACCACACATGTTTGTTAGATAAGAGCATTTTATGATGACAGACTTACAAAATTAATCCATGCTGTTGACAGCCTTATTAGTTCTCCAGAAAACAAAAATAAAAAATTGTGGATGAGATTTATCCATCCCATTGACAAGGACAATAGGGAAATGTAACAAAATTAGTATATTTACAGGCCAACCTCTAAGACCATAATCATACGGTTCCTCTCAATGCTACGGTAATGGACCAGAGAAAAGTGTAAACAACATACATCACTTAAACGTTGTACGCATCAACCTTATCAATCTTAGCACGGGAAGTAAAAGCAATGCATAAAATTAATTTCAGCCTTCCAAAAGAGAGAAAAATAGTCAACAAGACTCACAATTTCAGTGATTGCTTTGTTACAAAGTTTTATAAAGTGCTTCCTTTCAAGAATAAGTAAAACATGTTTTGTGCCCAGAAATATGGGAGTGGTTCCAAGTAGAGGATAGACTGCTAATGATAAAATACTGGGATTATTGAAAATACAAAGAAGAATAATCATTTAAAAACAAATTTGGTGTATAATGTAAGCTATTGGCATTTTCTATAGAAATATTACTGTTTTGTTTGAAGAAAATGAAAACTACTTAAAGTGTTTAATACATCCCTCATTTTTCATCTTTTAAGAAATGCGTAGATTAAGAAAGATGCTAACTGTTTATCCTGAAATCTTATGCTTAACTTTTAATTTCATTAGACAAAAAAAAATCATACTCTAAAATAGAATCTCAACTTCTGGTTAAGGGTTAATGATGTTGATAATAATTTAACTCCAATTTTGGTCTTTTGCAGCTAGACAATTTATAGCTAACTGCAGTTACAGTTTATGAGTCTTTCATTTTTGAATGTATGCAATTTCATCAAGAAAATTACATATAAATACCTGACTGTTTAATAATAGAAAATATTCTTCTTTCTTTCAAGGTTCTGGGCTCACTGATCACAGCTTGTCACAAAATTAATGTCCTATTTTTTCTCTATCATTATACTTCCTACCTTCAAGAATTTTGCTTACATGTCACAAGTAAGATTCACATTCCAAAGATATTAGTTTAAATGCTATTTTTCTGTTATAGAAACCTGTATGTGCATATGCTTTTGGAAATATTATCATATCTAATATGCATTCTAGATTTCTACAACTCTGGTAAATCAATAAATGAAACAAACTTGGAGCTGGAGGAATAGCTCAAAGGTTAAATGCTTGCTTAGCAAGTGTTAAGTCAAGCATTAAGTACCTGAGTTCGATGCCCCAGCACCACCTAAGCTGGACATGTGGTGCATGCCTGTTATCCCAGCACTGGGGAGGCTGAGACAGAAGGATTGCCACAATTCCAAGGCCAGCCTGGGCTCCACAGTGAGTTCAGGGCCAGCCTGGGCTGCAGAGCAAAACCCTGTTTCAAAAAAAAAAATGTGTTCATATAATTTCACATGACAAAGAAACCTAATTTCATTGGCAACTTTCAAAATGATTTTTACTGTGTACTTAGATACTAGAATAAATAGCTAGAATAAAAGAATTTAGTGTGATTAAGATTTGTAAAACCAAAAGAAGAAAGAAAGAGAAGCTAGTGCAACTGGTTTATGAAAATTTTTAAAACGTATATCAAAATACACTTTCACTTACATCCCAGTCTCTTGTTTTAAATTTTTAAATTTAGTTATTATATATTAATAATGCCTTTCTGGAATCATGACATTAAATGGTTACCTTTAAAATGTCTAATTACTTCATTTTAAGTAAAATTAGATTTACAACAGGCTGAGACAGTACTAATTTTGTGTACTTATGGTTACAGATGGAAATGTGAAGAAAAAATTGCCTGATGTCCATCTTATAAAGAAACTTTTAAAAAGTGAATTAAGTTAAATGTGACGATCAGTTAATGTAATTTACTTCGACTCAGAAGTAACTTTCTATTTTTTAAGCCAGTTTCACTTCACAGAAGGATATTAATAAACCAGGTTAGGAAAATCAAACGTTTTCTGACATTAAAAATTTGTGATAAAAGAAAAAATAACAATAAAAAGATAATTCTCAAGCTGACAGGAAGTTGAGAATGATGCTCCCCAGAGCTCTGAATGAGAGAAGTGGGTCTTCGCTATGTACGGTAACAACAATGGATGATAGCTGTTCTCAGTACATAATTACAATACTTAACTTTCCTAAGAAAATAAGCAATTGTACGGAATTTTACAAAGATATGATGAGCTTGTGCTTGAAAAACACAAAGAGTTGAAATGCAATATATTACAAACCTAAAGAAATAGTTTAGATTATTTGCACACCCTGATAGAATGTGTAACCTCGCAGATATTATTTTGGGCAGTCAAGAAATCAACTGTGAGCAAAATCAGTGTTACAAAATGTTGAAAGCACAGCTAAAAATGCAACAATGCTAACTGGAAGGTGAGTTACCAAGGGCACAGTTTTAGAAGTTTAGAAGCTCAAACTTTTCTAAAAAATAAATAAGTAAATAAGGTCTGTTTAAAGTCTATTTAATATTTGTGTAGCAGGACAAAGACCTAAACAAAGAAAAATAAATTAAATAATTTGATATTCTATTAAAAGACAAACAAATTAAATATAGTCACTATCTTTCTCTCCGTTTTTGTCTCTCTCCCTATATCCCTATTTCTGTAACTCAATGCTAAACTCAAAAAGAAATCTTTTTCTAAATGTTGGTGCTACTTTATAAATCTTTACAAGCAGAATCTTAAGGGAGAAGAAACTACACAAAACAGGGATGTTTGCAAATGTTAAACAGAATAATGTAAAGACTTAATGATTTTTCTGAAGGTCACAAAACAATTGAACAACCAAGCAGGGAAGGAACTCAGGTCCCCTCCCTTCCATGCAGCATTGAAAAATCACCAGATGTTTTTTTCACACTCCCTTTCCCAGAGAAAGTTGCTATCAGAAAAGTTAAATCTGAAATCAAATGTTCCTCATAAACTCAATCTTCTTGCTCAAAAAGTCAAATGTGCCTGCTTGGAAAGTTAATTTTGAAAATATTCCCTTAAATATTTACTTGACTTTCATGATTAGAGGATGAAATTATTAGAGATTCACAAATACAAATATGTATTCAGACATCATAATTTATTTTTGATAAAATATGTTGACAGACATTACATCAACTTAACACCAAGTTTGTAGAGAATTGAATTTCCAAAGAGCCAAGATGGAACAGTCAGTATCTTCTTATCAACTGGTTAGAACATCAGTTTAACTCAAGGCCAGATGTAACACCTTATTTATCTTCTGTTTGGGAATTATAATTAACTGTACAAATACTTAACTTTTACTATTTTTAAAATTTATTGAAAAGATGAGCATTTACTATGCCCATGAAATAAAATAAAACTGGAAGCCTAAAAGAACTCCTAGACAAGAAACTTCTGGGTAACATTCAAAATAAAATTTTATATTCATGAAAGTTTACTATGTACTAATCCAGAAATGTCCTTCTTATTAACAAGCACATTCATTCTGTGACACATATAGCTTTAGACATTCATTAGAATTTCCTTCCATTGCATGGGGACTCATACATGGCTTTGCTAAAATTTTTAGAATTTCAACATTAATTAGACTGTGGTCAGATTACTCTTCCCTACTTAATACATAATCATGTTTTCTTTTTCCTCTGTCTTTTCTTTTTCTATAGCAATTTTTGCCAACTGCATATTGTTAATATTAGTTTTCATGAAGTTGAGCCATGGGGGAAAACTGCACATGGAAATTTGCAATCCTTTTCGAAGATGCTGTATGAATAATGGTAATGCAAAGTCTTGGGGAATTATCTGAGTTAACAAATCAGTGACAAAGCTTTAATAACTTGAGAAAAGTCAAATATGTGTAGTGACTAATACTTAGCGGTGTAATCACAGGGCTGGACAAACACTTGAAATCTAACCACATTACTAACACCTAGTTGAGAATTGGACTCTGGCACAAAGACCTCAGGATGACTTCAGAGCCAGCATGATGGTCCCAGTATGAGTTTTGAGGGCACATAAAGGAGGCATTTCTATTAACTATGCACTAATCTCCTCTTTTTAGATGTGTTGAATGTTAAAATTATGTCTGTATGATAGCTCTTGCCAGGAACATACCATGTGACACACCCAGATTTAACATAACAGGCACTGTTCCTCTCATGGAACAGGCCAGCTGAGGTAGACCCAACAAGGTCAAAGAATCTACTCAATATGAAAGCTAGTGCTAAATCTACACCCTCACAGTAAGTACTTCCCACAGGGAGATTCAATTTGTTCAAAAACTTTTTAAAGAAATTCTATTTAATTAGACACTTATCTAATGTAAAAAATAATCATAAGTTTAATAAGATCTCGAATTTCAAATAGGACTGCTTTGGAGTATTCTGTGAAAGCCACAATCCAGTAGGCAGCTTAAATTTATTTGATTCACAAATGTTATTCTTAAATCTATCTCCAAGTAGTTGTTGCATCTTCAGTAGTCAGACCCAGGCCCTTGTGATTGCTAGGCAAGTGTTTTCCCTGCTAAGCTACTCCTCCAGCCCCAATATTTCAAACATTCATTGTATTTTTTGATTATACCATATGTGGTACAGGTATTATCTGGATTCTGTCTGTCATCCACATGAAAAAGTCATTTCTTGACTTATTTTCTTATCCTAGATCCCCTTGACATCTTAAACTCTAGCAGCACGTGCACAGGGATTAACAAATCTATTAAAAAACACTCTTCTGATCAAGATGGTGTCCAAGTAACAGAGCTGCACAATGTCTCCTTATGGACCTACTTAAAAAGATTGGAATATAGTCAAAAACTGCCTGTTTAACATAGCTAAGACAAGGAGGAGTGGCCCAACAATTGAAAGGAAGTCAGAAAAATCAGAAACCCCCAAAACACATTGGAAGCGGAGGTAAACAGCAGCCCAGGAATCTGCCCCACCTGGCTGTAAAGGGCTGTGAGCAGCCTGCATCTGCAGATGGAGGAAAGCCAGCCTGGATCCCAGAATCCCTGATTAAGATAAAAGATGATAGAGTGCCCCAACAACTGAAAGGAAGCTGTTGGAAAGTCGGAAGTTTCAAAGATATATCTGAAGTCAAGGAAAATAGCAACCCAGGAAGCAGCCCCAGGTCAAATGATCACAGGCCTGAGCTGCTGACATCCACAGATGGAGAAAAACCTGGAGCCTGGAATCTCAGACAGAGGTAAGTACGGTTCAGGAAGAAGTGAGAATTGACAGCAGCTGGTAGCCCAAGCCTTTAGAACACTAACCTGTGGATAGTGCATTTTACAAACACAATACAAGCTTCCCCTAGAAAAGGCCTCCTGGAACCGAGACTAGAAGCAACACTTGGCAGCCATAACAGGCAGCGACATAAGCAGGAGCCCTTTTTTTTTTTTTTTTTTTAAGGAGCCCAATACTGAACTTTTTATAGACTAAAAGAAAGCTCATAAGAGAACATCAGGGTTTTGGGCTCACTCTTAAATAGTGCCTAGGAAGAAACTGGCACAAGAGACAGTTGCTGAGAGGAGAGAAAGGCCACAAGCCCCTGAACGGCTCAGGAGCATCTCTGAGGGTGAAGAACCCCGCCCTGCAGGGAGGGAAGCCAGAGCAGGCAGGGAACTTCGCCGAGAGGGGTGAGGGTAAAGAAGACACCTCAGGGGACACCAGACTGTTAGGTCCCCCTCACTGCCTGACCCGAGCACAGAACTCAGAGGAATTTCAGCCCCCTCTGCACACCCGCATATTGCTCAAAGAAACCTCTTGACTATGCCTCCCTTTAAAGTAAAGTTCCTCAACAACAGAAATATGGGGAGAAGACAAGGCAACAGGGCACACACAGAAATGCCTGAGACCCCAGAAATTAATGTCATGGGCCCTGAAAGAATAGAACTAATAAGGAAGGAAGTCAAAAAGCAAACAAGTGAGTCAAACAGCCAGTTCAAACAAGACATCCTGAAAGAAATGCAAGCAATGATCAGCAGCCATACAGAGAAACTTACTAAAAAAAACTAGTAGCCTAATAAATGCAAAGCTCACTAGGCATAGAGAAACCACAAACAAAAAGTTGACTGAAGTAAATAAGGAAATGCCAGGTATAAAAGAACCTTTCGATCAAGAAGTAGAAATTTTGAAAAGAAATCTAGCTGAAATTCAGGATATGAAAAGTACATTTGAAATCTGGGGAAGTTGACTCAAACATTGTGAGGACAGAATTTCAGTCCTAGCAGACAAGGCTGAGGAAACAAATGCTATAATTAGGCATGACTCCAAAATAAGAAATGAGTGAAGTATCTGGATACTACAGCTAATGGGTGATTCAAAGAGAACCAATCTCAGAATCATGGGTGTGGGAGACAGAGCAGAAGACAGCAACAAAGGTATAAAGAATTTGTTCACTGAAATCATGCAAGGAAATTTCTCAAATCTGAGAAAATAAATTAATTTTCTGATATAAGAAGCTTATAGAACAGCCAACCATCTCAACCAAAAATGAGACTCTCTGTGACATGTCATAATCAAAACTTCAGCAATACAACATAGAGAATATTAAAGGCAACAAGAGAAAACAGTCATTATTTTACCAAGGCAAACCCATTTGAATTACTTACAGATTTCTCAATGCAAACTTTAAAGGCCAGGAGAGCCTGGAGCAAAATCTTTTACGCTTTAAAAGACAGTAAGTGTCAACCTGGGTTGTTGTATTCAGCAAAATTATCCCTGAAAATTGAAAAAGAAGTAAAAATTTTTCAAAATCAAGAATCTCTTTTTAAAAATTGGAACCATTAGCCCAGCACTACAGAAAACATTTGAAGGAATCTTTGAGAGAGAGAAGCAGCACCAAAGAATATAGAGACAGGGAAACATCTAAAGAGAAAGTGTAACAAAAAATAGATCAGAATTTAATCAATAGATTGCTATCGTACTAAAACAATACCAGCTTTCTCATAAAATCTGTGAGACTTCTCCACATGATTACTATGTCCAATAGTATACTAGTTTGCAGAACCTAATAATTATGTTCAACATGGAGAATTGGTATAAAGTCTTTAAAAATCTGAGTGCATGAATTCATGGATAAGTAGATAAATGATAAGCAAGTTCTGACAGCATGTTACTAATTAGTGAAATACGAGTAAGTAATTTATGAAAGTTTAAAAAAATTCTGAAATAACAAAGTACACTCTGATATCTATTAAGTTATGTGTAATATACTTTTGTGATATGGACTTAAGTTTATATAAACTTCAATTCAATTAAGATAGCTATTCATTTATTCAGTCTATGATTTAGGATTATCCTCAGAAAACTGATTGATGTAATAATAACCTGAATGTCTTTTGAATGTACAAACATTTACCTTTCAGTACTCAGATAAGGAATTTGAAATTTAACTTCTCTCTTTTTCTTTCTCACATATTTTTAGCCTTATGAGTTTCATTGTTATCTTTCTTTTCTCATGTGGACTGATGGGTGAGGCCGTGTAAAAGAATCTCAACGAAGATATAGTAAGATATAAAGAAAGAAAAGTACATTCTGCAAATTGTCCCAAGAAAGGGCCCTGCTGGACCTAGAGGAAGAGGCATCAAGTTCTGTCACTGCAGCCCATTCTAGGGGCAGAAAGCTGAGCTAAAGAGTGGTAATTTGAGTGGTGAAGTGAGTCAGATGCAGAAGATTAAATGTGTTCAATATCACGTGGTTTCTCTGATTTGGGAAACCCAGAATACAGGCACTCTATAGAACCAAATGTGTGTGATAGTAGGAGACAGAGGGGAAGGAGAGGATGTGAAAGGATCAAAAATGGGAAGGGATTGTTATGTTTATGTGATATATATGTGTTCAAAATACTCAAGTTCATTGTAAACATGTATCTCATATATACATTAATATATGAGATATATATATATATATATATATATATATATATATATATATATATATGTATGTATGAAAAATAAGGGAAAAGCTTTACCAAAAAAGAAAAAGTCAGATGTGCTCCACTGGTAGCCTAGAGAAATTTGTTGCAACTGTTTCACTTACAATTCAGCATTTCTCTAAGAACATCTTTGCTCAATATTCCTATATTTTACTGACAAAATACATTTTATGGAAAATTCTAAGTGTTCCAAGTGATGTAAAGACAGCAGCACACCTGGAGTTATATGCAATTATCTTATATCTGTCTCTTTAAAAAATACAGACTCCTTCAAGCAATACATTTTTAAATGGTTTTGATTTTACAATGAATGATCTTGAAACTACAAGCATCATTGCATACCTTGTGTTCACTTGTATGCTATCACTTTTTTCATGAGGAGTGTGAACATTTACTTTTTCATAACAGTACAGTAGAAAAAGAAAAGATTGGAGAATATTTAACAAAATCAAGTTTTAATTCTCCTCAGTTAATTTTTAAGCAAGAGATAGAGGAAAATAACATTTAGAAAAATCTGCCTTCTAGGGTATTTGGGTAGAAATAAGATTAAGCCTGTGTGGCAGTGATATGGTATAAATTATTTTAGGGTAACAATTAAAAAATAGGCTGTGTATTTTGGTTTATGAAGTCTAGAAACTAATACATATTTAAGCCATTGAAAGTTAGCTTGTATGTGTTTACAGTAAACTGAGACTCAGTTTCCTAGTGGCGTAAAACTGGAGTCAGATCATCAGAACACTTTCAGTTTCATAGCCCGATACTGGGCTGCTTCTTCATTCCCTTCAAAGTTACTCCTGCTTCTCCTTTTTCTTTTTCTATTTTCATAAATGGCTTTATCCTTTTCTACTTTTATCATGTGAAATCTACACTCTCTTTCAAAATAGCCCCCGCCTTCCTAGGTTAGCCCAGCATCATTCTGTCGTTAATCCTCTCTGGCTCCTTCCCACTTTCCCATCCCTTAAGTTTCTACTCAGGGAGCCATTGACTGTCACCTGCATGCTGGACTATTCGTATCTATTCTGGGTTCCTCACCTTTGCTATGTCCATGAAACTCATCTTTTGGAATGCTGCCAGAATTTTTTGTTGAATGGCTAACCATTTTAAAAAGGACAAGAGAAATCTTTAGAGGAAAAACAACTGTCACAATAACATAGTTCATGTGTGAGGGAGTAGCATTTAGAGCACTCAGATCACCCTTGAAACTCCGGGGTGGCATGAACATTAGCTGATGGCTGCTGTCTTTGCAACAACCCAGTGAGAGCAATAGCACTACAGCAGAAATGCAATAGGACAACGGATAGCACAGAGGGCTGATAGCCCTATGTGTGACTTGCTATCAAGGCCAATTGCTTAGACCAGCTCCTCCACTTCGGGCGTGACCTCTTCTCATTTGTCTCCATATTGTGGTATCTCTCAGAAAAAAAAAAACAAACCTTTATCCACCATCAATTAAGCCAGAAAGGGTCTAGGTATATCTTGTGGTGGGCCAGGGAAGCATGTCTACACACAGTGCTTGTGAATTTGTGGCTTGTGCCACTGTAACTAATTTCAATTATTTTGTGGATTCCATGGGCGACTATTTTGTAGAGGTTATAGCTGTAAATGCTCTCCATTCAGAGAAGATTTGTAGTAGACATGTATTAAATGAAACTCTGGTGCATGACAAAAGTGTGCCAGAATAATGTCTGAAGTAGCTGGGTTAATGAAAATCGGTCATTTCTTTCCTTCAAACGGACTTTATTTAGAATGACAACCAATGTGATTTCCCTAGAATACAATACAGAACACCAATTTTAAGAATACCACTTTGATGAGTTTTGACAAACGCTTGAGTTCTTGTCACCGTCACCTCAGTCAAAATACAGAATATTGCAATTATTCCCAAAATTTCTGCAATTGCCAGACGTGTCTCAATCCCAAGGCAACTATTGATCTGTTTCCTGACACTATTGATTATTTTGCCTGCCAGTTATTTTTAATTATTTGAGCTAGAGTTGCTTCTATTTTCCAGTCTGAATGATTTGTCACTACATAATCAACTTTTATTCAGATGAAGAAAGAAAACCACAGTGATGCACATAATATTTTGGAGGATGATGAAGTACAGGCAGACTCTACTTGAAATTTAATTTAAAAAGGGAAAGTAGCATTTTGTGCTTCCATGAGTATTGAATTCTTGGAACTGGCTTTTGTTTGGTTTCTTTTTGCTTGCTAATTTTTCACGGGGCATTTTAACCACAATTCTCCTCCCCATCCTTTGAAATCCTGGGTCTCAGTAGGTGAGTACTGAGAACTCGCAGTGTCCCACTGCATAATGTTGGGTCTTCTTTGCCCGTTGTAAATTGATTGAGGAATAGAAAGAAGAGGTATGCTGGAATTCAGGTTACAAAGAAGCCCCTGAAATCCATGGAGTGTGATCAAAATATTCGATGAATGTTTACATTTTTCTTTTTTAAACTTATTGCAGTGAAAGGCCCATCACCACCAATCTCCCTAAAACTGTGTTCCCTTGCTTCAAATTCCCTTCTCTCATCCCTCTTGCATCTTTCTGAAGCAGCTCCGGAAGTCTAATTTCCTAGAGGTCTTCAGCTGTGCTTCTATGAAGGCCCCGACGTCCTAAACGCATCCAACACATTCATCCCACTGGTCGTTTTGACTCTGAGGAGGAAGGAGTCAGCTGCTCAAGGTACCACTTTTGGTGAACAAAGTAGAAGACAACACATAGAAGACGACACATTGTCGTGTTGTTAAGATACTGTCTTTCCCTTGAAGGGCATTTGATACCTGTATTTACTGTAGTTTTGATCTCAGCTAATAAAGATACGTAAGATTTTCAGAACTGCTTCAAAATATATCAAAAACAGTAAGTATATTCCAAGTACTTGAGGGACTGGGGGCAGTGTGTCTTTGACTCACACAGGTATATCTTAAGCACACAGTTTCTTTGGCTCCGTAGCATAGGCTTTCAGGGCGATACCCCCCAAATGAGGCTGCGGAGAGCCTCACAACCTGTTGGCAGTGGGATGCCGCCAGGAAGGGAAGGGAGCCCCGGTCGGACCGGAGGCAGGACGTGGTAAGCGAAAGGACTTGACGCACAGGCTCACACACAAAAAAAGGCCGGAAAGTGTCCGGAGGAAACCGGCGCGTCACAGGGACGCCGCGGGGACCCCGCTGCGCCTACACAGCCATCCAGGGGCCAGAGCCCTCACCGCCAGCCGCGCTCACCCCCAGCGCCACCGTCGCGGCTGCCGCCAATGAAACTCCTCCCGCTCCTAGGTGAGTGCCCAGCGCCCCACGTCCCTCAGCGAGCCGGGGGCGGCGATCGCTTGTAGGAAAGTGGTGTTTTACAAGGTGGAGCTCCCTGGCAAGTGCCTTTGGCAAAGTCCCCAGGAGGACTGAGGCAGTAAGCCTCAGGATGTTTTTCACTTGGCCTTTCAACTCTGGAATTTGATATTCAAGGCCCGGGACTGCTACCTTTTTCAGTTCCTCCCGGCGAAGTCCCCAACGTCCTTAAAGTCTCAGACTTTGACCTTTCTTCTATCTCGCCTCTCAAGATACTTGAGAAATCCAAACCATTAGCGCTTGTGGGAGGCTTCCTGACATTTTAAAGGGATCGCTCGCCTAGACTTTGGGCTCATTTAAAATATCTTTCTGATGAGGCAGTGCTGTAAGTTAATAAATCACATCTTAGGGAGAATTCATTCTGGGTTAGGCAGTATATACAGTCCTGGGGTGGTGGGAGGGCCAGAAGAGGGTGAAACTTAGAATTGGATGCTTAAGAATCTCTGGGTACCAGATAAGGAGAATTTATCTCTGGTGACTGTTTGCAGAACAATGACCTCATGATTCATAGCTGTTTGTCCTTCTCTTGAGAAGACTCGGGATAACAATAAAAACAGGAACAGCCTTTACTTTTTCTTATCTTTTCCTAACAGTCCACCAAATATCATTTCCAAGAACTCTCCAGTAAAGTCTATGTGGTGTGTTTCCTTTCGCTTTCGGTGATTGTGTGTAGGGGATGTTCTATTTCTGAAAGTTCAAACTTCGAACAGTGTGTTGAATTTATGCTTTAATTTTCCCTAATTTAAGAAAAAAGGAAATGGAATTTGTCCTTTAAAGGGGCAGAATTAACAGTTGCTAGAACACAGAGAAGAAATCTTAACTGCATGTGTTCTCTTAGATGTTGAGATATCTTAAAATAATAGAGATTGTATTTTGAGAAGGCCCAAATATCCAATTTACCTTGATTCTTGCAAAACACACACACATACACACACACACACACACAGAGAGAGAGAGAGAGAGAGAGAGAGAGAGAGAGAGAGAGAGAGAGAGAAGAAAACAATTGCCTAAAGAGAAGGGAAATTGCTTTACAACCACGCAGTTACCTTTACCAAGTATCTCACCTCCAGGTGAAAGGAAATATTGGATCAGCATGTACAATGACCTGAAAACATGGTTTTTATTAGAAGGAAGGGTTGTTCATTATAGTTTAGCTTTATTAAGATTTATTTGGTAAAATTTGAAATTGAAAAAAAAGAGCTTAATCTGTTTCACTTAGGTGTTTTCCTGTGTTATTTAGGTAAACGAACTTTGGGAATTTTTTATAAATTTTATCTAAATAGGAAAAAAGAAAAGTATTTGTAAGTATGGTATTCTAGCTCAAAAACAGGGGAAAGTTTTTGTAGTTTTTAAAACATTTCTCTTTTCTGTTTAGTGGGTTTTTCCATTTTTTTGAATTCTGCCCACACTCAGAAGTGCACTAAGACACGTTGTCTCCCAAATGCAAGATGTGAAATACACAATGGAGCCGAAACCTGCTACTGTGACATAGGATTCTCAGGAAACGGTGTCACAATATGTGAAGGTAAACAACTTTGATTACCTCTTTTTTTTTTTTTTTTTGGTTGTAAGAGTAAATTCTCAAGTGACTGACTTTCAGTCCTCCAGAAATTGACCTCTTTTGCCATATATATTGTGAGATTTCCTATAATTGTAGAAAAGCTGAATTGACTAAACAATACTGTGAAGTTTGTATGCATGATTTATGCCTTATTATTGATTTTTAATGATGTCTTGTATATGTTACCTTTGCTGTGAATATTAAAAATTGCCCTTAACATGAAGCCGGGAAAATTCAGGGAGAAAAGACAGAGTCAATAACACAAGAGTAGACAGATCCTAGAGTCTTGTGTCTACTGATATGCATTCTTCTGTGATACTTTCAGTTGTGCTGGACTACCTAAATTTCAAGTGATACTGAGAGATTTGAGGACTTCTCCCATGTGACCTAAGTGTAAGCAATGGAGAGAAAAAGGGATGGAAGGACAGAGAGTGTGGGAGAATGAGACAGAGAGAAAAAGAGAGACAGAGAAGGGAGAGAGGAGAGAATTTCTGAAAAAATCATTTCTGAAATAAATTCCTTTTATGCAACTTTATGGTACAATCAGGAGACTGCAAGGGTCTTCTTAGGACACCATTCGGCCCATCCACTTGATGAACAGAAAACAGCCTGATAATCAAATTTAGTTGTTTTCTTGCCTGTAGTTTCTACCTATATTAGTTCTTCTCTCCTCTCCAAGGCTTACTCTGTCTTTTAGTCTCCCTTGTGTTTTCAAAAAAACATACGCATGTTTGTTCCTGTGTAGAGGATGGAACCCTGGGCCTCTTGTTTACTAGGCAAGTATTCTGCCATGAATCCATACCTCAGGCTCCAACAGAAACTAGTTCTAAGTCCACACAGTACAATGTTCTCAATAAGAGAGACAAGGGGGTGGGGAGTGGGGAATAACAGTCCAAGACAAATAAGTCAGTTTTAAAATATAATTAAATGTAAGCTCTATTAGAGCTATGTGATTTTACTCTTAAGTGTATTTAAGATAACATGAACTTTTTTGTAATTAAGCCAGAATATTATGGTTAATATTGTATGTGGTTGCTTATAACATGAATAAATTTTATCCTGTGATTCAATTTGATAGGCTCTTAAAAAGATTAAATATGCAGTATATAATAACACCAAACCTCATCTTAATTAGTTTAATGTGTTAAAATGTGCAGCAGAGCTACTGTTTGCTTAATGGTGCATTCGATCAGCCATTTCTGTTTTTATAGAGAGCCAGGATTTGTGATACACTCCTCTCCAAGCACAATAAAATTCTTTCCATAAATAATTGGAGATTTTTATTGTGTATTTAATTGAATGGTATCATGGCAAACTGATAGCTGAGTGACCTTCAAAATATTGCATCCAACATATTTGTGTGGTTTTCTACTAATCATTACAAATTGTACAATAATATTTCAAGTAGCATTACATTTTTTGTTATTTAGATAATTTTCAACTGTCATGATTGCCATCATTAACATCAATACATTTTTTCAATTTGGACCTTTGGCAGCCAACCAGTTTCTAATTATGTTTTTATAGATTTCTTTTAAAAACACAGTTTTTATTACCAGTGCCGTCGTTTCCTAACTACCAAATTCAATAGCTAAAGTGCAAAAAAAAAACTTCCTGTTGAAAAAAAAAATCAAGACCTTTTGACCTGTAATTTCTTCTCACTCAGATCACAATTTATAAAAAGAAGTTAGTTTTCTTTATTAATCTGCATCTCCTTTTAGTCAAAGAAAGTCGCATGTGTACTTGTTTTAGTATTTATTTCTGAGGTTTGTAATTCTTCTTTAAATGATTTAAGCTGTGAATTCGATATTTTCCACCTCTTAGTAATTTATTTTCAGATTTTTTGGTGTTTGACACTTTTGAGTGGGCATATTAATATATTCTTTGTAGCTAAACAGTTATCTTCCCAATTTCTAAATAGTTTAGGTTATACTTACAGTTTAAAGACTCTGTTTTTTTTATCTCTAAGGAGATTCCTCACCACTTTTCTCTAGGAATAATCTGCTTATTAGATGGCCATGTAAGTAATGATTGGACAAGAGTTGACCTACAAAAGATGCCTACTTCCTTAGAATTCAAACTTTTTATTTGACAACATCACCATTAACCTCATGACCATTACAACATTTGGTTTTCTAGGAGGTAACAAATAAATATTCTTTATCAATATGGTTTACCACAAGGCCACACCTCACAAATACACCTTTGTATAAAGAAAATGAAGTAGTGACCTTGACTTCTAAGTATGTAGTGGGACAATCAAAACAATATACTAATGTCTGTGATGTGATATATAAAAAGGCATAAACGGAGACAAATTTGAGGTACATATCTTCTGCAAAATTTTTCATGTGGAAGTGACATTTAGATGGAGAATTGAATAATAAATGTATTTACCATGATTTATAGTCAACAAAGAGAAAGAAAATACAGAATCAACAGTAAACAAGGCCTAGAATTTGATCTAGTGTGGAGTCCTCTAAGAGGCTCCAAATATTTCATGCAGGAATTACACCCAGGGCCTCTCACTTAGGGCTCAGTCACAAGGTCGAGCATTTGAATTTTAATTCTGTGTGAAAAAAAAAAAAACACTGCCAGGGAGTAAGTAGCAGTGTTACAAGATAAACTGAATGTGTGAGAAAGATGACCCTGGTCGCCATAGCCATCTCAGGGACAAGCAAAGGCTAACCACTCAGAGACTGTCTTCCCCGACCTAAAAAAGAAATAATAGTTCATGGTTGCACAATGCATAATAGATTTTTCCACTTTTATCTGATACATTTTTAATTTTTATATCAAACTTTTGGGGGGAAAGGATAGATAATGTCTTCATCTATAGCTACCATTAAGACTGATTGTAATTAAATTTTATTGCTTTTTACATATGAGGGAAAAAGGAATTTGAGAGCTTGAGTTTTCTAGCATATCAAGGCTGAGAGGTAAGACTAGAAGTCTAATTCTGTCATTTCAACCTGCTAAAATGCTGGTATGTTTCAACATGCTATCAGTGAACTAGTATAGGCTTTTAAATATTTGGTGGAATAATATAACTTAATAAGCATTTATTACTGTTAATATTTTATTACTATATTAATGGGAATTTATTTGCATATGCTTTGCCGTTTGAGGTTATTTTAAGAAAGACAATGAAGGAGATGGAGGAATAGCACAACAGTTAGAGCGCTTGCCTACCAGGTTCAAGGCCCTGAGTCCGATTCCCCAGCACTACATAAAGCAGGTCTGGTGGCTCATTCTTGTAATCCCAGCACTCAGGAGGCTGAGGCAGGAGGATTAGAGGCCAATCTGAGCTACACAGAGTTCATGATTTAACTGTACTGTAGAGCAAGACTCTGCTTCAGAAAAGAAAGAGAAAGAAAGAAACAAAGCTGAAAACATTTGTCTGGTAATGTAGTTAAAAGCTTTTGATATTGTTGATGGTATTAGTCCTAAAATAAGCTTGCTGTTTGTATTCCTTATGTTTTTAGCACATTTTTGTTTTCGCTTTAATGCACTGCTGCTATAAATCTAGAGAATGAGTGATTTCTTTTTCCCCAAGTAATTAGAAAATTATTACAAGCAAGTAGAGAGATTAAAAAGTTGTTGGAACAATGATCATGCACATCTCATGTATGATATTATATGGTTAAGGAGGCTGAGTTTCTACTATAACTCTAAATGCTATTCCTTGGAATAAACTTAGAACTTAGAAGCAGTCATGAGAGGAAGCACACAGTACTGTGTAGGTGTGAGCATGAGGGTGGGTAGAAGAGATAGTCACCCAGCTCGTGGGGCTGTGTTCTTGGGAGTTTCATGGTATCTTAGTCAGAAAAGCAACAATCTCAAGTGAGGACAGAAGCATCAGGGAAGATGTAGGTGTCAGCTTATACACACTACAAAAGTCGTTTCATCATTTGGAATGTGACTCCTGTGAAATTACAGCACGTGGAAAACAAAGAAGTCCTGGGCGATCCAATGCTGTATTCAAAAAGCAGTTTTCATCAGCATTTTTCTCTTAAAATCATATATGTGTGAGTAAAAATCAGCAGGAAGAACGGTGATGGTGAACTAGAGTGTAATGTAGCTCTGTGAAAGGGCAAGAGGATAATGTCACCATAGCCATCTATGTGTCAGGAACAAGTGGCCTATGGATTTAGAATGTCGAAAAAGCATTAATTCAAATAATATGCTGTCCTGACTCTACCTGGTCTAAAATATAAATGCTGATGACATGCGATTGCCTTCAGAAGGACAAACCACTGGGCATCAGAACAGCTGCAGCAGGAGCTGGGGACATAGCCCAGTGGTTATAGCACTTGCCCCAATAATTGCAAGGCCCTGAGTTTAGTTCCCCAGCACCACGTTAAAAAATTAGCGGGAGGTTGCGGCTGACGCCTCTGCACTCAGGAGGCTGAGGCAGAAAATTGTAGTGAGTCTGAGGACAGTCAGAGCTACATAGTGAACACAGGACCACCTAAACCACAGGACAGAGAACCTGTCCAAAAAAAAAAATATCAAGGCATATGGTGATTGTGTGGGGGAGGGTTGTGGATGCACATGAGTAGCACCATTAGCCATTTTGTCTAAACTGTTTTACAAATAATAGCTTTGGTTTTAAGTATTGACTGTAGCCATCACTTCCGTAATAGAAATATAAACAGATAACAACCACTGTTTTTGTCATATTTTATGTTGTTTCACATCTAACTATGATAGCTCTAGATACTTGGTGAGCATCCTCAATCCAAAAATTCAAAACCTGAAATGCTCCAAAATTCAAAACATAGTGTGTGCCAATAATGAATCATAAGTAGAAAATTTCACACCTCATCTTCTGAGATAGATCACATGAAATTACCTTTCATTTGTATAGACATGTAACTTCTAGGCTGACGTGGACCCAGAATGCAAAGTAGATCAAAATAACCTGTTCACAACCCTCTTGAGAAGCCACGTTTCCAAAGAGCATCTCGGTGACACTCATCTTCAAAACTCATCAGACATCGCCATCTCTCTTCTACCTCATGTGAGGATTTCTTATGCACTTATGCAGTATCAAAACTTAGGAGTAGAGAGCTAAGCAGCATCCCAGCCAGCATGTATTCTTTAAATTTCATTCCTCTTCCATCCTTTCTTCCTCTCTATATCGTTTCATTCCTTCTTTTTTATCAATTACAATTCCCAGAAGGAGATGGCTCTTGACTTTGGGCAATAGTTAAAATACTTGAAAAATTGAAAATGTGTGACTCATGAATATCATACCTACTCTGTATATAATATATATTACTAAAAAATCTTGGCAAGTCCCATGTTTTGCACAACAAACACATCATTGCATCAGAAGACCTTCTTAGGTGAACAAATGCTACTAAAACTTTTAAAAATGAGAACTCTGAAGGACTTATAGGTAGTTATATGTCAGATAACTTTAAAAAGTGAGTTTCATATTTCCCTCGAGTATGGTGTATATGTAGGAAATGTGACCTGTTTGTGAATGAAAGTCTAAACTAACTCATGGCTTGCCTTTCAGGATGCGTGATTTCTGTGAACTTCTTCCAAATAAAGAAAATATCTTTGCCAATTTCAGAATTGCTTTTCTTTGCGTTGGAAGTATGACCTCTTTCCTCTTTTCACTGTGGGGCAACAGAGAATGCAACCTATCACAATAATTAGGTAGAGCTTCCTCAAAAAGACTGACTCTCTTAAGATTACAAATTTCATTGACACATTGCAAGGGAAAATAAAATAGAAACCCCTAGTAAAAACTTCAAGCTCTTATTTTATTTTAAAAATAGGAATAAAAAAAGGGTTTGTGATATGGAGGGTTTTTTTGTTGTTTTGGTTTGGTTTGGTTGCTGCTTTGTTTCGTTTTGTTTTGTTTTCTTGAAGCCCAAGACTTCTTTTGCTTTGACTCATCAGTTGACATTGCAGACTGAGGTTCAGGAATCATTTTTTCTGATTTATATTGTTGTATGTTTACCTCACAGAATAGTTGTAAGAGTTAATGAGATGTAATAAGAAGTATCTTGAAATATTAAGGAGGAGTCTACTAGGAATATATCATTTTTGGATTTCTCATCAGATATCTCACGTAAATGACAATGAAATGTCATGGTATTTTTCACATAGAAGCTTTAGGTACTTCTATTCATTTTATAATAAGCATTATCCAGTTAAATGCATCTCATGTTTAGAATCAGGAACTAATTTTAGGTAACTAATAGCCCAGTAAATGAAAATAAATCAACATAAGTGATCACACAGCTTCTAATTCTAATTTCAACAATCAAAAGAAAATTTTAAATTTCTGATAAGGGGCTGGAGGAATAGCTCAGTGGTTGAAGCAGTTGCCTAGCAAGCTCAAAGCCCAGAGTTTGATTCCCCAGTAGCACATAAATTGGGTGTGGTGGCACACACATATAATCCCAGTCCAAAGCCACCCTGGGCTATACCAGTGAGTTCAGGACCAGCCTGGGCTACAGAGTGAGACCCTGTCTCAAAAAAAAAAAAAAAATTCTGTTACATTAATTCTAAATAAGACTTTACATGTTGTATTTTCTACTTACATACAAGTAATACTATCTGATTGCATAGCAAGCATAAAGCCCTGAGTTCAGTTCCTCAGCACCACATAAGTACTCCTGTAATTCTAGCACTTGGGAGGCTGAGACAGAAGAATTGCTGTGAGTCCAAGGTTAACATAGGTTACATTGTGAGTTCAGGACCAGCCTGGACTACAGAGACAGACCCCCTCTCTCAAAAAAAATATATATAAATATATAGATAGGTAGATATTATCTGAGTTGATTAATTAGAGTCTTAATTTTTTCCAAGTGAAAATATTATGTTCTAATTTTGTTTCAGAACAAATATCAACTAAGAAAGCAAGCAATAGCTGTAATTATAACTATGTGTCAAATAATAAGGGTAGATTACAAAGTATAAAT
This sequence comes from Ctenodactylus gundi, assembly GCA_004027205.1. Taxonomy (NCBI): domain Eukaryota; kingdom Metazoa; phylum Chordata; class Mammalia; order Rodentia; family Ctenodactylidae; genus Ctenodactylus; species Ctenodactylus gundi. The sequence goes on from PVKB01000021.1 coordinate 1,255,752, forward strand.
ATCAATGAAAATTTTGTTGTTCTAGCATTAATTTTTACTTTTTACTCAAAGTGAGCTGAGTAGCTACAACATCATAAATCTTCTGTCATGCCATGTCTTTAGGATGTCCTAGGAAATTAAAATTAAGTACTTTTTTCTAAACTTAAAGTTTTTATACATTTTAATCCTCTATTATTTTTCAATAAAAAATTGATAGGAAATGGAAGGGTTAATGGAAGGAGCACCTCCAATACCACAAAGTAACTCACAGTGTTCCTTCTTCCAGTCTACTCTTCGGTTGATATTTTAAGGTTGGAAGTTTTGCCGAATAGGTTGATATTTCCTTTGTTCTGGACCTGTCAGTCAGCTCTAGCCTCCATTTAGAAGGTGTCAACCCATTTTGTAACCAACTCATGATTATTTTTAAAGTAAACTACCCAGTCTTACATCTATTCATTTTCTCACTATTTCTTTTTTCTTTATTTAGTGTCTTTAATGCTTAAGTAAGTTTAAGCTTTGCAACTTAATGATGGAAAATGTAATCTAGTGATGGTGATTGTAATGCTTTCTGTAGGCTAGACAGTATTCTAAGCACTTCACACTCACTTCCAAATTTAATCCTTGCAATGGCTCTTTGAAGGAAAGACTAGCATTATCCCCATTTATAGACTGATTTTCCATAGAAAGCATATTGGAAGAATTGCCCCACATAATCCTAAAATCATCCTGTGAGATAAGTCGGCAAATAGAGAAACTGAATCTCATTGAGGTAAAAGTGAATAATTTTGACTCTAACACCTTGGCCACCTGCTCTGCTCCCCAGCAATATTATCAAAATAACTGGTTATTGTAACTTCCTACACGACAAGTTCATAGAAATCAAAAGGTATTTTCAGTTGTTAATATCTCCATAAAATTCATAGGTGAAGCACAGTGTTTAGCTCCTTTTCATCGACTCCAGGGAGCTAGGTGAGTTGGCAGTAGGAAGGGTAGAATAAGAGAAGGGACATGAGAGGCCCAGGAATTAGAAATGAACTTGTTTTCAGGACTGAACCTAACGCCACACAATATGGCAGCTCAATGCACACAAAGATAGCTACAACCAAGATGGCGCACTTGTTTGGTGCTTTTTCTTTGTCTTGGTGGAACTCCACTCTCTTCCCAAAAGTCCAGGTGAACACTTGACATGCTATTTTGAAAGGTTGTAGAGACTGAGCTTTGTATACCTCATTGTAGTTTGCTCAAAGATAAGCTGGAAAAATCCTCTCCAAGGAAATGTGGTTTTTAGCTTGGAAGGAAATCTTAACACTGAAAATCAGTGCCGCCTTCACGCCTTGTCCCCACCAATGCTGCCTGGTAGAGTGCCTGAAAAATTCTGTGCTCCATCATGTACGTGTAGTAACTCAAATTATCTTGTTACAAACAGGTTGCAATGGTTCACAGACAAAATCTGGGGCAAACTATCTGTGATCATCAACTGTGTTTAATTATAAATAGGAGTGTCATTGAAGTCTAATCAGTTACTGAAGAAAGGATGGCAAAACAAATATAAGGATGAATAAAGAGCAAAGCTGCATGAAAAGTGATACTTTGAGGAAAGAAATTGAAGGACAAAGTCCAATTTATATGCTCCAGGAAATTCTGAAACGTTTTGCACTCTAACAACAAAAATAACCCTCTATATACGATATAGGTATCACACCACAAAGAAAAAAATCTTCCCATTGTGCTGTACCCTAAAACCTTTGTGCTGCTAATTTCTTTTTTCCCCATTTTATCGATATGTATAAGTGCAAAATTTAAGGTTTGCAATGAAGTTGAGCATTTTGTGCACCTACGTATCTTGTCAAGGTGACAAGGATTTTCCTACTCTCCTTTTGTCCCTCCCCTTACTCACTCCTCCCTCCTTCCCTGTATGCCCCTGGTTTACTGGTTCACTTTGTTTTTCGTGTTAAGTTGCATAAGAGTTGTGATCTGGGTTTCTCATATCAGAGAGACCATTCAGTGTTTCACCTTCTGCTTCTGACTCACTTCACTAAGCATGATGTTCTCAAGTTTCTTCCATTTGCCCGTAAAGGCCTCCGCGCTGTTGGACTTTATAGATGCGTAGCATTCCATTGTGTATAATGTGCTGCTAACTTCTTGTGCCTCATTTCTCTTCTGGTTCTTGGTTGGTAGCTAGAAGTACCCAGGCAATAAGCTGGTAAAACACCCTTGTAACAGTGTTTTAAAAACACCAGATGATTTGAGAATAAAGTTTTTTGTTCTTGGATTTTCTGATCAACACAGAATAAGGAAGCTATGAATATCAAATTTATTTACATGTAATTAGAGGACACACCAGGACTGTCTTAGTTAAGATATCCTGGGGATATCACTCAGCATAATTTCTCTGTCTTTTTTTTAAATATCCTACATTTACTCCCTTGTTATCTTTTCCTTTATCTGGCCCCAGGCCTTTTTCAATTTCATCTTCCTCTGCTTCCTCTCAAACGTTAGTCTAGGTGGGAGTCAGTGTGTTTTCTGATCCTAATTGCACACTTTGGCTGTGATTTTTCACATTTTAATGTCAGTAACGAGGGAATCAAGTTTCCACCTGGTAGTCGAAGGAGAGGATTGCTAGAGAAAAGAGTTGATTCCATCGATTAAACTACAGCCTGTTTTTTCTCTTTCTTTCTTTGCTTTCTTTTTCCGTAAGAGTGTAATTGTCTGCACTCTCCTCTGTGTTTTAAACTCTGATCTCTGGAGCTGGCATGACAAATGCAAGGTGTACTTTCATCAATGCCATCTACTTCTGTCCTCCCCTCTCTTGAGCGTGACACATCAAGATACTCCTTCCCGCTGAGCCAGAAAGTGACCTCAGAGTACTTTCCCTAAATTACTAGGTAGATGTTACAAATCAGCACAGGCTGGATCATAAACAAAACATCTTTCAATGCTTTCTCTGTGCTTTCTCCCCTTAAGAGGAATTTCTAGATCAATCTTCAGAGAACTCTCCTATATTACATTGCTGAAAAAAATGGTATTAAATGCAATCTGATTGGTGAGATAAGCATTATATTGCAGTCTGTTGAAGGATAAAAAACAAGCAGAAAGCTATACAAGTATAACATTTATATTTGCCCCCCACACACCTGGGAGTCTTAGTCAGTTATGTGCAATTGATGGTGTTCCCTCTGAATAGCTTGTGCATACCCACTTGGGAGTGGGACGGCTGTGATTCATGTGATGTCATAATTACCATGGACCAAACAACTGCAATGGCATGAGACACAGCATAGCTGAGCTTGTTGTTGGGAGTCGATGTTTACGGCCAGGGAGAGTGGATTGGATCTGAGGAGCAAGTCCTCTCAGCTAAAAAAAAAAATACCTGTGGCCAAATGTATCCCAGGAACAGGAGATTTCAGCATCAGCATACCATCACCTAGGACCAAATGAGTAGAATAACCAATATGGAGACTAGTAGAAACTCATCGCATAAAACCTTGCTTAGGTAAGCTTTCTTTGTAAGACCTTCCTAAAATTTTTATTCATTACCAAAAAAATAGGTTTTTCCAGGATCTAGTGATTTCATTTTATTTTATATTAATATATTTTATTAAATTAAGCTTTAAGAGACTGTCTGCTTTTGGTAATGGCTAAGAGATCTCAACAACGACATTGGTAGTTTGTATGTTTGGAAACTGCCTAAATAACTTGATCTACAAAATGCTGCAGTCCTAGGGGCTATCCATTTTGATGGTGTCTTGAATTTACTAAGGCATTTGGAATGGTTTGCAAGCTTATATGAATCAGCTTGCTCAATTTTGACACTACAAAATTACAGCAGAACCACCTCAGATATAATCAGGCCCTGAATATTTTGCCATAAATAGAGAATATCTATTATAGGCAGAAAAAAATTGTTGCATAAATGGCCAAGATACCATAAACTGGGCATTGCTTCGCTTCCTAATATCTTTGTTTTTTACTTCATTTTGAGTGAACAGCCATGCAAAGCTAAATTTCAATTGGTTTATTTGTGGCTTTTTTGAACATTTTATTTTTTTAATTAGAAAGCAGTATGTTCAAAGGTGATCAGTTGTACCGTTGTCACAATATGCTGTCGTGGTCTTTATTTTTCAGAGACCCTGACCTGCTCTTGAGTTTCCAAGAATCACTTATTCTTTCTCAACCTTACGTATCACATTTAGGAGTATGATGTTTGGGATTTAGGACATGACGTTTCTGACAGTTTTTCCTTTAATTACAAAAACTTCATACCAGTCAAAATCCCTTCCAAACACTCCTCTCACCTTTCAATGAGCCAATCATTGTAAATCCCAACACTTGGGCTTATTCCTCTTTAAACTGTGGAAGAGAAGTTTTATCTTTCTTCCATTAAGATGTACAAATTGAAGACTAAAATACTTTGCTATCAAAATGTAGCTTTGATTAAGATGGAACAAAGGCTGACAATTTGGGAAAAATAAAATATTCTTTCATTACAGCTTTAAATTATTTTATGAGAATATTTGATATACTCAATATGTGAAGATTATGAAAAACTTATCACCTCCATGTTAATATATGTTACTGAGAGCTAAGCTTTTAAAGATGTGTTTTACCCCTCCCCATCTTGCCCCAGGGAAGAATCTTTTCATGGTGTTCAGTAATGCGGAGAGCAAATAAAAGATCACATGTTTAGGAGAATATGGGGAAATGATATGAGGAGCTCTCAGTATATTATCTCAGATAATTTTCTACTTCCTCTCTGTGAGATGTGACTTTACACTCTCTGTTCTATCAGTCACTAAACATCAAATTGGTCCCAAGGATCTGAAGGGTACAAAAGTTTTATATAATTTGTTAGTCAGCTGCACAAGAGAATACCGCTGTGCGTTCCATATTGTGCAGCATTTATATAAATGTATCTAACATTTGGATTCTTTTTAAATGTGATAAAGCATGTTTTTCTGATATGAAAATTATGATTTTCTGAACATTAGCGCATTAAAGCTAGATTGTTGAAATGTTTCAACTCCCTTAACTATTTTCACTCACTGAAATTGTGCATAAGTGAAAGGTACGCCCCTTCCAGCATTGCAATTTCACATGTAGTGTGAGTGGACTGAGAATGAGCATATTAAGAGGGGGAAAGTTTTGAGAACAATTAAATTATAGGAAAAAAAATCCAACACCTGAATGTAATAAGTGATGTTATTTTATATTTCAGTCAAAAAGTTTTCATTAAAAATGTGATTGAGTATCATTGGCCAGATGAGCTCTGTTTTGCAAAGTTCCTTCACACGGAATTTACTGTGAGGTGGTTCTATTTTCCATATTCACACTTTTTCCCGCGGTCCTACATTGAGGCACACAGTTTATATTACCACAAAATATGGATTAGTATACAATCTCATAGATCCTCTTTATAATTGTTTGAAAGTTTTCGAATAAATTGCCTGAAGACAGAATGTCAGAACTACACAAACTTTGTACTTATTTTAAGGAGGAAATTAACACTTCAGCCTTTTATTTGCCATGGAAAGAGATAATGACATTCTCTAGGAAGATTAGAATCTAACCAAACATTGTAGGCTAAATATAGCTTACGACACCTCCTGCCATTTGTGAAAACGCTATCAGTGAAAAAAACCCAATGGCTGAGTTTCTGCAGTGTATTTTTTTAGGTACACAGATTTAATTTAGAGATTATGGTTTGAAAATGAAATTTACTGTATGAGTGTTTTTGGCTGATAAGAAATTGATTTTGTGACCTTGGTACACATTAATTGAAATATCTTGCAATGTGTCTTGGCTACGTTTAAAGCAACCATACATATCGGGAGCCAGAGTATTCCCTTACACGAGACTCACAAGTTAATCACTTAATTACTATTTTAGGAAGGAAAACTACATTTAGCTATATGGAAAGAGGGGATACTAAACAATTTCTATTACATGACAAACAGGTTTTATGTAACTAACATTAAATTTATTTGGCTAACAGTATTAAAGATGAAGTCTTTTCATCTTTGTAATAAATACAAAATATAGCATCTTAAACTTTGCAATTTGATAGTTTGTATCTATATAAACTTATGAATAAATATTTGTGCTAATAAGTTATTGAAATATAAACAAAGAGCTATTTTCTTTTTGTTTAGTCATCAAATTTTAGACTGTAGCTTTTAAGATGTAAGAATGTAGCAAGTGTAGACTTGTTATTTAAGTTGTCAGCATTCTGTATTTATCTTATGTGTTAGCTCATTTAAAAAGTATTGACTGGTTGAATTAACACCAACAAAACAAACTTCAGAGGGGAATTAAAATGTGAAATTTGCAAAATCTGCTCAGAAAAACTCCAAAATGTCTACTATCCATGCAAATTTTTTGACCGTGACCAATCTGATCACTTATTTGTAAAATAATCATCCAGCTAAATACACATCTCCTTTTTATTTCCCTTTTGTGTATATAATATCAGGACCAAAATGCAGGTCATGTTTATCACATGACTCCATGCTGTTGACCCTCCATTGATCACCCACAATCTTCAAGAACTTAATACTAAAAGTATAATTGAAGTCAGGTTTAACAACGGGAACGGCTGTAAAATTGGGAAGGAATACGAGGTCTTTTGTGCATTTTTTGTAATTAAATTTGACATGTGCAGATAATTAAATCAGTTTTGATGAGATTAAGCCAAAGCTAAGGTGGTTCTAACACTTGCTTGAGAGTTATGCCTTTGTGGCAAATTTTTGATATTCTGAAATAAGAGTGTTGTAGATCCTTTGTGTTGAAAAGGTTCTTTTGCCAGGTTTCCTGGTGCCATATGGAGGATAAGTTCTGAAGATTATTTCTGGACCTTTATAAACACAGAACCTATTGAGAATACTAAGAAAGTCTAAAAAGTCCAACAAATCTCTGCTGTGTATGCGACTCAGGAAGGGAAGCAGATGCTTGATTGTAGTGTTATGTTTGTTCAACTAATGTTATGTTCATTGCAGCAGTTTCACAATGGAATACCATGTGGAGAAGAATGATCTGTTCAATGTGTTTTGGTCTTTGAATTTCAGTTTATTAGTAGACAAATATGTCAGAAAATTTTCAATAGAGGCATTAATTGTTGTTTTATAGTCCACAGCCTCTTTATATGTAGCCTTTGAAAAAAATCAGATGGTTGTTTCAAAAATAAATAAGTATAGAGTTTATCCGAATTTAAGTAAGTCTCCAAATTGTAGTTTATAGTACAGAGCAATATTGACGTTAGGAAAATTAAATCTAAATCTTATTAATTATTACTGATAAAATTTTCCTAGATTCCAGGGACCCTTGAATATGACCTGATGACCTACTTCTGATTCCTTACCATCTACAGATTAATTCCTTTATCAATGAAAAAGAAATTGCCCTTGCAGTAATGCATAAAATTGAATAGAAATATGGCATACTTACAGGGTGGAATTTTTTTAATTCTGAAGGAGTAAGTATTCAAAGCTAGAATATCAAATACAGGAAATATATAAGGAGCTCAAAATGGAAGTTACTTAAAGTATGAATCAAGGGATAAAGTATTATGATGGAGCTTTCCCATGAAGACACAGGCCTCAAAATTTTAGATTCAGAACTGAGTATTGATTTCCATCAGAACTCATGCAAACCAAATAAAATTGTTCCTATGATCAGTAAGGATGAGAATCATGGTTTGTGATGGGAGGAAAGGAATGCACCCTAGATCTGTCTCCTATCAGTTTCTATATCTACTGGGTGTAAGCAGTTTTGTTGATCTCAAAACAAGTTTTGAAGATTAAAGAATATGATTCAAATAATTTACTTAGTTATACTACCAGCTGCCTAGGAAGGAGGCCTCTGTTAATGAAGACTGTTACTAAAGTAAATCAGTCCCTGAATTTTCTGCCCAAAATTATTTCTTTGGTAGGTCCATTCTCTTTGTAGTTTCACAAACAACTCAAGAAAACACATGAATATCGTCTGGACAGCAAGATTACACAGCGAGTGCTACAGGGTGATAATGTGAAATGCTTCTGGTTTCTCACAGAGTTCACAAATGACGTATATGTTCATTTTAGGCTAAAGTGAGAAATTTAGCAATGTAGTGATACCCTGCCTCAAAATATAGCAATAAAAATGGTCTAGAAATACAGCTCAGTGTAACCTGTGTTTGAAGTACAAAACAAAAAAATAATGAAAAGAGATAGTGCATTAGAAGCGAATCTCAATTTTATGTTTTCCAAAAGCTAAAACAAATTTCTTAGCAGTTGACCAATGGTGGAAACTCTCACCAGTCTTTTCTAAATCTACATTAATTATTATTATTCTAAGTCCATCATTTCAAAATTATCAAGGAATAAGTAATCAATGTTACTTTACTGAAATATTATGAAATAAAGTAATTTAAACCCAAGACATGATGACATTTGGCCAGATCTGGTAACATCGGAACTCTGCGAGACTGAGGCAGCAGGAGTCCCTGGGGTCACCCCAGCCTGGGCAACTTAGCGAATTAGTGAGATTCTAACTCAAAATCATAACTAGAAAGTGGAATGGGGATGCAGTTCAGTGTGAAGGCCCTGAGAGGGAAGTTTTGTATTTTATCACTTTTATGGTGGAATTTGATAAGAAAGTACTATATAGTTTCTTAGATTGCCTTTATTCTAGAGTTATTACTTAGAATTCTAATACATTTAGTACATTCCATTCTAATTTTTTTAACATTCCTGAATTATAGAAATAAAATATCCAATTTTAATTTTTAAATATTTTAAATAATATTATGAACTGTGCCCTACCATAAATTTGTAAATTCATTCCATAATGACTACAGATTGTAATTCTTAAAAAGAAAAGAGGCAGTAAGAATGAATCAAATTGAAAGCTGGCACCGATAATTTGCCACTCATTAAATCATTCCTGACTCCATAAATACCTATGCTCTCCTATAGTGCATTTGGCACTTTGATAAGTTAAATATAAAGCAACAAAGAAGTATATGTGCCCCTCGTTGATTCTAGAGAGATAAGAATCAGAAATACCCAAGTAAGTAATTCATGATTTGAGTGATGAGAATGAGATTTCCATGAAGAGGCCATTTTTACACTGAGCACTGGGCTGGGATTTGCTTCCATGAAGCACGTGTTTGAGGATGTGTACAGTGAGAAGGGAAGGGTCTTTGCATGCACTTAGGAAAACTTTAACAAGGAAAAAGAATGCAAGCGGCTGGATATTGCAGTTTGGATCTGGAATGTCCCCCCAAAGCCTCATGCATGTTTGGATGTTTTGGTTATCTATGGAACCATCCACTGTTGGGAGATCGGGGCCTGGTCTGCAGAGGGGGAATATAGGTGTGGGTGAGTTATAGGTATGTAGAAGACAAGCCTGTGGTAGAGTATAGGTTATAGGTGTGTGGTGGACCATAGATTATAGATATGTGGTGGATTAGAGGCTTAAATCTGTAAGAGGCAGAACACTGAGGCTTGACCTGAAGGAGCGGATCACTGGAACAGGACCTAGAGGGGTGTATGCTACTTCCTCCCTACCCTGGAACGTGGCTTCTTGGTTGCAAAGCCATAAGGAGCTGCGTTCACCGCCACCTCCAGCATGTGCTTCCACTGTTATGGGCTGCCTATGAATGGACTGAGTTTTTCCAAAACAGTAAGCTAAAATAAAATTTTTTTCTCCTAATTTGTTCCTGTTGGGTATTGATACACAGCAATGAAAAATGTAACTAAAACCCTGGATCAGTAAGACATCATTTCAAATGGAGCAATGTAATCAGAAAGAATGCCCATGTAGCATTGGTCAGTGACTATTTCATGCAGGGTTGTAGGGTCCTGATGTTATCCGTGGGAAGACTGAGTCCATTTCCAGGTATTTGTGTCTTTAAAGATCACATTAGCTTCTCCATAGGAAAATAAGTCAGAGACAAGAAGATGTGAAAGCTGACTCGTCAGGCAGAAGGCTAAGGCATGGGCTGGGGTGAGATAGCATGAACCTTACCTAAACTGTGTGCAAAAGGGACAGACGGGAGACATACATGAAATGTGGTTATATCACTATAGAAGTCTTGGAAATGGATTGAGGATTCTAGGTAAGAGATAAGCAGATGTGAGTGAAATCTCTTAGGGTTTTACTATGAACAGTTTGGTTTATTTTGATGTCAACTTTTGGAAAGGGAAATGTATATGCAGATAGAAAATTGGTCCAGTTGTGGACATGATGTGATTGATGGTCCACTGTTAAATCTGTGTGGAGACGATCATGCACATCAGTCTGAAACTTAGAGAATTCTTACTTATGCAGGTAATCTGTGGGGTCATTAACAAAATATGAGTTGTAACGTTAACTATGAAACAAAGAAAAAATGTCATTATTGAGAGATCACTTAGGGGAAGAAGATATAATGAGAATGACAAGAATGCAAGACCAAATTTTAAGGTACTCGACCATTTAATCAGGAGAACAACAACGGAAATTGACACAGAGAATTAGGAAGTGTGGCATTAATGGTTGGGAGAACATTTGTATTATCATTAAACCAAAGGAAATGTTACTTGGGGGAGAGAGAGAGAAAGGCAGGGACATTTCAAGAACAATCTGGAGGCCCAATCAAAGTTGGAAAACATTCCTTATTAGCATAGAGATCAGAGCTGTGGCATGGGCAGAAATCTTTTGGTACAGATTTGGTGACAGAATCCAACCCATATCAGGCTGAGACTTTCTTGAGACATAAAGAAATAAGGGCAGATGCCAAGAGTCATTAATTTATCAAAGTATTTTGGCTATGAAAAAATAAGCAGAAAGGCCAAGGAAAAAACTGGCCAAATTTAGAACTGTTGGGACAAGCTGAGAAAAGAAGCACTGAAGAAGGGAACTGGAGATTCAGCCAAACGAGGACAGAAATACATGAGGTCTGGGCACAGGAAAAGTCCCCCAGGTTAAGTTGGGGAAGATTTGGGCCTATTTGTGGGCACATGCACTGGATTAGCATTTAAATTACTTTCACCTGTTATTTCTTATTCCTAAGTGGTGAAGGTAAAAGAGAAAATCACCATCGTAGCAAGTCTACGAAAATACAACTGTTGCAATATCAAAAAGGAAAGGATTGCAGAAAAGAAGCCATCCGTATGAAATAGTAAGCAATGTTTCCCCATCTCTGTAGGAGGATGTCACGTGGTACATTTCCAATGACGTCAACTCTGTCACCTAATAGGTAGTCAGCGTCTTTCGATTACTGGAGCTGAATGGATTCTCTGCCCAGTGCCTTGATCAGTAACTACAAAACTGATAGATTTGTGCAAATGATCCTCATTTTAGCCAACGGTGCTGAATTTTCCATCCTGATTCATTAAAATATTCCAGTCTGAGCATCCAATATATCTACATTTATTAGTTATACTTGCACCATATTAGAGCATAAAGCACCTCAATGTAGAAATATAAATAAATGATAAAAAGTTGAGCATCATTTTCCTGTGTATCCATAGAACTCTTGGCATCTTCTCCCAGGTACATTTTTCTATGGTAATTTGGAAACAGCTGGTACTGCTGACTGGTATGCCACATTGTCCTGTCCTTACAGATGGTGTTGCTGTCTCAAATCATGCATAGACGTGGTAATTATTATGGTTTCTGTGAGTGCCTCAAATATTAAATTTGAAGTTACTTTTAACTAATGTTCTGGTTTAAAAGAAATTCATCTGAAATTGGAAATTTTTAAAAAATACTACATCCCCTTCCAAAATACCCTGCTTCAAAGGATACCATCAAGCCATGATTTATCTATTTCTGTTTCATACCATGCATGTTGAGATTAAAGTGTCTTCAAAGCATCTTATGGCTACAGAATACCTCCCCTACGGCCAAATTCATTTTAAGACACTTGATCCAATCTCTCTTCCAAGATACATTTTTCCATCTTTGATAATCTCTTGAAGCTCTAATTTAGACTGTTTACACTTATTTCAAATAGGACACCAGCTGCTCTTAGTTCTGATGAGTCAACAAATTGGAAAATATTTGAATTTCAGTAGAAACATAGTTTGCATTTGGATTTCAACTTTGTTTTATTAGTTGCAAAATATTATTTCACGCTCCCATTTTCAAAAGTTTGAATGAGAAAGGAAACTATTGCATACTTTTTAAGTTGGCATCTTTGTTGCAGATTTTATTACCAAAAATATCAGTTAATTAGTCATACTTCGACTGCTTAAGAATGTACGTATGAGTCACATTTTTTCATGGATTGCTTAATCTTTACAATCCTGTCTTCTCATGTTTAAGAGGAGGTCATGATGCATACAGTTTGCCTTTTTTCCTATCTTAATTTAGATATGGAATGAGAGATTATAACTTCCAATAATTTCCAATTGCATTTAGATGAACAATACAATACTTGTTGTACAGCAGCAACTGAACAGTCAAAGAACAAAAGTGCTGTGGTTAGGCTGATCAAATCATGAGTAGCCTCTATGCTGTTCTTTATAAACAAGTTTTAAATGAGTGGCTCCATACTTATTAAAAAATTTTCAAGCTCTTTTGAAAGTCAAGGAGAAAGAATTCCATCCTTTCTATCTCCGAACTTTAAATGTGTTTTTATGAATTTATATCCCGTGTTCAAGTTATTCTTCTTTGCTCACACATCTATAAAGTGGCATTTTCCTTAAGGTACAGAACAGATGGTAGACAGATACTTACATGACTGCTATAGCACATGGGTTATTATTTATATTTTATTTCATTGAAAGGAATCTATTCTTAGAAGCCTGCCAAAGAAAGAAACATGAATCAGAAAGTATCTTGGATAAAAAATTTCTATTGTAACTACAAGGAAAATAAATTTTAGGCCTGGCTGAGTGTCTCAATGGTTAGAGCACTTACCTAACCTAGCATGTGCACGGCCCTAGATTTAATCCTTTAGCACCACAAAAAATAATTTAAGCAGGAGTAACAGTGCAGGCCTGTAATCTCAGCACCTGAGAGGCTGAGGCAGGAAGATTGTCATGAGTTTGAGGCCAGCCTAGGTACTCAATTCAGGACCAGCCTGAATTGCAGAGCGATACCCTGTCTCAAAATATAATAACTGAAAAATAACTATATAAATAAACAAAATATTTACATGTAAGTTGTGAGATAATTTTGATCACTCATTTTAATTTCAGATGATACCAGCTGATCAGCTACTATAAAAGGTAACTGATTACTTGAGCAATACTTTATCCTTTCTGATTTTTATCTAGTTTTTGTTATTTGCATTATGTAAGGAATTATGGCATTGATATTGTGTTCTTCCACAATTCAGTGATTTTTATCTATTTTATCTATGTTAAAGGTATCAAAGACTCCTGAAGCCCATTTTCACTAACAATTCTCCATTTGCACTGATTTTTTTTATTTTAAAATGTGATCTATTAACGACTTAAAATTTTTTCATTGGAAGAAACTTGAGAACATCATGCTTAGTAAAGTGAGTCAGAAGCAAAAGGTGAAACATCAAATGGTCTCTCTGATATGAGAGTCCCTGATTACAACTCCTATGGAACTTAAGATGAAAAACAAAGTGAAAGAGGGGGCAATGTGGGGGTGGAGGGAGGGAGAGGTGGGTAAGGGGAGGGACAAAAGGTGAGCGGGAAAGCCCTTGTCACCTTGACAAGATGTGTATGTGCACAAAATGCTCAGCTCCATTGTAAACCTTACATTGTGCACTTATACAGTATATCAATAAAATGGGAAATTTTTTTTCATTGCATTTTTTTTCTTCGAGAAGAGTTTTTGTTTTCTGTGTCCTTTTTTTCTGAATTTGAAAATGTCTTACTGCTTCATTCCATTTATATTTGAAAATCCTGTCTGGAAATATTTTTCTTGTCATACTGAGAATTGAATCCAGAGCCTTCACACTGAGCTACACCCTCAACCTGTTTTTCGTTTTGTTTTTGTTTTCTTTGCTGTTGTTGTTTTAAAGTTTGGATAACTTGCTAAGCTACCCCCTCGTGGTCTCAAACTTGTGATCCTCCTGCCTCAGCCTCCCAGAGTGCTGGAATTACAAGTGTGCACCATGTAAATGTACTGATTTCAAGTCAGATTGCCTTGATTAGAACCTTTGTAAGGTGTATTTTGGCCTCGGCTCTTGTTATACCAAAGACTGGGGGCTGTCCAGTGTTTCTCTCTCACAGTGGGCCTGCCTTTCTGCCCGGACAGGTCCACTCAGAATTCATCAAGACTGTGGTGGACACGATCCTCTCCACATCTTTTAGTAGAATCATCGATTTTTAGCTTATGTACCTCTCTAAACAAGTAAAAAATATACACTCTCTTTAGTTACTTAAGAATTTAAGTACAAATATTTAAATACTGCAATACCAATCATCTACTTGTATTTTTTATTGCAACCTTTATTTTATTCAAGAATTTTAGTCATTAGCATCATGATCAGTATTTTTAAATAACGGTAGTAATAAAAGTAAGAGCTATCCAAGTGCTGACTTAGTACCCAGAGTCGGCTGATATCTTCACTTATATTAACTTACATAAATCCTCATAACATCTATTTTCCTGTGTAGATAATGGTGTTTTGCTTGCCGTTGACCAGCAAGCTAGTATCTGGATAATATTTCAAAAATGTGATGGACTCCAGAAACAGCCTCCTGAACCGCCACCCTCTGGCATCCCACCGGACCTGCCATTAGGGCAGCAGCGCTGGTCTGCATTTATCTGGACATGTGCCCCTCACTTCCTATTCTCATTTCCCCCTTCGAGGTCAACTCTTGCTATCCTCAGGTTCATTTGTCGTCAGTGATACACTTCCCGTGTCTATCTGGAGATATCTTGGTTTCTTTCTTTATCATTCATTTAACATTCTGAGTTAACATATTTTTCTAAGACTCTGAAAACGTGTGGTTGTTTTAAGTATCTTGCTTAAAAGTCTGTTCCCTGATTTTAAACATTCTTGCCTTCAGTTCTATATTTTTTATGTACTAGCTCTTCAAATAATGATCCTTATTTACTCCTTTGGAATCCCAATTTTTTCTTTCAATTTTCCTAAACTTTTTATCATTTTTAATCTCTTTTTTCAGTTCTTTAACTTTTTTTTCTAGGACTATGTCTACTTGTGTACTCCACTAAATTAATCAATGTGCTTTTATTTCCATTCTGGAACTTCTGGCTGGTCCCTCTGATCTGGCTTAAATCTTGCTCAGTGGAACCTTGAAGACTACATATTTTAAATCCCATGTCTTATTTCTTTAATGTTTTCAATTTTTATTTTATATTCTGTATCTAATAAATCCACCCAGAAAAGCCTCTAATTCCGCTAGTTATTCTTCTGGTTGTAGTCCATAATCGTGGCTTATATGTTTGTATGTGCTTACTTTTTCATTTTAGTTGTAGAATTTTGTTTAGCTGGTCTTCATGTGTGGAAATTCTCTGATACTTGTGTCCATCCTTTACAACCAGATCCCAGCTCCTAACAGCAAGTGAAACCCATAGATAAACCACAACATCCAATGCTTGAGCTTTCAGGGGACATTAGAGATTCAAACCATAACAGCAAGAATTTTCTTTCTCATCTCCCAGCCACTGTAGCTTCTTCCGTCCTGCCTCGGGGCACTTTCTGCTATTTGTCACTTTGAAGTTTCTGTATGTAGTCGTGTTGTTATAAATTCTTAAATGACAGCTAACCTCTTTCTCTGAAATACACAGAGGGAAAGATGGAGGGAGAGAGGAGAGAGAGAGAGAGAGAGAAACAGAGAGAGAGAGAGAGAGAGAGAGAGAGAGAGAGAGAGAGAGAGGAAGAAGAAGAAGAAGAAATAGCACCTAAGCTAACACACGGGGTTTTCTCTCTTTTTCCCAGTGAGGGTCCTTTGAAAGTCCATTGCATCCCTATGTGCACATCTGAAGCCCTGACTTTGGGCAGGTGTTTCTGTCCTAGTTCCAGTGTGTCCAGGTTCATTCTGTCTCCTGTATAAGAGAAATCATTGCCTCCCCAGAAGTCTTCTGAAACTTTCTGTTTACCTTATTGTTAACTGTTTTACATTTACCCTCATACTGATGAAAAAGAAGTTCAAAATTCATTATGAGCCGTCTTCTGACTAGAAAGAAAGTGAGCCTAAGGCAAAAAGCCGGAATCTGTGGATGGCAGGGTAGTACAAGGGAGTTACCTGGATGGCAAGGCTGTGCCACTGACCGGCCCTGTAGCTGCCCCATTGCCTCACAGTTTCTTTTGGGGGAGATAGTTAATTGCTTTATGGTTCTTTCTCTCTCTCTCTCTCTCTCTCTCTCTCTCTCTCTCTCTCTCTGTAGTTCAATCTGGCCAAAACTCACAGTAATTGTCCTACCTCAGCCTTCTGAGTGTGCATCATCATGCCCAGCTAATGTATGTGGTCCTGGGAAATGGAATTCAGGGCCTTGAGCAATTCTAGGCAAAAAAATTTACCACTATGCTACACCCCTAGGGTTTAAACCATTTTGAAAAAAATTTCTGTTGCTGAATGTCAAAAACACTTTACATGAACTCTAATCAACTTGTTTGCATTGATTTCACATCTGTTCTCACTGTAGCTAGAATGTCAAACCACACTGACCACACCAGTGTGAGCTATTGACCTACCTGTAAAATTGGACATTATGGCAAAGGATGGTCAGGCACTGAGCAAAGAGAGCGTGAACTTTTTCCAATGATGTGCTCACAAATACCTAAGTGAGACTCAAGAGAGAAATCTGTTCTAGTGAATGAAGTTTACACTCAAGATTCTATAACAAATCAGTCAAAGAATCCATGAGTAATGCTTAATTGAAATATATTAATGGTAAATTATATGAACTGCAAAGAAGCAAATTTTATCATATTAAAGTACCCTGAGAGTTTGGACTTCAACTGGAAAATATAAAGATAAATCAGATTGATTAAAAAGAAGACTGATAATAGTGGTAAATAGTGAAGTTAAAGTGAATTATAGTATATATTGAGAAGTGAGATGGGAAAATGTTCTATAACTGTGTCAAGGATTTCAAGAAATATGAAAGAATAATACTTTAAATAATGATATTTATATTTAATTATTGTTTTACATTAATATGCTTAATGCATAGAACAAGTATTTTAATTTTTACTGGCAAATGAGAAAAAACTAAGATACCAAAGACTTAGTTGTTATTTTTAGACCAAATTTCAAGGCTTTTTTGAAAATTAAAATTCCATAATATAGTTCATATACTTCAGGAGTATAAAAAGATCATCAGTACTAAAAATAATACCCATTAATATTCACTAAGCAACACTCAATGAAATTTTAATTTTTATCAACTAACAGAATAACTGTCATTGACAAATGAATTTATTAAATATAGAGTGTTAGAACATAAGAAAGACAGAATTTAAAATATCTAATATCTACGAGATTCTATTAAGAAAGGCTCAAGAGGCCTGGGCCCAGTGGTGCAGGACTGTAACCCCAGCACTCTGGGAGTCCGAGGCTGGAGAATCACATGGCAATATAATGACCTAGTGACTTAGAAATCTCAAAGTCAATTTTTTAAAAAAGGGTTGGCTGGTGAGGTAGGTCAGTTTGAAGACCCTGGGGGATCTATTCCCAGTATAACCCCCAAAAAAGTAACTCAAGAAAGTTCAAAAAGACCAAGAAGCTCTAAAGTCAAAAATAATAATATTTAAATCTAACTTAGTTGCTATTACATATGTCATTCTCAACAAATCTGTGAGTTAGATGCTTTTATTGTAAGCATTTTTTGCGAGTGATGAAAGTTACAATACCCAGTTACCATAACTGTTATACCTCAATCCTAAGTACAATAAACTGACACCAACCAATCTGAAACATAATATTAGGAAAGCAACAGGCATGGTAAAGCCATATTTTCACAACAAGAGTAATCACATTGTCTTCTGTGACCAAGAAAAAACTCCATAGTAATTAATTTGTTTTATTTTAAAATATCGAACTTTTGATCTCTTTTGAGCTTTTGATTTCATTTATCTTTTTGATTCTATCCCTTGTGAAGTTTGCATTTCTACCATAACTCTTTGAGGAAGTAGTGCCCACGTGATAATTAGATGATTGTGTGTAGAGAGACTGATACTTCTGACAAAGAATTCCTAGTACTGTCACAAACACACAGTTTTGCAATGTGGCTCATTAACCTTAGACAAAAGAAACATGGGACTCCAGTGAAAGGCTCTGCTAGACAAGACTATGTCAGCTGTCCTCCTGAAGGACTCTTTAGTCTTGAGGTTTTTACCATGATCATGCAATGGGAAACAAGAGGAAAAACCAGCACAAGAAATTCAGGCTACATGGAGAGGAAGATTTTTAAGGTGAAAGGTGTCAAGTGCAAGAATAAACTATACAGAGAAGTTATCCTATGTACTTTCTGGAGGTAATTACCAACACTGTAGCTTCTCCTCTCTGGAACATAAGAGATGAACTTTGTGACCTTTCTGGTTCATTTTCCGTCTTGCAATTCTGTGAAGAAATAAAATATTTCTTCAGAACTGCTCATAAATTCCATTAGGCTGCAGTTCGTATTCTCAGTGGTAAACTAGTTTCTAAAGATTTCTTCTAAATGTTCTGACTTTATAAATACAGCTTCAACTTCTCAGAGGCTCTAAAATTTTTCTCTTTTAAGAATGTTAAGCAAAACTTTTAATTGTAGAAGTCAGTGCAGCATTACGATAAAAGCCTCAAAAGGATTCATTAATAGGTCTCAATTGGGGAGAATGTTATGTTGTGCACAGCGGGGTCTTTTGTTGTTTTGGTTTCAGTATTTATTACAAATCTGCTCTTAACTGATGATGTGCTAGATAGTAGAAAGAATCAAAGCCCCTACTCTTTAGAACAAAGGCCCGGTGAAAAAATGTCAGGCAGTAAATAAGGTGATTTGGTACAATAAGTGGAGGCAGCTCATGGGAGAAGGGAATGTCACAGGCATCCAGTGTGTGCGTGCGTGTGTACACACAGGCAGATCAGAAGTTAGGAAGGATACTGGCAATTAAAACCAGTCCTATGTCCCAAAATATTAGCATTCTTTGTTAAGGTGACTTCAAGGAACTGTCATAGATTATAAGTAATATGATTGGTGGGTCTAAAGGTGATATTTGAAAATCTCCAAAGACTTCATTGCTGTGAAATGCAGCTAAAAATATAGAAAGAGAGGAGGAATATGGGTAAGCAGTGGATCATGGAGGAACTTTGATATCAAACTATAGATCTTGAAATTAGCTTTAAAAATAAAAGGTTTTTTAGTAGTGAAATGACAATCAAATTCTACAAATACAACTCTTGTGACTGTGTGAACAAGTTCATTCTTGGGGGTCAGCATTTACTATTTATTATAAAATCTTAATTTTATTTTCTTATGAAGGCCAGTTACATTTAAAATATTATGAAAGGCATGGAGAAGTCTGCGGTACTTTTTGTCTCCTTTAGATACACTTGGAGACGTGTTTTCATTCAGTTTAACTTGTAAGAGAGCCTAAAAATTTTTGCTGCTGGTGTTAAATAATAAATATTCCATATAAAAATATTAAAAGTAGAACCCTGACATCAGAACATCAATCCACTTATAGATGTTAACGTAAAGAAGAAAAAAAGACAAGAAATTTGGCTTTAGATTAACTTATGTTTCAGTCTTCTCCCACCTTGGTAAACTTTGAAAGTTAACCTCTTTGACTCCAATTTTCTAACTGGTGAAACAGAACTAATAAAATGTAACCCAAAGGAATTTTTGAGAGGATCAACTGAAACAGCACATGTAAAGCACTTACAGATTTCAACACAGGAAAGTACTTAATAAATGTTAGGCTGCTCACGTGTATTTTTGCAAAAGACAGCAGTTTCTTGGGGAATTCTTCCTATAGAGAAGCATGTATCGTATTATGTTGAAGAGTGTAGTTATGAAGAAAAATAGTATAATTAAAAGCAGAAATAACTGGCAACTATTCCCTAAGGAATTAAGCAAGACAGAAATCGAAGCATCGATTATTGATGCCTTCCACTTGGAAATTGTAATTTCTCCTCTTCCGTGTTCTTACAGGCAAAAACAAGGCCTTTCACTTTCATGGGGACAGCAATATGGCAGGCAATATATTTTGAAATTCCATGAGTCATGTGAATAAAAAGTTCAATAACCACAATAGGTGATCTATGGCTGATTGTTGAGTCAGAGAGAAAATTCCTAATTCTAGAAATCCAGAACTTGACAATACACACAAGATTATCCAGTCAAAAAGATACATCATCAAGGGTTATTTTTAAACTGGAATAGATCAGGAGTGCTGGTCTGAACAGACACATGAATATGGATTCAAGAGTCAAGTGGAGTCCCATCGCATTAGAAACCAAACATCTAATCTCCAAAACTTTTCCCTATGTTCAAATTAAAATGACATTTGGCAGGGTGGAGGATTGTTGCGAAAATATATATGACTACAAAAAATTTTGGAGGGGAGTTTTTCATCAAAAATACACTTATTTGTTCATTACTGTGTTACTTAATGAATTTCTTTTCTTATCTACTGATCTATGTATTTTGCTAGATCATAAATTTACTGTGGAGTAGCTCTCTGTTGCTTTCATTGTGTTAGTCCTTTCTGATTGGTTCCAGATAAAAAAATTTATAAAGCCTTTGTTGTCAATATTATGCGTTGGCCTAAGTACTTTATAGCTAGATTTGGGTAGAAACAGATTTTTAGAATATGTCTTCCAAGCTATTCACCAATACACAAAGATTTTTCTATTACATCTGGGTCTGTTTCTGGGTTCTTTGGACCATTTATCACCAATCCTCATCTCTTTGTCTACTCTACACCGGCAGCACGTGGTCTTAATTTGTGTAACTCTATATTAAGTCTTTACTAATAAAGTCTTTATGCCATCTTTTCTTCTTCAGTGATATGTTAGAAAAAATATCCCTTTGAATTAAAAAACAAATTTATTGAGTTTTAAGTTGCATTTAATAGTATTCATTCATCTTAAATTTTTACTTTGATGGCTTTTAAGAATGTATATGTTCATTTAACCAGCACCACCATTGATGTATAGAATATTTATATTACTCCCAAAAGTTCCTACATAATTCATAAAAGTCAATCTTGTTCCAAATCCCAAATCAGGACTTCAGTTACCACCCACTGACTTTCTGTCAAGTCAGTGTATCTGTATTAAACATATAATCACAAAGCCATTTTGCCAAAACAGGCATCTTGCTTTCAGCATAATTTTATAATTTACTCATGGTATAAAATATGTCAGCAGTTTATTCATTTTGTCAATAATATTTTATAATGTGTTAATCATTAACCTATTGATCATTTAGTTTTTATAGTTTGATAATTGTGAATAAAATAGCTGAAAATTCACATGCAAGTGAATTTATGTATAAGTGCAAAATTTAAGGTTTACAATGAAGTTTAGCATTTTGTGCACCTACGCATCTTGTCAAGGTGACAAGTACTTCCCCACTCTCCTTTTGTCCCTCCCCTTAACCACCTCTCCCTCCCTCCCCTCCCTACCACCTGTTTCAGTTCGTTTTTCATTTTAAGTTCCATAAGAGTTATGATCTGGAATTTCCCAACTTTTAAATGTGGGGAACCATCCCAGAGAGGACCTTTTTTTCATGGCTCAAGTGCAATCCCTACAATTTTTATAAAAACACCTATTCAAATATTTTCCTTAATGTTATTGGGTTATTTTCTTATTGTTGAGTCTTGAGAGCTCTTTGTATATAAAGAATATGACTCTTTCAGGAAATACTTGTTTTCTACATATTTCTCCAACCTCTCAAGATGGGAACAATGTCTTTCAAAGAACAGTATTTTAAAATTTGATGAAGTTTAATTCATCATTTCATCTTTCATATTTCATTTTTTCTGCTACATCTAAAAAATAGTTTTCCAACCCAAGTCTCAAAGATTCACTCTATATTTAGCTGTACACATGGTCTCCAATCCATGTGGAGGCACTTATTTCTTAATATATGTCATGTACACACTGTTATACATTGATTTTTACATATAAGTATCCAAATATTTCATCACGTTTGCCCAAAAAGGCTATCCTTTGCACATAGGTGATGCTACCTTTATCTGTGATTTTTACTTCTTCCTTTCCACCTTGAATGCCTTCAGCTAGAATTCCTACTTGAGTAACTGCATATTTTAAAATATGAGAAATTGCCAAAGTATTCTCCAAAATAGTTGACCCCATTCATCCTCACATAGAGAATGAGTGAAGTATCTGAGAATTCCACTTGGAATTTTATTTCTGCATATTTGAGCACAGGCTAAAACCTCTGGAACAGTACTCAGGACTAAATAGAAGAAATTAGAAAAGGCATGTAGGGAGTTTAGGACCCGCCTGAGCAATAGATCAAGTCCCTCTCTAAAAAAGAGTGAGAAGTCCTCCTCATTTTTTTATTTATCTTAAGGAAAGCATTTGATTTATTAAATATTATTTATCTGTATTTTTTGTTGACATCCTCAATAAAGTTCAAAAATTTTAATTCTACTCAAATTTGCTAAGAGTCGTTTTGTCATAAATAGATGTTAGATTTTCAGTCAAATTCTATTTATGCATATATATAATTATATACATATACATTCAATTTTTTAATATGGTTCTATGCAGATAGATTGTGGGGAATGAGTTTTGTAGTGAGTGAATGAGTTTTGATACTTTGTGCATTTTTTCATAGACTTTGGTTATTTTATCTAAATCATGAGTTAACAACCATTTTATTAAGGATTGAGAAGATGTTTTCAGCTGTGCAGGACAAAAATCAAAGCTTTCATGAATGTACTTTTGCAATCATTTAATATATAACCATTTGTAAACACAAAAACCATACTTCACTCATGGACCAAAGAAAATGTAATGAAACTACCCCAAAAGCAGACACCCAGGATATTTTCTCTCCTCATATGTTGAATGCCTTATCTCAAAAAAAAAAAAATTGTTTCATCTTGGTGTTTTAACCCATATCTGTACATAGCTGTTCCACAAACGGAAGAAACTACTCAAACCCAACACTGGTAAGACGTTCTACCCAACAACGTGCTTTCCACATCGTCTCTGGGAGCAGAAATGACGCTGTAAGAGCAAGGGGTGTTCTCACCCTTCAGCTGGGTGTGCTCAGCTCTGATCAGTAGTCTGCAGAATCCTTAAGAGATTTTCAAGGATCTCTTGGATTCTTTTTCCTCTGGAATATTTTTTTCTTCTGTTCCTCTGAACTCTAGCCATCTTAGCCTTAGGGTCTATTTGTTCAGTCTGTTCAATTGAGAAAATGCATCGGGCTCCGTTTGTACAAAAGCCAGGAAAGTTTCCAAGTATTGAGAGTGGAAATCATGAACCACCTCATTTTCTACTCTTTTCTTTGTCTTTCAATGGCGTGTCATCCAGTGTCTAGAAAACCACTGTTAGTATAGTTTTCTAATTTGCTGTTGATTTGATAGTGGTTCTTTCTGTCGTGAGTGTAAATTTTATTTCTGTATCAAAAAAGAAATTTATGGGATTTTCTTTTTTCTTGCTTGTTTGTTTTTTGAGACAAAATCTCTTTGTTGTTCAGGCTAGTACTTACTTGTGAAAAACATCCTGCCTCAGCCTCCTGAGTGGTAGAACTACAGGCGTGCATCGCCACGCAGGCCTGGTGTGGGTTGAACCTGGGGCCTCACTCTTCCCAGGCAAGCACTGTAATCACTGAGTTATGCCCTCAGCTCGAGAAAACAATTTTTAAAACTTTGTATTACTTGATCTTGCAAACCCATTCCTTTCATATAAAATACCAGGATGCTCTGATATTATTCACAAAATGTGTATAACCAGTAATTACTTAGCACATAATAAAGTACTGGTTTTACAATGGATAAGTACCAGAATTTTTAAAGTGCATGAGATTTAGGCATGAGTTAAGTAATTTCATATAATATTTCAAGTGCATATTAAGATATGAGCTGGCAGCATAGCCGAGTGGTTAAAGCACTTGCCTAGCATGCTGAAACCTCTGGACTGGAGGCCCTAGCACCACATAAAAAGGCATGATTATGGTGGTACGGGCCTGTAATCTCAGTACCCAGAAAGCTGGGACAGAAGGACTGACATGAGTTCAAGCCCAGATTGGGTTACCTAATGAGTTCAAAACCAGCTGGACTATGGAGTGAGACCCAGTCTCAAACAAACAAACAGACAAACAAAAATTATCAAGAACCCCTCTAAGTACTGCATTTTAAAGCCTAGGAAATTAGAACAGTGGAAAAGTGAGTGGTAAACCTGAATCTGGCTGTAAATAAATCCCCAAGTGACAAGTCAGGTGACAAGGGACCCATGAAGAGTGTCCGGATAAGTTGATGGAGGAATGGAATGGACAAATAGTTCTCTAAATGGCAAGGAAGGCTTCCTGTCGAGGCAGCTGGATGACACAATGGCGCATCGTATTTGGCATCTTTAAAATGAAAATGTATTCACATATACTTACATCTTCCTGTTCTGAAAATCGACAACTTTACTTTGTCACGTTTTGGGATTTAAACTATAGATTTTCACCATCATTATTCCAATGCTCCAAATGTCATGTCATTAATTTATCATGAGATGCTTATTCTAAACAGTAGTGATTTTTTTTAATCAGAGCTACAACTCAGAATACGTATTGCCTGCACTTACTAGAATTACATCCAGAAACAAATGGCAGGCAAGAACAAGAATTACCTGACAACCAAATAAAGAAACTGACAATTTCAATTTTATGTTCAAGAAAAAATTCATTTATTTATCCATCTATTTCTTGCTGTAATTCTACCAGCATCCCAAAGACACATATGTCCGTTTGCCCCTTCTAGTGTGCTGGGTTGAACCTGTTTGGTTCTGTTACTGGTCCCTCTCATGGTGAAATATATTAAAAACAGTAGGCAGAATGGTCACCCCACAAAGGGGTTCAAGTGTTAATCTCCCAGAATGGCAAATATGTTATTTTACATGGCAAGTGGGGATTGATGTTATGGGTGAAATTATGATTGCTACCCATATGACCTCAAACTAGGGCAGCCATCTGAGCTTATCTGAGTTGGTTCCCATTGTAATCTCAAGTGTCCTTAAATGTGGAAGACTGGCAGAGTCGTATGTAATAGGAGAAAGACCCAACCAGCCATTTCTGGCTTTGAAGATAGACACCGGTCTTGAGTTGAGGGAGCCTGGCAGCCTCCCTAAGCCAGACAAAGTGAGAGAAGAGACTTTCCCCTGGTGCTTTCTGAAGGGAACTAGGTGTATCCAGTGAAACCTATTTATCTCAGATGTCTAAGACTGTAACATAATGTATTTGTGTTGTTTGTAGACAATAAATTTATTCTAAGGAATTATAACAGAAATGAAAAATGAGCCTGGTGTCTGAGAGTTTCTTTGGGTAGAATTTAGTATCAAGGTAAACAGCTTCAGTGTGTACATTTCCTATCCTTTTTTTTAGGGGAGGGTGTAAGATTTTAGAGTCACATTTTTAAAAGAGACATAAAAGATTACCTAAAACCAAATGACATTATTGAGTGGCCGTAAATTTCTGAAAGAGTAAAGGTACATAGATTGTTGTAGGACTGCTCTAAAATTTATGTGCACAGGCTGGCATACACAAAAGACTATGACTTTGACCTGATTTTTGTAAGTATTAATTACTTCCTCCAGGAGCAGAGTGTATCAAAAGATTTTGTTGATAAACTGAAAATTTTACAAAAGAATGTGCATGTTAGATAGAATAAGGTAGAGTGACATGGGGAGAACAGAGGTGAACTTGCAGGCCAGGAAGGGCGTGTGTGTGTGTGTGTGTGTGTGTGTGTGTGTGTGTGTGTGTAATTAAGGAAAGAGGTATTTTCCTGTAATGGTCACTAATAATATATTCTTAATAAGTAAGTAATAAATTCAAGGATAACACTAATGATTATCAAAATATTTTAGTCAATTGCTTTAATTTTAATTTTGTTTTATATAGTGAAAAGTGTTTCTGGAATTGTTAAAAAGAGGAAAAACAACACATAAATGTCTATGAGAAAAGTAATATAAAAATCACTTTAGCACCATTGTGCATTTGGCACATTTTATATGTGGAATAAGATAAAAATTATCTATCACAAGATTCTATGTAGTGAAAACTTGTTGAACAAAAGTGTGTGTGTGTGTGTGTGTGTGTGTGTGTGTGTGTGTGTGTGTGAGTGAGTGTGCATGTTTATGAACCAATACACACATCAACTATTTCTATAAACATTTAACAAAGGCTGGAGGAATAGGTCAATGGTTACATCACTTGCCTAGCAAGCTCGAGGCTCAGAACTGGATTCCCCAGCACCACATATACTGCTTGTGGTGGCACACACTTATAGTCCCAGCAGTAGGGAGTTTGAGGCAGGTAGATTGCTGTGAGTTCAAGGCCACCCTGGTCTACATAGTGAGTTCGGAACCAGCCTGAACTACAGAGTGAGACCCTGTCTCAAAAAAAAAAAGCGTTCAAGAATAGTCATATAACATGCTCTCATTTCACTTAGGAGTACTATGTATTATTACATTTTATTAAACTATAGTTTATTATATGTTAATACATTGTAATACCTCATGAAATATCTCTTATTTAAAACTCTAAGCGTGGTCCTAATAATATCTTTTAAAATTACATATATATATATATATGTGTATGTATATATATATATACATATATATATATATATATATGTTATATATGTGTGTGTGTGAAAAGTTTTTAAATAATATTTTGAATTAGAATCAGATCATTCCTTAAGAATTTTTTAACACTAAAGGCAATGTCTGTGTTGAAGATATATAAATATTTAGATAGAAAGAATGTTAACATACAAACATAGTGGAATAGGCATTTTATATATACATACATGAGTATGTATATATGTGTATGTATGTGAAATAAGTTGAAAAATATTTGCCGTTATAATGAACCAAAATAAAAGCATTTAAAGACAAAAAATTGGACAATAAAAATAGTTGCTGATTAAACGGAACCTAGGAGTTTATTTTTTAAATGTTTTTAAATTATCCCCTAAGGGGGGAGAAAGACTAAATCAAGAAGGAAGGGAAACAAAAGAATAAGGCAGACAAAATGATATTTGAAAAAATATGCAAATGCTAACACCTAAGGGTACCACCTGGCTGGCTTTTAAAGCTACAGGACTCTGCTTTGCAGCTGATCTCAGCCTGATGCTCATAGCTCCGAGGGCTGCACCTGGTGAGAGCAGCATCCACCACCGGCAGCTTGATTCCCGTGCAAACTTCTCACACTTTTCACGCAGGCTGGGAGAGGCAGCAAGAGCAGATGGGGTTTTTGCTGTAGTACAAAACCATTTGCCGGGAACTATCCGCAGATGTCTGTCAGCCATGAAATTGCGTGGAAGGTCTTTCAACTTGAGAAATTAATCGGTGAATAGAACCATGGCAGAATCAGATAACTGAATTGCTTGGAATTAAGGAAAGTTTTAGCAGTAAACAGATCACATCAGTGACATCAAGCAGCCAACACTGGCTTCTACCTCTTTCAAAGAAGAAGTTGTATTTCTCAGCTGGTGCCGGTGTCCTAGAGGAGAGTGTCCGGTGCTTGTGTTACGTAGTATTTTCACGGGACTCAAACTACTGCTTTATTTTTTAAATGGATGTTGCTCACTTCTTAGGTTTTATTCTTTTTAATATATTTGTGAATTCCATTTGGTTTTGGTTTTGGTTTGGTTTTTCTGTCTTGTTTTGTTTTCTTTGAGACAAACATTTCTCAGTCTATGGTCTAGGGTGGTTCCGAATTCACTATGTAGTCCAGGCTGGCCTGGAACACATGATGACCCTGCCTCTGCCTACTGAGTGCTGGGATAACAGGTGTGCGTCACCATGCCTAGTGTATGTGGTTCTGGGGAACTTGACCAGGGCCTTGAGCCTGCCAGGCGAGGGCACTAACTGCTGAATCACATCCCCAACCCTCTGTTATTTTTCTACATAACACTTGAAAGCCTTTTGAATCAAGATTTATAAGAACTATTAATTTTAAATTTCAAATTGTACAACTATGCATATGCTTGTATTTACTGCCTTCATGAAGATTATCCCATATGTGTCAGTTTTAAGTATTTATACTGAAAACTCCAGCAGGAATTTTTATCATGGTGATACGATATGATGACAAACACAGTTAACATAAATAAAAGTAGGAATCCTTAATCTAAGCAATGAGTTCAAACTAATAACTAACTTTTTTACAATGTTCAAAAGTCAACATGGTTTATGATCTATACACTTGTATCCGCCTGTAACTTGCCAAGTACTTCCTGTGCATGTTCATTTCTTCTTAATTCCTAAAATAATCCTAAAATCAGACAAGATGAGGAAAATAAACCTGATCAAATCTCCCAAGGGTCAAATTTTCTTCTTTAGGACTCTTCAGTCTGTGTTTTCTCACAATCATTCAATGGCTTTGGGATTTTTGTTGTTGTTTTTTTGGTTTGTGCTGACATCACTGTTAGGATGAAATAAACTTGACTTTTCTATGGAAGCATATTTTGTCTAGCATGATGTCAGATGCAGTCATATAAATCTGGCTTGGTATTTTCTAGTGTCAGTAGTCTGATTTAAAGGCTGCTGTGTCTTTCTGTGAATTATTTTGTACTTTATGCTTTTAGTATTTTTTTTCTGTGAATGGAAACAGTATGATTTCCAAGGCTCTCGCTGAGGGCTAATTTGGCCTCGTACATGACTGCTCGATCAGCACTAACTTTGGCTTTTCTAGAAGACATAAGAGAACCTGGATACAGTACAGCTTAGTATTTACAATCTCTTCCTATTTGTAGCTATTGGTCTTTGGAACAGTTTATTCAAAAGAAGAGTCTAGCTAATTTTTGTACATGATTTTATTGTCTGACACAAAATCAAGTTGTGAGATGAGAAATTCTTTGTCTCCTTTCTTCTTTCTCTTTTTAATTAACACATGCTTGGGTAACTCCCAGGAATTTAGAACAGCTGGAATGTTAATATGGTACCCTATGTATTTTTATCTTCCTATTAGCCTGCGTGGTTTACAGGCTACAATCAAGGAAACACAAGAAGTTATTGCTCCAAATATTTCTTTTTCTAGAATAGTTAAAATTAAATGATCAGCTAACTTTTCACCTAAGTTTTATCCTTATATAAAGTATTATTTAGATTTGGTTTTATCAAGGCATATATAAATGTGATTGTCCCAAAAATAAAAAAAAGCTTTGACATTAAAAATAGTTATTTCCCTCCCCAAATATATATTTCCATTTCACAAAATCTATAAAACAGATAATCATAAGTATGAAATAAAAGTCTATGTTGTAGATTCAGTAAATTCTTAATTTAAAGATCGCATATTTTATCTTCACAGTTAATATTTACTGTACTTTCCTTACAGCCAATGTATTATTCACTGCTGAAAATAATCTACAGAAATTTAAAGGTGCAATATGAATATCACAACAATGTAACTGAGAAAGAGACACAAAATAAAACTAAATGACCTGCTCAAAAAACAAAGACTCACAAACGATAAAGGACTGGGGCTCCTCTTTCCAATTTAAATTCTTCCTACTTTATTTTTTTTATCACAGAAATAAGCCACACTGTCCATCTTTTCTCTCCCAAAATATCTAGCGTGAGTCGTTTAGCTAGAACTAAGTCTGCCCAGAAAAGTCATCAGGCATAACTAACTGCTACCACAGCTGTCTTCAAATGGGCATTTGAAAAAAAAAAAAAAAACTTTGATTTGAAACAAAAACATTACAGAAGCAGAAAACACAATTTTCTTTGATGAGCTTAACAATATCTCAACTTATAAATTGGCTGTCATCCTCACCCAGAATGAAGATAAGAGGGATGAGGACATGCAGATGTGCTCTTTGGCAGGCCAATGTGCGATTACCCTGTAACAGAGCCCGGTTTCAGGACAAAGATGAATGAAAACACTGCAGGAAGCAAAGACGCCCATGTAAGGAAGAATTTTGTTAGGTTTCACAATGACATTGCTAACAGCAGTACCAAGGAGAAAACCAAGCAAAAAAACATTCTATGCGGCTGCTAGGAATGCAGCCGACTCCAGCTTCCCAGAATGCCCTTGCTGTCTTCACTTACTCTTGTATCATCTATGAGGATGTAAACTTAATTCAAAGGTGATTGTACGACCTTTTCCTGCTTGTACTTTTATCAAATCGTGTCTGAAATAAAAATGAGCTACCTCTCCTCGTACCTCATTGGCTAGTCATAAAAGGCAGTTATTAAACATAAAAAAAATTCAGGAACTGCACACTCTGAGCTAGAAAAGCACTAGAGTGATAAAGAAATGTACATTTTATAGTCATAGGATTATGCTGATCTTGGACAGTCATTTTCAGTTTGGACAAAGTTTTTGAATCAGTCTCCTTTGAACCTATGGATTGGTTTCTCAAGTTATAAAATCAGTTTTATTGTCCCATGTTGGGTTAGATCACTGGTCCAGAAAATAAGGCGTCGTGTCTTTTTCCAAGGTCTGTGCTATTAGTTAAATCATGTTCTCACAGCTCAGTGTCCCTAAGCAGGGGGTCGGGCTGCAAAGCACTTTCTAACTGACCCTGGAGGCAACTATTCTAGGGCAGAAGGCCTGATATTTGGTTACACACAGTACCATTTTCAATTGGAACAGCTATAAATTACTCCTACCTTAATTGACTAGCAAAAATCTTCAAATCAATGAATTTTTTGAAGAGTCAAAGAAATGTCCATATGCTGATGATATGGCCCATAGAACACTGTTTCTTTACATACTTTAATTATTTCTTGGGGCTTTGATTTTATGTGTAAATTTATTTTTATCTTATTTTACAAAGAAATTGTGCAAAATTGTGGAAGGACTAATGACTTGAGACCAGCTGGACATAACATGCTTTAGGATAAAGACAGATTTATCACAACATAAAAAGAAATGCTCTATTTGGTTTTGCTGGTATGAAAATTGAGCATTCAGGATTCGTTTTCCACCATGTCAAAGTTAGACATAAGCCATACAAATCCAACTAGATATTTTCACCTTACTGAGTAGACTTCACAAGGGACAGAAAGACAGTCTTGTCGGCATCCTGGAGTGAGGATTCTCCATCCTAGACATGGTCTTCTTGGCTCCTTCCTGGGTTCAGAGGAATTTGGTTTCCTGCAGGACAGGAACAAGTGGGGTGGACACTTAGGGACTGTGCATTTTGGATTGCATTTTGGGTAGCAGAGCCTTTGTGTTGTGTTTTGAACTTCTGGATGATTTGTGCCTCTAACAAATCCCATACCAAGATCTAAGCATCTTGTCAATAACAGATGTTTGATACACTCAGATCTGCGCAGAAGCAAGAAAGCATAACACTGTGGCTTTCTCACTGAACAGGAACTTACTGCGTGCATAGTGTGTGCTAGGTATGTATTCATCTTGAAAAACACAACTGTAGCAATTTAGGGACCTTTTCCTGGAGAATCTTACAGTATAAAACAGAGGAAAATTGAAAAGTTCATCAACTTGCTCATATAATAATGAAATAAGAATGATTTTTTTCTGCCATGAACTTTCATGGTCATTTTTCTAAAGTTTAATAGAATGGCATCCTACTCGGTATTATTCAGAATTTGTTATTTGATTAATTTCGTGTAACATAAAACTGAAATGGAACTTCACCATTATTGTACTTCATATTATATATAGCAAGATTTTTTTTGTATTTGAGGAGTGCCACCTCAAGATAGAAAAGTCATTGAAGTCAAATCTTTGTATTCTTTAAACAAATAAAAAATGTTACTTTATGCTTATACACAGTTGGAAATTAAAATGCAAAACATATTTTGGCATGTTTATCTGTTTTCTTGTTTCTTGTGGTACTGGTATCGAATCCCGGGCCTTTTCACTGAGCTATGTCCTCGGCACCCTTTTCTATGTTTTATTTTGAGGCAGGATCTCCCTAAGTTGTTAAGTTACCTGGGCTGTGCTCAAATTTGGAATCCTCTGTCTCAGCTTCTTCAAGGGCTTATATTAGAGGCATGAGCCACCACACCCAGCTTTGATGTTTCATTATCATTTTTGAAGACTATTTGATTATTTACAGGAGACAAGGAAAACGTGTTTCCCTGATATTGTCAAGAAAAGTTTCTGTGTGGTTGGTGAAGACAGAGCAAAGAAAGAATGTGAAAAAGGTGTTTACTGCGGGTCTGTGGGAGAGCAGGAGACATCATTGGTGTGGACAGAAAGAACGTTAGAGAGCCAGCAAAGGCGGCCATCTTTGAGGAGAAAGCCAATGCATGTAATTCTTGATTTTTAATCTACAGAAACACTGGTGGAAGTAAGTAGAACTACGTAATTGCTGTTGAATTAAAATACAGATAGAAGGCAACGTTTCAAAAATAAAATATATACAGATGTCCCAATATGCTTGGGTGCAATATGTGATCTGTAAGAAAGCTGGCCACATGGAGAATACATAGGCACATAGATTGTTTACTGTATTATAGTTTGAAATCACCCGTGTTGTGATCTCCGAACCTTGATTCATAATGTAGGACTGACTCTGCCAAGAGCAGGGGCACAGGATTTCAAATGCTTGTGTCGTTACATATCTGTGAATCTGTATCCCCTGGAAAGGGACTTTCTTCTAGCACTTAGCTTAGCGCCGCAGGCTAACATCAGCATGAGGTCACGAAGTCACGCTGCATGGTGGCTAGGAGAACCATTGGGAAACACTGCTTGACATCCAGCACACAGTGGTCAACGTCCAATGGTGGCTCGGGGTGTGGAACTAGCCACAGTCAAGTGATTCAAGTTGTTTGCTGCTTGTTCAACCTGCAGTGTACAATCATAATGTTGCCAACGAGGTCACGTCTTGCATGATAAACTGGATTTTGAAATGCACTGAAGTAATAAAGAATCAAAAATGAGAGAGCACACACAGCACACTATGAAAGGATATTTTAATGCAAAAAAGTTACTCCAGTATACTTAGAAATATATCTATATGTGTATGTGTGAGATCCATTTCCTACTGTAGGGTTATTTCAGTTCATTATGGCTATGGTAACATAACACTATAGGCTGGGTAGCATAAACAGCCCAATGAGAAGTGTACCAGCAAAGCTCTGGCAGGTTGTTTCGTGGAAGTTCACTTTCTAATGCTTCTTCTTGGACCCTCTCAGAATAGAAGAGATAAATTAGTGCTAGGGGGCCCTTCTTACAAAGACCTGACACTTTAATATTGGGGTTCAGAGCAACATGAATTTGATGTACATAAGTAGGCAAATAATTACAAAGGTACTGTGAAAAATGCAAAATCTTACTCAAAGAAACTCTCAGCAAAGTGGAATACTTAGTCATATCTCAAACATGTGTCACCAAGCCTCAGACCCCGTTGCTATCTTCACAGAATAACTTTTGTTAGATCATGCAATATGGTTGTCAATACTGTAATACTGTGTGAGGAAGAACAAATCATGTTACTGGTATATTTATGGTGCATTCCAAGGGCCTGTGGTTTTCAGGAAGCTCAATGTTTACTGTGGTGTTTGGATGATAATTCTAAATGCAAAATATTGTTAATATCATATATTAAGCAAAATCATAAACTGTAGGTAGATACAGATAGATGGTAGATGAAAAAATCTGAGTAGCTTCTGCAAAACCGAGTAATTTTAGACAAACTAATTCTTTTTTTTTAAGAAGCCACATTGTCGCATCAGGACAATAATTTGTATGAGAATAGAAATCCAACCGAGCATCTTTCAAGAAAGACGCAAGAGACTTCAACCACCCAGCAAGCAGTAGGGCAGGGGTTGGATTTTATTTTTCAGAAGGTTTTCTCTGTTAAGGTGGAGCTACCCTCTAAAGTTAACCCATGTTCTGTAATATGTCACTTTCAATAGCTACGTATTCTCAGGTAATTCAAAATACTTCTATGATTAAGCTCCTTGCATGCTCTTCACATTTCTTTACTTGCATGAATATTCTTGCATATACTTTTAGATATATGCATTTTGAAATTAATACTTAGAAGGAAAACTCGGGGGAGGATACAGGCCATTTTTTAGGCCTCTTGTTAAAATAGCATCTGTACTTCTGTTAAGAAGGAAATTTGAGTGCTCTGGTTATATCGACTCTAATATTATTCGTAGTTTATGTTATTGTATGTACAATTATAATAAATACATGCTAAAATGACACCGATAGAGTAATGTATAGTGAAGCAAAAGGAAACACAAGATGAATTTGATTCAACTTCTGTAAGCTGTTTGCTATTAGACCACAAGAGGAGAATGCCCCCCAGACCCTGCACTGTTCTCACACAGGTCAGGTGCAGGCAGGGCTGGGAGAAGATGGTGACCGTGGGACTCCAATGTCTTTATTCTTTCCACTTTATGTCTCATTTTAATATAGAAACAATTATACTGTAAAATTATATTTAATGAGGGAGAGGATCATAAACAATATGACTATTAACCTCAAAGTAACAAGTACCTAGATTTTAAGAAATTCATCATTTTTAAACCCACTTTGGCCATTTTAGCTGATAATTGCGCATGCATTTGCTATTTTGGTTCTTACTAAGGATGAATATTTATTGATGAAATAATCAGCTGCTTTTCTTTACTGCTGTGAATCATTTGTTCATTCAATTTTTAAAAGGATAGAACATTTCACTATATTTTTTGGTTCTGCCATTGTCCTAATATTTTGAAGGATTTTTGATATTTTTGTTGTTATTTTTTCAAACACTAAATAGATTTAATGTTTAAAATTGTTAAATAATATCCTATAATTACCTAACTGAATTCACTCTGGCTAACAGTACTAGTCTATATTACATACACCCCATGCAAAACAGTGGTCAGGTGATCTAATTTAGCATGAAAGATTTGAAAAACAAGAGAAAAGTATGTTAGATTGAGAGGTGTGAAAGAAACAAATTTTAGCCTTCTGTCTTACTGAAAATAAAAAAGTAACAAAGACTTGAATATTGTGAAAATACTATCTTTTACATAGTAATCAGTCTGATACCAAGATGAACTTGTTGGCTTTTATAAGAATAAACTGTGAATTTGAAGCTGTTTGTTCTTCAGACATAAACACAACCTGATCTCTGTAAATAGATAATACCATTTTAAAGCATAGGTGAAGTTAGAATGAGAAATGTGGGATCCAAGAAGGGGCATGGCTTAGGCATGGGACATCTACTTGCCAGGATCGAACCGTCAGTTGGGGTGTTATATAAATTTTAGTGATAGTGCAGTAGGAGGGAGTTTAAATTTTAAAAATGCAAAAATATTGATAATCTTCATGACTCAACACATATTAGCTGTTCTTGAATGTAAAAAAACAGAAGCAAATTTATAGTCACATTATGGAAAGCATGACACTACTGTGATCTATAGAATAAATACAAGCATGTAAGGAGAAAAAAGAATTAGAGTCAATTCTTTTAATAATACAGTAAAGGAAGAACAATGTAGCTGAGAAAAACATTATACTAATACTTGGTGAATGTGGTTTGGATGTATTTGTTTTCCAAAATATTTTACTATGTTGTTGACGCATCTTATAATTTCTGGCATTTTTAAATAATGGTCTAGAGGTCTGAGTAACAACTATAACACACTGCAAGGATGTAGGCGTGGAAAAATCACCCCCAAAAGAATCTCCAGAAACTGTTCCAAGTAGTATATTTTGAGTATGAGAAGATAACATTGTAAATGATTGAAAAAATGAATGGTATTCAATAAAGATAAACAGCTTGCTCATTTTAGAAGAACTGACAAGATCATCACTTCAGAATTTACATCAAAATAAATGGCTTCTATTTAAACATTCACGCTGAAAACTTAAACATCATTTTACTATTACTTTTTTACATTAGGAGTGACAAATCAAAAACAAAAGTGAAAAAACATAATATTTGCAAAAAAAATCTGAAGCTTAGAAAACAAGAAAACAGTACAAACTACACCATAAGTAAAGTTTAAAATAACTGTAAATTTGAAAACATCTGTGTTGCAGTATGGGAAGAGACTTGATGATTTTTAAAAACGTTACAAATAAAAAATACTCTTTGTGTTCAAGTAATCAGTTCACGTTCCTTTATAGTAGTCCCAAATTGCAAGACAAGTGATACAATGATTCAGGTCTGACAAAGAGAAACCAGAGTGCTTCCTCTGAGTACCTGAGTGTTCTTGACTTAAGAAAGAAAAATAAACAAGTGCTCATGTAAAATCTTGTTTTATTATAAGATTGCTAAGAGCTCCAGGACAACAGGGCACTTGGAGAATATACTTACATAGCTTTTATTAGAGTATGTTGCTATCATTACATTATTACTATCAGTTATTGTTAATCTATTACAGTGGCAGGTTTATAAACAAAATTTTTTCCATAGGCCGCATGTATAGGAAAATTGGAATGCATATTGTTTGATACTATCCACAATCTCAGGCATCCACAGGGGAGCTTGGAGCACAGCCCCAGGGGATCAGGAATGACCACAGTACCAGTGTTCTAATCATGCAATCGTTATCCTGGTGAAAGGCTTGCTGTCTCCTGCACTTTCATCCTTCCAGATAATATTGCTGTCTGGAAGTCTGTCTTCTGAATTCATTACTCTTTGATTAGACTTCTATTTTGAATACTACCTTCACATTAGAGTATGTGGAATCTACTCAGAATCCCGGATTTCTAACCACATCCTTCCCTAGTGAGAGAAAGCTTTCTGTAGCTGGTCAGAGAATTACAGGACACCAGCATTTATTTCACTGGTGATGTGTGGATACCGTTGAACTATCAGTGCTGTTCGTAAGTCTGGTAACTATTCATTTCTCTTTGATAAACTAGCAACTTGTTGCAACTGAGGACTTGTAAGAACTTTCCCTAATGAATATGTATGACTTCAAGGTTTAGAAACAAAAGTCAATAAAACTAGTTTCTCAACAGCAACTTCACAGCCACCTCTGGAATCCCAAAGAGACCATACGAGTCCTACTCATCTGTACTTGATAAATGTGAAGCAATGAGAAAAATTTGGAATCATTGATTCATGGTTTGAAATAAATGTGTTGCGATTTCTGTCTCCATCTCTACATCCAATGAGCAAGAGAAGTGGTCGTACGTGTACAGAAAATAAGATATTTATTTCCTTTCCATTTGCTTTACCTACTTGTAGTCATTCTTTTTTATTTTTATAATATGTGTGTATTAATACTTCTGACAAAAAGAAGACAAAAAGTGATAGTTGTAGAAAATGGAAACATTTTCTTAAGTGCTACATTTATTCCAAAAATAAATAATTGTAAAAGCAGCTGCAGAAACAATTCTGTTTATATATTGTTTGATTCTGTACCCTGGCGTGTACATCCTTTCAAAAAACTGTTCCCAGTCAAAGGCACATTTTCTGTTTTTAAAAATCTTGAAATATTCAGAGTTTAAAAATCACATTTACACTAAAGCACTTAAAATAATTTTTTAAATGTTCAGCATAAACACATTATTCTTGCATAAATCTACTTGGTATACCTGATGATTAGAACACTTTTTTTTCACCTTATGTGTCCTCTTCTGAGAAACATGACATTAAATTTGAGGACAAGGAAACGCCAATGTATATTATGCACTTTGTAATCAATAATGGAAAATGGGAAGAATTATTGTTTCTATATTTGATTTATGGTTTCATATGTCTTGTGAATAATTCTGCATACTTGATTAGGTACGTGTGGAGAGTTACAATATATGTATACTATATTTGTATTTACACTGCACTTAAATATTCAGGTGCAAATGAAATTTCCAGAGGAAAAGAAGTAATTTTATATCTTTCCTTTGAAGCTTTCTGTATCTTTCTCAGAGGATGGTAAGGACATCGGATCCACGTGGAAACAGCAATTCTCTGACTTTTATTGACTGATTGAACCCATTCTCATTTCATTGTGATTCTCTTTCTTTATTCCTATTTCTTCTGCTGGCCTTTACTCCTCCGCTCTTTATCTGACTATTTCTGGATTCACTAGAAAAATAGAAACCATACGAAGTACACAATCAAGAGGGCTGATACCAATCTTTCAAACTTTATTAGAGTATTGGGTATAAGAGATTTTCCGGTAGTGTTGAAGAAATTGAACCCTACAGGCCAAACTGGGAAGAAGAAAAGGACAAAATCTTTGTGCATTGCTCCACCTTTGACATAAAGGGCCTGTTTCACAAGCAATCACATAATGGTTATAGTCATTTTCGTGTTCAAATTTACAGAGCAACACTGGCAATCACGTGTGGAGGGAAAATGTGTGTGAGAGTATGCTGCTGTTAAAATCCTGTAGCATTCAAGTTGTGCAGTCAAGTTGAGCCCAGCCGTAAATATCTCAAGTATTAGGAAAAGAGGAAGGAATTCTTTTCTCTTTTTCAATTAATTTTCCCTGTCTTTAGCCAATAGATTACAAAATAAATGAAAAGAAAAATCCTGTTCACATTCTGGAATAACAATATCTTGTAAAAATCATGTTTATGTACATAAAAAATAACATAATTGTACCATTTGTTGCCAAAACAAGTATGTCATTACTCAGGTACTCAATAACTCTTTGAACTGGGAGCACTACAAGCCCATTGTTTGGGTCCCAGTGACAGACAAATTTTATAGTACAGTACACTTTTCTCTATGGTGCAGAAGAAAACAAAGTAACTCTGTCTTAAAATGAAGCATTCAAGTATAGAAATGGTGTCTACCATCCTCTGTCTCTAACCATCCAACCTGTCAAACTTATTTTCCTTCTAAGCAAAATGGAAACAATATCAATCATCATGTTATTATAATAATTAAGTGATTAAAATAGACCGTTTAGCAGAGTACCTGAAAACCTTGTTTCCATCCTTCTTTCAGATTCATGGGTTTACCTATCATGATCCAATGGTTGGTGTAAACCAAGTCAGCTTATAGCACAGCCCGCTAACCATTAACCACATGAACAAGCTGTCCAAAATATACCAGAAGAGAATATTGGAATATTATTTTAAAGCTCTGTGGGCTTCTTGGACTATAACATGTAGAATCCCAGTGACTCTTTTGAACAGTGCTAAAACAAAAAGGAGTTTCCTCCTCTTCCTTTGTTTCTTTCACATCTTACTCTCAGTTACCTGGACTTTATCACTTCATTGGAAAGAAGAGGCAAATCCAATGAAAAACATACCAAGAACATTAGGAGAGAGAGAGAGAGAGAGAGAGAGAGAGAGAGAGAGAGAGAGAGAGAAGCAAGCGCACAAGAATGCTCACAGCTAAGTTCACTTAAACTAAGATCTGAGTTTGATGGGCTTCAGAGCAAGACACTGTCTTAAAAAAAGGGGGGGGGGCATTATAAGGAGAGTAAGTGGCCATGAAGTATCAAGCTTTCCCCTTGCACTGGAGCCTGGTACAACACGTGTTCTTGCATCTGGCACCCTTGGGGGGAGGGGGGGGGGCAGGTCTTGATTTCTCCCTAAGAAATAGAGAGCCTATGGCTATATGGCTGACTATGTAACTGTCTACACTCCTGTGTGAATGACCTCAGTTAGTTGAGGCTGCCTCAATCTTCTGACATTCAAAAGTCAACTAACTATCTTAACATTCCAGAAAGTTCCCCGTTGGCCACCCCTACTCCTGAGAGATGGATGAACCTATCCAGCAAAACTCTCCAAGGTGGAGCCTGTGGTCCATTTCTGCTTTTGTTCCTTCCCCAGCCAACTCATATATCCAATTAATCTTCCAGAGTTATAATCCTTAGAGAAGCTTTAAACAGAGAACTCCAGTGGGTGTGAGGTGTGACCGGTGAATGGATTCTAACCTCAGAACTAAGAGCACAAAAGATGTAGGATTTTATGTTTCTCAAATTAGAACCCTCTAAAACAACTTTGTCCTTGAAGATGAATTAGTATGAGGTTGGACACTGGAAAGTTTAGGGCTATTTTCATAATTCACATTTATATATTACTTCACAAAGATAATTTCTTGCCCAGGTGCACTATCTTGAGGAAAGAGGGGAAGTTACTTTCATATAAGTGACATTTTCGCGAACAAGAGTTGAATAGAGACACTGGAGTATGCGTCTGCATTATACATCTAACCCAGAAGCCTGGAAGATAACGAAATGTTTTTATTTTCCAAATTATTGATGAGGAAACTAAAAGCCAACTTCCACAACTATACAGGTAGAAGAGGTATGAAAGTCAATGTCAATTTTTTTTCTTTCTACTAATAGGTTACCCCTGACTAGTGAAAATATATTGGAGTTAAATAACATATTAATATGTTAATTAATTTCTAGAAACACAGTTTGGTCATACAAAGTGGTTCACTTTCTTGATTCGAGCCAATACCTCACACCTAAGAGCCGTTTTTCTCTGCACTTTGCATATCATATTTGAGACTGTAACTCACCAGGGATGCAATCTCCATCGTCTTCTCCATTACCAATAACTGATACGAGAGCACAATTTCTTTTAAAGTTTAATATAAACTTCTTCCATCTGCCGTGAAGGGAGTCAAACTCAGAGATATAAACGAAAACTTTTATTTTAATAAAAACTCAATTATATGCTTCTGCGTGAGGTTGCCTTTGAATGTGAACTCTGGCAGGAGAACGCAGATCCTGACTCTCTGATTGATTTTTGCTTATTTCCCAGTGTAGACACTCACATGTGGGACCTGGGAAACTCCATAAATATTTGAGTAACCAGATGATTGACTCAAACCCAATGTGGATGAAATAATTTTTCCTTAACGTGATTTAGATGCTCATGTTTAATTTGTGAACTACTCAGAGTTAACTTTAATAAACTGGTTTAATTTCTGTTGTGTGCATTACTGTACAGTTGTGCTTTCTGAGTGTATTTGACTACGTATACAAACATGTTATTTAAGTACAAATTTTCAGTACTTTACACAAGCTCATTCACAATTTATCGTATTTCTAAAACCTTTTTCAATTCTTCCAGCCTCCAAATACTGTAGTTGAAGGGGGATGAATGTCAAATTTGATCACGATGTTTTAAATATTATTTTAAATTTAAGTGTAAGGTGTAAACTCCAGTGCCACAAGCTTTTCTTTTTCCCATTTTATTGATATGATATCAGTTCCACAAGATTTAACCATGTTTAATGCCTTCTGTCTTGTGAAATAAACGTTCAGTGACCTGCCTGACATGACGAACCCTTGTTCTTCCATACCTTACAGTTGCTGGCCACTGCCGGAAGTTCAGAGCTCTTCCCTCCCTGCTCTGACTACCTTCTATTTACCCAAGAATAAAATGTGTCACACGTTAAGGACTAGAATTTTCAAAACAACTGTGGGTTTCGACTCAACATGCCAGAAAATTAGCCATTGTGAAGTGGAAAGTGGCCTGATGCCACAACACACCAGCCCACTCTCAGATGCCGTGCCTAGACCAGCTGTTTTCTAATTATCTCGTCAGTGAAAGAAAATGATATCTATGTGTTAAAGCCCATGAAGAATTAGATGGACTAATATCTCTAAAGGATTTGGGAAAACCCCTGAATCATAATCACATATTATAGATGTGCAATAGTCTACATATATATTAAATGATAGAAAACTCACCCTTTAAAAATAAACTTGTTTGATTCAAAAGAAACATACTCAATGTATTTTCCAATCCCAACCTACATTTAGACTAGTCCCTCCACTTTTTCTGTCTGTGCTCTTTAGTTAACCTACACAATAAGAGAAGCCACAGTCACACATAGACTGTAGCTTTGCCCAACAGATTTTGCCTTCAGCTTCCTTCTTTTTCCCTTTCTGTTCGGTTAACTCAACCTTACCTGTCCTTTATTGTCCAGTCTAGGCCTGCAGGTGAGGTGTCAGGAACCAAGGAGTCAGCAGCGCCATGTTTCCTCCGGAACTCTAAGGGCGACTCCCCCTTGCCTCTTCCCAGCTTGGTAGCGGTCGTGAGCTGCTCTTGATACTCCTCAGCTTGCAGAAGATCTTCCCCAGCTCTGCCTCTGTCTCGTGCAGTGGCTCCTTTTTCCCTATGTCCACGTTTCTTTCGTTTTAAACGGACACCAGCCCATTGGAATAGGTGACACTCTGACCCTGATGAGCTCATTTTAACCTGATAACATCTTGCAAAGCTCCTGTTTCCAAATGAGGTCACACTGGCAAATTCTACCAGGTGAAGGTTTGAACTCATCTTTTTAGAGAACAAATTCAACCCATGGCTAGGTCTTACTTTCTTGAAAATATTTTTCCTTTCCAGGTCATCATTATCACCTGAGAACTTAATTTCTAATCCATTCATGTGACAGAAAATATAGACATGCTTTCTGATTTTTATTTTTATTTTTTATTACTTCTCTATTGTTTGTTTGAGACAAGGTCTTACTCTGTAGTTCAAGCTAGTCCTGAACTCACTAAGAGAGAGAGAGAGAGAGAGAGAGAGAGAGAGAGAGAGAGAGAGAGAGAGAGAGAGAGAACAATATACCATATGCAGTGGTAAATAAATGCATGCAAAAGTAAATGAAATTGAAGACCTTGTAGTATGAAGCTTTTCAGGGGAAATTGATGACAATAGTACATGATAAGAACATGTCAATTTGTAATTTCTGATTTTTTCACTTTCTACTTTGCAGTATACTTTTGAATGACTATAAAGAACATTTTAAATTCACAACTGAGCATGTATGTATTGACATCAGTATACCTACCATACAAATCTGAAACCA
Organism: Ctenodactylus gundi; assembly: GCA_004027205.1. Classification (NCBI taxonomy): domain Eukaryota; kingdom Metazoa; phylum Chordata; class Mammalia; order Rodentia; family Ctenodactylidae; genus Ctenodactylus; species Ctenodactylus gundi. The sequence goes on from PVKB01000021.1 coordinate 1,298,482, forward strand.
TATTTCAATACAGCTGTGATCATTATGTTAATGCCTTCAAATTCAAAGATTCTACTCTGCTCTGCAATTATAAAGTTCCATGTTATAGCCTGGTATTAAAGGTGATCTTTTTAGCCTTGTCTTCAAAATCAACATTGCATTATCTGAAGCTCTGTACTAGTGAAAATTCTCAAATGCTAGTAGAATAAAGTATAAATGTGTAGCAACTGTATATGAATGATGTTTTAATTTGGTGTGTCCACAGACGATAATGAGTGCGACAATTTAAGCCAACCGTGTGGTGACAACGCCGAGTGCACTAACACAGAGGGGAGTTACTACTGCACTTGCGTCCCCGGGTTTAGACCCAGCAACAACCTCGAGAGATTCATCTCTAACGATGGGACCACCTGCATAGGTAACTTCTGTTATCCGACTCAAAAACCATACTAATCTCCTACTGTCTGTTTCCTCTAAAAGTTACATACTATTTGAATAAGTTTTGCCAAACTTTAACTGTGCCTAGTTTTTGAATATTTTCAGAAACTTCATTCAATTTAAATATTGATTCAATGTTGTATTATTGGTGACTATGACTATTCAAGGATGTAAGAAAACTATTTTTATTGGAGAAAAAATTATGAATCAATGGTAGGTCATCTTTATTATGTCTCTAAAATATTTAATTTACCAACAACTTGTATAACTTGAATACACTTGTTTTGCACTTTGGTAGTCATCTATCAGTGTAAAAAATCATCTAATAGATAAACTGAGGTTCTGAGAATTTAACCAATAATCAATGGTATGAGACTAAAATTTGGAATTATGCATGCAGCGTAGAAAGATGTGCTGTTGTTATCATCTTATAGCTAAATAAAAGATAGATACTTGTTTACCTATTTTATGCTCTGATTGCTTCCTAGTGGATTTTTTTCATCAGCAAGCTGAAAAGAAATCTGATATTAACCCATAAGCAGATGACAGTATTCAAAGAAAACTTGGCATTAGATGTCTGTATCAAAATCACCCAATATCATACCCTGATGCTTCACATTTTTGTGTTGTGTAAACAAAGAGTACTTTGGTCTTCTTGTTTTATATATTTTTTTTTTTTATTAAGACAAAGTATCGACCTGTAGTCCGGGCTGGTTCTGAACTCAGCATATAGCCCAGGCTGACCTGGAACTCACAGCAGTTCTCTTGCATCAGCCTCCTGAGTGGTGGGATTACAGGTGTGCACCACGTCATTCTACTCATTCTAACGTAGTGCTGGGAAATCGAACCCCGCACCTTGTACATACAAGGCAAGTGCTTTAACCACTGGGCCATACTCTCTTCATTTATAGACAAGCAATATGAAGGGCTACTTTAGGTTTACACATTGAAGATGAATTGAGGACAAGCATCACAGCAATATATCCCAAAATCCATTATTATTTCATGGGAGACTTAACTGGGTGAACCATTTAAATTTCATACTGAGTCACTCAATGTAGTAGTAAGTCAACCTTCGCATGGATATAAAAGATTTAAAGTATGAGTAAGCAATTCTATTCTTACTGAGCAATCATTTTATCTTTAAAGGTTGCATAAAATGATTGGAATGTAGTATTACAGTATATGTAGACTCTAGGAATTTATGCAACTCTGCCCAGAAAATTTATAGTATCTATTGTTCTTCTCAAGCCTATGTGCTTGTGGCTGATTTCCTTAGAATGTCATAAAATGTATTGCATTTTTAATAGTTAACTACATAACTATGTAGTTAACTACATAAAGTATGTAAGCTTTAGTGGAAGTGCTCCCAGTTAGTGAAGAAGTCTTTGTTTTAATACAATTCTACCAGAGCTCTCCATTTCCTGCTGCCTCTGGCTTCCAAAAGAAATCTGTCTTTTCATCCGATCGTATTTACCTGCAATATTCCCCAAGTCACAAAGGACTGTCTTCCTCTTCATGTTCCTTTGCAAGTAGACGACTCTAACTTCAGAAGAAATGAAACACAGACATCAGAGAAAACACATGCACCAACAGATGACCAAGGGCCAGCCTGTTAAGGGTTGTGACACATTTGCAATCTAAGACTTTTTTTCCCAATGCTCATTTCTTTTGAGACATGGCGAAATGATCCTAAATTTTTGATAATCCCCTTTGAACCATTTTAAGTGGTCAGTAAACACAACATAACAATATCAAAATGCAATACCCAGTACTGAGTTCTTCTGTTTCTACCTGTTCTGTTTGATGGATTATTTAGTGAAAAACTCATTCTCTGGAAAAATGTTATTTCACACCAATTTTTGCTGTCCTTAAGGATTAAGCTTTTTTGAGAAAGCATGCGACTATTTCTTCCCCCCTTCCAATCCTGCAATCATTTTCATCGTGACCTATGATAGTCCTCAGGGAATTTGAACAAAGAACCAAAAATGTGTTTATTCCCATTCTATGCTTGTGTGACGCCTTATAGGATACTGATTCTGTCTAGAAATTTTAGCTGACTCCTAAGTTTGTCATGCATGGTACTTAGAGTCATTGAGGCCTCGACAAGCAAGAAATGGAAGGTTCCAATTTGGGGCAAGCAATGACAAAGCAGATTTCATTACCCTGAATTTACACTCAAGCACTGTTTTCCACAGATAAGATAATTTTGTCACAGAGGCTTTAAGTTGAGATTTATGATATCCTTCCCCTGGAATCCCAGTTAAAGAGGGAAAGTTACATGTCCCTCTCCCAAGAGTACTGAGTCCAGACCGGCATTTCACAAATGGAGAAAGTGAATCATCCAATAGTAAAGTGAGTAGAACCCAGGAATTCCTTCCTCTTACTATGTGCTTCAGAGTTGCATTTACATTTAGCACACTTTTTTTTTTTGAGACCAGGGTCTCCCTTAGTAGCTCAGGCTGTCCTGAACTCACTGTGTACTCCAGGCTGGCCTTGGACACATGGCGGTCCTCCTGCCTTGGCCTCCCAATGCTGGGTTACAGCCACGTACCACTCCACCCAGCTTATATGGTGCTGGGGAATCCAAATCAGGGTGTTGCGCTTACCAGGCAAGCGCTCCAACCCCTGAGCGTTTCCTCCTGCATCAGCACATGAAAATTTTCATGACGTGCTCATCTTGAGCATTCTGTGGAGTTGCAGATTCTTCCCCAGATCTCCAATATTAGTAAGATTGAATTTTGCGTTTGCAAATTGTTTCCCATAATTGAATATTTGAATATTTTATCTTTTCTCTTCAGTCTGTGAGTTATACAGCATTAGAAAACCCTCTTCTTCATTGTAATTATTAGTGTCATGTGCCAATAACCAACAAAGGATCATGTTTTGAAAGAAAATTATGATAAAAAATTACTGGACAAGCTAATTGTAAGCATAAAAACAACCATAACTTCATTAATAAAAATGAAATGAATTAATATTACTAATGATGGGCTTGTATGCAGTAGTACTGATTCATGATTATAAAATCTAGTGATGGGTTCATCATGCAGACGCGTTCAATTATTAAATCTGATCTGTCAATCCATAGCAGCATTTAGCTTTCATTAGATGAAGGTTCTTTTTCTCTTTTGTAGACTTGGGAATTGACAGAAACATAGTAACCTAGAAAAAAAAAACTTATTTTCAATGTGTACCTCTAAACCTACTTATTCACTGGGCTCCTACTGTTAAGAAAACATACAACATGAATAGGATTATTTGTCCTGATTTTCAAATTACAACATAAGGCTATACTGTATTTACTATATCCTAGGCAATATTCTAAACATCTTTCCATACATTTTTCTCATTTTCTTCCTCATTTCTCATGAGATAGAACACTTCCAATTTGGAAGTATTTGTTTAAGGTATTACCCGAGGTCACACAGCTAATGAATGTGAAAGTCAGGATCTGAATTAATTTCTCTATCTAGCAAATCCAATGCCTTTTCTTCTAGGAAGGAAGAAAGGGTAGATTTATTAGTTTTAAGCTGCTGGAGCCTGACAAGAGAGTACAAGAGAAGTTAGCATAAACCCAACTGCAAAATGACAATACCTTCATTTTGACCATGTTAGTTTCATCCTGTTCTGAAGCAGGAAGTTTTTAAACACTTTGTGGTTCTTTTCATATTACTAGGTAAAAAGAGAGCATAGCACAATGTGCTGCAGACCATGGAAGCTCTGTTGACTACCCAAGTACATAACCAGTTGTGGTGGTTTATGATGACATGTCTAAACTAAATTCTACAAAATCTACTGTAGAGGTCCAGAATGACAGTATCGAATTCAGCAAATTTTACTTCTAGGTTTTAGCAAAACATTCTGCAAACAACTGTATAAACCAAACAACAGTTGGTGAGAGAATTAAAATTCCTTTGTAAAATTCGGACTCTGAATAAAACAATGCGAATAAAATCAATCTTGAGGGCTCGTATCCCAGGATATCATTGTTACCACTAGTACGAGATTACTAATACCCAGCTTAGCACAAGTTTCTGGGATAACAACCGGCTCAGTAAGTAATGGTGGCAGGGCTTGAGTTAGAGCAGATGTCCCAGCAGAAACGCCATGAAAAGAATTGGTACGAGTGCCAAGATTGTGTGTATTTTAACTTGAAGTACAAGAGGGAGGATATATACTGAGTTTATGGAAGCAAGACTTTTGCGTTGATCAGAGATTGGGTTTGAGATGGGGCTCCTGAGAATGTTGCACATCTAAGTGATTTTGAAAGAGAGAGAAATCAACCACTCATTGACCACATCTGTAGAAAGAAACATGGAAATGCAAAAGGCATATTGTGTTGCCCCTGAAATAAACTGTGCTATACTTCATGGGTCTGCTTACAGATTCATTGAGCTGTTTTTCTCTTTGAGGTACAGCTTGTGTTATTTCAACAACTGTGCACCGAAAGAGACTTATCATGGCTTTAAGCTCATATTTTTTTTTCCTCACATAGAGTTCATAGAAATAGTAATCCTCCTTTACATGACCTCCTGTTTTCTCTCAGTCTTTAGCTCAGCCTAGAATATTTTTTAATGGTTCTCAATCTCCTGAATTCTCTCTTACATTACTTTTTTGTGGAAAGGTAGTTTATTAACATACATAGAAACAAGGAGAAGTGATCTGAGGGACTATAGCAGCCTCCGTTTCCTTAGAGGTAGGGCTCTAGGATTTTCGGATAGTATACATCCTAAATGGATAGGCTTGTCAGAAGAGCAAGGAGTTCTCTATACTTCTTTGCGCTATTACTTCTTCTTTAAACCTAGCACCACCACCCTCTTTATAGCTAATGGAAATTTCTTCAAAACTGTACAAATTCTCTGTTCATTCTGCTATTTTTGGCAGAGTGGGTGAGGATGTTTTCATAGGCTTTTTTTATATTTTAGGTGAAAAATTAGGGCCAGCTGTATTTAAGATCGCACTTTGAATCAGACTGCAGCTGCTTCCTTCTCTCTTTTATTTACACTGGTGAAAGAGTATTGCCACTAGGCTAGTTTTTTCAATAAAATTTAGTTTAAAATACCAAATTCATTCATTAGTTTCTTGGAAAATAAATAACTCTAAGATGTCAAAGATAGATTAGGTACATATGAGTATGCATTCATCTAAGGTAATGATCTGGACTTTTAGATTCCTTGTGACGGTTCCCTATCCTGACAGGGTATTCTTTACACTGTATTTATAATTTTAAGGCATGTTTCATTGTAGTACATATAATTTTAAATTAAGAATATAAATGACCTGAGCTTAAAACGTAGCACCTTTACAATGGCTTCTCTACAGAGCTCCTGAAAATCTATGACTTAATTCTGTACAATTTATTACTGCATCTATATTTCATCTAGGATGATTGCGTATTAAGACTGATAGTAAAAATGTGAACTGAAAATGGTAATAAATTGTAAATTTTAATGGATTTGACTCACATTCTGCTGCAACTTAGTTTTTAGGTTAACTTATAAAAACTGAAGCTTTGTAAAGAAAGAGACTTATTCTATTATACTTCAAATTGCACTAACTGAATTGTTACAATTGATTGATCTTTAACACGAGAAGGCAAATAATTCCAAATATCATTTTAAATTTTTGATCTTTATTAAATTAGAACCAAATGTTACTTTGTCAATGATGGAAATTGCTTTAATGACTTTGTTGATAAATTATACCATTCAGAAAGCAATTTCAGAGTTTAGCCCATGAATAACATTTTCAATACTCTGTCAAAACAAGTTGGCCAAGTTGAAGTAAAAAGTCTTTTCAGTTAAGTTTCTTCTGCCTTTTTTGAAGGATTTTTCTTATTTTTCTGTGCCTTTTGTTAAAGCAATCATTAACTGTGCATAATACGGTTATCAAAAAGGTGGCAACTCTATAAGCAATATACTTAACATATTCTCATAATATACATATATATGTAAGTGAGAGTGTGTGTGTGTGTGTGTGTGTGTGTGTGTGTGTGTGTGTGTGTATTTCAAATATTTCCAGACATAGGTAAGTGTAGTGAACCCACTGTCTGTTTTGGTCATGTCACATGTGAATGGTGGGTGTAAATACTTCTGTAAAGAAGGTTATCAAACAGGCACAGGAAAGTCATAGTTCATTCCTAATAATGGCTCATACTGCCAAAGTAACATATGTTATTAAATGTTTTGTATTGTCAAAGAACTATATAAAATATCTACTAGAAAGTTGTGAAGTGTCAAAGAGGTATGTTACAAAAAAAAGGCATCATTCATTTTTGGCCTTTAAAAAGAATTGGAGAGGGGATATGGTTTTATTTAATAGAATATATGTTCGGCATCATTTATGAAGTTAACATTTATTCCCTTATCTTTACTCAGCTTTCTTCCATTTTTCTATAAAACATTATGTTGTTTGAAACTGAAATGGAAACTCAAGTGTTAAAAGATGTGCTTTTAGTGTTTAAATGAGTTAAAAAATTCATTGGAATCAATATAACCAGCATAAAGAAAATGTATTTTTTCCTAAATCTTACTATGTGATCTACTTTATTTCTGCAGAAAATGTACAAGAAAACTGTCATTTAGATAAATCCTGTATTGCAACAAATATAAATAAAACTTTAAAAAATGTAAGTAGACAAGTTGAGTTCTAATTTATCTTATTTTTCCTGTTGGGTCTTTGTTAAAATGCTTCTAATGTGTTATTTCCAGAAGCAACTAAGCTTCTTGTCAAGTTAAAACCATTTACGTAACAAAATCTAAGTATTGTGTTTGTGTCACAGATAGGATTGATCTAAAAATCTCCAGAATGTTGGAGAAGGCTTTTATATAAGTAATTGAGGTTACTACTTCATTATTCAGTATACCAGTACATTTTTTTTCTAAATATAAGAAAGGATTGTTGAAGAAAATTGTAAAACGCATACTTTAAATTCACACTTATTTCCCCATTCTAAGAGACACAGTTGAGTAAAACTGTATTTTGTACTTCAGAGAGAGGAGCTCAAAGTGCAAATACAATAAGACACTCACAAAATTATTGTCATGCAACTGTGAGACTCACATTGAGCAATCAACTGTCAGCTAAAGCAAATCTTCATCTGATCAAATAGTAAAGAATTTTCTTTGGTTGATTAAAATATAATTCAAGATATTAACTTATAATTTATTACTTAGAATATCAATATTTATAAGTACTAAGGAGTTCATTAAGGTAGCTTCATTGGCTAAGATATAATCTTATATTGGAGATTTTGAAGTTATTCTTAAACATATTCTTTTGATTTCAAAATCAGTCATTCAAACGTGTTTTATGTCTTTTTTTTCAGTAGCCAGTTAAAAATAAACCCAGCTTTCATTGGTACACATTATCGTTTAACTTTAGTCTCGTAATTTCCATGTGAGTAGGACAAGAACACCAACCTCAGAATAAATGTAGCATCTTGAAAATCTCCAACAGAACTGTAAATTGATTTTCTTTTTCTGGACTCATTTTTGCTCAGATTGGGCCCATGAACGAACCTAAGGCTTTGCTACAGGAAGTCTACAGAAATTCTGTGACAAAACTTTCACTGATGGATCTAATCACATATATAGAAATATTAGCTGACTCAACCCCATTTTTAGGTTACATGAACAACACGATCTCAGCCAAGGACAGCTTTTCTAATTCTACTCTTACTGTGAGTATAATAAATTTTGATTACTAATATAATTGATCTTGAAGTTTTTTCTAGTCTTCCATAAAGACTGATAGTTTGGGGGCTTTTGTAGGTAAATGGATGAGATTCATTTGTAGGTAAAGTTGAGATCGTCATGCTCAGTGAAGTGAGTCAGTAGCTGAAGGTTAAATATTGAATGGTTTCTCTAATACGAGAAACCCAGAATATCCAGTTATTTTATAGAACCTAAAGAGAATGATAGTGGGAGTTATGGGGGAAGGAGAAGGAGCAGGAGGGTTAAATAGTGGGAGGGGAAGGGATTGTAACTTGGATTTGGTGTATATGTGTGCACAAAATGCATTCAATGTAAACATTACATATGTATATTAATAAAATGAAAAACTTTTTCTTACATTGGCTATTAGTGTAGGTGTCCAAAATCTTTGAAAGTCATACTCTTTTTTGAAACAGGAATTTGTAAAAACGATGAATAATTTTATTCAAGAGGATACATTTTCAATTTGGGACAAATTACCTTCCAATCAAAGAAGAACTCACCTGACCAAGCTGCTGCGTACTGCTGAGCAAGCTACCTTGAGGATTTCTCAGAACTTCCAAGCGACGACTCAGTTTGACACCAATTCCTCTGATGTAGGTAAGACACAGAGGTCTATTTCAAAGCAATGGTGTTTTTCACTCAAGCCAGTCTCAAAAAATAAAGCGAATATTTATAATACTGCTGACAAAACCTGTAGCACTTTTTAATCAAGGCAGGCCTTAACCATGATTCACATTGTAAGATCAAGATAAGTTAAATAGTGTACTAGTGTCCCAGAGGTGGTACTTCCTGTCCCGCTCGTCTTTTTCTATTTCTGATTATCCTTTAAACAAATCTCATGTCTTCTAGATGAAGTATATTTGAGTTTCTCTTTAGAAACTTATTGCCTTTTGATGATAGAAAGCAATCAATGTAATAAATTAGAAAGCTTTCAGCTTCCTGCAATTTTACATTTAACATACTCAAAATCTGGGATCAAATTGAGGATGCCTCTAAAGTTGCTCTGAGGAAACCAGATACATTTTATGACCAATCAACACATGCCTCTTTATTACATATTCTGGTTGATAGTCTACTACCAAATAATGGATTTACAAATGTTATTACTTTGTCAGCATCCCCCACTTATCAAACTTAAAGTTGGGAGCATTGTGATTAATAACTAGGTGCCCTAGATGTCTCTGATGTTCCTGAATGAAAAAAGTGAAAATATACCAGGTGAGGAAATTGCCACTCAAGAATTTCATACAGTTACTCTCCAGATAGTAAATAATATTAAAGACAGCATGCTCTAAGACACCACACTTGCTTGTCTTGGCCTTAGTTATTACATACGAATGTTCCTCAGTGCATACAAATTTTAACTTTTGGCATTTCAAAAGATTAAATCATGAGTACTATAGAGAAATTTGAAAAATTAAAACTTGTCAGATTTTTAAGGTATGAATTATATTGTCCAACTGGGTTCAGAATATATACATTCTATTTGATAGCAATACATTGAAATACAATAGCAATCAATAAAATTGTCTCTAAATAAATATGTTGATTAATTTCAGAGTTTTTATGATTTTCATGTTTTCTCAGCTCTCAAAGTTTTCTTTTTTGATTCATATCACATGAAACATATTCATCCTGATATGAATATGGATGGAGATTATATTAGGATACTTCCAAAGGAAAAAACTGCATACAAGTCAGAAGGTAGGAATTCAACAATCTTGAGTACAATATGTCATTGAATTTGCAATAAATATGTATCATGCGTTTCATTATATCACGTGTACATATAATATGTTTGCATATGTGCATACATATGAATATGTGTACTACAATATACATAATTTTTTGGTATTAGAGATAGAGCCCAGGACCTTCACACAGAGCTACATTCCTAGCTTAATTTTTTCCTCTTGATTTTGAGACAGAGTCTCCCTAAGTCAGTAAGTTGCCCAGTCTGGCCTTAAACTTGGCAATCTTCCTGCCTCAGCTACAGCCTCTCACAGTGCTGTGACTACAGGCTTGCACAACCTGGCCTGGCCACCTATAGAAGTATTTTATGTTTACATACAGATAATCCATATCGTTTTTAATATTTTCCTTTTGAAGGGAAATGTAGCTGATAATATTCAGGTTCTTATTATTCATCATGAGATTAAATTTCTGGTTTTGTAAAGAAAAATAATACAGATAATTATTTTAAAACTAGTGTAAGTTATCATTTAGGCTTGACTTCTTCCATTTGTTCCTTTTTAGCCTTTGCATATCAAACTCTTCCAGCAAGGTCAAGGCAATATTGAATCAGAGAATGTTAGCACTAACAGGCAACTTATTACCTAACTTAATATCCTCGTTTTATGAATAATGGAACTAAGAAGAGTTAATGGATTTGTCCATGCTTGTGATCAAATAGCGTAGAACCTATGCTACAAAGGAAAACATTATCAAAGAAATCAGCCTGGCAAAACTTCTTTGTCACTAACTAGAGTCTAGCAAGTAGTTAGTATTGTAACTATCCATCTGTTTACTTAGTGCAAGACACTTAGAAGAATCTCCGCTGGTAGTAAAATTTTTGTTGGAGCTTGTTCTCATCTAGGTAAAAATATATCACCTAGGAAAACATGAATTGGAATATTTTATCAAAGAATATGTGCATGGTCATAAATACAAATGAAAAAATATACAATACACAAATATGCTCTTCTGTATAAGACACTGTTTCATAAAAAAGATGAATTTTCTTTATTATTAAAAAACCTGCAGCACATCCATTCTCCAAAGGATGTCTTTGTTTTGTTTTGCTTTGTTTTTATTGCACTGATGTGGGATTTTTTTTCTCATCCATCAATATTATCCTCTCCATTCTTTCTTGTCATTTTCTGTACAAAAATAAGAAACATAGGGTTATAGAACAAAGGAAAAACAGCATCCACACTGCCACGAAATACTATGCCCTACACTTATTATGCTGCATTCCAATTAACCAAAAATACATATAATATTTAGAAGCAAATCCAAAGAAAATGCCAAGCTGTTGAGATTTCAGGTCCAGATTGAGTAGTGCCGAGAAGTTGGGAAAAATTACAAACACCTATTATGGTGACAGATGATGGAGTTGTGGAATTAATATCTCAGAGAGGTGCTGCCTGATTGTATGGTGGCTTTGATTTACTTAATGAGCACATGTACAAACTGACATTTGAAAGAGACCATAACATCAGCTCACAATAAAGCAGACTGCAAAGATGCACTTTCTTCAAGGTTGGATCTTAAAAATAAGAGCAAATCTAACAAAATGTTTACGTCCGTTCATGGGATTCTACTTGTTGACAAAGTTCATTAATAAGCCACCACATTATTTAAAACACACATAGAGTCATTAGTAGAAATATAAAGAATAATAACGGGGCAATGGAATCTTCTTGTTTTTATAGAACAAAATCTAGAAAAATAAAAGGATTTGAGAATGAGCAGGACAAGATTTGATGCTCTAAACTATGGTTTCAGGGCTAAAAGATTATAATTTGCTAAGGGATTCTATGTATGTGTTTCTTTAATATTTACAAAATTGGGATAATATTTAGGTGACAAAATCAAGTAGAATGTAAAACCATACTCAGGATATTTTAAGTTTTTCTCAAGGGAAGTAGCAGTAAAGTCATTTGAAAACAAATCTCTAAGGAAGTCATTGTATAATTTTTATTGAAACAATTGAACTTGGAGTTTGACTTTAAAAAAAAACATCTTAACTACTTTTGCCACCTTGATAGTTTCCAGTAATCTTAAGTGCAACTACTGATTGGACTACATAATAAAGGCCTTGATTAATGGCATTCAAAAAATAGAGATAAGAAATCAAAATAGATCTGAGAAAAAAGTAGAAAATGCAACACTCTAACAAAAGCATGAAAATGTGTATTGTCTTTAGAACTTTAGCACAATTATGTGCACTGAGAGTTTTTAAACATTTGTTCTAGACATTGAGTTAAAGGATCCAACTTAGGGCTGGAGAATGGCTCAGTGGTTAAAGCGCTTGCCCAGCCAGTGCTAAATCAAGCACTAAGTACCAGAGATCAATGATTCCCCAGCACCACGTAAACAGAGCTTGGTGGCGCAAGCCTGTAATCCCAGCAGTCGGAAGCTGAGGCAGGAGGATTGCTATGAGTCCAAGACCAGCCTGGGCTTCACAGTGAGTTCAGGACCAGCCTGGACTACAGAGTGAGACCCTTAAAAGAAAAAAAAAAAAAACTTTAACTTGTTCTTAGAAAAGATACGGTAAAGTTAGCAGATGTTAGAAGCCTCAGGCAAAGAAGACTGACATAAACATTGAAAAGAAGAAAAGTGAGGGAGAATGGACAATGGCTTAATAGGAAATTAGCTCTTGTTTTTAAATAAGTCCACATCTTTAATTCCTTTATTAGTGAAAGGACTCCTAGTTGTTAATGGAAGGTCAATACAGATTAGGTAAGAGAGCTCAAAGCACCGTTAGGCCCAGACCAGTGAGAAACCTGGGGACATGGATGAGTTTCAAAATACTTAAAATGAACACATACTGATAAGAATATTCTCAAAATGCGCTGGAGGAATGGCTTAGCGGTTAAAGCACTTGAGCAAGCACTAAGTCAAGTGCTAAGTACCGGACTTCAATTCCCCAGCACCACATACACTGGGCGTGGTGGCGCACACCTGTAATCCCAGCACTCAGGAGGCTGAGGCAGGAGGATTGTCATGAGTCCAAGGCCAGCCTGGGCTCCATAGTGAATTCAGGCCAGCCTGGGCTGCAGAGCGAGACCCTGTCTCAAAAAAAAAAAAAAAAGAATGTTCGCAAAAAAATAATCAGAAGGGAGTTTGGAGCATCCGGTCTGCAGCCCATTGCCCAAGTTAAAGGAAAAAAAAAAATGTTGCTATTTACTGTCTTTAGATAAGGCAGAACTAAGTAATAAAAATTTAAAATCTATATTTTTTTCTTCCTTTTGGGCAGCCTCCTGCTACACCCACTGAGAAGTCACTGTCCCATCAACTGGACGTCACACTGACTGAATGCATTTTGGGACCCCTGGTCCATCCTTAGAAAAGCATAGGATACTTGTCATCTTTGTAGTCACAATTTTTCTAGCCCAACTATGTTAGAGGAACATTTCCTGGAATGTGTTTTCTAGCTGTCGGGTCAGAAAAAAAGCTCTATGTGATGCATCTGAGCAAAGCAGGGCTGTGGGCAACCTCTATAGTGCCCTTTAAATTTAGAGAGCAAACACGGCGATGTGGTTTGGTGGTTTCTATCTCACAGCGGCGTACCCAAGGAATACTGTGAGTGCAGTCTGCAGGTTCACAGTTTTGTTACCGTAGTCTTTTGTCTCCTGATGATATTATCAAAATCTGTAATATAACTCCACGATGCTGGTTGTGTGCTGATACACCACACTTAAGAAGTGACAGGGGCTAGACAAATGGCTTTCTCCCACGGTAATACGTTTCCTCCTGGACACTACCTAACTGTGTGTCATCAATATTATTAGATAAGAGCCATTGCAGTAAGTAAAAGGTGGAACTCAGCGACACGCCACAACTCACTCAGTTCCAAACTTTCTTAATTCCATAGCCTGTGATAATTTTCTTCTGGTACCTTTCCGATTTCTGATTTGTACATGGAAGTAACAAGTCAATATTTTATATTCCAAATGAATATATTTCACCTCTGCTTCTGTGTCAGGATTTGGATGTCAGGCTCTTTGGACACATTCTAAAACACAAGGACCACTAGGACACAAGGGGATGCTGCGGTTCATGACCATTGCTAGATTGGTAGAGATCAGACAGTCTGGCTTGGTAACGAACACAGGCGCTTAATGTGGCCCACGTTTTGGTAGCTGGGCATTTGTGTGACTTGCATAGAGTTCAAGTTTTGTCTGTTAATATTATATATATCATAGACACTTGCATATATATTTTGTTTTACAAGAATTTTACTAAGTGTACTTATTTGATTGGTAGGTAATGTTGCAATCACGTTTTTATATTATAAGAATATTGGCCCCTTGCTTTCGTCATCTGAAAACTTCTCATTGGAACCTCAAAATTCTGATTCCTCTGAAGAGGAGGAAAGAGTCATCTCTTCAGTGATTTCTGTCTCTATTAGCTCAAACCCACCCAAACTGTATGAACTTGAAGCAATAACATTTACGCTAAGTCACAAGAAGGTAAGGTGCTTTTCTAGTAGTGTTGCTTGACAAAGTGATACATTCCAAAAAATGGATGTTTTTGCTGTGTTCCTTTAACTACCTGAGTTTAGAAGTTTGTGAATGTAGATTAAAAATTAGAAAAAAAATCTCAGTCAAATTTCTCTAAAATATTATCATACTTCAACTCTTTTTAAATTTTCTATGTAATATTAAAGCATTTATATATTTGAGTCTCTGGAATTAAGCTATATTTGGTTTCATTTTTAAAATATCATTAATATAGAAACTCCCATACTTTCAAGGAATGAATTTAAAAATAATCACAGCCAAACTGTAAATGCCATTTGTGTAATAAGGGAGGTGCCATTTTAATATTTGCAAGGATCTGAGAATTGATCAAAATAAATTATAGAAATTTTTACATTTCACAAATTAGCAGACATCATTTGCTACTGTTTGTATTCTAAATCATTTTTCAAATTCAAATATAATTAAAAATATATAAGAAAAATTAAAGCTAACCAAATACTTAGTTAACTTCAGAAAACTTAATGAGGAAAGGTATATTGATTATTTACCATAATTTTACAGTCAATTTCTTGAGCTTTAAGCAGAATTTCAGTTACAGTACATGATCAAAGTACTTAGAGGTTCCATTTGGAAAATCTTGAGCCTCGTCAGTTGGTTATAGTTGTATATTTACAGTAGTATGGAGAAACTTTCTAAAGAATAAAATCATAGATGCTTGACCATCCAAATGCTGCTGTTAAATGAAGACCTCTAATGTAGATACTGTAATGTATAATTTTTTTCAAATAAGCAATAGATAAAACTAAAAAATATTGAACACTATACTGAGAGATAAAAGTATAAAATATTTTGAAGAATGGCTACTACATTAGATTCAATTATGAGGCTGAACTCTTCTTCCATAAATTCAACCATTTTAGGTTGCTTGGATTTTTGGGTGTCCATTATTAATTGGCTTGAAGATTCTTTGAAAGATCTTTAAGTCTCTAAACACTTTGCCATACAGCGATTATCTGTCAACTAATTTGTTGTCTCAGGAATGTCCTTGCAGGAGCTCGGCCGGCTCCATCCTGGCAGGGCGGTTCGCTCTGGTCTGCTGTGCTGGGGTCACTCTTCCTGTGGCCCTCCCCCTTGCTCCTGTCACTCTGTGTTTCCCCCAGCCATTTTCATTCTCTTCCTGAATGTGTTCATATACACTGGCATGCTCTCTAGTGACTGCAACGTAAGTGCCATGATAGAGAATTGTAAGTTGTGAACATTTTTCCTCAGAATTCTCTACATATTATTCATATATCTTCAGACTCCCAAGGTTAAATGGGAAAAGTTAATTGAAACTAACATTTGAGTTAAAATTTGCACTTTTTGCATTCTCTCTTTCATCTCCCACTTTCGGATGTTCACATTATTCTCCATGTTCTAAAAGCTCTGAGATGAACTTTAATGTCATTCTGTCTTTACCAACCACAGCAAACATTTTGTGAGTGGGTGCAGTCTAAAAATGTATGGGCGTCTGGTCAAGCGAATTATCTAGCATGATTTTTAGGTAATTTCTCCTTGTCCAGTACCCTTTTCTCTGTTTTGTTCCTTTAATGTTTACTAGTCTTCCTATTTGAATCTTTAATTTACAAATACTTTCTTTCCACTGTTTCTTTTTTTTCTTCCTTACTTCGTACATAATATTCTTACTTTTCTTTCTTTTTTTTCAAGGTGAAGAGCAACAGGTGTTTATTTAGAAACAAAGAATAAAGGAGTAAAATCTTCCAATACCTGGGATGGGGTCATAATTAATTATTCTCATTTTATACATAATTTTTACTGATAACCTTTTTTTAAACCTTGCTTTTGTTTAATGGGAGGCTGGTACCTGGCCATGCCGTTGGTGGCTTCCAAAGTTCAGTAAATCAAAGCGATTTCACTTGACCCAGGTGGTTTTCCTTTTATACTTAAGGATAGCCGGCTGGTTGCTAGGGTGATGAGAACTACCATCGTGTGGGAGAATCGTGGAGGTCCAGTGTGTAAACAGATCCTTACCTCACAGCACATTCTCTGAATGACCACACTTTCCTTTGGCTCTGTTTCCCTATTCAAGAGTTTCTCTGGCTTCCCTGGCAATAGATTTTTCTATTCTCTTTTGCAGCACAAGTTTAAGGGTTTCAACTTTCTTCAGACATTTTAATCTCTTTGAGATGTGTTTGGTCTTGTCTACAATTTTATCCAAATCATCACCTACCTGCTCAGACGACTGCAGTCAAACTCAGACTGTCTTTGTCAGCATTCTGACTGCTGACCATTCATTTTATCTAGTATGCATCACATTAAAGTAATTAGAATATCTTATTGCTTTGAAACAATTTGATTAGGGCTGGAGGAATGGCAGAATGGTTAAAGTGTTTGCCTTGCGAGCACGAGGCCCTAAATTCACTTCCCCAGTACCACATAAAGCCAGCCGTGGTGCATGCCTGTAATCCCACCACTCCAAAAGCTGAGGCAGGAGGATTGCTGTGAGTTGAAGGGCGGCCTAGGCTAGATAGTGAGTTCGGTACCATCCTGGGCTACCGAGTAAGATCCTGTCAAAAAGTGAAAAAAGGAACAAAAGAAAATATAAGACAAATTTATTTTCTATCATCTTTAAAGGGCGAAATTTTTTTTATTTCTTTTTAACTGGGAGTTCTAGTTGCTTGAACAATGCCTGTCACACATTTAACATTCAAGACATACTTTCTGTAATGAACAATGGTCTGTAAATTTGAATTTGATTTTGTTTCACTCCCCTTATTGATGGTTAGTGTTCAATATATCTTTTGACATTGTCATCTTAACATTTACCTTCCAGGGTTTCATTGAGGGTCAAGTCAAAAAAAATAGATTCAAAAAACACCTGCTTAAATACAAACCATTCTATAATTGTAAGTAGGATTTATTTCTGCACGTTCAAAATTCTTGTAAGAAATCCTTAAATCTTATTCATTAGGCATAATGTTATGATTCCTTAGTATAAAAATGTAATAAAGAGAGCTAGAGTTTATTAGACAACTGTTGTCCTTGTGACCTAAGCTTTGTTTATCTCCAATCTGTCTTTCCCATTCATTTACTTACTGATACACCTTCTCTTAACAGACTCCTCTCTGGTCTCACAAGAGCCTTTCTAATTGCCCTTCTAACTGCCTGGAACCTTCTGTACAAAGGTCTGTCGGAAGCATCTTTCAATACCTTGAAATGTCTCATTAGACGTTATCTCGAAGGGAAAATTCCTCTGTCTTCCACCCCATTTCCTCTTTTTCTGCTTTACTTTTCTTATTTAGTAATTTTTCATCTCCAACTAAAATGCAAGGTCAATAGATCAAATGTTTTTTCTTTTCTATGTTGTTCAATGTTGTAATTTTACAACATGAATATATGACAAATATTCGGTAAATGATAAATATTATTGAGTACAGGTGATGATTATCTGTCATACTGTGTTCTAAATAATATATACATGGTCTAAGGAATAAAAATATAGCGCTGATGCAATATGGATTTCCACCACATTCCAACAGACTTCTTTTAATAGAACTTGTTTTATTTTTTAAAACATTTTAAGTATATTAGTGGTAATTTAAATATAGTAGAAACAATACTCTATGCAACATTTTTCTCTTTTTTCCATCAGTAAAATGTTTCTTTTCAGATCACAGATAAGTATAAGACTCAATGTGCATTTTGGAACTACTCATCAGATACCATGAACGGCACCTGGTCTCCAGAGGGCTGTGAGGTGACGGGTGCCAATGACACCCACACCTCATGCCGCTGTGATCATCTGACACATTTTGCAATTTTGATGTCTTCTGGTCCTTCAATTGTGAGACATTTTTTCAGTTCATATATATATATATATAAGCCAAACAATCTATGTTCTTTTTTTGTTTTTCTGATGTTATTGAAGCATTGTTTTGTTGGGAATAAATAATTTTTAATATGCTGATAAACCCACAACATTATATTTCTTTAGTCATTGTTTTTCTTTCTGCCTTTTAAGACATATCTAGTATGAGTTTTAGGCTATCTCTAATCTAGAACTTAAAAAGTCTATAATATATAGTAGATTACATGTTAAATAAAACGTCCCATCCATTGACTCCTAAAATTTTTTTGCTGCTTTAAAAGTAGCCATTAATATATTTTAATACATTGTGAAAGTTAAGGGCCTTTGCCTTTGTATTGAAAGATATTTTCCAGTAACAAAGTGCTCCAAATCATTTGATATGTAATCAATAAATTTTAGCCTATTTTCAACTGGTAACCTATTTTTAACACTATAGATACTCATACAGTTTCCAGACAAAAATTATCTCTTAAGTGACATATGTTTTAATTGAGTGACATTTTGTAATATATAATAATTATATAATTTCTTATTTTATATATGTGCCATGATCTTAATTAGGTTATAGATTTATTTCCAAGTATACTTACAATTTATTATTAAGGATATAAAGTGGCTCAATAAATCTGCACAAAATAACTTCAGTCATAAAAACTTCTTTAGAATATTAAGAAACCTCTACACTGTATGGAAGAAAATTCCCTCGTTAGAATAAAACCAATATTTTCCATTTCAAAAAGCTGTGAATTATACTATTTTGGTGTTCTATATATTCAACTCTTCTTTTACCTTTGTTTAATGTATTCTAGATCAACCAGTGCACAGAAATAAGACTTGGACTTACCAATGATAAATATCTTTTCATTAACCATTTTTCCATTACAATAATGAATAGTCTTTCCAATATCTTGAAACTGATGATGATAACATTGTTAAACCTTCTACTAATAAATACTACGCTGAAGAAAAACGTCACTAATTACAGTACTGGTAAAGCGCTATGTGATTTATATCAGATTCCTCTGAATACGGAGAATTTTCAAGAGTGCAAAACTTCTCTCATCTAAGTGTATTTTTACGTTTTAAGAACATTTTGATTAATGGTTCACCAAAAAAAGTTCATTACATGTTGCAATGCCTTTGACAAGCTACTGAGTTATTCTCTTAACAGCTTTATTATTATTTTCCCCTAGGGCATTAAAGATTATAATATTCTTACAAGGATCACTCAACTAGGAATAATTATTTCCCTGATTTGTCTTGCTATATGCATTTTTACCTTCTGGTTCTTCAGTGAAATTCAAAGCACCAGGACAACAATTCACAAAAATCTCTGCTGTAGCCTATTTCTTGCTGAACTTGTTTTTCTTGTTGGGATTAATACAAACACAAATAAGGTATGTAGATTCTTCTACCCTCTCTTTTTATATTCTATTTTTTTCACTTTTCTAAAATATATATTGTAGAAACATGAGTTATAATTAAAGGCTTCATGGGGCAAACATACTATTATATATAATTTTCTTAAGTCCTCTTTTCCAGTTTGCTCACACTGCCATATCTGAACAAACTACTTACCGTCCTGTAAGCAAAAAGTTTTTTCTCATTATCATGAGTTATTGGAGTAAATTAAAACTTTGTGACACAGTGGAAAAAAAAAACCTGTTTTGGCTGTAGATAGGCATTAAACAAAGATCAAGGAAAAAGAGAATTGGAAATAGTTTATCCGAAGATAGAGATTGAACTTAAAAGCAGCTAGTGTTTATCAAATACAATGTGATAAATTGGTTTTACCTGCCTTCTGCAGTTTTCTAAATATCTGTTTCCCATGATTTTTGATCTATGGGCTTATCAAATGTTTTCACATTGTGTTAAATAGGTCCTCCTAAAAGGCAGGCTCTACAGTGGGATGAAATGGGAAATATTTGTGGTAGGGCAAGTGCTAGTGATCAGATACGGGAAAGAGAGACAGAGGACAGTCAGCACAACGCCACACTAATCTGCGCTCAAGTAGGGAAAGAGAGAAAAACAGGAACCGGTGAAGAGCCTTCCACAGCATAGCCTGGTGGACAAGGAGTCTTCTCGGAAGTCCTTGAGCCAAAGACATCGGACAAGGGACACGCGAGTCTCTCAGGAGCAGGGATGACTTAAACCCCCGTGCTGAGTCCCTCCCTGGGAGCAGCCTGTGGGAGGTGTGAGCACAGAGTGATGTCATAGCACAGCAGCTAACATCTGGCGCCAGTCACAGGCCTCCTGGTAGTCTAAGCCTGGAGCACATCCTCGTGACCTCAGAACAAGAAAGTGCCTGCCTAGTTCCATTCTTCTTAGAAATCCTGCAAGGACTGAAAGTAACAATTAGCTATCAAGATTTTCTTCTGAAGTTGATGCCACAAAGCAACTATTATAAACAGTATGCACTATGGTATTAAACCCTAAATCTGTTTTGTCTTAATTTTGCGATAGGATTCCTGCAGTCTCTCAATTGTATAAACTGCTTAAAACCCTCCAGTGCCCCTTTTCTTTCCAGCTTCCTCCTCCAACCGTCATTATCCTCCAAAAAGTCTACCTTGCAGGGCTGATGTACTTGTTTTCAGCTCTCGTGTATGAAATGATGTCCATTGTCAAGCTGTCTTTCAACCCTCAGTTTACCACTGACTTGTTTTCATTTTTTAAAATTACCGCTGGTCATTCTGGTTCCTAACCTTCAGCATACATAGCGAGATCAGAAAATATGGTGAATACTAAAATTTTAAAAATGTGCTGCTTCCAAGACGCATTGCTGTGAACGCTGGCTGAATACACCCTCCCCACCCCAACACGCTTTCTCACCATTCTTGCCACTTTCTGAAGCAAGTCTGGAGTCATGTTTCGTGTGGCGTCCTTAGCCGCACTGCTGTGGCTGCCCTCGTGTCCTCCATGGATCCCAGACGTTTATGTTTCGTGCTCATTTGACTTTGGGAAAGACCAAGAAAGACCGTGGTGCCAAATTGGTGAATAAGGAGGATGAGGACACCCCCATGTCCAGCCTGCCTTTCCATTGCGTGGCACTCGGCAGAAGCATACTATCGAATTTTACTGTAACTTTGATAATATCTCTTAAAAACACTCATAAAAGAGAACTTCCAGAACTGCTCCAGAAAGTAGCAAGGGTGATGGAATAAGAGTACCTCAAACAAGAGGGATCATTTTGAGGGGCATTCATGGAAACATGGCCATTTACTTCTAGTATTTTTTAATTTAAATGTTATTACAGTTTTTGATTCTTGTATTTCAATGCATTATCTTATAATTGAGTTATAATCTCTTTTACTAAGTGATGTGGGTATTTGTATATTGTGTTATCTTTCCAGTGATATTTGTAATTAGTTCTCATAACAAAGCTGCCTGTCAACCTGAAAGCCATTTCAATTTTACTTAATAATCTCACCACTTAATGCCTTAATGAGTATTGAGGGAAAATAACATTTGTCTGTTCTGTAAGTCCAATCTTATCACTTAATCAAGATATTTGTTTTATTTTGCTTAGCATGATATTACCAATCACTTTGTTATTTGCTTATAGATAAGATAAAGAGCACGATCTCCAAATGGTGCTCAATGTAAGTCATAACATATTCACATGATACTCTGGTTTACATATGAGTAATCCACAGTGCATCGCACTGTGACACATCTCAGGATAAAGGTAGCAACACAGCCCTGCCACAGGATTGGTTGATGCTTCCCATTGAAGAACCCCAACTCTTTTGGTTAAACTCGAAGTAGTACCTCTTTAAAAATTATCATGGCAGTGTTTTAATTTAATTAATCTCATATAAAGTGGCATAATTTATTAAATAAGTCAAGATTTTATGTAAACGATTATTTTAAAGCAAACGTTGTTATCCTTGGTTCTAGCTCTTCTGTTCCATCATTGCCGGGCTGCTCCACTACTTCTTCCTGGCAGCCTTCGCCTGGATGTGCATCGAGGGCATACACCTCTATCTGATTGTCGTGGGAGTCATCTACAACAAGGGGTTTTTGCACAAGAATTTTTATATCTTTGGGTATCTCAGCCCAGCTGTGGTAGTTGGCTTTTCAGCATCATTGGGATACAGATATTATGGCACCACTAAAGTGTAAGTAAAGATTTCTTGAGTGATGAAACACAATTCTGAATATATTTTGCCTATCTTGGAGTGTATTGTTTTGTTCAGTATGTGCATGAAAACGCATTTACAGATTTTCATCTATTATTTACTTTTCAGATGCTGGCTTAGCACAGAAAACAACTTTATTTGGAGTTTTATAGGACCAGCGTGTCTAATCATTCTTGTAAGTATATATAAAATTGTTATTTAAATTCAAGAGTTATGATTAAAAGGTGTTTAAAATTCCCAGCAATCAGGCATTACACTTGAAAAAAAGAACATAGAACACTTTACAATATATCATGCATTAACACTTTACGTGTATTTTCTTTCACTATATATAACTACTTTAAATTCAAAGCAATTGTAGTTCATTTGGCTTCTCTTGGGAAAGGGTAGATTTCTGCCTTACATAAGAAAAAAGCATTTTTTACTTATCAGTAGTGTCTCAGCATACCTCGGTACAGAGAGTGCCAACCAGCTGATAATCTGGCATTTCAGATGTTTATGTTATTTAATCTTTTATCGATGATCGGTCATCTTTGAAGATTAGACTGTCATCTTTATAGTTTTATCGTCTTTATGTACCCTGTCATCATAAAGTGATTTAAAACTAAATTGCAACGTCAGAGACAAGAACCCACTATTTCTCACCGGCAGACAAGTCAAATATTGATAGTCCTATTTCAGCAAGGAAGAAGGCCTTTTAATTCTTATTGAAAGTGGTTTCAAACCTACAAATTTGGCAGGTATTATATGTTCCATTCTAAATAAAAAACATTTTTATATGTCTCAAGAGCATTTCTAAGTGCAGAAAGTTTTCAACAGCCATTCTGAATATAATAGTCTGTCAATGAATCTGGGAGGTCTGACAAGACTCTAGAATAGGATGAATTGTCAGTAGAGGAATGAATTGTGACAATGTTGTGGGCAACTTTTTTTCTAATGTTTGTTCATCTTTTCTAAGGTTTTCTTTTCCTCTGTTCCCTGGAGTCTTTTATTGAAATGCAAAACAGGGAATTTTCATGAAACTTTATTTTTAATAGTGTGACTAAAATCAAGCATATTCAGAAAATATGCATCTTAACCATTACAGAAAAATCATTTCTGGTCCTGGTAATGAGTCTAGAAAGATTTTTAAAGCCACTAGCTAGATTTCAGCGAAAACAGCTTGAGCTAATTTTCTATAACTCTGGGTTTTTTGGTCTCCATAAGAATGTAGACTGTCGACTGAAGTGTGGCCCCTTCCCAAATCTTCCTTGGTGGCTCTCTATGAGCATTTCGTGTGAAGCTATTCCACAGGTTCTGATTCTACTTATTCCTTCTCTATGGAATGAACCAATCCTGCTACTCTTTTGTACAAGTAGGGGCCCTCTGAAACAATGATTCATAGAGTTCACGTGAAACACAATAGGCTAGAAAGTTATGCTGAAAATAAAGTGGAAGCGTGTTTCTCTAAAGTAAAAATGAGAAAGTATTCTCTGACATTGTTAGCAGTTGCTTCTATAAGAGAAAGTATAATTTTAGATTATCATAAAGGAAAGTACAAACATGAATAAGCTGATGAAGAGAAGTTGAAAGCATTTCTAAAGAAATGCCATCATACAGTTTCAGTGTGACTTAATAAATCAATTTATCTTCTCTGCAGTTTCAATCTGATAATCACTCCCAGGTTAACCAGGAGGTCAGGCTACTTAAGAAATGATTGAGGTACCTCAGGTTTACTCTGCTTTTATTTACAGTGCATTTTAGAACAACAAAAATTCCTAATTATTGAATCAAAGTGCATTAAATACTTTCACCATCCCTGTTCCCTACTCATGTTGGCATAGTAGGATTGTTCATTATTATTATTCTTATGTGTGACATGATGTTGGGTGAAATTTTTCTTCTTACTCCAGAAAAGTTTCTGACTCAAAGGTAAAGAGCTTAAATATCAAAAATTCCTGGACTGATGCTTACTTATTTGGGTCTTACCAATCCACTAGGGTCACCCAGAAAGATGACTGGAAAGAAGGTCTGAAGGAATGGTGGCCCAGACTGAGAGAGTGTGGCCTTTGTGTGGTTTTTGAAGAGTGTGGCATTCTCTGTAGGAAGCTTTTCTTTTTCCTACCTATGACACAGAAAGGCAGTATTTCCAGTACCTCCTGAAAATAAGGTGTGAAAGACTCCATCAGAAGTCTTGTAGAGAGTGAAATCAGAAACAGTGAAAGTGTGACTGTAGAGTTCTCCTGTCTCCCTGGTACCTAAGCAAACAGAGTCTGATGAGAAAATTTTTTACAAGAGTCTGATATCTATTCCCTAATTTGAAGCCAAGTGTGAATCTAGAAGTTAGCAGTTGCTTTGGTTTAGTTTCCTCAGGTTGCATGCTTACTAACAGCAAGAAAGTAAGGAGTCAATATATAGTGTGTCGGGAAATAAAATGCTGGAGAAACACAGAAATGTAGCTATTCTAGGAGCCTAGAAAGATTAGAGAATTACAGACCTACCCAGGTCAAATGAAATCACATACAGCTACAAGAATGGGTCCAAGAGAGACATGGCTTCGTCTCCAAAGAAGAGAAGAGAATAAGATGGAAATAAAAATCCAAAAAGTTCCAAGAAAATGACGTATACCAGCAACCTCCAACTCTCTGACACCAGAGATCAGTTTTGTGAAAGACCATTCCTCGCAGGCCAGAGGGTAGTAGAGTCAGGGCTCAATCACAGAATATTCATTGTGTATGTTAACTCTATTATTACTATATTGCATATATAATGATACACACCTCACCATAACGCAGAATCAAGGGGAGGGGGGGCGGGCTGAGTTTTCCGGCAACTAAATTAAAGCTTGCCGCCAGGTGCAGCTGCACAGTTGAAGTACATCAAGTCACTTGCCACCATGAAGCCTGTCACCAGATGCAGCTTGTCACTTGCAGCTCAGTGACAGGGTTCTGATATGGGTGTGCAAGCAATTGATTTACCACGTTCTCTGTGCAGTCAAACGTCCCCCACTAATATCAGTCTATATTCGCTGCTACTCCTCAATGAGAGTGGCATTCCCCACCTCAGCTCTGCTTCAGACCCCAGGCACCATTAGATCCGCGTAAGGAATGGACACCTATGCACAACCTCACACGCACCGTTCACAGGAGGGTTGGTGTTCCTGTGACAATCTGATGCTGCCTCGGATTTGGTAACAGGCAGAACTCAGGAGGCAATGTGGGCTGTGGAGATGAAGCTTTGCCTGCTAGCCATTGTTCATCTCCTGCTGTATTTGAACCTATTAGACCACAGACAGGATTGGTCCCTGACCTGGCACTTGGGGAATCCTGATATATACTCTAAGCGGAGGTCGTCTTACAAGCTAAAGGTAGCAACAGTAGCAAGGACCAAACTAAACTAGAGTAATGGAGTAAGGCTCCTGCTGCTGCCCAAAGATATTCAGACTCCTCTGCTTCCTATGAGCAGATGTGCTGAATCTAGCCATCGAGGGATCATATTCCAGAACCAGCTATGCTTTCCCTATGCTCATCCACATGGATAAAACTTGGGCTTCAGAGTTCCAAAATCAGAAGTCGAGTAAGGACCATGTATTTTTTAAAATATTGAATTAGTTATACATTTTAATTACTAACCCATTAATAAAGCCATAGCATTACAGAGGCATTAGTAAGACCAGATAGGAGGCCGTGAGAAGGAACACTCGACCTTTCTTAAGCTATTTGACTAGGCTTTGTTCTGGATTCTTATCATGTAAGTGCAGAGAGCAACATCAGTTCAATATAGCAAGACTGTTGTGAACACACAAACGCATTTTTAAAAATCAGTTCTTTGACAAAGAAAGAAAAATGCACAGGAATTTGGAGGACAATCTTGTGAGCTCGCTACTCTCAGATTTCCTATTCTCAGTGAAAAGGCAAAATTTTAAAACCAGAATTTTCACAACTAAAAATTATATGATATAGACATGTGCGCTTCCTCAAATATGCTGTGTCTGCGTATACACAGCATGTATGTTATGACTTCTAAAATGTGGGTGGCCACGTGATGGCATTTAATTATAGGGAGATATGACCATAATATATGTACCTGTTATCATAAAGAGCTTTTAAGAGTTCTATTATGCTGTCAGAAAAAATTAAATAAAACAAATCAATACAAATTTAAAAGAATAAATAGTATTAGTTTTTCTAATGATAAGATATAAGTGAATGTTGAAATTAAAATAATTAGTGATTTTCTTGATGGACTTAAAGGAGGGAAAAGATTTCCTTCATAGCTTTTATTGCAGAGAAGCAACCTCTATAGAAAACTGCAATCACACTTCTTCTCAACATGGAATCCTTGCATTTCCTCCATAGAGTGAGAACTATTGACAGAAAACTTGAAGAGTATTTGCTTGTTTTGAAATATGGAGTCCTGTGGTGCCCCTGGCTTGGGATTATGGTGTGAAATGCCTTTGAGACAATATGCAAATCAGTAAGAACTACACTAGTTCAGCTTTTTTGTGTTTGCTGTTTCAAACAAATATTCCAGTTTTTAATCTACGCTGATAAGTGTTAACCACTTTGGTGTTTGAATGGCAACACTTTCCACATTGACCATGCATAAGTACTTCCTTAGGTGCTGACTTATTAATATAAGAATCTCTTGAATTCTAAGATATGAACCAGTGACCCCATTGATCCTATCTCTGAGTCAGTACATTTAAAATTGAAGATTGTAACTAAACATGAAAAGGCTGAACTGTGTTTTTGAATGAGCGAGCTGTACACGAAAGAGACTTCTAAATCTTGGTAAAGCAAGCTGCAAACTGGAGATAATTTCTATAATTTTTCTTTAATATTTTAATCTTTAATGCTGGATTCTTTCAACAAAAACTATGTTGGCTATTAGATTCCAGTATACAAATATAAAAAAGGAGTTTGTAAGAATAATTTAACTTTTAAGAAGAAATCGAACTTTCTTATAGCTGCATTCATTATCGAAGAATAGAATTTGCTTGATTGAAGCAAATACTAATTAAGCTATGTCAAAAGAAGGCATTTTCTATTTTAAATGTGGGCTTTCATTAAAATTTAAATAAAAAGCCCTTATAATTGAGTGTGGCTGTATCACTGCTCTTACCCACTTCTTTTTAGATCTGTCCAAAACTCCACTTGTTTTTTTTCAATGATAATCTCCCTTAATTGTTCTATGTCTACAATCTCTACATTCTCTTTTACCAGAAAGAGCTACTAAAGCCTATTCAAAACTAATTTTTGTAATTCCTATAAGACAGGCCATATCTATCTTACATATAATGTATATACATTGTACTACCACTCTACATATAAATACATATTACATGTTATAGTATCCTTGTATTTATAATTGCACAAATTGCCCAAGATTGAAAGAAAAATATTATATAAAGGACTGAATATGCCTCTGATCCTCATACGCTCGCTATCCACTGTTTCTCAATGGTTCTTGCATTCTCTCAACACTTTTATCTGTGGGTGTGCACATATTTGATTGCCAATTCAAAGAACTGAACAGTCTGTGATAAACAATATATCATACTCAACTTCCCTCATTAGAATATACAGTTTTAGGATTCTTATGAGCATGCAATAGTATTTAACCACTTCCCTATAGATGAATATTGAATTTGCTTTCAATGTTTTCTTATTACAAATAATATTGCAAGGAGATTTCTTGTTCCGAACATTTGTATATGTCCATTAAATAAAATTGGGAAGAAGAGCTCTTAGAAGCAGAAACACAAGTTGTACCAATTTTAAAATGTATACATTCTCCACAAAATAATTATTGAAATTGATTTTCCCACCAACAACATATGAGAATGTCTTGCATCTAACGTTTTTGCCAATATTAGATGTTATTATTTACAGCAATGACAGGATGGCTGTGGAATATATAAATCAAAGGAATTTTATAGCAGAGACACAGGTGATACTTTGGACTGATTCTTGAGGTGAAGGCCATCTTAGGCACCGTGGAAGTTCAGCAGCATCTCTGATCCCCACGCATTAGATCCAGTAGCTCCACCACCTTCCTAGGACAACCAAAAATGTCCCCAGATACAGCCAACTGTCACTGATAATGGTGTTCTCAGTCTCTTCGTTGGTAACTACTATTCCAAATTCAGGCATTAAATATCCCAGATAGCAAAGATATAAGAAAAAATAATTAAAATCAGAGTTTGAGCACTGTATTTTAGAGGATAATATTACAGCTATATCAGAAACATGATGCTGGTAATTCAAAACATTTTAATTAGGTGCTCCAATTTCATGACACCACAGTAGTAGTGCATCTTTCTGTTATCTCTATGGTTCAAGGCACTTCCCTGGTCTATCCTTTGTCCATATTATGTATTAATAATCATCTCAGTACCTGAAATACTTTTTACTTTTTTCACATCAGGCTGACCTTCTTGAAATAATAGATAGCTATAGTTTTAAAAAGAGCTTAAAAACCATAAATAATATACTGGTGGATTTCAATATGTTTTCATACATAGGAGTTACGTTCTTGCTGCAAGTATCTTCAAAGATAATATCCTTAGGACTCCATAGAAAACTTCATTAAAAAAAGAATAACCTCAAAGAACGAAATATCCAAACCGATTTTTAAAAATCTCCTAGATCTCTCATGTTCAATTAGAAATAACTTGTTAAGATGAATTTAATCATTAGTATTTCCTTATAAATCAGCTTTTCGGTAAGAGATGTAGCATAACGACTTGATGAAAGGGAGACTGCAGATGTCAACATGAACAGTTCTTGCAATAATTATTCCCTTTCTATTGTATAAGTTTTTAACTTTTACATAAGTTTTTAATGTATGTCAGTTAATTCTCCTATAAGCTTCTGTGATACATGACAATGAAATTTTTGTAAATAACATTTAGTAAATGATAATATTTTGTTATAAATTTTCATGGTCTGGTACTGTGCTATGGACTCACCTAGAGGTGTTCTACTGTTAAGCAAATTCTTTGAAAAGTACTGATTACACTCGAGCAAATTTTGTACATTATTTTCGAGCTGATGTGTAAAACCTTCAAGTGTTTCTTCACTAAGAATTTATTTTCTAAACCTAAAACTTGGCTCCTGATTGTCCCGGGATTTCTGATCATCCTGCGAGTGTTCTCCCGCATGGTCTACCACGACCATGGTGCCATCTTTGAATTGATCTTTGTTTACACTTACAGCACTCTCGGCTTATCCATCTGAGGACAACAAACTTCTCATAAGCAT
Source organism: Ctenodactylus gundi (assembly GCA_004027205.1). Classification (NCBI taxonomy): domain Eukaryota; kingdom Metazoa; phylum Chordata; class Mammalia; order Rodentia; family Ctenodactylidae; genus Ctenodactylus; species Ctenodactylus gundi. Next base: position 1,328,080 of record PVKB01000021.1, read on the forward strand.
TTATCATGCTCCCTTATCAGCCTATAAAATACAGATGACTCCTTCATTCTGGGAAAATGGGCTTTCTCTGTGGCCCTCTCGTGATTCTCCCACTCACGGGAGAATGTTGTTCTGTCTAGTTTCAGACCTTCCCAAGAAGGGACCCTTTACAGTTCATTCTGACGTAAAACACGTCTTCTGGCGGTATCTGGGCAAAGAGAACCCATGTTGTTAAGTATTGGGGTGCAGGTTTTAATCACTGGGGTTTAATTTACACTTACTTGGGCAAAAGTTATTATTTATCCCTATGCTATATCTCATAAAAGTGGAAGCTAAGGTGCAGCTGGCATATACAGTGTTCTCAGAACTACTCTACATGTGCGTAGTGGAAGCAAGCCTTGGCTTTGAAGCTCACGTCCTGTACCATCTGTTTCCTCTTCACCTCTTGGTCTTTCCTTGTCCAAGAACCTGAAGGGAGTAGATCGTTGTTAGGTCCACGAAAACCTTCCTTCCGTTTCCTGGTCTCCAGAAATGCTGTGAGGGAGACTTGGGAGGGAATGAGCAACTCGGACCTTATAAAACAAACCCCAAAACTTTTGATTCTTTATTGAACTCTGTGGAGATACCAAAATAAAATACTTCCCTCCTGGTTGAAAATAGAAGATGTCAAATCCACCATTAAAATTTCTGCCTCCAATTGATAATGCTTTATTTAAATACCTGCTTTGAATATGTCAGAATATATATTTGAACATATATTTATATTACATATGCATGAAATGAATATTAATATTTGTGGGTATATATGTGTGAAATGTCTGGGTTTTACTGTTTTATTGCAATTTATAAATTAATTAGTAATTTCCAGTACATCGCAATGTTGACAAGGTTTTCTTTTCATTATTTTCTTACAGAAAACAGAAAGGTTAAATTACTACTTCTGTCCCACCTTAACTATCTTTCATTTCATGCTTGTAATCTGCAAATCCAGTTTTGTAAGAAAAAAACCTATTCTATTAGATTCTTTAAGAAGTGTCTTACCATTTTAATTAATATTAACCCTATCAATACAGGCAGAATTAAATTAAAAGTACATGTAATATCAAAAGGAAATATCTTTGAAAAATAGTTGCTACAATTTGAATATTTTACATGCTAAAATTTTTATCAAATATTAATGTCCCACTGAGACTGTGATAGAAACTAAAAGAGATACACTCAAAAAGTATATCAAGGGGACATGTAAAAACAATTTGAAGACAAAATATTAATCATCTCAGTGTTTTGGAAAGACATATCTAATCATTTCTCCATGTCTAGCCCCAGTTTACAGTTTTCTTGGCATCCCCTTATTTTAGGATCAACTCCACAACCTTTCGCATAACTTATATCAAAAGTGACTCTATTAGGTTTTTTCAATCTTCAAAATAAGAACCTTTTGAGAGTGAAAATGGTTAATACATTTCAAATTGGTTTTATTAATCTATTGGAGCTATAAAACAGCTCAATTCCAAAATCTATTTTCAAAAGTAGGGTTTTGCTCGGAATTCGGAGTGCCATGTGGTGGATGGTAGCGGCCGTGGGAATCCCACCCCCGCGGCTCGCAGTACACAAAGGGTGCAGCTGTCTCTAGCCGCCCATGTCCCAGCGTAATTGAATGGGAGGTGATGCCTACCATCTGTCTGCCTAGGATCAGAAGAGAGAGGTGGGCTATGACTGCTCATTATTTTTTATGGTAAGCCACATGTGTGTGCCAGCAATATCCATGCACATGTGACTCTCACAAGGTACCCCAGGAGACACGGATATAGAACATTCCAGATCTCTCTGAGCTTGTCTTTCTAAAACGGTAACAAATGAGAAACCCAGATGAATGCTAGACTGAACAGAATACTGATCAACAGACAGAAAAACGTCAGCCCAGCTGCACTGGGCCGTGCTGCATGCTCTAGGCCCGGTTGGCTGCTCAGTGTGTGTGGTCACAGGTGTCTCTACAATCACACTGGGTGCTGGACCAGCAGCCGGGACCTTCCCTATCTCCATATCTCCATACTAAACCATTTCCTGTCCCTTCCACTACTCATTCCTTTGTCTAGTGACCTCCCATTTATCTTTTAGATACTAATTTTCACAGTCTTCCATGACACATTGATCCATAATAAATCTTTTTTTATTTATGCCTTCGAAGAAGCTCATA